>CM065597.1:48787900-49383537 GCA_033119425.1 Bufotes viridis | reverse complement strand
TTTACGGAGAGATTAACACTTGGCCTGCAACACCTGGTACACCAGATTCTGGGTATTGCTATTTTGGCAATTGAATTTCACCCCAGAACAAAATATATGTTTTGGTGGACACTATTATACTTTTCAAGCCACTACTGGAACACCAGATTCAGGGTATTGCTATATTGGCAAGTGAATTTCACCCCAGAACAAAATATACCCTTTACGGACAGATTAACACTTGGCCAGCAACTCCTGGAACACCAGATTCAGGGTATTGCTATATTGGCAATCGAATTTCACCCCAGAACAAAATATATGTTTTGGCGGACACTATTATGCATTGCAAGCCACTACTGGAACACCAGATTCAGGGTATTGCTCTTTTGGCAATTGAATTTTACCCTAGAACAAAATATATGTTTTGGCGGACACTAATATACTTTGCAAGCCACTACTGGAACACCAGATTCTGGGTATTGCTATTTTGGCAATTGAATTTTACCCCAGAACAAAATATACTCTCTTACGGACATATTAACACTTGGCCTGCAACAGCTGGTACACCAGATTCAGGGTATTGCTATTTTGGCAATTGAATTTCACCCCAGAACAAAATATATGTTTTGGTGGACACTATTATACTTTGCAAGCCACTACTGGAACACCAGATTCAGGGTATTGCTATATTGGCAAGTGAATTTCACCCCAGAACAAAATATACCCTTTTACGGACATATTAACACTTGACCTGCAACTGCTGGAACACCAGATTCAGGGTATTGCCATATTGGCAATTGAATTTCACCCCAGAACAAAATATATGTTTTGGCGGACACTATTATTCTTTGCCAGCCAGTGCTGGGACACCAGATTTAGGGGATTGCTATTTTGGCAATTGAATTTCACCCCAGAACAAACTATATGTTTTGGCGGACAATATTATACTTTGCCATCCACAGCTTTGACACCAGATTTATGGTATTGCTATTTCGGCAATTCAATTTCACCCCAGAACAAAATGTATGTTTTGACTGGAGAAGGCCACTTTCAGTTATTTCGGGCCCAGCACCCAGACAGAGGAGAGAGGTCCCACAGCAAGGAATAAGGCGTCATATCACCCACCACTGGAGAAGGTCACATTCAGTTATTTAGACCCCAGCACCCAGACAGAGGAGAGAGGTCCCACAGCAAGGAATAAGGCGTCATATCACGCACCACTGGAGAAGGCCACTTTCAGTTATTTAGGCCCCAGCACCCAGACAGAGGAGAGAGGTCCCACAGCAAGGAATAAGGCGTCATATCACCCACCACTGGAGAAGGCCACTTAAAGTTATTTAGGCCCCAGCACCCAAACAGAGGAGAGAGGTCCCACAGTAAGGAATAAGGTGTCATATCACCCACCACTGGAGAAGGCCAGTTTCAGATATTTCGGGCCCAGCACCCAGACAGAGGAGAGACAAAACTTTTCCACATTTCTGCCATGCTAACCCTGCCCTCAGAGGAGCTGGCCATGACACAGCTGCGTTGGCGACCTCTTGCTCCTCCTCTACCTTCGACTTGGGCTTCCACCTGTTCCCCTGTGACATTTGGGAATGCACTCAGGAGCGCGTCTACCAGCGTGCGCTTGTACTCGCGCATCTTCCTATCACGCTCCAGTGCAGGAAGTAAGGTGGGCACATTGTCTTTGTACCGGGGATCCAGCAGGGTGGCAACTCAGTAGTCCGCACACGTTAAAATGTGGGCAACTCTGCTGTCATTGTGCAGGCACTGCAGCATGTAGTCGCTCATGTGTGGCAGGCTCCCCAGAGGTAAGGACAAGCTGTCCTCTGTGAGAGGCGTATCGCCATCGTCCTCCGTATCCCCCAGCCACTCACCAATGATGGGCCTGAGCTGTGTCGGGTGCCACCCCGCTGTGAACCTGCTTCATCGTCATCCTCCTCCACCTCCTCCTCATCCTCCTCGTCCTCCAGTAGTGGGCCCTGGCTGGCCACATTTGTACCTGGCCTCTCCTGTTGCAAAAAACCTCCCTCTGAGCCACTTCTAACAGACTGGCCTGAAAGTGCTAAAAATGACCCCTCATCCTCCTCCTCCTCCTCCTCCTCCTGGGCCACCTCCTCTTCCATCATCGCCCTAAGCGTTTTCTGAAGGAGACATATAAGTGGTATTGTAATGCTAATAACAGTGTCATCGCCACTGGCCATGTTGGTGGAGTATTCGAAAGAGCGCAACAGGGCACACAGGTCTCGCATGGAGGCCCAATCATTGGTGGTGAAGTGGTGCTGTTCCGCAGTGCGACTGACGCGTGCATGCTGCAGCTGAAACTCCACTATAGCCTGCTGCTGCTCGCACAGTCGCTCCAGCATGTGCAAGGTGGAGTTCCACCTGGTGGGCACGTCGCATATGAGGCGGTGAGCAGGAAGGCCGAAGTTACACTGTAGCGCAGACAGGCGAACAGCGGCTGGATGTGAACGCCGGAGCGTGCACAGATGGCCCGCACTTTATGCAGCAGCTCTGACATGTCGGGGTAGTTGTGAATTAACTTCTGCACCACCAAATTCAGCACATGCGCCCGGCAAAGGATGTGCGTCAAACCGGCTAGTCCCAGAGCTGAGACAAGATTTTGCCCATTATCGCACACCACCAGGCCGATTTGTGGTATTGCTATTTTGGCAACTGAATTTCACCCCAGAACAAAATATATGTTTTGGCGGACAATATTATACTTTGCCAGACACAGCTGTGACACAAGATTTATGGTATTGCTATTTTGCCAATTGAATTTCACCACAGAACAAAATATATGTTTTGGCGGACACTATTTTACTTTGCAAGCCACTACTGGAACACCAGATTCAGGGTATTACTATATTGGCAAGTGAATATTACCCCAGAACAAAATATACTAATTTAGCGGACAGATTAACACTTGGCCTGCAACTGCTGGAACACCAGATTCAGGGTATTGCTATTTTGGCAATTGAATTTCACCCCAGAACAAAATATACCTTTTACCGGACACGATTAACACTTGGCCTGCAACTGCTGGAACACCAGATTCAGGGTATTGCTATATGGGCAATTGAATTTGACCCCAGAACAAAATATATGTTTTGGCGGACACTATTATACTTTGCAAGCCACTACTGGTACACCAGATTCAGGGAATTGCTATTTTGGCAATTGAATTTCACCCCAGAACAAAATATACCCTTTTTCGGACAGATTAACACTTGGCCTGCAACAGCCGGGACACCAGATTCAGGGTATTGTTATTTTGGCAATTGAATTTCACCCCAGAACAAAATTTATGTTTTGGCGGACAATATTATACTTTGCAATCCACAGCTGTGACACCAGATTTATTGTATTGCTATTTTGGCAATTGAATTTCACCCCAGAACAAAATATATGTTTGGCGGACACTATTATACTTTGCAAGCCACTACTGGAACACCAGATTCAGGGTATTGCTATTTTTGCAAATGAATTTCACCCCAGAACAAAATATACCCTTTTACAGACAGATTAACACTTGGCCTGCAACAGCTGTAACACCAGATTCAGGGTATTGCTATTTTGGCAATTGAATTTCACCCCAGAACAAAATATACCCTTTTACAGACAGATTAACACTTGGCCTGCAACAGCCGGGACACCAGATTCAGGGTATTGTTATTTTGGCAATTGAATTTCACCCCAGAACAAACTATATGTTTTGGCGGACAATATTATACTTTGCCATCCACAGCTGTGACACCAGATTTATGGTATTGCTATTTCAGCAATTCAATTTCACCCCAGAACAAATATATGTTTTGGCGGACACTATTATACTTTGCAAGCCACTACTGGAACACCAGATTCTGGGTATTGCTATTTTGGCAATTGAATTTTACCCCAGAACAAAATATACTAATTTACGGACAGATTAACACTTGGCCTGCAACTGCTGGAACACCAGATTCAGGGTATTGCTATATTGGCATTTGAATTTCACCCCAGAAAAAAATATGTGTTTTGGCGGACACTATTATACTTTGCAAGCCACTACTTGAACACCAGATTCAGGGTATTGCTATTTTGGCAATTGAATTTCACCCCAGAACAAAATATATCTTTTGGCGGACACTATTATACTTTGTAAGCCACTAGAGGAACACCAGATTCAGGGTATTGCTATTTTGGCAATTGAATTTCACCCCAGAACAAAATATACCCTTTTACCGACAGATTAACACTTGGCCTGCAACTGCTGGAACACTAGATTCAGGGTATTGTTATATGGGCAATTGAATTTGACCCCAGAACAAAATATATGTTTTGGCGGACACTATTATACTTTGCAAGCCACTACTGGTACACCAGATTCAGGGTATTGCTATTTTGGCAATTGAATTTCACCCCAGAACAAAATATACCCTTTTTCGGACAGATTAACACTTGGCCTGCAACAGCCGGGACACCAGATTCAGGGTATTGTTATTTTGGCAATTGAATTTCACCCCAGAACAAAATTTATGTTTTGGCGGACAATATTATACTTTGCAATCCACAGCTGTGACACCAGATTTATTGTATTGCTATTTTGGCAATTGAATTTCACCCCAGAACAAAATATATGTTTGGCGGACACTATTATACTTTGCAAGCCACTACTGGAACACCAGATTCAGGGTATTGCTATTTTTGCAAATGAATTTCACCCCAGAACAAAATATACCCTTTACAGACAGATTAACACTTGGCCTGCAACAGCTGTAACACCAGATTCAGGGTATTGCTATTTTGGCAATTGAATTTCACCCCAGAACAAAATATACCCTTTTACAGACAGATTAACACTTGGCCTGCAACAGCCGGGACACCAGATTCAGGGTATTGTTATTTTGGCAATTGAATTTCACCCCAGAACAAACTATATGTTTTGGCGGACAATATTATACTTTGCCATCCACAGCTGTGACACCAGATTTATGGTATTGCTATTTCAGCAATTCAATTTCACCCCAGAACAAATATATGTTTTGGCGGACACTATTATACTTTGCAAGCCACTACTGGAACACCAGATTCTGGGTATTGCTATTTTGGCAATTGAATTTTACCCCAGAACAAAATATACTCTTTTACGGAGAGATTAACACTTGGCCTGCAACACCTGGTACACCAGATTCTGGGTATTGCTATTTTGGCAATTGAATTTCACCCCAGAACAAAATATATGTTTTGGTGGACACTATTATACTTTTCAAGCCACTACTGGAACACCAGATTCAGGGTATTGCTATATTGGCAAGTGAATTTCTCCCCAGAACAAAATATACCCTTTTACGGACAGATTAACACTTGGCCAGCAACTCCTGGAACACCAGATTCAGGGTATTGCTATATTGGCAATCGAATTTCACCCCAGAACAAAATATATGTTTTGGCGGACACTATTATGCATTGCAAGCCACTACTGGAACACCAGATTCAGGGTATTGCTCTTTTGGCAATTGAATTTTACCCTAGAACAAAATATATGTTTTGGCGGACACTAATATACTTTGCAAGCCACTACTGGAACACCAGATTCTGGGTATTGCTATTTTGGCAATTGAATTTTACCCCAGAACAAAATATACTCTCTTACGGACATATTAACACTTGGCCTGCAACAGCTGGTACACCAGATTCAGGGTATTGCTATTTTGGCAATTGAATTTCACCCCAGAACAAAATATATGTTTTGGTGGACACTATTATACTTTGCAAGCCACTACTGGAACACCAGATTCAGGGTATTGCTATATTGGCAAGTGAATTTCACCCCAGAACAAAATATACCCTTTTACGGACATATTAACACTTGACCTGCAACTGCTGGAACACCAGATTCAGGGTATTGCCATATTGGCAATTGAATTTCACCCCAGAACAAAATATATGTTTTGGCGGACACTATTATTCTTTGCCAGCCAGTGCTGGGACACCAGATTTAGGGGATTGCTATTTTGGCAATTGAATTTCACCCCAGAACAAACTATATGTTTTGGCGGACAATATTATACTTTGCCATCCACAGCTTTGACACCAGATTTATGGTATTGCTATTTCGGCAATTCAATTTCACCCCAGAACAAAATGTATGTTTTGACTGGAGAAGGCCACTTTCAGTTATTTCGGGCCCAGCACCCAGACAGAGGAGAGAGGTCCCACAGCAAGGAATAAGGCGTCATATCACCCACCACTGGAGAAGGTCACATTCAGTTATTTAGACCCCAGCACCCAGACAGAGGAGAGAGGTCCCACAGCAAGGAATAAGGCGTCATATCACGCACCACTGGAGAAGGCCACTTTCAGTTATTTAGGCCCCAGCACCCAGACAGAGGAGAGAGGTCCCACAGCAAGGAATAAGGCGTCATATCACCCACCACTGGAGAAGGCCACTTAAAGTTATTTAGGCCCCAGCACCCAAACAGAGGAGAGAGGTCCCACAGTAAGGAATAAGGTGTCATATCACCCACCACTGGAGAAGGCCAGTTTCAGATATTTCGGGCCCAGCACCCAGACAGAGGAGAGACAAAACTTTTCCACATTTCTGCCATGCTAACCCTGCCCTCAGAGGAGCTGGCCATGACACAGCTGCGTTGGCGACCTCTTGCTCCTCCTCTACCTTCGACTTGGGCTTCCACCTGTTCCCCTGTGACATTTGGGAATGCACTCAGGAGCGCGTCTACCAGCGTGCGCTTGTACTCGCGCATCTTCCTATCACGCTCCAGTGCAGGAAGTAAGGTGGGCACATTGTCTTTGTACCGGGGATCCAGCAGGGTGGCAACTCAGTAGTCCGCACACGTTAAAATGTGGGCAACTCTGCTGTCATTGTGCAGGCACTGCAGCATGTAGTCGCTCATGTGTGGCAGGCTCCCCAGAGGTAAGGACAAGCTGTCCTCTGTGAGAGGCGTATCGCCATCGTCCTCCGTATCCCCCAGCCACTCACCAATGATGGGCCTGAGCTGTGTCGGGTGCCACCCCGCTGTGAACCTGCTTCATCGTCATCCTCCTCCACCTCCTCCTCATCCTCCTCGTCCTCCAGTAGTGGGCCCTGGCTGGCCACATTTGTACCTGGCCTCTCCTGTTGCAAAAAACCTCCCTCTGAGCCACTTCTAACAGACTGGCCTGAAAGTGCTAAAAATGACCCCTCATCCTCCTCCTCCTCCTCCTCCTCCTGGGCCACCTCCTCTTCCATCATCGCCCTAAGCGTTTTCTGAAGGAGACATATAAGTGGTATTGTAATGCTAATAACAGTGTCATCGCCACTGGCCATGTTGGTGGAGTATTCGAAAGAGCGCAACAGGGCACACAGGTCTCGCATGGAGGCCCAATCATTGGTGGTGAAGTGGTGCTGTTCCGCAGTGCGACTGACGCGTGCATGCTGCAGCTGAAACTCCACTATAGCCTGCTGCTGCTCGCACAGTCGCTCCAGCATGTGCAAGGTGGAGTTCCACCTGGTGGGCACGTCGCATATGAGGCGGTGAGCAGGAAGGCCGAGTTACACTGTAGCGCAGACAGGCGAACAGCGGCTGGATGTGAACGCCGGAAGCGTGCACAGATGGCCCGCACTTTATGCAGCAGCTCTGACATGTCGGGGTAGTTGTGAATTAACTTCTGCACCACCAAATTCAGCACATGCGCCCGGCAAAGGATGTGCGTCAAACCGGCTAGTCCCAGAGCTGAGACAAGATTTTGCCCATTATCGCACACCACCAGGCCGATTTGTGGTATTGCTATTTTGGCAACTGAATTTCACCCCAGAACAAAATATATGTTTTGGCGGACAATATTATACTTTGCCAGACACAGCTGTGACACAAGATTTATGGTATTGCTATTTTGCCAATTGAATTTCACCACAGAACAAAATATATGTTTTGGCGGACACTATTTTACTTTGCAAGCCACTACTGGAACACCAGATTCAGGGTATTACTATATTGGCAAGTGAATATTACCCCAGAACAAAATATACTAATTTACGGACAGATTAACACTTGGCCTGCAACTGCTGGAACACCAGATTCAGGGTATTGCTATATTGGCATTTGAATTTCACCCCAGAAAAAAATATGTGTTTTGGCGGACACTATTATACTTTGCAAGCCACTACTTGAACACCAGATTCAGGGTATTGCTATTTTGGCAATTGAATTTCACCCCAGAACAAAATATATCTTTTGGCGGACACTATTATACTTTGTAAGCCACTAGGGGAACACCAGATTCAGGGAATTGCTATTTTGGCAATTGAATTTCACCCCAGAACAAAATATACCCTTTTACCGACAGATTAACACTTGGCCTGCAACTGCTGGAACACTAGATTCAGGGTATTGCTATATGGGCAATTGAATTTGACCCCAGAACAAAATATATGTTTTGGCGGACACTATTATACTTTGCAAGCCACTACTGGTACACCAGATTCAGGGAATTGCTATTTTGGCAATTGAATTTCACCCCAGAACAAAATATACCCTTTTACAGACAGATTAACAATTGGCCTGCAACAGATGGAACACCAGATTCAGGGTATTGCTATTTTGGCAATTGAATTTCACCCCAGAACAAAATATACCCTTTTTCGGACAGATTAACACTTGGCCTGCAACAGCCGGGACACCAGATTCAGGGTATTGTTATTTTGGCAATTGAATTTCACCCCAGAACAAAATTTATGTTTTGGCGGACAATATTATACTTTGCAATCCACAGCTGTGACACCAGATTTATTGTATTGCTATTTTGGCAATTGAATTTCACCCCAGAACAAAATATATGTTTAGCGGACACTATTATACTTTGCAAGCCACTACTGGAACACCAGATTCAGGGTATTGCTATTTTTGCAAATGAATTTCACCCCAGAACAAAATATACCCTTTTACAGACAGATTAACACTTGGCCTGCAAAAGCTGTAACACCAGATTCAGGGTATTGCTATTTTGGCAATTGAATTTCACCCCAGAACAAAATATACCCTTTTTCGGACAGATTAACACTTGGCCTGCAACAGCCGGGACACCAGATTCAGGGTATTGTTATTTTGGCAATTGAATTTCACCCCAGAACAAAATTTATGTTTTGGCGGACAATATTATACTTTGCAATCCACAGCTGTGACACCAGATTTATGGTATTGCTATTTTGGCAATTGAATTTCACCCCAGAACAAAATATATGTTTGGCGGACACTATTATACTTTGCAAGCCACTACTGGAACACCAGATTCAGGGTATTGCTATTTTGGCAAATGAATTTCACCCCAGAACAAAATATACCCTTTTACAGACAGATTAACACTTGGCCTGCAACAGCTGTAACACCAGATTCAGGGTATTGCTATTTTGGCAATTGAATTTCACCCCAGAACAAACTATATGTTTTGGCGGACAATATTATACTTTGCCATCCACAGCTGTGACACCAGATTTATGGTATTGCTATTTCAGCAATTCAATTTCACCCCAGAACAAATATATGTTTTGGCGGACACTATTATACTTTGCAAGCCACTACTGGAACACCAGATTCTGGGTATTGCTATTTTGGCAATTGAATTTTACCCCAGAACAAAATATACTCTTTTACGGAGAGATTAACACTTGGCCTGCAACACCTGGTACACCAGATTCTGGGTATTGCTATTTTGGCAATTGAATTTCACCCCAGAACAAAATATATGTTTTGGTGGACACTATTATACTTTTCAAGCCACTACTGGAACACCAGATTCAGGGTATTGCTATATTGGCAAGTGAATTTCACCCCAGAACAAAATATACCCTTTTACGGACAGATTAACACTTGGCCTGCAACTCCTGGAACACCAGATTCAGGGTATTGCTATATTGGCAATCGAATTTCACCCCAGAACAAAATATATGTTTTGGCGGACACTATTATGCATTGCAAGCCACTACTGGAACACCAGATTCAGGGTATTGCTCTTTTGGCAATTGAATTTTACCCTAGAACAAAATATATGTTTTGGCGGACACTAATATACTTTGCAAGCCACTACTGGAACACCAGATTCTGGGTATTGCTATTTTGGCAATTGAATTTTACCCCAGAACAAAATATACTCTCTTACGGACATATTAACACTTGGCCTGCAACAGCTGGTACACCAGATTCAGGGTATTGCTATTTTGGCAATTGAATTTCACCCTAGAACAAAATATATGTTTTGGTGGACACTTTTATACTTTGCAAGCCACTACTGGAACACCAGATTCAGGGTATTGCTATATTGGCAAGTGAATTTCACCCCAGAACAAAATATACCCTTTTACGGACATATTAACACTTGACCTGCAACTGCTGGAACACCAGATTCAGGGTATTGCCATATTGGCAATTGAATTTCACCCCAGAACAAAATATATGTTTTGGCGGACACTATTATACTTTGCCAGCCAGTGCTGGGACACCAGATTTAGGGGATTGCTATTTTGGCAATTGAATTTCACCCCAGAACAAACTATATGTTTTGGCGGACAATATTATACTTTGCCATCCACAGCTTTGACACCAGATTTATGGTATTGCTATTTCGGCAATTCAATTTCACCCCAGAACAAAATGTATGTTTTGACGGATACTATTATACTTTGCCAGGCACTACTGGAACACCAGATTCAGGGTATTGCTATTTTAGAAATTGAATTTCATCCCAGAACAAAATATATGTTTTGGCGGACACTATCATACTTTGCAAGCCACTACTGGAACACCAGATTCAGGGTATTGCTCTTTTGGCAATTGAATTTCACCCCAGAACAAAATTTATGTTTTGGCGGACACTATTATACTTTGCAAGCCACTACTGGAACACCAGATTCTGGGTATTGCTATTTTGGCAATTGAATTTTACCCCAGAACAAAATATACTCTTTTACGGACAGATTAACACTTGGCCTGCAACAGCTGGTACACCAGATTCAGGGTATTGCTATTTTGGCAACTGAATTTCACCCCAGAACAAAATATATGTTTTGGTGGACACTATTATACTTTGCAAGCCACTACTGGAACACCAGATTCAGGGTATTGCTATATTGGCAATTGAATTTCACCCCAGAACAAAATATACCCTTTTACGGACGGATTAACACTTGGCCTGCAACTGCTGGAACACCAGATTCAGGGTATTGCTATATTGGCAATTGAATTTCACCCCAGAACAAAATATATGTTTTGGCGGACACTATTATACTTTGCAAGCCACTACTGGAACACCAGATTCTGGGTATTGCTATTTTGGAAATTGAATTTCACCCCAGAACAAAATATATGTTTTGGCGGACACTATTATACTTTGCAAGCCACTACTGGAACGCCAGATTCAGGGTATTGCTATTTTGGCAATTGAATTTCACCCCAGAACAAAATATATGTTTTGGCGGACACTATTATACTTTGCCAGCCAGTGCTGGGACACCAGATTTAGGGGATTGCTATTTTGGCAATTGAATTTCACCCCAGAACAAAATATATGTTTTGGCGGACACTAGTATACTTTGCCAGCCAGTGCTGGGACACCAGATTTAGGGGATTGCTATTTTGGCAATTGAATTTCACTCCAGAACAAAATATATGTTTTGGCGGACACTATTATACTTTGCAAGCCACTACTGGAACACTAGATTCAGGGTATTGCTATATTGGCAAGTGAATTTCACCCTTAGAACAAAATATACCCTTTTACGGACAGATTAACACTTGGCCTGCAACAGCTGGAACACCAGATTCAGGGTATTGCTATTTTGGCAATTGAATTTTACCCCAGAACAAAATATATGCTTTGACGGACACTATTAAACTTTGCCAGCCAGTGCTGGGACACCATATTTAGGGGATTGCTATTTTGGCAATTGAATTTCACCACAGAAAATAATCTATCCTTTGCCAGACAGCAGACAGTATTATACTTGGCTATCCAAAGCTGGAACACCAGATTTAGCGGATTGGTATTTTGGTTATTGAAGTTAACCCCTAATAAAATATAGAAATTGCTATCCTGAGTTTCTAGCGGTGACAATAGGCACAGCCAAGCCACTGATGTAGGATATAGCAAAAAAAAAAAAAAAAAAAACTAGTATTCATGGATTGATGGACTTGGTGGCAGCTTGTTCTGGTTCACCACAAGTCACAAAATATCCGCCGATCACCCCAGAAAAAAAAGTGACAGAAAAACGCTCTGTGCAGCCTAAAAACCAGTGATCAATTAACTAGCAGAAGTTGAATCATTCACAGCTGTAGATCGATCACTTCATTAGGTGCTAATGCTGACTATTCCCTGCCTAATCTCGCCCTCACAGAAGCTGCGTCCTCTCCCTACACTAATCAGAGCAGTGTGACGTGCGGCGCTACGTGACTTCAGCTTAAATAGAGGCTGGGTCACATGCTGCACTTGGCCAATCACAGCCATGCCATTAGTAGGAATGGCTGTGATGGGCTCTTAGGGCAAGAAGTAAAACGCTAGCTGATTGGCTGCTGTGCAGCCCTTCAGAAACCGGGAAGAAATTGCCGAACAACGGACCCGAACCCGAACTTTTTAGAAAATGTTCAGGTTCGGGTCCGTGTCCCGAACACCCCAAAATTCGGTGTGAACCCGAACTATGCTCGAACTGTTCGCTCAACACTAATGTTGAGTAAATCAAAGCATGTGAAGTGTAATTTGATCCGAAGTTTAGGAAAAATTTGATATGAATTTCCTTGCTCTGTTACAAATCATTTTTTTCCTAAAATGGCAGCTACAGTTGTCTTAGAAAGAATGAAAAAAATACTCACCTCATCCACTTACTTGCACAGATGCAGTTCACCCCTCTCACGTGAAAAAGACCTGCCAAAGGACCTGCGCTGAGCATGATGACAAAGCACTCCCAGCGTGATCACGTGGTGATGTCATTAGTGAACTGATGGAGCTGTCAGTTGAGTGTCCTGATGCTCTGGAGCCTCATTATTGGCCCATGGCTCCAATCTCAGAGCAGCCCACACAGCTGCAACCTCATGCAACCAGAGGCAGCTTCCGTACAGATGAAGCGCTCACCGGGGGAACCATGACAATCACCCTCTTAATTAGGTAGTTTTGACATGTGTACTGCATACACACTCATTAAAGGCTAGGGACAATTTGCTTATTTTGGGATAAAAAAATGTTTCAGCAGTTTTGTAATACAGTGGCTGAATTTCAGTCAATTTTTAAACTGCCACTTTCTGTTTACTCTGAGGCTCATCAGATGATGGTTCATGTAAAGCTCTAATGGCTGATACACTGACCTCATAAACACTCATAGCTAAATAGTTATCAATATGAGAACTAAGAATATGGCTTAAAAGAGTTTTCAAGAGGATAGGAGATTCTTAAGCCATCATTTGATGGTACTCATGATAAACAGAAAGCGGCAGTCTGTAAATAGACTGATCTAGCAAAGAAATTCCACAAAAAACTGCTGTTTTTTAATAAAGATCAATAATGCAATAATAATGTAAATAATTGCCGCTGAAGGTGTCCATACCCGTTGAGCAATATTCTAGAATATTCTGTGTGCATTCTGGTGTGGGCACAGAAGGGAATAAATACTCCTTACATATCACATAGAGTAAGATCTAAACAAGGCATCTTTTGAACATGTTATCTTATTTTGTTATCCACCATCTTGGCCACTGGTTCACAACAAGAGCTTACCTAGATCTGACTTGAGCTAAGTGGTTGTTTCTTTTATAGGATATAACTTCTGCGTATCTGTATGTCACTGCTATTATTCAGTAAATAATTTATTTACTTATCCTTGCTACTGCAAGGAAAATGTTGCATTATATGGAACAGAAGCCAATCAGATGATGATTAATAATCCCGATCGTTTAGTCTATACTTTGCGACAATATCCTTTTCTAAGCATCAGTAATTCCTATCACACTACCTAACACACTGGCATAGATTTAGAACATTTTCTATGCCTAAAACAGGCATAGAAAATGATAAAGGAAATGGGCCACTTTTTTAGAACTGTCATGAGCGGGAAAAAGTTGCAGATTGCGGCACAAATAACCTTTGGGCCACAATCTGTGACCAATAAAAACCAGAAAACTGATTTAGATCAGTTTGAAAATGACCCCCAATATCTTTACATTTAAAAAAAAAAAAAAACATAAATATTGTAGTGTGACCTCAACTTCAAGACAACATGGAAAAATCCTTTTTTCCCCTTACATTATTTGATAGCAGAACAGGTTGACATTTACTTTTCCTTTCCATCATCCACATCTTACACCATGAGTATTCAAGGACAGAAATCTATTTACACAAAGTTCATTTTTGAAGCATGGCAGGTATCATTCGGGAATTAAGAGCTTGATGTTGGATGATATATTATTGATGTGTACTTTTCAGAGTAAGTTTGTGTAAGTAACATAAGAAGAAGTTGTTCTATGGGATTTACATTTTTTCCTCAACAAGAGTAATTTAGTTTCCATGAAAATAAAGATAATGTATCTTAGAAAAAAACGTTGACAATATTTAAGAAGGCGCTGTGCAACTGTGTAAGTGGTTTAAGGGGAAAATATTGCATTTTTTGTATATCAAGTTGATGTGTGTATATATATATATATATATATATATATATATATATATTTTTTTTTATGTGACTACTGATATTTGATTTTGCAAAAATGAGCATTTCAGTTTAAGGACAATTTATCATAAACACTAACAGTTTTACGTTGCTACTGTACTGCTACTGTAAGTTGCTTCTGTCCTGTCTTTTTAACATCACATTCTTCCCACCTCCAACTTAAAAACATTTTTTGTATCTGCTTCTTCCTTAAGTCAACTAAAATGCTGGTGCATGCCCTCATCATCTAGACTGCTGAAGCATTTTTCTCTGTGGCCTCCTTTCTAACACTCTTGTACTCAGCTGCTAAATTAATCTACCTTTCCTTTATTTCTGCTCTGCCTTTCCCTTCTGCCAATCCTTTTACTGGTTTCCCATTGTCCAGTGAATTAAGTTAAAAAAATAAAAAATAAACAAAGCTGTGCTCTCCTTACATTTCTTAGATACTCTCCCACTACATACCCAAACATAATCTACAATCTCCACAACATTTTACTCCTTGCTATCCTCTTTTCTTGTCCATGAACAATCATCTCCAAAATCTTTCCCAGGCATCCCCCATAGTCTGGAAGTCACTACCTCCCCCATACCCTGGAAGTCTGTCTATTATCCACCATCCAAACTTTTAGGTACCACTTGAAAACCTATGTCTTGAGGAAAATATACAATCTAATATAACCCTGCTAAATCCCACACAGTCATGTGAGCAGCTCCTACCATTGCCTACTGTCTCATCCCCCCTTAATTTGTAGATAGTAAACCATTACGACAGGGGTATATGCAGATCTCGTAGAGCCCATAACAAAACACAGTATGAGCCCCCAATCCGGTTTCTTAGTGCAGGTGCATCAATAACTTCCAGGCAACCTGGAACACCAGCACAAGACCCCACCTTTCTTGCAATTTTTTATTATTATTATTTACATTCGAAAAATTGTAATTAAAAAAGTCAGCCTCGATCTCACCTACTTTATCCAACTTACCTCCTCACAGTCATGGTCCTTTCCCCCTCTGTACTAATCTGTCACTAAGTTCCTAAATGGTTTATTGTACTTATGTTTTATATTATGCATGTACAGTATATCAAATTTCATACCGTGGATATAAAAAAGTCTACACATCCCTGTTGATATGTCAGGTTTCTGTGATGTAAATAAAGTAGACAAAGATAAATAATTTCAGAACTTTTTCCACCTTTAATGTGACCTATAAACTTTACAATTCAATTGAAAAACAAACTGAAATCTTTTAGGTAAAAAAAAAGTTGGGACACTAAACAAATTGTGAATAAAAACTGAATGCAATGATGTGGAGATGGCAAATGTCAATATTTTATTTGTAATAGAACGTAGATGACAGATCAAACGTTTAATCCGAGTAAATGTATCATTTTAAAGGAAAAATATGTTGATTCAAAATTTCACGGTGTCAACAAATCCCCAAAAAGTTGGGACAAGTAGCAATAAGAGGCTGGAAAAAGTAAATTTGAGCATAACAAAGAGCTGGAAGACCAATTAACACTAATTAGGTCAATTGGCAACATGATTGGGTATAAAAAGAGCTTCTCAGAGTGGCATTGTCTCTCAGAAGCCAAAATGGGTAGAGGATCACCAATTCCCACAATGTTGCGCAGAAAGATAGTGGAGCAATATCAGAAAGGTGTTACCCAGCGAAAAATTGCAAAGACTTTGCATCTATCATCATCAACTGTGCATAACATCATCCGAAGATTCAGAGAATCTGGAACAATCTCTGTGCGTAAGGGTCAAGGCCGTAAAACCGTACTGGATGCCCGTGATCTCCGGGCCCTTAAACGACACTGCACCACAAACAGGAATGCTACTGTAAAGGAAATCACAGAATGGGCTCAGGAATACTTCCAAAAACCATTGTCAGTGAACACAATCCACCGTGCCATCCGCTGTTGCCAGCTGAAACTCTACAGTGCAAAGAAGAAGCCATTTCTAAGCAAGATCCACAAGCTCAGGCGTTTTCACTGGGCCAGGGATCATTTAAAATGGAGTGTGGCAAAATGGAAGACTGTTCTGTGGTCAGACGAGTCACGATTCGAAGTTCTTTTTGGAAATCTGGGACGCCATGTCATCCGGACCAAAGAGGACAAGGACAACCCAAGTTGTTATCAACGCTCAGTTCAGAAGCCTGCATCTCTGATGGTATGGGGTTGCATGAGTGCGTGTGGCATGGGCAGCTTGCATGTCTGGAAAGGCACCATCAATGCAGAAAAATATATTCAGGTTCTAGAACAACATATGCTCCCATCCAGACGTCATCTCTTTCAGGGAAGACCCTGCATTTTTCAACAAGATAATGCCAGACCACATTCTGCATCAATCACAACATCATGGCTGCGTAGGAGAAGGATCCAGGTACTGAAATGGCCTGTGTGCAGTCCAGATTTTTCACCTATAGAGAACATTTGGCGCATCATAAAGAGGAAGGTGCAACAAAGAAGGCCCAAGACAATTGAACAGTTAGAGGCCTGTATTAGACAAGAATGGGAGAGCATTCCTATTTCTAAACTTGAGAAACTAGTCTTATCGGTCCCCAGACGTCTGTTGAGTGTTGTAAGAAGAAGGGGAGATGCCCCACAGTGGTGAAAATGGCCTTGTCCCAACTTTTTGGGGATTTGTTGACACCATGAAATTCTGAATCAACATATTTTTCCCTTAAAATGGTACATTTTCTCAGTTTAAACTTTTGTTCCGTGATTTATGTTCTATTCTGAATAAAATATTAGAAGTTGACACCTCCACATCATTGCATTCGGTTTTTATTCACGATTTGTATAGTGTCCCAACTTTTTGGGAATCCGGTTTGTATAAAAATAAAATAATATGGTTGCATAAGTGTGCACACCCTTAAACTAATACTTTGTTGAAGCACTTTTAGGTTTTATTACAGCACACAGTCTTTTTGGTTATGAGTCTATCAGCATGGCACATTTTGACTTGGCAAGATTTGCCCACTCTTCTTTGCAAAAACACTCCAAATCTGTCAGATTGCGAGGGCATCTCCTGTGCACAGCCCTCTTCAGATCACCCCACAGATTTTCAATCAAATTCAGGTCTGGGTTCTGGCTTGGCCATTCCAAAACTTTAATCTTCTTCTGGTGAAGCCATTCCTTTGTTGATTTGGATGTATGCTTTGGGTCGTTGTCATGCTGAAAGATGAAGTTCCTCTTCATGTTCAGGTTTCTAGCAGAAGCCTGAAGGTTTTGTGCCAATATTGACTGGTATTTGGAACTGTTCATAATTCCCTCTATCTTAACTAAGGCTCCAGATCCTGCTGAAGAAAAATAGCACCAAAGAATGATACTGCCAACACCATGTTTCACTGTGGGTATGGTGTTCTTTTGGTGATGTGGAGTGCTGTTTTTGTGCTAAACATATCTTTTGGAATTATGGGCAAAAAGTTCAACATTGGTTTCATCAGACCATAACACCACCATGTCATTTAAAATCAGCTTCCCACCTGTGTGAGGTGGTAACACCTGAGATGGAGTATGGGAGTCACCTTCCCACCCAAGCTCTTCAGTCACTCCTAAATCCCAGACCCAAATTCCAGCTACCACCAACTCAGTGATAAAACACCACTGATCGCAACTTACCTTCGGGATTTACATCACTGAGAGTAGCAGCCTCAGTACTGAGAGTAGCTGCCATCTATGATGTCACCCATTGAATGCTTACAGTAGTAATGAGCGAAGTTATGAAAAATTTGATTCATCTGCTTCGCAAAATTTCACAAACAAATTAGATTTATGACAAATAATTTTGCCATGAACCACATTCTTTTGTATGTAGCATGCCCAATGACTGGGAACGGCGATCACATAGCCTCTCATCATTGAATTCCTCGGATGCCCTGTTTATTGCTGATTACAACATCTGATGCGACAATTGAGGCCTTTCAGGGGTTAATCAGGTTAAAATAAAAAAAATTAAAACATACTAACCATATGCATTTGCTCAAGGAGATGCCATAGTGGCCATCTTGATTGAAGACACCACGCAAAGATTTTTCAGTCAAGATGGCCAAGTCGGCCTCTCCACTTGTAAATGGATGAGGCGAGTATGTTTTTGGGTTTTATTTTACTTTAAGTTTAGGAAAAACATATTTGTTACCACGAAGTGTGTGGCTTTGTGGGAAATCAAATTTTTCCTCAAATTTGGATCAAAGTAAATTTGTTTGGATTCGAATAGCTCAACACTAATTGCATGCTTTACAGTGTTTCATTGCTGCTGCTGCTACTATGTTGTAATTTCAACGTGTCTGGGCACATTTGAGTTTCCCAATTTAGACATAGGATGCACATTGCTATGTAGGCATATATTATTTTTTTTTTTTATATATATTGATAGGGAGGTTCGCCTCAAAAAATGTGAACTGAAGTGGATCTTTAGCCTCAATACGTTGAAGCCCAATGGGCTCAACGTAGATTTTAGGGTTACCACTGGTATGTTTAGATAAAAATCTTTCTGGGGTACCTTTGAAACCTAGTCTCAATGTAGCCTTTTGATTTCCGGATCATTGTAGTAGGTGAATTATGCAATTCTTTACATCAATTGTGTTTTATAAAAAAAAAAAAAAAAAAAAAATTCTTTTTTTAATAAAGGTTAATGAGACCATATCAGTATAGCAACAGAAAAGGATAGGAGGCAACCTTATGTTTAAGACTGTGATATACTTCGCGTAGTCTGGATATGACACAATGTGACTTTATTTAACATAATGGTAGAACCCCAGTGGGTGGATATATGTATATGGGTGCTGGTTTGCCCGACTTATTGCCCCTTAGTAACATGGACGAGTCCGTAGTGGAGGGAGAATGCGCAGGCGCGATGGTTTAGTCGCGGCGAGCGCACCTCTTTCCGCGAGACGAGACATGAATACAAGGCGGCGTGAGTCGGGAGGAACGTAGGGCATGCGCAGTGAGAGGGGACACACGCCAAGGATGGTGAAGTCTCCATTTTTCATTGAAGTTGTGTAAAGTGACCCAGACTAAGGTAAAATTAATGTATACAATTATTGTTCTCCTATCTTATTCTCTAGTACACCCTGGATAGGATGCAAGCCAGGTTGATTTCTTTTAAATATATGCACAAGCGCACTTTCATTTTTTGTATTTTGAATGTTATTATACACTACTAGCTGTTCCGTTGGAGCGGGACGGGGGACTTTTTGGATGAACTACGCACAAAATGAATTAAGGACACGTTGAATTCCTCTAGAGTATTTATCACGTGATTTTAATGATACACAGGTGTAATTAATAATTAATTATGTATAAATATACTATGTCGATATGTATTATTCACTTGGCTTGAAAATGGCTCTGTGAGAGAGCTGAAACGTTGCTGTGTTAAACATGTGTGAATAAACACCTTTTTGTTCACTTTATCTAAGGAGTGCTGCGCCAGTTTGTTGGATTTGTAAAGAGACCCCGTTACCAGGGGTGGACGCGTGCACCATTGGATTAACTACACTGGAGGAGTGCTGCCTCATTTTTTGCTTTTATCTATATATATATATATATATATATATATATATACAGGTGAAACTCGGAAAATTTGAATATCGTGCAAAGTTCATTTATTTCGGTAATGGAACTTAAAAGGTGAAACTAATATATGAGAAGGGCTGACTGGCAACTTTTGGCCCAGGGGGCAAGTAACACCCAGTGGCCCACTGAGCCCCCCTCTACTTCCTGATTCGCTGTCACAAGAGGCTGGGCGGGGAGCTGCGGGAGGAGAGCACAGCCTCCTTTGACAGCATTGACAGCTTGTCACAGGAGGCTGAGCATTGCAGAGAGGATAGATGTTGGCCACTCAAATCGCTCATAGCCCCCCCTCCTTATGTGCCAGTAGCCCCCCCTTATGTGCCAGTAGCCCCCCCTTATGTGCCAGTAGCCGTCCCCCTTATGTGCCAGTAGCCGTCCCCCTTATGTGCCAGTAGCCCTCCTTATGTGCCAGTAGCACCCCCTTATGTGCCAGTAGCCCCCCTTATGTGCCAGTAGCACCCCCTTATGTGCCAGTAGCACCCCCTTATGTGCTAGTAGTCCCCCTAATGTGCCAGTAGCCCCCCTAATGTGCCAGTAGCCCCACTTATGCGCCAGTAGTCCCCCTAATGTGCCAGTAGCCCCCCTAATGTGCCAGTAGCCCCACTTATGTGTCAGTAGCCCCACTTATGTGCCAGTAGCCCCACTTATGTGCCAGTAGCCCCAATTATGTGCCAGTAGCCCCAATTATGTGCCAGTAGCCCCACCTATGTGCCAGTAGCCCCACTTATGTGCCAGTAGTCCCCCTTATGTGCCAGTAGTCCCCCCTTATGTGCCAGTAGTCCCCCCTTATGTGCCAGTAGTCCCCCCTAATGTGCCAGTAGCACCCCCTTATGTGCCAGTAGCCGTCCCCCTTATGTGCAAATAGCACCCCCTTATGTGCCAGTAGCCCCCCTTATGTGCCAGTAGCACCCCCTTATGTGCCAGTAGCACTCCCTTATGTGCCAGTAGTCCCCTATATGTGCCAGTAGCCCCCTAATGTGCCAGTAGCCCCCCTTATGTGCCAGTAGCCCCCTTATGTGCCAGTAGCCCCCCTTATGTGCCAGTAGCCCCACTTATGTGCCAGTAGCCCCCCTTATGTGCCAGTAGTCCCCCTTATGTGCCAGTAGTCCCTCCTTATGTGCCAGTAGTCCCCCTTATGTGCCAGTAGTCCCTCCTTATGTGCCAGTAGTCCCCCCTTATGTGCCAGTAGCTGTCCCCCTTAAGTTCCAGTAGCCGTCCCCCTAATGTGCCAGTAGAACCCCCCTTATGTGCCAGTAGACCCCCTTATGTGCCAGTAGACCCCCCTATGTGCCAGTAGTCCCCCCTATGTGCCAGTAGTCTCCCCCTCCCCACCTTATCATGTGCCAGTAGAATCTCCCCCCCTCACCTTATCATGTGCCAGTATAATCCCCCCTCTCCTGAGGACGGCGATACAGATGACTATGGATATAAACGCTTCCACAGTGGAAGCGTTCATCTCCCTGTGCCCTGCCGCCGGCCGCCCCCACTTGTCACCAGGGCACATGCACACCCCAAAGGCCGGCCCTGGGTGACACTACTGCCCCCCGGCCCAGTCCGCCCCTGTATGAGATAGACTCATTACATGCAAAGCAAAATATTTTAAGCATTTATTTGTTATAATTTGGATGATTATGGCTTAAAGCTTATGAAACCCCAAAGCCACAATATTGAGTTACCCTTTGCTTAGGGGTATGGATTAATTAACTGACTAGAGTGTAACACCTTGAGCCTAGAATAGTGAACCTTTTCACAAAATTCTAATTTTAGGCTGCATTAATGCAATTCCTTTTAATTTGCATTGCTGAAATAAATGGACTTTTCCACGATATTCAAATTTTTCGAGTTTCACCTGTATAATCTCAAAATTAGCTTTTAAGCAATACATTGTAGAAAACCAATAGTTTTTTTCCTCTTTTTTTTTTTTTTTTTTACACATTAGTACACATTAGTTACAATTATTCTATTATATGTTCATGCTTTTTGCACAGCTTTTAACATCATCACATTGTCAGGTAACAAAGGAGACTTATAATCAATAAAAAGCATTGTAATATAATAATCGTTTTATACCTCTCTTCGTTAATGTGCATTGGCAGTGCTAATAGCTTTTAAAAGTACAAAAATGTAACATTTTGGATTGTAGGAAAGTTGAACACTGTGGCTTTAATGCACAATTCATGTTTTCTTTTTTCCTGTATTTAATATATTCTTCATACATTTGTGCCATGTTCATAAGATGTGTCATCTCAAGCAGTAAATCAAGGTAAAGCTGGATATCACACAATGAAGAAGTGGTTGGCAATTTCCATCATAGACAATTGAAAATCAATATTTCTTCTTAATGCATTTTATCTGTCAAGAAGGTTCATGCAATGGCAATCTCTTCCATTCAGCATTTCACCTGGTGAAACTGTAACAATGTTTGCCAGAAACAGACATACTGTAAGTAACACACTAGTCCACATAATGTGTTTGTTGCTTTTTTTTCTTGTACATTTAATTGCAAAAAAGCTCCTACTGACACACATTTATTAACCATTGGCTCCAGAAATTAGAGTAATTTGCGCCATCAAATTTATTATGCGTTTAAAAAAAAAACATTCCAAAAGTCATGCCTTAACATTCATACAAACACATGTTAGTATTGAAAGACATAGTGGCTTGTTCTGAATAAGCAGCCAAAAAGTTCTTTTTTTTTTTTTTTTTTTGGAGCAGCCGCAGTACAGTTTAGTTGTGAAAAGGTTAGGGTAATAATGACATGTGGCAGCATTAGCAGCACAACATAGAACAGACAAGGCAGTAGATGTCTGTGCCGCTATGCAGGGGTGGCAGCAATAATAGCAGCAGCAGTAGCAGCATAGCATGGAACAGATAAGGCAGTAGAATAGATGTGTGTGTGGCTGTATAGGGGCCATGATAGTAGTGGTAGTGGCAGAAAGGTAGAGTTAATGGTAGTGGCAGTAGGGGGAGTAAGGCCCCTTTCACACGGGCAAGTATTCCACGCAGGAGCAATGCGTGATGTGAACGCATTGCACCTGCTCTGAATCCGGACACATTCACTTTAATGGGGCTGTGCAGATGAGCGGTGATTTTCATGCATCACTTGTGCGTTGAGTGATAATCGCAGTATGTTCTATATTCTCAGTTTTTCACGCAACACAGGCCCCATAGAAATGAATGGGCCTGCATGAAAATCGCATAGCATCTGCAAGCAAGTGCGGATGCAGTGCGATTTACACGCATGGTTGCTAGGAGATAATGTTAGTAAACTGATCGAGTCAATTTGCTGTATTATTTTCCCTTATAACATGGTTAAAAAGGAAAATAATAGCATTCTTAATACAGAATGCTTACTAAAATGGGACTTGAGGGGTTGAAAAATAAAAAAATTAACTCACCTCATCCACTTGATTGCGCAGCCATCATCGTCTTCTTTCTTCTTTTTTCAGGACCTGCAAAAGGACCTTTGATTACATAATCGAGCTCACCGCGTGGTGAGTGCGTTGACATCAGCGCAGGTCCTGCTGAATGAAGATAGAAGAATTCTTCTATCTTCATTCAGCAGGACCTGGGCTGACATCACCACCCAATTACTTCATCAAAGGTCTTTTTACAGGTCCTGAAAGAAGAAGAAAGAAGACGATGCTGGCTGCGCGATCAAGTGGATGAGGTGAGTTAATTTCTTTTTTTTTAACCTCTCAAGTTACATTTTAGTAAGCATTCTGTATTAAGAATGCTATTATTTTCCCTTATAACCATATTATAAGGGAAAATAATAAAATCTACACAACACTGAACCCAAACCCGAACTGACTAAAATTGTGTGTGCACTCGCGTGGGTTTCCCACAAAGCAGCCGGGACGAATCCGGTTCAAATCTGGGACGCCCGAGTGAAAGAGGCCTAACAGCTGCAGTGGAGTTGGCGATCAATAGCCACAGTCAGCAATGGTAGTTCAGCTCATCTGCTTTAGCCAGAGGTGTGAGAAAATCTTCATGGATCCAAGCCTTGTTCGTTTTGACAAGTGTGAAGTTGTTGTTTTTTTTACAATGGTGGAAGATACGTTTGTCTGTTGGGTGTCTTGTGCCACCAGTCATGCTGAAAATCGTCTCTGAGATGAAACTGAAGACTGGACAAGACAGTAAAGACAGAAAAAACTGGAACAGTTCGAGCAACTCTTCCAATCTGGCTGACCTGGCAAGAAATTCAGCTTTAGAAAAATTACATTTTGGTGATGGCACAAAGCGCTAGTACAGACACTTGGCAAAAAGTCAGAGAGATGGCATAGAGAAGAATTAACTTTTGATGAAGCTATGGAACTGTACCATTACACACATCTACCCTAAAGTCTGCCTGATGACATAGAGAAGAATACAATTTTAGAGAAAAATGTAATTTAGGTGAAGGCATGAAACTGTGCACAACCAGAAACTTGGCCAGGTGGGAGTTCAGTTTGCTTACAACCAGATTTCTAACCAGGTAGAGTTATTTTCTGGCCACACATTCCATTATCAATAACTAACAATGGAGGAGGAGGATTCTGAGTGGGAGAACAACTAACTGATTAGGACGATGGCAAAGACAATGTACTGGTTGTAGATGTGGCCGGTAGCCACAAAGATGACTTGGGGATGGAGGAAAGATTTAATCAGATTCCTGTCCGGTTCAATTTGCCCATTTTATCTAGTGATGCTGCCTCATGTGTGCAGAGCTGCATAATAGTGATGAGCGGCAAGTGCCATATTCGATTTCGACGAAATTCGCGAATATTCAAAAGAATATTCGTTTCATATTCGTCGAAATCGAATATTCGTCATTATTCTAGTTATCGCGATTAATATGCGATTTAAATAATCGCGTATTGCGATTTTAACTTAGGCTACTTTCCTATTGGTTTCATATCTAGAATTATAGCGAAGATGACGAATATGACGAATGTATTCGTCATATTCCACAAAACGAAGATAACGAAGTATTCTCTATCTTCGTTTTAGCTACCTATTCGTCAACTTCGCTAATTCTAGCAATCAAATAGGAGGGTTGACTATAGAGACAGCTGTGTTTAATTCGCTATGCGATTATATTACTTTGCTTTTTTTAATAGAATAATTATATTACTTGATAATTATTATAATTATTCTATTTATTAAAAAAAATAATAATAATATAATCGCATAGCGAATTAAACACAGCTGTCTCTATAGTCCACCTTCCTATTTGATTGCTAGAATTAGCGAAGTTGACGAATAGGTTGCTAAAACGAAGATGGAGAATACTTTGTTATCTTCGTTTTGAGGAATATGACGAATACATTCGTCATATTTGCTAATTCTACCAAGCCAAGAACGTCTCCATACTAGAATGTACTGTCGGATTTGAGAATTACGTTGAAATCGCAATGCGATTAATGTAACTTGAATTAATCGCATTGCGATTTCTACTTAGACCTGGTTTACTATGGTTGGCTTGGTAGAATTAGCGAATATGACGAATGTATTCATCATATTCCTCAAAACGAAGATAACGAAGTATTCTCCATCTTCGTTTTAGCAACCACAGTAAACCATGTCTGTTGAAATCGCAATGCGGTTAATTCAAGTTATATTAATCACATTGCGATTACAACTTAGCACTGCTATCTTACATATTAGTCTAGAATTAACGAATATGGAATATAGCAGCAGTGCTAAGTAGAAATCGCAATGCGATTAATTCAATTTATATTAATCGCATTGCGATTTCAACTTAGAGCTGGGTTTATAATGGGTCAGCTTGCTAGAATTAACGAAGTTAACAAATATGGAATATAGCAGAGCTAAGTTGAAATCGCAATGCGATTAATATAACTTGAATTAATCGCATTGCGATTTCAACGTAATTCTCAAATACGACAGTACATTTTAGTATATGGAGACGTTCTTATGGTGATGGGGACGCTCCATGAGCACGGAAGTCGGCAAAAGCGGCAACGGGCACTGACTGGAGCAACCAGGAAGCCAGGAATCCTCAGGACAGGTAAGAGCTGCTTATGGGAAGTGGGAAAGAAAAAAATATAACCAAAAAAAAACAAAAAAAAACGAATATTCGAAATAGCGAATTTATAGCGCTATATTCGAAATATTCGCAAATTAGCGAAGTGCCGATATTCGCGATAAAAATTCGCTATTCGAATATTCGCGCTCAACACTACTGCATAACATTTTAAAAACAAAACTTTATTTTTTTTTTTTTACAAACAGCTGTCCAGAAGTAGTAATACTGTAGAACAGAATGTGGGTGAAGTCGTGCAACTGTAAGAAAAGTAGTATGGCAGCAATTGCACCACCAGCAACTTTGCCAGGTGGGGAGTTCAGCTTGCAAACCAACTAACCGCTGGTTGCAAATAGTTTTCTCATGGCCACACATTCTGTTATGGATGGCTCATGATGGAGCGAAGGACAAGTTAGAGGAGGAGTCTGAGCAGGAGAAGAAGCAGCTGATGATAATGACATTGTACTGTTTGGGAATGCAGTCTAGCCTGCCACAAAAAAGATTGGGAGAAGGAGGGCATTTGTTCCAATTCAGAATGCTGGCCAGTTCTATTTTCCTGGCTGTGGTTTTGTGTACCGGCCTTGTGGAGAAAGAACACCATATGGAATATACTCACACAGAGCCAGTAGCAACCAAGCTTGGCCTAGGTCTGGGATGTTTTAAACTTGTGCACATGAGCGGTGATTTTCACGCATCACTTCTGTGTTGCGTGAAAATCGCAGCATGTTCTATATTCTGCGTTTTTCACGCAACGCAGGCCCCATAGAAGTGAATGGGGCTGCGGGAAAATCGCAAGCATCCGCAACCAAGTGCAGATGCGTTGCGATTTTCCCGCATTGTTGCTTAGCAACGGGACCCAATCTCTATTATTTCCCCTTATAACATGGTTATAAGGGGAAATAATAGCATTCTAAATAAAGAATGCATTGTTATATGATGAGGAAGGGGTTAAAAATAATAAAAGTTAACTTACCTTAGCCACTTGATCGCGTAGTCGCGATCTGTCCTCTCTTTCCCTGCATCAGCTAAGGACCTGTGATGACGTCACATCACATGGTCCAATCACATGGTCCATCTTACCATGGTGATGGACCATGTGATTGGACCATGTGATGTGACGTCATCACAGGTCCTTTTAGTCACAGATGCTGCAGGGAAAGAGAGGACAGATCGTGACTACGCGATCAAGTGGCTAAGGTAAGTTAACTTTTATTATTTTTAACCCCTTCCTCATCATTTAACAATGCATTCTTTATTAAGAATGCTATTATTTCCCCTTATGACCATGTTATAAGGGGAAATAATCAATTCTCCAGTAGACCCGAAACCAGACTTCAGTGATGAAGTCCGGCTTCGGGTTGGGTACCAAACATGGCGTTTTTTCTCACGCGCGTGCAAAACGTGTTGCAAACGTTTGCACCCGCACGGGAAAAACGCACATATTCCCGCAACGCACCCGCCTCTTATCCGGGCGTCAAACATGACGCCCGTGTGAAAGAGGCCTTACTGTTCTCACAAAACTCATCAACAGAGAGACTATGTTGAGTATCTTGCATTGGACATGGGGTTTTGAAGCAGGCACGCTACTAAAGTGGGGACAGTATTAGACAGAGAGGATGTGACTGAAGGGTTTCTCTGGGGTTGCAAAAAGGAGGAGTAGGAGAAATGCTGTGAACCCTTGCTACAAAGTGCAGTGTCAGACTCAGAAGCAACATTCACATCACCCTGCTATGACTTGGAAGAGGAGTGAGCCAGACACATTGATAAAACATGATAGCAGAATGCGAACTGAGAGCTGAATGGTATGTAATGCTAATCTCAGCACCAGGATTTGCTAGAATTACGTCCCTTATTGGCTGATCAGGCTGAATATGATTACGGTAGTTTAGAATCAAATTGCTCATTTCTAATATAAATGTATTCAAAACTAGAGTTAATCAAACACCTAGGAAATTTGGGATCGCCGAGGCTAAACTTCGTCACAAAGTTCGAGTTTGGGACCCGAACTTGACCCCGAACCCAAACCCCATTGAAGTCACCCGATCTTTGGGGCACTAAAATGGCTCTAAAAAAAATAATGCAAAGGTCTAGAGGGCTGCAAAATGGGGGTAAGAGCTGGACAATTGCCCTGCAAACAAATGTGGATAGGGAATGACTTAAAATAACATAAAATACACAAAAATTAAAAATAATAATCTTGAACTAGGAGGAGGCGGTGGACATGGCAGTGTAGGTGGAAGTGGTTGTGGAGGAGGTAGTCGCAAACAACAATGTTTTTTTGTTTGTTTTTTGTTTTATTATTTGGGTAGACCCCAACACATTGGGAAATATAGAAAAGAAAACAAAGAGAAAATGCGCTGGAGTAAAACAAAGGCTGGATGAGGCCAATATACATATCTGTTCTGCATAAGGCATGTACAAGTCCTGTGGGATACATGCCTGGTTCATTTTAATGAACGTGAGCTTGTCCACATTGGCTGTTGACAGGCGGCTTGTTCTTGTTTGTGATAACGCCCCCTGCCATGCTAAACACACGTTCAGACAATACACTGGCTGCAGGTCAGGCAAGCACCTCCAAGGCGTAAAGGGCAAGCTCAGGCCATGTGCCCAATTTGGAGACCAAGAAGTTGAATGGGACAGACCCATCAGTCAGTATGTGTAGGCGTGTGCACAAATACTGTTCCACCATGTTGTTGAAATGCTGCCTCCTGCTTAGACGTTCCATATCAGCTGGTGATGCTGTTTTTTGTGGTGTGCTGACAAAGCTTTTCCACATTTTGGCCATGTGAATCCTGTCTTCTGAGGTGCTTGCAGTGCCCCAGCTGCGTTGGCGACTTCTTCCTCCGCTGCCTTTGCCTTGTGCTTCTACTGAGGCCCCGGTGTCAGGTGGGAATGCCATCACCAGTGCGTCTACCAGTGTGCAGAATATATTTCACAGTCAGGTATGTAATGCAAGGGTAGTTTGACAGAAAAAAGGGGTACAGATCACCCAGCAATCTAAGCGCCACCTAATTTACAGAATATATTTCCCAGTCAGGTATGCAGTGCAGAGGTAGTTTGAAAGAAAAAAGGGGTACAGATCACCCAACAATTTAATCGCCGCCGAATTTATAGAATATATTTCTCGGTCAGGTATGCAGTGCATGGGAAGTTTGAAAGAAAAAAGGGGTACAGATCACCCAGGTAGCAATCTAAACTCTGCTGAATTTACAGAATATATTTTCTAGTCAGGTATGCAGTGCAGAGGCAGTTTGAAAGAAAAAAGGGGTACAGATTAACCAGCAATCTAAACGCCGCTCAATTTACAGAATATATTTCCCAGTCAGGTATGAAGTGCAGCAGGAACACAACCTCCAAGCCACTTGTGAATGACTGGCCTGATAACCGTTTAAATGTCCACCCATAATCTAAGAGCTGGATTTACTGATTTTCTTTCACTCTCAAAAATGGAGTGGAGACTGCAAAGGTATTTTATGGCAAAACAAAAGGGATTTTTTCCACCCACAAAGTCCCAGTTGTATTTACAGATTATATTTCACTCTCAGAAATGGAGTGCAGGCCACAAAGGTACTTTATGGCAAAAAAAAAAAAGGGATTTTTTTTCACCCACAATGTCCCATTTGTATTTACTGATTATATTTAACTATCAGAAATGCAGTGCAGGCCGCAAAGGTACTTTATGGCAAAAAGAGGAGTTTTTTAACCCACAATGTCAAAGTTGTATTTACTGAATATATTTCACTGTCAGAAATGGAGTGCAGGCCGCAAAAGGTACTTTATGGCAAAAAAAGGGGATTTTTTTACCCACAATGTCCCAATTTGGAGACCAAGAAGTTGAATGGGACAGACCCATCAGTCAGTATGTGTAGGCGTGTGCACAAATACTGTTCCACCATATTGCTGAAATGCTGCCTCCTGCTTAGACGTTCCATATCAGCTGGTGATGCTGTTTTTTGTGGTGTGCTGACAAAGCTTTTCCACATTTCAGCCATGTGAATCCTGCCTTCTGAGGTGCTTGTGGTGCCCCAGCTGCGTTGGCAACTTCTTCCTCCTCTGCCTTTGCCTTGTGCTTCTACCGAGGCCCTGGTGTCAGGTGAGAATGCCATCAGCAGCATGTCTACCAGCGTGCAGAATATATTTCACAGTCAGGTATGTAATGCAAGGGTATTTTGACAGAAAAAAGGGGTACAGATCACCCAGCAATCTAATCGCCGCCGAATATATAGAATATATTTCTCAGTCAGGTATGCAGTGCACGGGCAGTTTGAAAGAAAAAAAGGGGTACAGATCACCCAGCCAGCAATCGAAACTCTGCCGAATTTACAGAATATATTTCCCAGTCAGGTATGAAGTGCAGCAGGAACACAACCTCCAAGCCACTTGTGAATGACTGGCCTGATAACCGTTTAAATGTCCACCCACAATCTAAGAGCTGGATTTACTGATTTTCTTTCACTCTCAAAAATGGAGTGGAGACTGCAAAGGTATTTTATGGCAAAACAAAAGGGATTTTTTCCACCCACAAAGTCCCAGTTGTATTTACAGATTATATTTCACTCTCAGAAATGGAGTGCAGGCCACAAAGGTACTTTATGGCAAAAAAAAAAAGGGATTTTTTTTTCACCCACAATGTCCCATTTGTATTTACTGATTATATTTAACTATCAGAAATGCAGTGCAGGCCGCAAAGGTACTTTATGGCAAAAAAAGGAGTTTTTTAACCCACAATGTCAAAGTTGTATTTACTGAATATATTTCACTCTCAGAAATGGAGTGCAGGCTGCAAATGTACTTTCTGACAAAAAAAAAAAAAAGTGATTTTTTTTTTCCCGCCCAAATTCTCCCAGGTGTATTTACTGATTATATCTCACTGTCAGAAATGGAGTGCAAGCCGCAAAGGTACAAAAAAAGTGATTTTTTTTTCAACCACTATGTCCCAGTTGTATTTACTGATTATATTTCACTATCAGAAATGCAGTGCAGTCCGCAAATGTACTTTATGGCAAAAAAGTGTTGTTGTTTTTTTTAACCCACAATGTCCCAGTTGTATTTACTGATTATATCTCACTTTCAGAAATGCAGTGCAGGCCACAAACGTACTTTTTAGTAAAATAGAAAAAAAGATGGATTTACTTAATTCATTACACTGTCACATATGCAGCACAAGCAGTGGCGTAACTATTGGGGAAGCAGGGGAAGTGGCTGCTTCGGGGCCCAGGTTGCCAAGGGGCCCGGCGCCCGGCAGCGTGTGTGACAGTTTATTTTTAACCCCTTAAGGACACAGGGTTTTTTCATTTTTGCGTTTTCGTTTTGCGCTCTATGCCTTCGAAGAGCCATAACTTTTTTATTTTTCCGTTCACATGGCCATATGAGGGCTTATTTTTTGCGGGACAAGTTGTACTTTCCAATGCCATCATTTAATAATGCATACGGTGTAGTGGGAAGCAGGAAAAAAATTCCAAATGGGGTGAAATTGCAAAATAAAAGCAATTTCACCACAGTTTTACGGGTTTCTAAATTACGACGTTTTATTTGCGATAAAACTGACCATTTAGTTTTATTCTACAGGTCAGTACAAATCCGGCGATACCCAATATGTATAGCTTTTCTTGCGTTTTGTTAGCGTTTTTTTTTGTTGCCATGTTTTGACCGCTATAACGTATTTGTAAATAAGTGTATGGCATTGTATGGGGGCTTATTTTTTGCGGGGCGATCTTAACTTTTAGTTGATACCATTATGGGGTGTGTAGGACTTTTTGATCGCCTTTTATTTAATTTTTTTTGAGGAAATGAAGCGTCCAAAAGCGGCAAATCGGCCATTTAGGCGCTTTTCCGTTTTCGGTTTACCGTATGGGAAATATATTTTTATATTTTTATACTATGGGCGTTTTCACACATTGCGACACCCATGATGTGTATTTTTATTTTTTATTATTTTATTTTAATTTTGGGGAAAGGGGGTGATTTAAATTTTTAGGTTTTTTTATTTTTTATTATTATTTTTATTTATTTTTACACTTTTATATAGATCCCATAGGGACCTATATAAATCAGTTACCTGATTAGCTTCTATCATAAACTCCAATACACTTGTATTGGAGTTTATGAGCATTTTACTACTTTCCTATGAAGCCCTATTGCTAACAAGGGCTCCATAGGAAATAGTAAGTGATAGCCTTAAGCTGAATGAAAGGCTTAAGGCTATCCCATACAGCGCTCCGATTCTCCCGATCACCACTAGGGGGAGCCGGAGCGCTGACGAAAGTTTTACTTTCGGTTTTAGCGCGTGCAGATGCCGTGATCAGGATTGATCACGGCATCTGCTGGGTTAAATGATCGCGGTCGGCAGTGCTGCCAACCTCGATCATCAGCTGCGGGGGTCAGCTACAGGAATCAGCCGGACCCCCGCAGCGATGGTGCCCGCAGCGGCCAGGAGCGGGCGCCATCTTCAGGGACTGGACACATGACGTACCCATACGTCATGTGTCCTTAAGGAGATAAGTTAAATAGTTAGTCATAATTGATTCAACTTGTCTTGATGCAGCAGCGGTGGCCCGATCCCCCTCAGCGCGCTGCCAAGACGCTGGAAGCCTCCAAACCATGACCCCCCGCGGAAGCCCCCCCCCCATCCAATCTCCTCGCTAATGTGATCTATTCTTACTGTCTCCTGAAGTCTGAGTGCAGCGCGCAGGCTGTATTAAGCCCGCCCACATACTGATAATTCAGAGCAGGGAGCGGCAGGCAGCAGTACATGACAGGAGGCGGGACAAAACAGCCAGGACAGGAGCGGCAGGAAGGTGGTAGAGAAGAGATAAAGCAGCAGCACGTCAGGTCCAGCGCCCAGCCCACCGCAGAGTGTGGTAGCTACTGCTGTCAGGTCCAGTGCCCAGCCCAGCGCAGAGTGTGGTAGCTAGGATAGGAGTCGGCAGGTATGGAAGTAATACTGGATTGCATATTCCTTACACTCCTCTTAGAGCCCCTTTCAAGCCTACAGATCATCGGCCTACCAGAAATGAATTTCAGTAGATTGCACTAAATCCTCCTGTCCTGCTGGGAAGGTATATAATTATCATGCTATTAACTCATTGGGTTCCACCCCATTGTGGAACTGGGTGCAGTCAGAGGACATTTTAATTATCGCATGTCCATTTTGAAGATCTATAGTAACTCAACAGGACAGTGGCTTGCCTAGTGACAGCCCATCTTAAATGACACTTTAGATAATAATTCATGGTAGTTCTGTAATTCAATTTCTAGCTATGAACTGGGAAGATTAGGATGCAGCTCTACAGGCCATTATATCCAAAGGAACTGACTGCAGCAATAGCTATGTTACATGTATTAGTTATTTGATCAGTTATTGTGAGCCAAAACTATAATCTCTGAGTAGGCCACACTACTGGTTTTGGCTCACAATAACTGACCAGAGAACAAGTGTGAACAAACTCACCTTAGGCTACTTTTACACTTGCGTTAGGTGCGGATCCATTTGTTATTTGCACAGACGGTTCCGCACCTATAATGCAAACGTTTGTATCCGTTCAGAACGGATCCGTTTGCATTAGCTTTTAAAAAAAATGCTATAAGGGATGCGTGAGGGGGGGAGGATGGGGGTGATCTTGACTAGTCACAGGAGTGTGGGGGCTACATGGGAGGAGGGTTAAGACTTTGACAGGGGCCCCACAACAGTATTATACAATGACACTACATGACAGACAGTGTGTGTGTGTGTATATATATATATTATATAGGAAAAGGATGGCGTGGCAGCCTGGTCTGGTCTAGATCGTGACTTGCCAAAGGAGTGGGGTTTACACAGGAGAAGGGAGGTGCGAAGTGCGCTGGAGGGGGAGGGGGCCTTACAAAAATTTGCTGTGGGGCCCAGTCACTTCTAGTTACGCGCCTGAGCACAGAGGTACTTTAGAGAAAAAAATGTGAATATGTCACCCCCTGGGTCCCTGAACTCACAGACGGATTACCTATATTATTTTCCCTTCCCCTGACACATATGCAGTGCATGTGCACAAAAAATAATGGGTATATGTCGCCCACTGAACTGCAAGAACAGGATTAAATTATTGTCCCTGGCAGATATGCAGGTGCAAGTGCACTGCATTTGCTCAAAATTGCCGCCGACGCCCAACTAACTAAGAGGCAGATTTAAACTTATTTTTCTGTTCGCAGCAGCAGTATCCTATCCACTAGAAAGAGCTGACGTGATGCGAGGTGCTACGTGACTCCAGCTTATATAGAGGCTGGGTCATATGCTGCACTGGCCCAGCCTCCATATCTTCTGTTATTCTGTTTATTACCTTTATTAAGCTTTCGCTTTTTTGTCAGCTAATTTGAATATTTTCCCAAAAACCCAAAGCTATGCAAATAAGCTTTCCTGACAGAAAAAAGATAAGGCAATTTTTTTCTGATGCCAGCTGTGACATATTAATTTGCATATATTTTTCCAGAAACCTTACCTAAAATAGTCATCACACTGAAGGCAACAGAAAAGTGCATTAGGCTTGTCAGTAAAGGCAAAAAAAGGAAGAGACCACTGTGGTACTCAGCAGAAGTGGCCAAAATCATTAATACAAATTAATACAAATAAATCACAGGGGCCTGATGGGATACACCCAAAGCTATTAAAAGAGCTTAGAGGTGTACTAGCAAATCCATTAACAGATTTATTTAGCCAATCACTGGTAACAGGTGTCGTCCCAGAAGATTGGAAATTAGCAAACGTTGTGCCAATTCACAAGAAAGATAGTAGAGAGGAATCAGGCAACTATAGGCCAGTAAGCCTGACATCAATAGTGGGGAAATTAATGGAAACCATACTCAAGGAGAGGATTGTGGAACATCTAAAAACCCATGGGTTGATTGATAAAAAACAGCATGGGTTTACTTCAGGGAGATCATGTCAAACTAATCTTATTGACTTTTTTGATTGGGTGACTAAAATAATTGATGGTGGAGGTGCAGTAGACATTGCTTATCTGGACTTTAGTAAGGCATTTGATACTGTCCCACATAGAAGGCTTATCAATAAACTGCAGTCTTTGAGCTTGAGCTCACATATTGTTGAATGGATTAGGCAGTGGATGAAGGACAGAAAACAGAGGGTTGTAGTCAATGGTGTATATTCAGACCATGGTATTGTTACCAGTGGGGTACCTCAGGGATCTGTTCTGGGACCCATATTGTTTAATATCTTTATCAGCGAAATTGCAGAAGGCCTCAATGGTAAGGTGTGTCTTTTTGCTGATGACACAAAGATTTGTAACAGGGTTGATGTTCCTGGAGGGATACACCAAATGGAAAAGAATTTAGGAAAACTAGAGGAATGGTCAAAAATCTGGCAACTAAAATTTAATGTCGATAAGTGCAAGATAATGCACCTGGGGCGTAAAAACCCATGAGCAGAATATAAAATCAGTGATACAGTACTAACCTCAGTATCTGAGGAAAGGGATTTAGGGGTCATTATATCAGACGACCTAAAAGGTGGGCAGACAATGTCATAGAGCAGCAGGTAATGCCAGCAGAATGCTGGGGTGTATAGGGAGAGGCATTAACAGTAGAAAGAGGGAGGTGCTCGTGCCGCTCTACAGAGCACTAGTGAGACCTCAGTTGGAGTATTGTGTGCAGTACTGGAGACCATATCTGCAGAAGGATATTGAAACTTTGGAGAGAGTTCAGAGAAGAGCTACTAAACTAGTACATGGATTGCAGGACAAAACTTACCAGGAAAGGTTAAAGGACCTTAACATGTATAGCTTGGAAGTAAGAAGAGACAGAGGGGATATGATAGAAACTTTTAAATACATAAAGGGAATCATCACGGTAAAAGAGGAGAGAATATTTAAAAGAAGACAAACTGCTACAAGAGGACGTAGTTTTAAATTAGAGGGGCAAAGGTTTAAAAGTAATATCAGGAAGAATTACTTTACTGAGAGAGTAGTGGACACATGGAATAGCCTTCCTGCAGAAGTGGTAGCTGCAAATACAGTGAAGGAGTTTAAGCATGCATGGGATAGGCATAAGGCCATCCTTCATATAAGATAGGGCCTGGGGCTATCCATAGTATTCAGCATATTGGGCAGACTAGATGAGCCAAATGGTTCTTATCTGCCGACACATTCTATGTTTCTATATAAGTACAAAAAAAAAAAAAAACTGAATTCAACATTTGGGCCTCTTTCTTGAACTGCCAAATATTTGGGTTCAGAATGAATCACATATTCATAGAATTGATTTGTATATACTGTATATTTTAAATATCTCCTTGTGCTTCTTTAGATAAATTTTCACATTTTTTACCCAGTAAATTTTTGGTAGTAGCCTCAAACTGTTTAATCAGTTGTTTTTCATAATATAATGTTTATCTATTACTGTACTTGAATCTCCATATAGTCCCTTCTCCAAAAGGAAAGAGAAACTGTCCTATGCCAAGAACCCAGCTCAAACTAGGTAACTACCCTTTAACAGACCTAAGCAAATAAACTTGGTTTGATGTACTATTTCTTCTTATAAAGGTTGCTGAGTATACATTGGGAATATTGTAAGCCAGACAATGTTCCTCTGGGTTTCTGGAAAAATATATAAATATATATCTGCTGGCACTCTCTCTCCAAAATTCAGAAAACCGTCTGTCAAAAGTCTTGGTATGATTCTGTTACAGAATGGTCAGGCAGAGGCCCACAGCATTATCAATCATGTTAATGCCACACACTTATATAGTCCAGACCGCACGATCTCTCTCTCACGGAGCGCGATTCCTGCAAGGTACACGCTCGTGTAAAAGAGCCCTTTTAGGATAGTTGTCTTAAATCTGGTGGCAGCATAGGCAGAGCTTGTTAAGAGCTCAATTGTATTCCTTTTTCACCAGAATCCCAGAGGAGTATGTATGGCCTATGAGTCTCATTATGCCTATTAAGGCACTCTCCCCAAGGAGAGAGAGTTCTCCCCCATTTCCTGGTCTGCCACATTCAGAGCGTCCTCCTTAATTGTGAGCAGCGATCGTTTGAGTAAATACAGAAGTGGGATGGTTACACTGATAATAACAACCATCTGTGTGGATTCATCAAAGTTTTTTAAAACCTCACAGAGGTCTGACATCGATGCCCACTCCTCGCTTGTGAATTATGTCAGTTGACTGGAAAGGCAACGACCATGTTGCAACTGGTATTCCATAACTGCCCTCTGCTGCTCACAAAGCCTGGCCAACATGTAGAATGTAGAGTTCCAGTGTGTGCTCACGTCACACAACATTCGGTGAGCTGGAAGCAGCAAGCGCTGCTGCAGCGTTGACAGACCGGCTGAAGCTGTGGCCGATCTGCGGAAATGGGCACACAAGCTCCGCCAAATTGTGGTAGGTTTTTATAAACCGCTGAACCACAAAGTTTAAGTCGTGGGATAGGCATGAGATGTATGTCAGGTTGCCGAGCTCCAAAGCCGCTACCAAGTTATGGCCATTGTAAGACACAACCATGCCTGGTTGTAGGTTGAGTGGTGAGGGCCACAACTTGGTCTCGTCCCTTATACCCTGCCATAGCTCTGCGGTGGTGTGCTGTTTGTCCCCTAAACAGATCAGCTTCAGCACTGCCTATGGACGTTTACCCACAGCAGTGCTACACTGCTTCCTGCTAGCGACTGATGGCTGACTGCTGTTGGAGGTGGAAGTGGAGGAGGAGGCGGCGAAGGAAGAGAAGTGGGGGTTGGAGCCAGTAACATGGCTGCCGGCGGAGACCCTGATGGACGTAGAGACCACAATCCTGGGCGTGGGTAGCACCTGTGCCATCTCAGGGTACACCTCACTCCCGGCCTCCACAACATTTACCCAGTGTGCGGTCAGGGAAATGTAGTGTCCCTGGCCACCAGCACTTGTCCATGTGTCCGTGGTGAGGTGGACCTTCCCAGTAAGTGCGTTGGTCAGGGCACGGGTGATGTTCTGGGACTTATGTTGGTGTAAGGCGGGCATAGCACACCGTGAAAAATAGTGGCGGTTGTGGACTGCATACCGAGAAACGGCCGCTGACATCAGGCTGCGAAGGGCCTCAGTGACTACAAGCCAAAATGGCAACATTTCAATGGCCAGTAATTTCAAAAGTTGTCAAAAGTTGCGCATTTAGTGCTATGGCCTGTGGATGGATGGGTGGGTGGGTATTTGCGTTTGCGTTCAAAATTCCTGTGTTATCGACATGTGGATGCTGCGCTGGGACAGGGAATTGGATGTTGTTGCTGACAGTTCATGCAAAGGTCCAGGTGCAGGGCGATGGGCATCCGGGCCAGCGCCTTCGACAGTGTATTGGCCAGCAGTGTGTAACACAGGGAAAAGGAGGCAGTGATGGGACCCGCAAACCCAGATTGTGGACCCAGGTGTTCGGCCCACTTATTAGGGTGATTGGATGCCATGTGGCGGATCATGCTGGTGAGGTTGCTAGTGTTCACTCCCCGGCTCATTTTGGTATGGCACAGGTTTCAAACTACCACTCTTTTGTCGTCTGCGCTTTCCTCAAAAAAGTGCTATACTGCGGAACACCTACCCCTTGGCAAGGTAGATTTACGCATGGGGGTGCTCAGTGTAACGGTTGCGGGCCTGTTTGGTGTTGGCCGACGTCTCCCATTTGCAACCTCACTGCCTCTTCCAGACTGTTGCAGTGCTGCGGATCCCTCCCATTCTGTACTGCTGTCCTCGCTCGGCTTTTCACTTTCCCATGTTAGTTCAGTGACCTCATCGGCCACCACCTCCTCTTCCATTTCCTCACTCTGCTCATCCTCCTGACTTGACCTAACCCATAACCTCAGTGATTGACAACTGTGTCTCATCATCGTCCACCTCGTAAATGAATGATTGCAGTTCACCACTGTCATCAACTTGAGACTGTGAAGGCTCAAGAGGTTGGGAGTCAGGGCACAATCTTTCAGGTACCTCTTCAAGTGTGCTTGGCAAGAGAGCCAAAACAAGTACCGGCGATGAAAAGAGGTCATGTGAATATCCGAGTGTGGGAGCACTTTTTTGGCCAGACGCGACATGGTGGGAGGAAGGAGGATCAGAGTGAGGATTAGGTTGACTAGACTCTTGGCTACAGAGACTGGACTTAGTGGAAGAGAGGGTGGTGCTTAACCGACTGGAAACATTATCTTCAGCAATCCAACCGACCACCTGTTCGCACTGGTCCGACTTGGACAGTGTTGTCCCAGAAGTACACCATCTCCTGTTTCATCCAGTCATGGTTATCTATTACCGACAGTCAATAGGGGTTTAATCTAAAGGGAGGTACTACCCTTCCCTTATCATCAGAGATACAAAACTCAAGGGATACGGCACATGATCCGAGAGCAACCTGGCTTCATATTTGATTTGTTTAATAAATCTCAAATATTTTTCATTTAGTAGAGCACGGTCGATCCTGGACATACAGTTCCCAGATCTAGACACACAGGAGTAGGCTCTTCTCCCTCATCCCAGAACACTCAAGACATCTACAAGAATTGACCCCTGATTAAATACAGAAGTATGAATATCTCCAGCCATGGAAATCCGGTCAGTCTTGGGGTTGGTAACAGAATTAAAATCCCCATTTTCTAGGGTAAGACAGTCTGGCCAAAACAAGCTTTTTTATGTATAAGCACCGTCACTCCTCTAGAGTGGATGGTGAAGGTAAAATGAAATGCCTGCGAGACTCATCCTCTAGTAAGCTGCATCACAGCCTCCTCAGTAAAATGGGTTTCTAATAGACAGACAATCGTGGATAGATGTCTCTAAACTAAATCAAACACTGCCTGTCTTTTTAATTTATCCCCAAGTCCCCAAACATTCCAGGTTAGAATTCTCACAGACATGTAATCAACTAATCAAATCTAATTCCCTTTGAACCCCATCCCCTTCGCTCATCCATCCTAAGAGACACATCGCAGCCCACCCACAGAGCCCTAACCCTCACCCCCACCCCCATGATCTGCAGACCTCTCTACCTAGACCATCCCTCCCCCTGTCCTAATCCTGCCCCCACCCAAAAAATAAAATAAACAGGAGAATAGCAGAAAAATAACACGCAACTGCTTACAGATTATTCCGGTCCAGCCAGTCAGTAACAAGAACCAGAGTATCAAAAAATGGAGTTGCTCCATTCAAAATAATACGGAATTTAGCTGGATACAGAAAAGAGTCCTTAATATCTTTGCCCTGTAGAAGTGTTCTTTTCCAAACTTCTCAAGAATCAGGGACTGTATCATTCCAGCAGGATTTTTTCCTTTTGTGCCCTCAGGTAGCCCCAAAATTCTCACATTAGATTGTCTTGACCTATCTTCCAGATCCACAACTTTTTTGGTAGATTATTATCATCCGTTTTCAAAATGGAATTTTCAGATTTTAAAGCTTTTACTTCATATTCCAGAGAGCCCACAGACTTTTCTATGACAGTAACTCTGTCTCGTATCGTAGTAACATTGTCTCTTATTATAGACACGTCCAAGTGGACAACTCCCAGCTGCCCTGCAATATCTTGGATCACCTTTCCATTGTTTTCGACCGTGGCTAGAATCTCCTCCAATGGAGAGGGGTCCACCAAGGGAATATCACCTTTCTCCGCCCTCTCCCCATCTCCATCAAGAGAGTAGTCATCTGCACCCTCATCCGGTCTAGATCCACAGATAATTTTTTTTTAGATTAGATCCTGCTCCCCTTTTAATGCTGTTCTTGTGCATACAGTGGGCGATTTCAGAAACTGGTAGATTTTTGCAGGCTCCTCAGAACTCCTTTTTTAGACGATGATAAATCAGTTGACCTCCTATTTTGCTTGGGGCCAGCGGCGTACTGCCAATATAGGCAGACTAATCAGCTGCTATGTTGCACGTGGCAGGGGTGGCCTGGAGTGCATGGAAGGCCCTGCCCCCTATGTCTGTATTATGTACTTTGATCGCTACCTACTACTAGTTATATCGGGCATTGAGGCGGCCCACTTGTCTTTCCTCCTGGGTCCTGCTTTCCCTCTGCTCAGGGCCCCCCTTCCCAACGTACTAAGGGGGGGAGGGGGTGTTCTGCTCCAGGTTCAGGCTCTCAGGGGGGTGCCAGAAGCAATGAGCGCTTCCATCAATACAAATGGAAGCGCTCATTGCTGGAGCGCAGGAAGCTGGGGTCCCGCTCATCTCCCCACACACCTCCCCTCCTTTAGGCCGGCGGCGCTCAGAATGGTGAAGAAGGAGACTTCTCCCTACTCCACCATTCAGCCTGCAGGCACAGATCGTGCTGCCAGCCTGTGTGGGCGGAGCCTGCATCCCAGAGATCTGCATAAGCTCCACCCACACATTGCTGCAGAGCAATCTGTGTCTGCAGGGAAGAGAGGACAGTGAGCTTCAGGAGCAGGACAAGGAGAGAAGTTACTGTGTGTTTTTTTTTTTTAATACAAAGGGGTCACAGAGTGCTTTATTACTATGGAGGGGGCACAAAGCCAGAGGGCATTACTACAATGAAGGGGGCACAATTGGGATTTTTACTATGGAGGGGGCACAGGGGGCATTACTAGCACAGTGGGCATTACTACTATTAAGGGGGCACAATGAGGATTGATACTATGAAGGGGACACAATGGGGATTGTTACTATGAAGGGTACAAAGAGGGCATAACTACTGTGAGGGGGGCACAATATGGGCATAACTACTGTGAGAGGGCACGATGTGGGCATAACTACTGTGAGAGGGCACACATCTGTACAAAACTACTGTGAAGGTTGTACAATGAGGGCAATACTACTGTGAGGGGGTACAATTTTTTTAAAGTATTGTGGGGTGGGGGGTGCCAAAGAAAGGACCCGTCCCGGGTGCCAAACACCCTAGGCATGCCACTGCCCCTTCCCTATTGTCTGCACAGTATGTGCCGATGTCTCTCCCTGTCTAATAAATGACATTCAGGCTCCAGAGCTCTCTCTTCTGTCTGCTGGGCACTGCTGCACACTGGCCAATCAGCATTTAGCAGCGCAAAGTGCCTTCTGCTGATTGGCCAGTGTATCGCTTGTAGCCACACAGCAGGAACAACATAGCAGGCTCAGGACACAGAACTGTGCAGGCGGGCACAGCAGTTTTTACCGTGCTCACGCCCGCACTGCTTCAGTCAGCCACTCACCGGAACAGAGAATGGACTACCTGAACACAGCCCCAGGTTCCAGCATCATCGCTGCCGGTCTAGCAACGCTTGACTTGCCCGTTTTGTGCCGCCTCACCACAGCCACAGTCAGAGCAGTCAGAGCGAGGCAGCAGTGAGTGATAGACTGTTAAAAAAAGTTCATGGGGGGATTATTGATGGGGGGGGGGGGGAGACAGAGGGCAGCAGCAAGCAGAGTTTTTGCAGGGTTGGGGGAACACTGTTCTGTATATAAAGCTCATAGAAGACTCAGGACAGTGTGCTCCAGCCCCCCCAATGAACTCTGCTTGCTGATGAATTGCTCATATAGAGGACAGTGTGCCCAGGCTACTTTCACACTAGCGTTTTTGCTGGATAAGGCAGAGCTCAGCAAAAACGCTTCCGTTACTAATAATACAACCATCTGCATCCGTTATGAATAGATCCGGTTGTATTATCTTGAACATTTCCAAGAGGATCCGTCATGAACCAAATTTAAAGTCAATGGGAGACGGATCCATTTTCTATTGTGTCAGATTGTGTCAGGGAAAACGGATCCGTCCCCATTGTCTTGCTCTGCATCCCATGATGGAATGAAAACCACAGCATGCTGCGGTTTGCTCTCCGGTATGAGAACACAACCAAATGGAATGCTTTTTGGAGCATTCCATTCAGTTACTTTTTGTCCTCATTGACAATGAATGGGCCAAACAGAAGCATTTTTTTCCCGGTATTGAGACCCTGTGATGGATCTCAATACCACAAAATAGAAATACAAGTGTGAAAGTAGCCTAATACGTACCCCGCTCCCCGACACCTGTGTCGCTCCTGATGCCTACACGGCTGCCACTGCTGGGGGTATGGCAGGGGAGGAGCCAGGACAGGTGGTGGGATGGGCCAGTGGTGGTTAGTAGGCGGAGTTAGTCAAGCCCCATTCAGGTTCTTGCTATGGGGCCCAATAATTTCTATGTACACCCGCGTTTGGGACTCTTTTTTCCCCCTCTTTCTTTCCCTCCCCCTTTATAATTTCATCCTCCCCTAATCTCCTCTCTCTTATCTTTAGACTCTCCTTCTCTCCCTGTTATTATGTTAATGTATTTATTCAAGATTAAAAGGAAAAAAAAAACATCCAGGGAAGGGAGGTCGAACCAGAGGCTGGGAGAAAAAACTAAAGTCCAATACAAATTGATCTCACCACAGTTGCAGGAATCTTGAGGGGCACAGAGGGACTTCAAAGTTTTTCATCAAGTTCTTTCAAAGGTCCGGGGGCAGAGGAAAGAAGGCACATTCACAAAAAGGCGACAGGCAGGCAGAGAGTCAGGGCAAGCCAGTACGCCACAACTAAGTCCAGGACAGCCACACACCAACAACAAAGGGGCAGGCATCCGAATGCCCCACCAAGCCACAGTTAATATCACTCCTCACGAACCACGCTCCTCACAAAATAACTACAGGAGAGGAGACATGGCCACAATGTCCAGCTCAGGACTAAGAGCGCCACGGGAAGGAAGGCAATAAAGAAGAGGGGAGGAGAAGGGAAGCAGGGAGGAGCGGAGTAGAGGCAGGAGAAGCCAGGCAGAGGACATGGTGGCTGCTTCCTCTCACAGCATCAGTCCGCCACAACGGCCATAGCACAGGCAGTGCAGCTCTCAGCATTGGGCGAGATTTTGGATAGAAAACACAAGATGAACATCCAATTAGCAATAGGATCATGGAAGGCAGGTCAGGAACAGTGGGAGAGCTCAAATTCACATCCTCATGTCATTACATCCTCCTCACTTTTTAATTGTGACTAGAGTGACAGGGAGAGACATCAGCAGGCACTAGGGACAGTGTTAGAAAAAAACTTCCATGTACTAAAAAAAACTATTTACAAGTGCAGGGAAAGATTATTCAAGGTGTAGGGAAAGGATAGGGAGGAATCATTCCACAGCATTTATGTTGAACAGGGTTCAGTAGGGGAGGTTATAGCCCGGGTAATAGGAACAATCCTATTACACCTTGCTGCACTGACTGTGGACCCAAATTGCTATTATACAGCTCTGTAATTCCAGCAGACTGTCCTTGTTATTGGGGTGCAAGTGTCATTTGATACAGCCATTAACAGGTTTTATTACAAGGAAATATTTCTACGTCTTATTTGCCCTTGTGCAGTGCAGTTATATGTTCTAAAGCAATTTTTGGCTTGTATAAGTGGGAAAAAAAAGGGCTTATTATCCATTGTGTTTAACGGTGCAGCTATATATTCTAAAGCCATTTGCCATTCCGTGGTGCAGTTATATGTTCTAAAGCCCTTTTTGGCATGTATTAGTGGCAAAAAATACACATATATATATTTGCCGTTCAACGGATATGTTCTAAAGCCCTTTTTGGCGTGTATTAGTGGGGAAAAAGAAAAAGGGCTTTTTAGCCGTGGTATGTTGAAGTGAGAAAATTAATAGCCCTTTTTGGTGTTTATAAGTGTATTAGCAACTAGCAGAGTTTGCCCTGGAAAAGCTGTCTTGCCCAGCCAGTAGTGTGGCATCAGAGCGGGTGTTTAGTGTGGCGGGGGCCATAGTTACCCCAGGAAGTACTCGCCTGTCAACCCAAAATATGGAGAGACTGACCTTTGTCAAGATGAATCAGGTGTGGATCAGCCAGGATTTCTACCCACCAATGCCTGATGCATCAGGCTAGATCATCCATGGTGCTACACCTTTGACAAAAGAGACCAGTTTCTTCTGGCTACCTGCCTCAGCTACTATTCTGATGCTGCCACCAGCCTGATGCCAATTGCTCATTCTTTCACCCACCATCTTCAGCTGGTACTGGTATTGCCAGCCACCTCACCACTCTGTCATTGTGCCACTCTGTGGCCTACTGATGCTGCTGCCACCTCCACACTGTCAATGTGCCACCCTGTGGTCTCTTCCTGATGCTGCTTCCGCCACCTCCACACGTTGTCATTGTGCCACTCTGTGGCCTTCTCCTGATGCTGCCGCCTCCTCCAGACTCTGTCATTGAGCCACTCTGTTGTCTCCTCATTCATGGGTCATCTCTGTTTTGGATACACTCCTGTTTTTTTTTTTTGCATTAGCAATACTGATGGATTACTGACCAAATGCTGACCGAGCGAAGGCGGATGCTCAACCGTCAGGATTCGATATTTGGGGGTTATTGTTATTGACGGATCAGAGGAAAGGCAAAATAATCAGTGACAACACAAACTTACTGCTGACACCCTCTCCACTCTGTCGGGGGGGGGGGGGGGCTCTACTTGTATAAGCATTTAATAGAACAGGTTCTGTAGACATATATGTGGAATCAACTGACGACAGTGTAAAAGGAGTGCGCTTCTTCTTGGCGCTAAGATCGACCTGTAAGGCTGGGCTCATACTTGAGTTATTTTGGTCAGTTTTGGCCCTGTGACTGCCCTAATAAGTGAAGTGTGCAGTGATTCTAAAAGCGACGCCTGTCATCCGCATGTCATACTGGCTGACAGTATTATTTCACTACCACAGAAGACTCCCTATGTGTGTTACTGCAAGGTACAGTGTTCTACACCACTATAAAGGCTCTCTGAAGCCAGGAAATAGCTGTTTTTTAACACGATTCTGCGCAAATAAATTTGTACGGAACCACATTTTTTCCCAAAAATTTGCCAACTCGGTGTATTAAATTTTTTAAAAATTTCAAATTGTAACCATGCTCGCTATTTTTAAATTGTAATCAAGTTCTTACAAATCATTTCTCTGTTTGCAAACCAAGACATGGAAACTAGCCATCTAAAGCAAAGTGAACTGCCCTTGACTATAAGAAAGCAAGGACAGTTAATTTGCCATGACTAATTGAAAAACATAAAATACATTAATATGATGTATTAGCACGCAACCTGTAGTCTAACATGCAAAAATATCTTTCAAATGACAAATTATTGAGTGGACTAAAATATTCCACTTAAAAAAGTTTAACATTTAAATAACAAAGCTTATGTCTTCCTAGTATTGTGAGAGCAAGATAAAAGGAAATGCTGGCAGTGGCATGTGGAACATTGCAGGAAATAGTATTAGTTTCAGGGGAAGAAGGTTTCTGAGAAATAAAAGAAATGGAACATGCTCATGAATAGAAGAAATAAGTCATTTTTTAAACCCTGTGACACATTAATTCAACATTTAATTAGGCAAAGCCAAATTCTGACAGAAGGCCGTATGACATAAGAAGTCCTCTTTCTTGGCCCATTACTTTAGAAGGAGCTAACAAGTTCATTTTTTTATTCTTCAATTAGATGAATTATAATTGTGTAACTAGCTCCTCTTGAAATATCTTCCCAGAATCACAGAATTCATAAATTCAACATACTGCCCCCATGAGGACTAACTATCTATATGTCCTATTAGAGCAGGGATCAGCAACCTTCGGCACTAAGCTGCTGTGAAACTACAATTCCCAGCATGCTCCATTCATTTCTACAGAAGTTTGGAGAAGAGCAAAGTAAGTATGCATGCTGGGAGTTGTAGTTTCACAACAGCTGGAGTGCCAGAGGTTGCCTACCCCTGCATATTGTAAAGGTGGGTTCTCTGTTTGGGAAACCCTTCTATTTTCCACTTTCTGCTCTGGCAGACCTACAGCATCCATGAATCATAGTTATTGATTTGCAGAGCTGGCATGTAAACCTTGATTTCCCATGCCATTGTATGGCAAATGTGTGGCTAGTGGTGAATGTATGGCATGGCTTTCTCCAATGATATATTTTCAGAGAAAAGGGAAATAGGACTTGTGGTGATCAGCTGAATGCAGCATTGGAATCTTTTTAAAAGTCAAAACTCTTCATAAGACACTAAACTTGTTTAGACAACCACTTTTTTCTCATAGAAAGAACTATAAGTGCCCCCTTGCTGGAATCTCCTATGATCAGCAGTCTTCACTGGTGGTAGCTATTTTGATAGCTGCTCACCACTCTAAGAAAGTTGGCCTTAAGACGGAGAATTGGACGTTATATCCTCATTTCCCATTAAGGCATATGCATGAGAGTTAGGCCTCTTGCACACGGGCGTCATGTTTGACGCCCGGATAAGAGGTGGGTGCGTTTCGGGAATCGCCGCGATTTTTCAGCACGTGTGCTAACGTTTGTAGTGCGTTTAGCACGCACGTGAAAAAATCCGCATGCTTGGTACCCAGACCCGAAGTCAGACTTCATCACTGAAGTCTGGTTTCGGGATGAGTATTCTGTATGTGTAATTATTTTCCTTTATAACATAGTTATAAGGGAAAATAATTGCATTCTAATTACAGAATGCAATGTTCACCAGGCTTTAGAGGGTTAAAAATAATAAAGAGTTAACTTACCTTCTCCCATTGTACGCGCAGAGCCCCAGAACGTCTCTCTTGATGGTTTGGATGCTTGAGGACCTGTGGTGACGTCACAGGGTCACATGGTCCAATCATAGAAGCATTTGAGTGGACCATGTGACCCATGTGATCCTGTGACATCACGGCAGGTCCTTCATCCAACAGGTCCTATAGAACATGCTGCGATTTTCACGCAACGCAAAAGTGATGCGTGAAAATCACCGCTCATGTGCACAGCACCATAGAAGTGAATGGGTCAGGATTCAGTGCGGGTGCAATGCGTCCTCCTCACGCATTGCACCCGCGCGGAAAACTCGCCCGTGTGAAAGGGGCCTTAGATTATGATATTGCATTTATAGTATTACAATTGCAAATCTGCAAAGTGAACCATATATAATTATTAATGAGGTTTTCCAACTCTTTACAACTGAGGACCTATCCTGGGCTCACAGCCGCGCCACTGCTATCTCAAACAGCTGATCGAAGGGGGTCCAGAGTGTCGGAAAACATGAGAGAAACTAGAGAAACCCCTTTGGCTCTTTTGGGCGTCTGCTTAAACTCAAATTCTCACATAAAGAATTCCAAGGTCACAGATACTGTAAAAAAACATAGAAACATAGAATGTGTCGGCAGATAAGAACCATTTGGCCCATCTAGTCTGCCCAATATACTGAATACTATGAATAGCCCCTGGCCCTATCTTATATGAAGGATGGCCTTATGCCTATCCCATGCATGCTTAAACTCTTTCACTGTATTTACAGCTACCACTTCTGCAGGAAGGCTATTCCATGCGTCCACTACTCTCTCAGTAAAGTAATACTTCCTGATATTACTTTTAAAACTTTGCTCCTCTAATTTAAAACTATGTCCTCTTGTAGAAGTTTTTCTTCTTTTAAATATTCTCTCCTCTTTTACCGTGATGATTCCCTTTATGTATTTAAAAGTTTCTATCATATCCCCTCTGTCTCTTCTTACTTCCAAGCTATACATGTTAAGGTCCTTTAACCTTTCCTGGTAAATTTTGTCCTGCAATCCATGTACTAGTTTAGTAGCTCTTCTCTGAACTCTCTCCAAAGTTTCAATATCTTTCTGCAGATATGGTCTCCAGTACTGCACACAATACTCCAAATGAGGTCTCACTAGTGCGCACCATTCCGCATCTCCGGATTTGTAGACCCATTGAAGTGAATGGGGCCGCATCCGTAATGCGGAATGCACATGGAACGGTGCCCTTGTATTGCGGATCCTCATATGCGGTCTGCAATACGGCAACGGGACACCTATAGTCGTGTGCAATAAGCACGTATTGCATAATAATAATCACATCACTACGGCACATCAAGGTGCATCAAGGCATTTCTCAAAGTCACGTGGTGTTACGCTCGTGTGTGGTAGGAAAACACCGCACCAAGCATAGGAGGGAAAGGGGATAATGGAATAAGGCCTGGAAACTAGGGAAGGAAGATGGACACCTCCTAGAGAAAACTCTAACTCCAGTCCTGAAAGACTACCAGTATGAACAGGCCTCAAAGTACGGCAAATTCTTACACTGGATACCTAGAATCCTATATCACCCTATAGGAACCTGGACCTAATGTCAGGACTGTGTCTGCCTGTTCTTCCAAAGGGAAGGACGAACAGGAGTCTCCCTCAGGCCTAATGACAAACAATGGAGAAAGGCAACACACACATATATAAACAAAATACAAAAGGGAAAATAAACACTTATCTTCAATGAAGCTTTGGTAGCACCAGGAACTCAGCCGAGAACAAAACAAAAGCTAACCACAAGTCCAACAGAAGCTATAAACCATATAGCATAGTGGGAGAAACAATAATAAATAGAGAAGGTTAAATGACAAAAATAACCACACCTGGGAAAAAAAGGTGTGGCAAGCACCAGAAACAACACAGAGGTCATTTGATACAAAAGGAAAACATGTCAGATAAAACCACATGTTGCCAGTCTCACAGATCTCCTGCCACCTGTCGCGGGAACGTCCGTATGTTTCAGTACGTCCGTGAAACATGGACTGCAACAATGCTTCATAATCTAGTGATGGTTTTCAGTCTATATTACTATGTGCAATGTGAGCAATATTTCCTGAAATACGACACCAGAGAAAAAAAATAAAAAAAATAAGTGAATATACAATATGATAAAGTTACTGAAAATCTGTAACAGATGCTCTTGAAAGTAAAAAAAAAAAAAAAGCCTTTGGTTTTTGGTTTTATCAATTTGTTCAGAAGTTGGCAATAAATGTTATGTAATACTTTATTATTTTGGATAGTTAATCAATAAGCCTCATAGAAATAAAACTGTTACAAAGATAAAATGGTCTTATTGATCACAGTGAGTAACAGTTCTACTTTCCTTTTTAAAATTACATTGAAAAGCATGAAATGTGCACCATAAGTTCTATGAAAAACAAGGCTATTATGGAGTTCATGATTTAGCTTAAATGGATTTTTGGAGATTTTTATACTGATGACCTATTCTCTGGATAGATCAGATTCAAGTGTCTCAATTGGTGAGGGTCCGACCCCCAGGACTTCAACTGAGCAGCTGTTTGAGAAGGCTCTGGTGCTTCAGTGAGTGTCATGGCCTTCTCTCTGCTTTTCCTAGGCTGAGTGATGACACGTTCATGTGTCAAGTGGCCTAAGAGCAGATTAGCCCCATTCAAGTGAATGGTGTTGAGCGCGATTCCAAGCACAGCCTCTATACATTGTATGGCACTGTGCTTGGCAAGCTGCGAGAAGGCCATGGCTCTCACTGGAGCGCCGGAACCTTTTCAAACAGCAGGTCTTGAACACAATGACAGCATTAGCAAATCATATCAGAGTGACACTGACATCCATCGCTTGGGAAAACGCATGTTTGACGATGTTAACAGCGTGTTTAAAAACAGACCGTTTTGTGTGTTTTAAAAATTATATAATGTTTAAATACACACAGTGCTCAGGGATATAAAAAACTATAAACAGTGTATTGTTGGGGACTAAGCATCGGAAAATGATGCTTTGACAGGGTCAGAATACCTGCCCATATCACACGCACAAGTGTTGCAGCAGCCTTATGGAACATGATGTTAAGCAGGTACCATGATGGTAGGCAGGCAGGAAAACAGTGGTAAGATGGGGCACCATCAGGAATGTGAGATCTATTTATCAACCTCAGCTAGAGAAATGTGAAAATCCCCTTGAATTCAGGTTTGTTTCATTTAGACAAAAGTGCTGTTTTGGACACTGGTGGAGGACAACTTCGTCCGTTTGGTTGTCACCACACCCGAACTTGTGCTGAAACCCCTCTTCGAGATAACACTGGAGTCTGGCCAAGAAAGAAGAAAGAGCGTTCTAGGCCAGTTCAGAACACTGTTTTAGTCTGCCTGTCCAGAAGTCCATGTAGTCAGGGAACAGGGTATGCGCTGGAAATAGGCAAGAGTGTAGGAATGTTTGAACCTGTGCATTGAGGGAGGTCTTGCTAATTTGCCTCAGCCTGGTGCAGCACTTGAAAAAAACTGCTCTATCATGTGGGTGAGACTGAACTGGCTGCTTCTATAGATTTTGCTGCTTATGGTGGCTGGAAGAGGGTGACTCAATTGGGGGCAGAGAGGAGCCTATCTTTCAGATACACTGGTGGTAGGTGTCTGCTCGCCGAAAGCTGTGGCAAGCTGTATACACACAGTGTTTTCTAGTAATAACGTAATTTGGCCTTTGTTTCGGAGAGAGGAAACCATTCCCACATTTTGCTTTCATAACGAGGGTCAAAAGCATGATTATGCAGTAATTAACAGACTGCTTGATACGATGATGGTGCAATGATGATGCAATGATATATCAGTGTGTAAGTAAGCCATCACACAGCTTGTTATTCTGGCAAGCATGCATGAGGACAGGACCCAGTTCTTTCTGGCTCTGCCCTCCACTGAGATGATTGGGTGTCATGGCTGGTGCTATAGTCATCATCTTTGTCCTGTTCTTCAACCTCAGACTCCATCTTCTCTTCCAGTGTCAGCTCTTCCTCCGCCATGGGAGTTTCTCCTTGTGGGTCCCCAACAGCTACAGGGCAGACAGCATAATGCATTAGCTGCAGGGAGCATGTTATTTCTCCCAAGTTCAGTGCACCCATGATGTTGCGCCCATTATCTCTGACCACCTTGTCCACTTGGAGTTGGTGGGGTTACAGCCATCAGGATGTTTGCTGATTTATGTACTTTAGACACTGCAATGCTTGATTTGACACATAATAGGAAGGAGGGGTAGTGGAAGTGATGCTGTGGCTTGCTGTTTTTGGGGACAGGACGGAGGGAATCCATGAAAGAGGTGGAGGAGGCAGATAAGTGCCTAGTGTGGCTTTTTGGGATAAATAGTGCTGGCTAGAAGTCTTCCAGTTATCTTCCGTAAAGGCAGCTGGTTCTACTAAATTGTACGTCAGAGACCTCACTGCCAGCAACTTGGCCAGGTGGGAGAAGGAGGAAACATTTGTTGCAGTAGCTGGCCATCTCTGTTTGCCCACAATATGAAGTAAAGTCGCTTCCTGTTGTTCAATATAGCTGGGGTGCATATGTTTGTGTTTGACTGCCCACAGCTTATCTTACTCTTGTAGAGCTTGCATTGGGTAATGTTTCTGTCTTCTTGCAGCATGGAGAATAACTGCCAGACGAGAGATACTTGTAAAGAGCTAGAGGCATATTTTAGGCCTAATACATCCACAGCATCAGTGGCATCACCAGTTCCCAAAGCAGATCTATCTCTGGAAGTTCTTTGGGAGGTTCTGGCTGTATGTTGCCTCGGCCCTTTATTGCTGCCACCACTAGTGATGAGCGGCAGGGGCAATATTCGAATTTGCGGTATTTCGCAAATATTTGGGCGAATATTCGCCATATATTCGAAAATTCGCGAATTTGTAATCTCCAGTCATTATTTTGTTGATTGCGAAAATTCGCATAAAATTAGCATAGAAATTAGCATAAAATTAGCATAAACTGGCATTTAAAAGATACCTTTTAAATGCCAGTTTATGCAAATTGTTATGCTAATTTTATGCACATTTTCGCAATCAAGAAAATAATGACATTATTATTAAAATTTGCATATGAAAAATTTGCATAAACTGGAATTTAAAAAAACACGAATATTCGCAATTGTGAATATATTTCGCCATATTCTAAATATTCGCAAATTCTCGAAGTGCCAATATTCGCAATTAAAATTCGCAATTCGAAAATTCGTGATCAACACTAGCCACCACCCACCTCCTCAGCAATTCAATCCAACTCCAAGGTCCTGTCCAATTCACAATCATCATCAGAGTCATCACTCTCCCTACCACTTTTATCAGACTGTGTTACATCATGATTGACTCCTTAGCCTCCCTCCTGATTCCCTGCTATGTATTTGCCTTGACTGCCACTGTCTCTTCCCCCACCGCCAATACTGTGGTTACATTTGGCACTATTACCACCACCAATACAGCTTTACATGCAGTCCCAGTAATGCAGTATACTGCATATTTGCGACTAATGTATTATGCAATTACAAATACACAGATTCAGGGAAAAAAAGCTTTCGCTAGTGTAAAACACAAGTTGTCAACCTACTATGATCATTACTGTTACTGTAGGGAGATCATCTCTCCCTACAGTAACACTTGAAGTATCTGAAGATGTCCCAGTACAGCTTTTCAGGTATTTTCACTTAGAGATTTAAAATTACACCATCTGGATTGTAAAACATGCTGTTTTTGCAAACCACACCAACACTTGAACTGTCTGGCGATGCTTTAGTATTTTCTCTGTTTTCACTTAGAAATGTAAAACTGTATCTGCATCTGGATTGTAAAACACACATTGTACACTCATATTGCTATTTTCAGAAAACTAAATAAAACAGAAAATAGAACTGACTGGAGATACCCTATCCCATATTTCAGACTACTATTTTAGGTGTTTTCACTGAGATTTAAAATGGTACTCTGTGGATTGTAAAATATGTGTTATACATTTGTATAGCTATTTTTGCTAAATCAGACTTGAGCTGCCTAGAAATGGCCTGTAAAATAGTTCAGCCTACTATTTTAGGTGTTACCCTCTGGATTGAAAAACACACATTGTACACTTATATTGCTATTTTTGCAAAATGCTTGCAACAGCAACTGTGGGGCGCCGCTCTTCCCCCGATTACCACTGCAGTCTGGGACACTCTGTATAAGTGATATTGCTTCTGGGGATTCCGCTCCACAGCTTCTATTCAGCCCTGGACACAGCCTGAGTTCGGCTGGTGTCATATTACCCTGCTCCAGGGGTGGCATGCATCACTCCCTGGGCGGGCTGGGTTAGATCAGGTGACCTGGCTGACCAACCCTGGCTCTCCTGCAGGTATTTAAGTGGTTCAGCCCTTCTCCCAGATGCCTCAGTGTTAAGGTCCTTGTCTTTTGCTAAAGAGCCTGATAACTACTGCTGCTCCTGATCTATGCTTCGTTCCTGGGCTCTGCTTATCGCCTGATCCCTGCCTGCTTGCTTTGACACTGGCAATAAATGTCATGTAATACCCAGATTGTCTGACCTGTTCCTGTGCCACCTGCCCTGACCAATTGCCTGTCTGACTACGTCTCTGCCTCATCCTTTGGTCCTGCACCGTTGCTCCTAGTTGCGCATCTGCCACCTGACTACGCTTGTACTTGCAGTACCTACCCGGGTCTCCTCTGGTATGCCTGGACCAGCTGCCACTGACTTGGTTTACACTCTTGAGTAGCCCCTGGCAACTACCCTAACGGCTCAAGCCTATCCTTACCACCACCTGGTGAAGACCAGGTAGTTGCTTAGACACGCCCCTCCAGAGTATAGCCAGTCAGTGGCACAGTGGGTTCATATCAGCTAAGCTGTGACAGTACACTGAGGCCATGGACCCCACTGGTCACCCTAAGCCATGTCTGACGCTTATCGTCCAGGAACTGTTGCAAGAAGTAAAGCGCCTGAGCGAGCGTCAGGATGTCATTATGCAGTTCTTGCAAAATATTACTGCTCATATGGATGCCACCTCGTCTACAGTCACTGCTGGGTTGCCAGTGGCAGCTACACAGGCTATGCCCACTTTGGTGATTCGGATTTTTGCAACGCAGGTGTGCAACTTCCTCTGCCAAACCGCTATGCTGGTGATCCAAAAACCTGTTGTGGATTCCTGAACCAGTGTTTAATCCACTTTGAGTTGCATGGACAGAAGTTTCCCACTGAGTGGTCCAAGGTTGCCTGCATCATGTGTCTGCTGTTGGAGGAGGCTCTGGCGTGGGCAAATCCTGTTTGGGAACATGGAGGTCCAGAGACTGCTAATCTGCAAATCTTTCTGGCTGCGTTCCAGCAGGTCTTTGAGGAGCCTAGTCATGCCTCCTCCGCTGCATCAGCTCTGCTGCATCTACGGCAGGGTTTTTCATCTGTCGGTCAGTACGCCATCCAGTTTCGTACCCTGGCTGATGAACTTTCATGGAACAATGAGACTCAACTGACGGTGTTCTGGGAGGATCTTCCTGACCGCATTATGGATGAACTAGCTGGTTGCGACTGTCCATCTAGTCTGGTTGACCTGATCACTCCGGCTTCTAGTATTAATATTCATTTCACAGAACAGTCGAAGGAGGTTGCTGGTACCAGAAAACCACCTCGTGTGGCCCCATTCTTTGAGGGTCTGGTCTTTCCTCTAGGGTCCACCCCACCTGAAGAGCCCATGCAAATAGGGAGGGTTTGATTGTCCAACCAGGAGCTTCTATGCCGCAGAGCAGATAAACTGTGTTTGTACTGTGGAGGCGAGGGTCACTTCGTGCATAACTGTCCCCGGAAGCGGGGAGAACGCCAATGCCCAGGAACTATTGGAGAGGTGACTCTAGACCTCGCTAAACTCTCTGTTCCAGTGTCTCTCTCGCACAAGGGAGTCACATTGTCTGAGCCTGCAGTCTTGATATCCAGCTTTGCCGGTAATTTCATTCAACAGGCTCTGGTCCATCAGCTCCAGCCTTCTACCATCCATCTTGAAAAGCCCCTGTCTGTGGCCACTGTTAATGTTCGGCCTCTCCCTGAATCAGTACTCTTTGTGACCAATCCCCTCAAACTGCAAATTGGGGTTCGGCACTTTGAAATGATCTTCTTCTACGTGCTGCCAGCCTCCGTCATTGGCACAGTGGGTTCACATCCGCTGAGCCGTGACAATGCTACTGGATTGTAAAACTCGTGTTTACACTTATAATGCTATTTTCACAAAATAAAATAAAAAATAAAAACTTGAACTATCAGGAGATGTCCCAAAAAATTGTTTGGCCTACTATTTTGTGTGTTTTCAATCAGATAATTAAAATGGTCCCCTCTGGTTTGTAAAACGTGTGTTGCACTTAAAGTTTCTGGAGATGCACTGTAAAATACCATATTTTGGCCTACAATTTTTGACTTTTTAATTTAGAGATTTTGAACACCACCGCCTAGATTGTAAAACACACATTGTAAATTTATATTGAAATTTTTGCAAAACAAAGCACACTTGAACTGTCTGGGATGCCCTGTAAAATAGTTTGGCCCATTTTTTGCAATGTTTTCAGTCAGAGAATTTTTTTTCTCTGTTTATTTTTATTGATGAAGTAATAAACAATACAGCATGTCTTACAGGTAATCATATTCAAATGTCACATGAGTTAGGCCTCATGCACACGGCTGTTGTTTGATTCCGTGCCCGTTGCTCCATTTTTCGTGATTTTCTGCGGACCCATTGGTTTTCAATGGGTCCGTGGAAAACTCGTCAAGTGCACCGTTTGTCCTCTGCGTACGTGGTCCGTAATTCCTGTCCGTCAAAAAAATATAACCTGTCCTATTCTTTTCCGCGAAAAACGGTTCGCGGACCCATTTAAGTCAATGGGACCGTGAAAAAATGCGGATGGCCATCCGTGTGTCATTCGCGTTCCGCGTCCGCATTTTTTGGTTGATCCCATGGCAAGCATTTGGCAACTTGTCAGCCTGTATTTTGGCAATATCTGGAAAATAATACAGGAAGTGGAGAGCCAGCAGGCTTGGCAAATAGATTACAGATCCCTCTCCACCGTGTGGCAAGTTGTGTGTCTGTGTGCAGACAAGAGAACTTGCTAACCATGCCAAGGTGGAATGTTGAAAAATTAATTTCCTTGGTCCAGGAGTGGCCAGAACTGTGGGACAGCAGGAGTAGTGGGTACCAGGATCGTGTACGGAAGGAAGTAGCCTGGGAGCAGGTGGCACGTCGCATGCGGCGTGCCGAATGGGAGAAAGGCGACAGCCGATCTCGAGCAGATTTGGGTAAGTGCCAGCTATGTTTTATTATATGTTCTACCCTTGTGTTGTCACTTTGCTTTATCTTCAACTTCAAGTAGGCCATGCTACTGTCTCATTTGTTGTTCGCCTTGTAGTTTACATTTGTCATTTTTTTTGAGGGGGGTGGGGTTTGGCCTAATTTCAAAATAACAGCCTCGTTTACATTGAAATATGGATGTCCATGTCTTTTGAGTATAGCATATATGATATATGTCTCCCCTAGCATATTGGCTGTTTATTTTAGGTGCCATCTTTGCGCCTGTATTAATAGTGCATGCAATAGTTGTCACCATCCTCTATGGTGAAAAGTGTGTGTTTTTACAACTGGACTCCTCAAATATTCACCTTCTTCCTGCCATGCTTGGACATTCCTCTCGCCACTCTTTTTCCTACTGTACCATGCAAATGTTTTTTATTTTTTTTTATTCCCCTTTTTTTGGGGGTTTTACGTGGAGAGTGGGTTTGGCTATAAAATTTGGTGTTTATGCTTCTTCCGTACCTTTGTGGGGTTTTTTTTGCCTTCCTTTTTTGGTGTGTTTTTTAATATTGTCTTTTTTTTATCACTATACAGTGAAACAAACCAAATCCCGTTGGAATAGCTGCCGGGATCAATTCAGGCGAGAGATGAACGAGCGGGGACAAAGTGGCCAAGGTGGCTCCAAGAAGAGGCCATATCTATATTCGGCCCAGCTGCAGTTTCTTAGGCCGGTCATGGATCTGAGGCCGTAAGTACTCTTTCAACCCACCTTTTTATGAATTACACATTTCTCGTTATATGTCATGTTATGCATTTCCTGCTGCAAACTTTTCATTTTGTGTTTTTTTGCCCTGCTATCTGATTAGCTGTATGATGCGATGGGGAATGTTTTGCGCATATGGTGGCTCCATTCTCTCTTTCATGTGGGGCCCTCCCTTCTATGCCACAGACCTGTGCTATCTACATGCAAAGCCAGGAGAGAGCGGGTGGCTGACACGTGTGCCCTGCATGTCTCATCTCTTCATACAGTGGATCTTTTGGGGTGCACGGTGTTATTACCCTGACAATCCGACATTGGTCAACTTTCCTGCTAATTGGTGAATAAGCTTCTAAAGTGGTCACTGATTCTTGTTGGTGTGCCCCAGCCTTCTTTCGTTTGGTTTTTTGTTGTGGGCGTCTTTTTTTCCAAATTTGTTTCTTCTTTTCTTTGTAGCGGTCCGCTTATTCTTTTTGAGAAGTACTAGTGGGCTCAGCATGCATGTTGGTATTTGCATCCCTTGATCTGATGAACGCTGTATGGCACCAGACGGGGTTACAAGCAGAGTGTATCTGGCATGCATGCTGCACCTGCACTCCCTGGGTTTTGTGTGGCTGATATGGCCCATAAAAGGTAAGAATTAATGTTAGGGACCACTCGAGAGGCAACCGTGAAGTGGTGGGTGGCTTACATAATTTGGCCAAAATATAAACTAATGCCTCATCTAACATCCAGCATAGTGGCAGGACGGAGCTCTAGCTGCAGTGTGCCATTGCACCTTTGTTTTTACGTTTTTTCTAAATTTGTTTCTTCTTTTCTTTGTAGCGGTCCGCTTATTCTTTTTGGCATACTGTACATGATCATACTTTAATGTGGGGCTCCTATCTACTTCTTCTCCTTGTCTTAATGTCAAATTGTCGGCCTACTAATTGTTGCCCCTGTATAATAACTACTTCTCATAGCATGTGCATGTGATGGCTTCTTCCTTTTTTTTTTTGTTTAAAAAATTACACTTCTAATTCTCAATGAATTTGTGGAGTGTGATTGTTTGTGAAACTGCCCTGGGTAAGTACAGATCGAACATGAGCATTTTGTTAGCTTCTTGAATTTGTAGAGATATGTTTGTGCTGGACACCTCCAAACACTCAGTAATGTCTCCTAAAGTGTTTGTCCATTTGACAGTTGCCAATAATTTCTCTCGTCATTTCAGGCCATTTTAGAGTGGCGTTATTTCAGTCCTATCTTATCCCATTCAATATAACTGTATAATTCATTATGTGGGGCCTGTCGTTTTATGTAATAGACCTACCGCTGCATTCCATGTGTTTTATAAAAACTTGGAAAAAAGACCCAGAATGTAATTTAATTTTTTTTACCTTTTCAATACAGTACCGTGGATAGCCTGGATGATCCTGAGGACTCGGATGTGGGAGTTAGTGATTCAGCGGCTGCCTTTTCCACAGCCAACAGCCCAGCAACACCCCCTGCAGAGGAGTCGCAACAAGCTCAACCAGAGATGACATCACCGCACAGGCCAGAACAGGGGACACAACCTCTGCCCAGGCGGAGGCGTCAGGCCCAACCCTCTTCCTCTAGGCCACAAACTCGGGAAATGATTGATTCCCGCATTATTGAGTTTCTGGCCCATAGGAGGAGTGATGGCCAAAAAGAGGCCATGTTGAGGGGTTTTGCTCCGCTACTTAGGAGGGTTCCCCTTGAAAGATATAACCAGTGTATGGCCTCCATATCATTGGTTTTGGACATGTATGCTTCCTCCTATCAGGGAGACATACTGACTGAAATAAATGATATGCGCTGGCGGGTCATGAGGCAACCACCGGCAACGCATGTTCCACCCTGTCCGCCGCCTCCTCAACCCACTCATGGCCCCTCGTTCCCACAACCACCATGGTATCAGGGGTCCCATGTGCCAAATTTCCCCACCTGTGGCCCTCCAATTCACGGGTCCAGTTTTGCCAGCGGGTCACAAGATTCAGGCCATGTGCCTGTGGCAAGTTCCAATGGCCCAGGCTCTTTTACTTATGAACTCTACAAATTGTAAAAGTTTTTGTTATCTTCTCTTTATTCATTATGTTATTTTAATATGTTTGAGTTATAACTCTATGGAGTTGGTCATTATTTACTTGGTTTTGTTGACTAAAATTCAGTCAAAAAAAGTGTCCTTTGCCGTCTATTCTTGTTCCTATCATCCATCACACACATTTACATGTCAAACACATTTACCATATAGAAACAGAGACACACACATGATTTCAAGGGCCAAACTTTATTATCTTAGAAAATCAGGGTTTATAGGTTGGTCAACATGAGGTATTAGAAGATTTTGGGGACCATACTATTCACAAAATAGAGATTGTAGTCACCACACAATGTGGGTGAATCAATCTTTATGCTCAGAGGATTTATTAAGAAAGGTATTCTGTCCGAAAAACCTCAGCCCGCAAGCCCACGTCAAGGGTCCTCATTCTCTTGCGAGTCCCTACACTCAACTAAAAACCACAAAGTTAGATAATCTACCTTAAAACAAAAAAAAAAAAAACTAACGAGAACAGAAGATATCAAACACTGCCATGAATAGCGTCTCTCTGCCATGGCAAGGACCCCTCTGGGCTCAAAAAGTAGTCTGCAAAGAGTTCCCGAACTGCAATACCTGAAGTACCAGGTCGTCTATGCAGGGTCCGATCCATGCCCAAAACTGTTGTTGTTGGAAATTCATCCAAGTCAACAGAAGAGGAAGTCTCGTGAATATGGGTGAAGTTGTGTAGAACTACACAAGCTTGAATCACCCGGGTAGCATTCTCCGGATCCATCTGTATGGATGACAGAAACACCCTCCACTTGCTAGAGAGTATTCCAAAGCGCACTCAACATACCGACGGGCGCGAGTCAATCGGTAGTTGTAAATACGCCTCCTGACTTCCAAACCCCTCTTTGGGAAGGGCTGCATAACATGGTTAGTCAATGCAAACCCTTCATCCGCCACAAAGACAAATGGAGCCGGCGGACCTGCTGATCCGGGCAGTCTTCTGGATTCGGGAATGGCAAGCTGGATGGCACGAAGCCGCTCACCCATTCTAGAAGCACTAAAGATGCGAGCATCCGCTGTGCTTCCATAGGCCCCCGATATCAACCATTATAAACTTATAGTTACTGTCAGCAACAGCCATCAGCACTATAGAAAAATAATGCTTATAATTGAAGAATCGGGACCCTGAGTGAGGAGGCTTCTTCACACGAATGTGCTTGCCATCCATTGCCCCCAGGCAGTTTGAAAACTGCGCTGATACATTAAAGTCTTCAGCGATCCGCAACCAATCGTCCACCTTGGGCTGTGGCATCACCGTCTCTCGGAGTTGTTCCCAAATGACCTGGCAAGTGTGACGCACGATCCGAGAAATCGTCGAGGTTCCCAAAAGAAACTCAAAATGCAGTGATGTAAACGAGTTCCCTGTAGCAAGGAATCTGTGAGGAAATGAAGAAAAAATGACAGTAAAGTAGGCCAGGAAAGGGGACAGCATACACATATATTTCCTATAATGCAGGGGTCGGGAACCTCCGACTCGCAAGCTGCAGTGCAAGTGCAATTTTCAATATGTATAAGCACTATGGATATTAAAGGGAGACTGCTGGGGTAAGACACACAAACAGCTTAAAACCATCACATGTTATATGCCCTGGATACACAAAAACCAACTGACTTTAAACGGTACTAACATTTTAAAGCCCCAAAAAAGGTATCTGCCAATAACACACCCACATATCTTCTAACATACATTTTTGGGCCCAAAAAAAAACAGCAACAAAGTCCTGCTCATTAAACTGTGGTCACCATTACTAAAATCTTGCTTACCTCAACGTGACGATGAGCCGTTCCTCTGGAGTAATGCTGCGCCTCATATTGGTGTCCATGAAGGTAAGGACAGTACGTAGAGACGACAGCAAACAATCAAAGGTACCCAATGACATCCGACAGAACGCAAAGAACTTCTCACGATGCAGACGAAGATCTTTGTAAAGGCTATGGAAGTGTCCTTTCCGGTAGCGTTGAGACACAATTGGATGGACCCAAAAACGCCGCCTTCTAGTCGGTTCCTCATCCAAAATGGAGCGCTGGCCCCAGCGACGAGAGACAAGCCAGCGCAGTACAACTTCTTCCTCAGAATCATCCGCCACGGTGAGACCCAAGATGAAAAAAGGGAGAATACAGCAACAGCAAAACCAAGCAGCCAGACTACAGAAAATGGCCACCAAACAAACTCTCAGGTGCCAAGCTTATATACCTATATTGCTGGGTGTGGATATTAAAATGACATTGATTTTATTTATTTTTTGGTAAGGTCATGTCCGTTAAAAAAAAACGAAGACACACGGAAACACAACGGAAGCAAAAACGGACACGGATCACAGAACAATGGAACCCCGTTTTGCGGACCGCAAAAAAATACAGCCGTGTGCATGTAGCCTTAAACTATGGGAGTAACAATAGTTTTGCTTGTGAAGTTACAGCCTCAAATATAGTGACATACAATAGATAGAAACATATCTCCCATGTGTCAAGGTCTCCGATATAACCGATATAAAGATAAATCTGCAGGGAGTATCTTGATATGTTTAGGGAGTGGTCGATCCATTAACCTCAGTCTGTCATGAATTATTGGGCATTGATTCCCATAGCAAAAACCAGCCAGGGTGACCAGATCTGTGTATATTTGGTAGTTGATGCAAGTGTATTCGACCCCAGCTCTTCCATTCTAGCTATTTGGCCCACTTTCTGCAGCCAGCAGGATATGGCGGGTACATGTGTCTGTTTCCAGTATAATGGGATCATAGCTTTAGCTGATAATAACATGTCCCTCCATAATAAGCTGTTAAAGGAAACGGGGAAGGCAGGCAATAGGTTTAGAAACAACAAAGTAGGTGAGATGTCTGGGGCTCCCGGGCATACTTTGTTGAGTATTTCCCCAACTGTACTCTAAAAGGTTTTGATCAGGGGACAGCCCCAACATAGGTGGAGGTAAGACCCAGGGCCTGAGAGGCATCTCCAACAGGATGAAGGGATAAGGGGATTCATGGCATGTAGAGCTTCCGGAGTTTTATACCATCTACTAGTGTTGAGCACGAATATTCGAATTTAAATTTTTTATCGCAAATATCGGCACTTCGAAAATTCACGAATATTTTGAATATAGTGATATATATTCGGAAACATGAATATTTATTTGTTTGTTTTTTCATCTGAACCCATTACCTAGTATACCTACCTGCTTCTTGCTTGTGGGTCAATGTGAGAAGGCTGCAATATTGTAGTCTGTAGTGAATTAGAATATTCTTCATTATTTTTTTTTTTCTCTCTTATGCGAAAAATCGGCATTTATAATGCTAATATACTAACACCCGAATATATAGCACTATAGAATATAGTGCTATATATTATTTTTTTAGAATATTCGTCATTTTTTCCCATCTGAAGTCATGATTCCTCCCTGCTTAAGTTGCTTTTGTGCCAATGACGAATATTCTAAAAAAAAGAATATATAGCACTATATTCTGTAGTGCTATATATTCGTGTTTCAGAATATTCGCATTACGCAAATATTACATTGCCGATTTTTCGTATAAGAGAAAATAATTTTTTCTCTTATGCGAAAAATTGGCAATGTAATATTCGCATAATCCGAATATTCTAAAACACGAATATGTAATGCTATATATTCTTTTTTTAGAATATTCGTCATTTTTTCTAATTTAATGTGAACAGTCATTGGCACAAAAGCAACTTACGCAGGTAGGAATCATAACTTCAGATGGGAAAAAATGACGAATATTCTAAAAAAAGAATATATAGCACTATATTCCATAGTGCTATATATTCAGGTTTTAGAATATTCGCATTACGCAAATATTACATTGCTGATTTTTCGCAATCAATAGAATATGATTATTAGCGAATATATGATGAATATTCTAACGAATATTCATGAAATATCACAAATTTGAATAGTGCCCTTGCCGCTCATCACTACTACTTACTACTTTATAGGAGGTCTCTGTCATGGTAATACTGTCACGGACGTTTCTGTGACAGGTGCCAGGAGATCAGTGAGACTGGCAACACGTGGTTTGATCTGACAGGTCCCTTGTGGATCAATTCATGTCTGTGTTGTTTCTGGTAATGGCCACACCCCTTAGCTCAAGTGTTGCTTATGTGGTCATTTAACCTTCCTTATTTATTGTGGCTTCTCCCACTATGCTGTGCACTTTATAGCTTCAGTCTTGTTTTAGATTGCTGGTGTTTGGATCTTGGCGGAGTTTCTGTGCTTCAATAACCATTTGAAGTTAAGTGTCTTCTTCCTCTTTTGTTTATTGTTTGGTTTTCTTGTGTTGCTCTTTTTCCTGTCATTTGTGTTCAGGCCTGAGGGAGACTCCTGTTTGTCCTACCGTTTGGAGGAACAGGTGGTCTCTTGTCCTGACATTAGTACTAGGGTCCTACAGGGTGAGTTAGGACTTTAGGTTCCTGTGTATGAACTCACCTACCTCTGGGGTCAGTTCATACTTACAGTAAGTCAGGACTTTGATTAGGGTTTCTCTAGGAGGTGACCTGCTCCTTTCCCTAGTTTCCAGGCATTTTCCCCTAACCCCTTTTACCTCCTATGTTCAGTGTGGGTTTCTCTCCCACACCGAAGCGTGACAAATACACCTAGATCGGCTGCATAAATTTCTTTATATATGTATGGCATCCTCTTTAGATAGCTTAATGTCTAGTTCTCGTTCCCAAGCAGCAATATACAAGGGCGCAGAGGTGTCTGGGGGGCCCACCAACATTTAATAGATCGTAGAAATCAGCTTTGGGGCAGGGGATCTCTGAGCAGCTAACTTTTCAAAACAGTAATGGACCCTTTGTAACATGTCTGATATCGATAATTTCTTACAGTTGGGTAGAAGCTGGGATTAGGTGAGGTGGTCTATCTTAGTGCAAGAGAACATAGTTTTTAGGGTAGATAGGTCCGGAAAGGTTCCGTCTACCAAAATGTGACATAATCTATACCTGTTCAGTATTCTTTGCTTGTCAGTCCAAAGGGCAGAAAATTAGTCATTTATGCCCAAAAGGTCTCCCAGACCCCAAAGGGGGGAGGGGAGAGCCCATAGCATGGGTATGTGTTGGGAATGTTCCCATAAAGAGAGGGGAGCCTTTGTCAGAATGGGGGTTCCAGTGGGAGGGTGTTTCCCCAATTTAACCCAGATTAAAGCTTGGGTGAGTGAATATTCAACTGTTTCTCCCTCAATCTGAACATATAATTTCGGCTGAGGGTTCCTATACCAATACAGGATCCTTGTCAGCTGAACCAATCTATAAAGGTTTCCAATGTCAGAGAATCCCACTCCACCCAGGTGTCTAGGTTTAATCATAGTTGAGTGGGCGACTCTGCACATTCCATTTCCCTACATGTACTTTAGAAAAGTCCAACAGATCTGAGTGAAAAAGGAGCGGAGCAGGAATATGGGTAAGCGCTGAAATACATAGAGTCATTTCAGCATTATCATCATCTTCAGAAGATTAATTCTACCTAGCCATGAGATATATGGGATTTTCCAGGCAGTTATTATACTTTCTATTTGCTGGAGCATGGTGGCATAATTTAGAGAAAACCAGGTGTCTGGAGTAGGGGACAGCTGAAGGTCGAAATATTTTATAGGATTGGGGGACCATGTGAAGCTTGCATTGGATTTAGCTATTTCAATCATTTTCGGAGGGCAAGGGACATTCAGTGCTGTCGACTTTGCCGGATTGATCTTTAAGTTTGAATGGCATTGAAAATCTTCAAACAATACTGATAACAGGTGTAAAGACACATCTGGGTTGGAAGTTATGATGAGTAAGTCATCTGCATAAGCCTCCTTCATATGGCATTGTCCCCCAACCTTTACTCCTTTAATGTCTGGGTGTTGTCTGATGCTTTGTATGAGGGTCTCCATGTTGGAAACAAATAAAAGAGGTGATAGCGAACATCCCTGTCTAGTCCCGTTTGTGATATGGAAGCTAGAGAATAGGGTGCCATTTATTCTCGGTAGGGTGATTATATAGCGCAAAGATGGAATTGATAAAAGTCTCCAGTAGACCACATTTCTCCAGGGGCATCCGCATGTACAGCCAATCGATTCTATCAAACACTTTTTCAGCATCTGTGGTTAAAAGTGCGATGGGGTCTTTTTAAGCCTTTGTGTATTGTATTAAGTGTTGTAGTCATAACGTGTTGTCTTTCACTTCTCTCCCCTTTATAAATCCCACTTGCTCCTGATTGACCAAGGAGGGTAGCAGATGTTGCCTATTGCAGCCTATTGGCAAGTATCTTGGCATACAGTTTTACATTGACATTGAGTAAAGATATAGGTCGATAGCTACTGCATAGCCTGGCATCATTTCCCTCCTTGGGCAGAAAGGAGATGTCCGCCTCCAGGGACTGCACAGGGAAGTCGTCACGACTAGCTGCTGAGGTGAAAGCTGATAGTAGGTGTGGTAATAGAGTTTCAGTGAATGTCCTATAGTAGCTTACAGGTAGTCCGTCTGGGCCTGGGATCTGCCCAGCAGGCGTCTCTTGTAGAACTTGTCGGAGTTCCTGCATGTAGAAAGGGGTCGATATATGTGTCTTCTTTTGGGTGGACAAAGAGGGTACCTGCAGAGACTAATAATTCACCCAAAAATTCAAATAACACGACAAGTATGTGGTACCAAATCAACTACAACACCACGCTACCATAAATATTAAATACCATCTTTATTTCAAATACATCTGTAAAAAGTTACAATACATAGTGTTAATCATCAGTAAAAATGGATCCCAATGTGGCAGTAGGCGGTGGAATAGTAACAATGTAGGTCACATAATCAAAGAAAAAATAATAAGAGAAAATATAAAGTATAACTACATAATAAGTATAAATACCTCCTTACGACTACACATCTCCACTATACATGCCATCAAAGTAAGCAGGCAGACAAAGGTAAGGGGAGATACTGAGGTAAAATCCCCCATATACTCTCCACTATATAAGTAGATAGACGAAAGTCAATCCTTCGTATATAAACCACCCATGCAATAATTAGGTGGCAGGTATATCAGAGTCTAACATAAGTCACAGGAGATAAGCAGCAAGAGGGAATAATCAAAATGAATACAGACCGCAGTGCTACAGGACCACCACCACTTCCCCGACGCACGTTTCGCCCTTAGCTTCTTCCAGGGGGCATATGATGTATGTGCCCAAACCAGGTTTAAATACCCACGATAATACCAAAACCCCTCCCATCTTCATTAATCCCAAGTATATGAGTCACCTGTATTCACATACCCGGATGCGCATGCTCCCAGAAAAACTTCCGTCACTTTCAGACCGCGAATTGCGGCACATCATCTCCCGCTCTTCCGGAACCGTAAGTGCTCATTCCGCCATTTTGGATAAGGGCAGCGAGCGCAGCATAAAGCGGAACCGGAAATATCAGTTCCGCCATTTTAAGAGAGGGCACAGGAGGATATATACTGGGGATAAAAACGCTCCTTGGAATGGACCAATCAACACACAGTCTATAAGTGGGCTCCTCCATTATGCATATTTAGACATAACAAGTGTTCACACAATATATCACAGTTAAGTGCATTCATCTAAAACACAATGTTAAGGTGGTGAATAAAGTGCAAACGTGATAAAGTACAAAAGTGCCGTGCAAAGTGAAACATGCCAAAATAATATGTGATTGATAAATAAAAGCTAAAATACCTCAAAATATACCTATATATGTATACATATATATACACACATATATATACATACATACACATACACATATACATGCGTACATATACACCTATGTGCACAATATACAAATTGAAAGTTATTTATCCAATAATAACATTTATATTACCAATGCATATTTATATCATCTCCTGTGACAGATCCAAAAAGTATACATATGAATAAAGCATACAGTGAAAAGAGATAATAATTAATACACAAACCATAAAAATCAAAAGAAAATATACTAATAAAAATTATTTATATTACCCATACATATTAATCATCCTTGACCAGTGACAGAAATACTATAAATGCATATAGCATACAAGGGTCCCCTACATCCCCAACTTTATTACATGCTAAAACTTCCATCATACTAAAGTCTCATTTTAACCCCTTGATATAGAATTTTCAAATAATGAATAGGTGGCTCCACCGGTGTGTAAATTGGACTAAAATGGTGCTCTATATCCGTTGATACAAGCTCCTATGTATCAAAGGAAAAAACAATAAAATCTAAGTAAAGGATATGGCACTCAAACTCTGGAGTACTAGATCACAATTGTACAAATTTAATAGACATCTATATGATACAAGAAATAATCCCACATAAAATGACACATAGATAAAAATATATCGGTCCAGACCAATTAAGTAAAAAATGTAACAAACACATATATGTAAAAAAGGCAAGTAAAAAAGGCGAGTATGGTGTGGGTGCTCTTCAATTGCAGTTACTTAGGTTAGAATCACTTAGGTTAGAATCACTCCCACCAGGGCCTGACAGCTTGCGTGGTAATTGATGTGAATGTCAGTCATGCATTAAAGCATTGGTGGCGTCCCACCATTTAAAGTAAGTCCTCCTCCTACCTTTAGATGATCGCTTATACTCGATCTCTTACCAAGCCTTCTGACCCGTCTTAACCGCACTTCGTTCGGTATCGCGTCTCATGCAGTCGGGCTCTCCAGCTGGCTTCACTCTGCCTCAGCGTCTCCTCGTGTGCGTGCTCAGCTATCTCCCAATATTAGGGAGTGGTTGATACTTAGGGTCACGTTCCAGATTGGCCAATCTTGCAATTCTTTGGTGCGCACTCAAGGTTTAGTGTCACAAAGGTTAGGATAATGTCCCCATACGCGTTTCGAAGTCTCTTGTATAACCGACCTCTTCCTCAAACTCTCTTTTCTTCTTTTTCTTTTCAGTTTATTCCATTCATTCTGGTGTCCTTTCCTCCTATCTTTCGTTTCCCATAGCAATCAGTACAGGGTATTCTAGGAAAAAGTTAGGTGTATAGTTAACAGACGGAAAAAAAAAAAAAACATTTTTAACAGGATACATCAACCTGGCTGGAAAAACACATCACTATAGAGGATAATGGAATCCCATCTAAAAACATTAAGAACAAATGTCATATACACACAACATGATAAAATTATACAAAACAAATAAAAACATGAATAGGGACCCTACAGGAAGGGTACAAAACTATTCACTTCATTTAAGCCCTTAGGCATCATGGTGTCCAAGAGGTAGATCCACCTAGTTTCCCGTTGAGCCAGGATCCTTTTTCAATTACCACCCCTTGGAGAGATGAACACTCTATCAATACCTCTAAATCTAAACTCAGAACCATCTGGGTTATGTGCTTTCCTGAAATGTTTTTGAATGGGTAGCAAGGATTCAATCTCCTGAACTTCTTTAGCCGCTTCTATAGCTAGTATATGTTCTCTTATCCGATGTTTGAAAGGCCTGGATGTCATACCAACATATATCCTCTAACAAGGGCATATAGCCCAGTACACTACTCGACTGTTGTGTAGGTGATTGTATGGGTTATGTCATACTCTTGGGTACTAGACATATTCCAAAATCGATCAGCCTTGTCCACATTGTCACAAGCAACACAAGACCCACATGGCCTACACCCCCATTTTGGACCATTAGTGCTGAAAATCCGCCCCATCATAGGGCCTGTATAATGACTCTTCACAAGTATATCTCAGAGATTCTTAAGTCCATATGTAAGATTTACCAGTATTTTAAAAGGGCTTGTCTTACCTCTTTGGAGCACCCAATATATTCTGTGATAAATCAAATTTTCTCACTTTTTACGCATGCATTTGAAAAAAAGATAGTATTTAATATTTATGGTAATGTGGTGTTGTGGTGTTGTACCTGCAGAGACTGCAAGAACTTCTAAATTCCCTATTTTTCTGCTGGCAGTGGCCTGGGGTGTATCTGATATTCTTAGATTGTAAAGTGAGAAGTAAAAGGTTTCAAATTGTGTGGCTATGTCCTTCGTCTCCGTGGTTATCCTTCCTGAGGGTAGTTAAATCCCCTTAATGTACAATTGGGCTTGTCTGCGCTTTGCGGATGTAGCTGTGGGATGTAGCTGTGTTCAGAATTAAGCAATCACATTCAAAATCATGTTAAATAGGAGACAGCATACACCTGCCATCATTTAAAGTGCCTCTGATTAACCCCAAATAAAGTTCAGCAGCTCTAGTTGGTCTTTCCTGAAATTTTCTTAGTCGCATCCCACAGCAAAAGCCATGGTCCACAGAGAGCTTCCAAAGCATCAGAGGGATCTCATTGATAAAAGGTATCAGTCAGGAGAAGGGTACAAATGAATTTCCAAAGCATTAGATATACCATGGAACACAGTGAAGACAGTCATCATCAAGTGGAGAAAATATGGCACAACAGTGACATTACCAAGAACTGGATGTCCCTCCAAAATTGATGAAAAGACAAGAAGAAAACTGGTCTGGGAGGCTACCAAGAGGCCTACAGCAACATTAAAGGAGCTGCAGGAATATCTGGCAAGTACTGGCTGTGTGGTACATGTGACAACAATCTCCCGAATTCGTCATATGTCTGTGCTATGGGGTAGAGTGGCAAGACGAACACCTTTTCTTATGAAGAAAAACATCCAAGCCAGGCTACATTTTGCAAAAAAAACATCTGAAGACTCCAAAAAGCATGTTGGAAAAGGTGTTATGGTGTGATGAAACCAAGGTTGAACTTTTTGGCCATAATTCCAAATAATATGTTTGGCGCAAAAACAACACTGCACATCACCAAAATAACACCATACCCACAGTGAAGCATGATGGTGGCAGCATCATGCTTTGGGGCTGTTTTTCTTCAGCTGGAACTGGGGCCTTAGTTAAGATAGAGGGAATATTGAACAGTTCCAAATACTAGTCAATATTGGCACAAAACCTTCAGGTTTCTGCTAGAAAGCTGAACATGAAGAGTGGATGCCCTCACAATCTGACAGATTTGGAGTGTTTTTGCAAAGAAGAGTGGGCAATTCTTGCAAAGTCAAAATTTGCCATGCTGATAGTCTCATACCCACATAGACTCAGTGCTGTAATAAAATCAAAAGGTGCTTCAACAAAGTATTAGTTTAAGGGTGTACACACTTATGCATTCGTATTATTTTTTTGTATTATTTTTTCATCCCTCTACCTAAAAGATTTCAGTTTGTTTTTCAATTGAGTGGTACAGTTTAGAGGTCACATTAAAGGTGGAAAAAGTTCTGAAATGATTTATCTTTGTCTCATTTTTTTTACATCACAGAAACCTGCCATGTTAACAGCGGTGTGTAGCCTTTTTATATCTACTGTAGATAGATACACCTTTAATGCTTTATGGTTCAGTAGTTGGTTAAGCTAACACTTGTGCAAGGGAGTGCTTATGTTTACTCTCCAGGTCAGCAATGCTCTTTAACAAATCTTCTATTTCTTTTTGTCTCTGTTTTTTTAACATGGGTCCCTAGGGCTATTAATTCCCCCCGAATCACCGACTTGTGGGCTTCCCATATCATAGTGGGCGAGTGGTATTTTCAGCGAAGTAGTTTTTTAGAGTTGTTAATAACCTTTCCCAATGGGAGGCGGTTTTCAGAACGGATTTGTTAAGGCGCCAAGAGAAAGACCTTTTAGGGAGAGATCTGACAAGCAGATTCATACTTACCGGGGCATTATGTGAAATCCCTATATTACCGAGAGATTTTTTCTAAGGAAGAGAGGTGTGAGGTGGACAAGAATAGGTAGCCCAGCCTCTAGTAGGGTTTATGCACTTCAAAGAAAAAAGTAAAATCTTTAGTAGGAGGGTGGGCCATGCACCAGACATCCCTTACTTGGAGAGAGGCCAGTGACCATCTCAGGGCCCCGAGTCTTCTCTGGTATATATTCTCCCGGACTTAGAGTCAAGAAGTGTGACTGGGGTATTTGCAATAATGCCTTTCAAAAATAGGAATTAAGCTGGACATCAGTGTAAATGGTGCACCTTTTTTGATGGCAATGGTTACACCCCTGGACTTGGACACGCCATGGCATGAGTGGAACCATTGTGAGAACTATGACTGAGGTAAAACTGGGGTCTTACCTAGTTTGAAATGGGTTTCTTGTGGGATAACCACTTCTGCATGAAGAGGGCGTAGGGTTTGAAAAACACTGGACCATTTTTGTGGTGAGTACAGTCCCAGCGCATTCTATGTAAACAGATTAACAGTAGCCATAGAAAACATAAGTATAAGGCCTCATGCACACGACAGTTGTTTTTAGCGGTCCGTAAAATGGGGTTCTGTTGTTCCGTGATCCCTGTCTGTTTTTGGTTCCGTTGTGTTTCCGTGGTCCGCCAGAAAAAAAGGAAGGAAAAAAAAAGTGTAATTTTAATATCTCCACCCAGGATAATGGAATATATCTATGCAGGTCACGGACGCGGATGATAGTCTGATGTGCCTCCGCATTTTTTCACGGTCCCATTGACTTGAATGAGTCCGCGAACCGTTTTTTTGCGGACAAGAATAGCACAGGTTATATTTTTTTGACGGACAGTAATCACTTAGGACAAACGGTGCATTTGACGAGTTTTCCACGGACCCATTGAAAACCAATGGGTCCGCAGAAAAGCACGAAAAACGGCTCAACAGACAAGGAATCAAACAACGTCGTTTGCATGAGGCCTAAAGTCTCATTTACACGTCAGTGTTTAACAGACTTGTGCTGTACGTCTCCACGGACAGCACATGTCCCCATTTATTTTATTGTGTGTATTCAGACATCAGTGTCTTAGCAAGGTCCGCGGGTCAGTATTTTAGCATGGATGCAATGCAATGCTTGTGTCAGTGAAACACAGATGCAACACGGACAGCAAAAAACAGACACACAGACCCAACACGGATCCTTTACAGACAGCTTCACTGATGCATCACTGACCACCTGCTCACAGATTTAAGCACTTATACGGACTTGTGCATGAGGCTTAACTTGTTAATTCAAACTCAATAAGCAAAAGCAATGAGAAATAGGAAATGGAGTAATTGCCTGTCTAGGACATAAACATTGGTGTAATAGACAGTGTATCCCTTCTAATAGTGCACCTTGTAGCTTATCATACTGAAACAACTTTAAACTAGTGTTGTGAGAGGCTCCAGTACCGGTGGGTCGACGAGTCAACAGGCACTTGGCCTGATACAGTATTCTCTCCCCTGCCCATGTCTCAGGTCGAGTTAGTAACTCTGCACATGAGCAGGTCAGTGGGGCCTTATCATTATCTAGCTGTAGGAACCTGAACCAAGAGAAACAAAAAAGAGAAACAAAATACATAGAACTGAATACTAGATACTGTGTAGGGGGATAGTTTCTCAGTCCTCTGTAGTAGACAGACCTTTCCAGGGATGGTGGCTTTTGGCCATTTTCCAGGGTACCACGTCTGGCAATTTGGGAAGGTCCATCAAATCTGTGATCTGCAGCCAGGACAGAATCTCCTATGGCGTCAGCCCAATGGCTTCGCAAAAGGGGGTCAGGTCTTCGTATGAATCATATAGATCCTTGTAATGAGAATGACAGACCAAAGGGGAACAGCCACCTACGGTATATGAAACCCCCTTTGCACAGAGTGGTTTTAGTTGCCTGTGTTTGTTGAGTGTAAATGAAGAAAGATCCTGGAAGAAGGTGAGCCAAGATCCTTCATAGGTAACCTCTTTTGCATCTCTGGCTGCTTTTAATATTGCATCCCTATGCTGGGAGATGAGAACTTTACATATATTGTCCCTAGGGGGCTCTCCTTCTTTGGGTTTAGCCCTCAGTGCTCCTGTGTACTCTTTCCAGGTCTAAGTCTCCAGCAGCCTCAAGATTCAGCAATGGTCTCAAAATTGAGTATGTGATGTCCATCACAGAAGAGTCAGGTGGGGATTCTGGAACTCCTTTGAACCTCAGATTGTTCTGCCACCCTCTGTTCACTTGATCTTCAATGTAGGCTAGCAGGCTGTTCATACGTGCTGGACATATTTGGAGTGCATCTGCCGTTGCTTCACTAAATGCTATTAGAGAAGCTTGATTTTCTTCTAGTCTTTCAACCCTGCCCCCTATGTCTCTCACATCTTGTTTGATATCAGGGAAGTCATCTAGTACAGGCTGTAGAGCCGTCTCTAATATTCTCTGTAAGGCCTTTTTTTGTAGTGACCAACTGAGAGTCTTTGGCTGGAGGCATTTCCCTGCATAAGCTCTCAGCATCAGATGATTCCAGGGGGTCCTAAGGGGCAGATGCACCAAGTTGATCAAGAATAAAGCATATACAGCACCCTTAGGTGTAGCAGAGTTGGGTGCTCGTCTCGCCGGGGATTGGTAAGTTCCCCTCTACTGTACAAAAATCCAAAAAACAAAAACAAAAAAAGGCGGAGACAGCACGTCCAAGGTGGAAATTTAATCCAGATGCAACGTTTCGGCCTGTGAAGCCTTTGTCAAGCACGCTTGACAAAGGCTTCACTGGCTAAAGCATTGCATCTGGATTAAATTTCCACCTTGGACATGCTGTCTCCCCCTTTTTTTTTTATTTGCTTGGATTGCAGTTAGTTGATGGTAGGGTTTGTGGTGTGGAGAGTGTTTGCACAATCATTTTTCCATGTTATGCTGCTTTTTTTTTCTACTTTGGTGTAGTGGTCATCTCCGGTTTCCCCACCTTGACCATTTTTAGACACACTGCAATTGTCCAGTATTGCATATGAAAGGGAACACACTACTCTCCTATGGCGAGGTGAGGCTACATATAGTAGTCCTGGACAAATAGGGTAGAAGACATTTGAGTCGACATTATGCCCTTTGGGGCTTTAAAGGTGCTGAGGCAGACTGTAAAGAAATGCAGCACTAAAAAATTGGAGTGAAACTCCTAAACAGATATGTAAGATAGCCGAGGGGGCAGATATTTGTAGACTGTTTAAGGTTAAATCTGTAAAAATTGGAGCTCAGTACACTCCCAGCAGTGATAGATGCTGAACTGCTGTGTATCCTTGTCTAATAGGGCAGCAGTGGGGTGTCATGTCCCTGGATGGGCTTTGGACCCGTGAGAGCTAAGATGGCGCCAGCTCCGTTAAACAATGCCATGCAGGCAGGGGAAAGATGTGACCCTGGTTCCAACATCTAGCCAGCACACAGCAAGGAGCCAGGGAGGAGAGGGAAGTATGTGAGGAGGGTAACGGCTCACCAGGGACCCAGATGGCATCACTCTCCAGCTTAGCGTGGTCGGTATTCCAGCCCCAGACTTCATTATGATCCTGTCGGGCATAGCCCGCAGATGACAGTTGCGGCGAGCAGCAGTGTAGATGGTCCAGTCAGGTCCAGGAGGTTCTCTGGAACCTTTAGGTAGTGTAGCAAGGCAATTTGTGCTTAAAAATCCCCCTGGTTAGGGGAAAATCTGATTTAAAATGCTACCCTCTGGATTTTAAATACACGCATTGTACACTTGCATTGCTGTTTATAAAACGCTTAAACTGACTAGAGATGCCATGTCCCAGAATCCAGCCTACTATATCAGTTGTTTTAAATGAAATTTAAAAAGCTACTGGATTGTAAAACACACGTTGTACACTTGTATTGTTACTTTTGCGAAAAAGGAGAAAAGCACTTAAACTATCTGGCGATTCTGTGTCCCAGATTTCAGACAACTATTTTGGGTGTTTTCAATGAGATTTCAAATGCTCCCCTATGGATTGTAAAACATGCACTGTACAGTTGAATTAAGCTTGTTTTCCCAACATCTATACTTGAACTGTGCAGGAAAGGCAGTTTGATTTCTCTGTATGGTGTAATGTATGTTCAATTTTGCAGGTATTAAAATGGCGTTATCACTTTTGCTACACTGCAACATGTTTGAAAAGAATACAGATATGATGCTGTGAAAGAAAAAAACAATCACTCAGCGTTATTGTTGCAAAATGTTCCTGCTGCAATGCAATATGTTTAGCATGGATGGATATAATGCACTGAATAAAAATATATATACTACATGTTTCAGCAGTCAGCATTGCAGCAAAATGCCAATTTTACTGGGAAAAAAGCTGGCAACAAGCCTAGAGAAACTGCAGGTTTAGAAAAAAACTGCTGTATTTCTGTTCAAATGGGAACAAATGAAATGTTTTTGCAGGTAGCTGATTTTGAGGTTCTGCAGCAGCTGCAGCTATGTTATAAAGCAGTAATTGCAGCTAGAAGGCACTTTCAGGGACACCCAGTATTGCTTACTTCTAACTTTCTGGCTGACAGCTTTCTGTATTCTACACAGTTCTTAACACAAGCCCTTTTACTGGAATCGTCCACAGCAAACCTTGAAAACTTTGGGTTTGTCTTGTGGGTGAATTTTTGGGAAGTTAGTAATGAATCCAGCTTGTTATGATTCGCTCATCTCAATTAGATTACAAAGCTCCATTTCGGCAGCAACCATAATCCATAGCTCACCCACACACCACAACCACAAGTATCTCTGATTTTAATAATTTTTTCGTTTGACAGATAAAGGTAACAGCCAGATGCCATGTAGTGTTAATATAAATTTTTTTCTTCGCATATATTCTAAAATACTGTCTGGCACTTGAGAGTAGTGATCAGCGGAATAGGCAATATTAGATTTTCATGATATTTCATGAATTTTTCACTTAATATTCGAAACAAATTCACAAATTCGCACTCTCCAGTCATTATTTTCGCGATTGCGCAAAACGGCACTAATAATGCGCAAATTTTTTGCACCAATACATGCAACTTCACATTTTATCAGGTCTGAGTAGATATTACTGATGGTGCACTAAATATTGTTGTGACATCACAGCACTGTGTCTAACAGAGACACTAATCCCTATCACAGCAAGTAATTCCTATCACACTACCTAACATCCTGCACTGGAACCTGGAATCAGCTACACTATATCACTATCTAGTCTACACCGACTATCTCCCACTAACTATCTGTATTATATATATGAGCTAACTAACTATCTAATGTAATTGAATAAGGATCCAGATGAAAGCACATAGCACAGCAATGACACTGCTGTCTGTCTCAGAACTGCAGAAACTGGTTGCTGGGGAGTTTCTTATATAGAAAAGGGGTAGGTAACTTTCCTATTGGTTGCTAGGGATGTTGCTAAGATCTGACAAAGATATTGCAGCCTTCTCATTGGCCCACAAGCAAGAAGCAGGGAGGGTACTGATGAAAAATAATCTTGAACATTCACGATTACGAATATATAGCTCTAGATTCTAGATGTTTGCGAATTCTCAAAGTGCCGATATTCACGATAAAAATTTGTGATTAGAATATTCGTGAATCTTGATCAACACTAGTTGGGAGTTGGTGGTGTACCACAATATCTGACTTTGGTTAAATAAATGTGAAAAACATGTGTTTAATACTATTTATAATGTACATGGAGAGGACACAGATATATTGCTAATAATATGTCAATTTCAGTCTGATAAGTCATTGTGTGAGCAATTGATAAGATAGAAAGGTCTGATAGCACTAAAGAAAAAAATACATTCCTTAAAGAACAAGGGGAATATATATCAAGACCAGTGGCGTAGCTATCGGGGAAGCAGGGGAAGTGACTGCTTCGGGGCCCAAGTTTAGTAGGGGCGCGCGAGCAGTAGCATGGGTGTGGCCAGCAAGCCCATAATTGTAATAATTAAATGTTTTTTTCATTTATTTTATATTTTCTCTGTCTGAGGGGAGGTAGAGGCTGTAACGCTGCATACTTAAACAAGAGGAGAGGGGAGAGAGAGATTCTCCTATCTCTCCTCTGCGCTACTGCACTGTGTTATCTAATTGGTGGAGCAGCAGTGAGCGGAAGCTGCTCCTCCACCATTCATTTCAAGTGATAAACAGAGCCTGCTCACAGACGAGAAGAAGCACCATGTGGACCCTGAATGTGACTGACTGGCCGGCCGCCAAACTGCCCACCCGGCCAGCTGATCGCCTCTCTTGCCTGCCTACCTCTCAAGTAGTGTTGAGTGTGAATATTCGAATCACTAATTTTAATTGCGAATATCGCCACTTCGAGAATTTGCAAATATTTAGAGTATAGTACTATATATTCATATTCGCGAATAGTGTTGATCTCGAATTTATCGCAAATTTATCGCGAATATCAGCACTTAGCAACATCCATAGCAACCATCAGGAAAGTTGCCTATCCCTTAGTGTTGCTCGCGAATATTCTAATCGAAAATTTTTATTCTGAATATATTACATTGCCAATTTTCGCAATCAAGTAAATAATGACTGGAGATGATAATTTCTCTAATTTGCTAATTTATGGCAAATATTCAGCCAAAAATATGTGAAATATCGCAAATTCGAATATTGCCTAAACCGCTCATCACTACTCTCATGTAGCAGCGCTGACCTCCTACCAAAAAGCTGGAGCAACCATGAGCAGCAGCGCTGTCTCAGCCCTCTGAGTACCGCTGCAGCCTGCCAGCCAGCTAATGCTGCTGACCTCCTGCTTAGGACTCACTGCCAGCCTAACCAAAAATGGTGAGTCTGTGCCCCCTGCCCTGTACTGTGCTCCCTACTCTGTACTGTGCCAGCTGCCCTGTACAGTGCCACCTGCTATGTACTGTGCCCCCTGCTCTTTACTGTGCCATCTGCCCTGTACTATGCCCCCTGCTCTGTACTGTGCCCCCTGCCCTGTACTGAGCCCCCTATGCTGTACTGTGCCCCCTGCCCTTTATTTGGCCCACTACCATTATTTGTCCACCACCCTTTACTGTGCACTCTGCCTTGTGTCCTATTCACTGCCCTATGCCCCATTTTAATACCATGTAGGAGACATATTACAGGAGTATAAGGAGATACCCCTGTACTATGACCTCTTATACTCTATATTGTGCCCCCTTACCATAACCTGTACAATGCTCCTAGTTATACCCTGTACCTTGCCCTCTTATACTCTACACTGTGCCCCTGGTCATATATTGTACTGTGCCCCCTTATCCTCTGTTATCCAGTCACTGTGTGGCGGTGTTATCCAGTCATTGTATGGCGGCATTATAAAGTCATTGTATGGCAGCATTATCCAGTCATTGGATGGTGGCAATATCTAGTCATTGTATGGTGGTGTTATCCAGTCATGATATGGGGCTATAATGTTGCAGTGTTTGTTATCCAGTCATGGTATGAGCTATTATTCAATACGGCGGTGTTTAGTCTCGGTATGTTGGTAATATACAGTCATTAAATGTATTACTATTCAGGGGTAGGACTAATATCTTTACAGTATATACTGTAGATTCCAGTATATGATACTGTGGAGTTCCCAATAGAGTAAATGAACCTTGTTGAACATAGTCCTCACCACTGATCACCAGGACCAGGTTTTTGTACTATAGCATCCAGTACATGGCAGCCTCCCTTCTCTGCCATGCCGCTTCACTGTGTACTTGTGCTTGGGACTTGACACTATTATGGCACACTAAAGCCTCATTTACACGTCGGTGTTTGGTCAGTGATTTCCATCAGTGATTGTGAGCCAAAATCAGGGTTGGAGCCTCCACAGACATAAGGTATAAGGGAAAGATCTGCACCTGTTCTGTGTTTAGAGCCGCACCTGGTTTCGGCTCAAAATTACTGATGAAAATCACTGACCAAACACTGACTGTGTGAATGAGGCTTAAGGCTGAGTTGAGATCACGTTTTGCCATCCATCTAACATATGCAAAAAATGTATACGTTAACGGATGCCTCAATCTGATACTATCCATTGCCGCAGAGTCCTGTTGTAAAAAAATAAAATAAAAAATATACATAACATATACTTTTTTTTTTTACTGACTTTGTAGGATACAAAAGTGTGGTGTGCAATGCTTTGGTATCCTTTTTTTTTCAATTAATATATCAAACGGATGGCAAAAACATAATGTGAAACCCCCTTACATATGCACACAATAGTCAAGGAGGAGGGGGGGGTAACATACAAAATTTTTGCTGTGGGGCCCAGTCAATTCTAGCTACCACCCTGATCAAGTCAGGTTTATATTGAGCCAGAATATTGTGTCTGTGCCATTTTTAGTTTATGCCAAATGTATGAGATGGGTTTGTAAAGGGAAGAGAGTTCCCAGCCAGCACTGTACTATTTTGGTGCACTGATTAGATGGGCATAGAAGCAGTGCTCACTTGATCAGGACAGGATCCTGCTGTTAATGACAACCAGGTCTTTGCTATAACTGCTGTCAGGTTGTCTGCAGTTTAACCCCTTAGATCTGACAGTCAATGATGACTGTCACATCTAAATGGTTTAACGAGGGAGGGGGCTCCTTCTCTCACACCATCAGCTACCTGTCGTGATACCAACGCGGGATGCCAATGGTTACTATGACAACCTGAAGCTTTACAAAAGCTTCTGGGCCTGCCAGCAATGGAAGCCTATGGGCTCAGCCCAGTCTAAAACTGACAGTTACAACCCAGAAGTTCAAATCCCCGAGGTAGGGCTAAAATAAGTGAAGCAAAAAGGTACTCAAGGATTGACATTCACATTAGGTATCCATTAGCCAACTAGATTTCCTTTAATATGTTATAAGACATACTGTCTTTTGTTCAATGCATGTTTGATGTAGGTGAAATCACTTAATCTATATCGTTGTTGATAGAGGTGAGTTTTATGAATAATAACTAGTGATAAGCTAGCACCAAAGCGAACACATAGCGATAGTCGTGCGCTCGGCCAAGCACCCAAGTATAATGGAAGTCAATGGGAGACAACCAAGCACCCCCTGCTCGGATGAGGGGAGGGTGCCTGGTCCATTGGAAAAACAGAAACACCACTGAAATGGATCTGAAACATGTCTGGGTGCATCTTGGACTCCAATGTCGCAGCTGGGAACCATATTGTCCCAGTTATCCGCCACTTTTAGATAGCAACAAAATCCTGCCCCATCCAAAAAAAAAGACATTTTTACAGGTAAAATTGTTAGGAAACATACTTTTCTGGATATTCAATTGTATATACAGTGCAATTGCTGCCAAAAATTACAAGGAAGAAGCACTCAGATACAGCCTGTATATCACATAAAGGAGGGCCTCATTCACATGGTACTGCAATTGTTCAGGTACACTGCTGCACTCATAAAGCCTATGCACTAAGTGAAAGGGCTGCCATAAATTACAAGGAAACTGCACTGCAATACACCCTTTATTACACATAAAGGAGGGCATCATAAACACTCTTGAAAAATTATTATTGATGGCCTACTGACCCATAAAAACATTTTGAACAAGGGAGTGCTGGATACCATCTAAAACATTATAGTTGAGGACCTGAAGGTGAACAGACCCAATAAAAAATTGTAGTGAGGGCCTGAAGGTGAGCGAACCCCATAAAACATTTTTAGTGATGGCCTACAGGTGAGCAGATTATATAAAACATTAGAGGTGAGGGCCTGAAGCCTAGCAAACCCCATAAATCATTGCAGTGATGGCCTACAGGTAAGCAGACGGTATAAAGTATTGGAGGTGAGGGCCTGAAGCCTAGAGAACCCCATAAAACATTGCAGTAATGGCCTACAGGTGAGCAGACAGTATAAAGCAGTGGAGGTGAGAGCCTGAAGCCTAGAGAACCTCATAAAACATTGCAGTGATGGGCTACATGTGAGAAGACGGTATAAAGCATTGGAGGTTAAGGCCTGAAGCTTTGAAAACCCCATAAAACATTGCAGTTATGGGCTACAGGTGAGCAGATGGTATAAAGCATTGGAGGTGAGGGTCTGAAGCCTAGCAAACCCCATAAATCATTGCTGTCATGGCTTACAGGTGAGCAGACGGTATAAAGCATTGAAGGGGAGGGCCTGAAGCCTAGAGAACCCCATAAAATATTGCAGTGATGGGCTACAGGTGAGCAGACCGTATAATGCATTGGAGGTTAGGGCCTGAAGCCCAGAGAACCCCATAAAACATTGCAGTAATGGCCTACAGGTGAGCGGACAGTGTAGGTGAGAAAAAGGAATGTAAATTTATGGACTGGTACTCTAAGTGTGTGATATAGGTAGGTAATTGAATAGTCTGGGTTAACAGGCTACCCTCATGTTTGGAGTAATCTTTTAACATTTACCCTGGATTTCTGAAACAACTTCAAAGCAACATTTGACCTGCTGCCAAACATATTTATCAAGTTATTTTTTCGTTTCATTTTTTAGACATAGGTCGTCCATTATTGTTTTATATTGTTTTTACCAATTATATTTTATGTATCAATAAATGTTTAAAGATTACTCCAAACATGGGGGTAGCCTGTTAACCCAGACTATTCAATTACCTACCTATATCACACACTTAGAGTGCCAGTCCATAAATTTACATTCCTTTTTCTCAAACTTTTTTCTGTAAGGGTGAAACAGTAAATAGGACTTGAGCACCTATCCCCTGATCACATAGAAGTGAGCGATTCCTACTACTCTGTAATTGGAGGTGAGGGCCTGAAGCCTAGAGAACCCCATAAAACATTGCAGTGATGGGCTACAGGTTAGCAGATGGTATAAAGCATTTAAGGAGAGGGCCTGAAGTCTAGTGAACTGTACAAAAGATTGTAGTGAGAGCATATATATTCTGTATGGAAGAGGAGTCGGAGGAAGAGGCGGTTGAGAAAACAAAATTCAAACATATACCCTTTTTTTTGCGTTGAAAGGGGTAAAAAAATCTGAATCTTGTGGATTGAGTACAATATAAAGCATACATTTAAATTGTGTCTTTGTTCCTCATTAGCTCAGCATTTCTCTGGTGCAGTGGAAAGGTCAAGGGCAATGCTGGCCTTGTTCATTTTCATCTGAGTCACCCTGTCAGCATTGTCAGTGGACAAGCGGATACGCTTATCTGTTATAATGCCACCAGCAGCACTAAATACACGCTCAGACAATACGCTGGCGGCAGGGCAGGCCAGCACCTCCAAGGCGTAGAGCGCAAGCTCGTGCCACATGTATAGCTCTGACACCCAGTAGTTGTAAGGCACTGAGGGATCATTTAGGAAGCTGACACGGTCTGCAACAAATTCCTTCACCATCTTCAAAAACGTTACCCTCCTTGTAGCACTAGGCTGCGATTCAGGGAGAGGATGCTGGCAGGGTGTCATGAAAGTGTCCCATGCCTTGGAAAGTGTTGCCCTGCCTCTGTTTGAACTACTGTGTGTTCCCCTTGTTTCCCTTCCTCGGGTGCCTAAGGAAGTACGGATTCTGGTGGCCGCATTGTCAGATGATATTGCACGATTTTACTCGTCCTCTTCACCACAGGAATCAGAGAAGACAAGTTCTCTTTGTAGCGGGGGTCGAGAAGGGTGAACACCCAGTAATCTGTGTTAACTTAAATGCAACGCGAGGGTCGTGGGAATGGCAGCCTAACATGAAGTCAGCCATGTGTGCTAGAGTACCAACGGGCAAGACGTCGATGTCAACTTCAGGATGACTCTCCATACCCTCTTCCTCCTCCTCTTCTGCCTATCCACGATGAACAGATGGAATTAAAGTTCCATGGGTACTAGCCTCTGTAGCAGAGGCAAGTGTCTCCACCTCCTCCTCCTCCTCTTCATGGCCCAATTAGCGCTTAGAAGACGAACTGGGGGAGGTCTGGCTATCACCCTGTGACATCTCCTCCCCCATTTCCTCGTCTACCACATTCAAAGCATCCTCCTTAATTGTAAGCAGCAATCATTTGAGTTGACACAGCAGTGGGATGGTCACGCTGATAATAGAGTTATCGCCACTAACGATCTGTGTGGATTCATCAAAGTTTTTTAAAACCTCACATAGGTCTGGCATCAATACCCACTCTTCGCTTGTGAATAGTGGCAATTGACTGGAAAGGCGACGACCATGTTACAGCTGTTGTTCCACAACTGCCCTCTGCTACTCACAAAGCCTGGCCAACATGTAGAACATAGAGTTCCACCGCGTGCTCACGTCGCACAACAGTCGGTGAGCTGGAAGCCGCAAGCGCTGCTGCAGCGTTGACAGACCGGCCGAAGCAGTGGACCACTTGCGGAAATGAACACACAAGCAGCCCGCCTTCACTAGTAGCTCCTGCAAATTAGGGTAGGTTTTGATAAACCAGTGAACCACTAAGTTTAGGACGTGGGCTAGGCATGGAATGTGTGTCAGGTTGCCGAGCTGCAAAGCCGACACCAAGTTATGGCCATTGTCGGACACAACCATGCCTGTTTCTAGGTGCAGTGGCGAGAGCCACAGCTCGGTCTGGTCCCTTATACCCTGCCACAGCTCTGCAGTGGTATGCTGTTTGTCCCCTAAGCAGATCAGCTTCAGCAAGGCGTGTTGACGCTTATCCATAGCAGTGCTACACTGCTTCCAGCTAGCGACTGATGGCTGACTGCTGTTTAAGGTGGAAGTGGAGAAGGAGGCGGCGGAGGAGGAGAAGTGTGGGTTGGAGCCAGTAACATAGCTGCTGGCTGAGACCCTGACGGACGTAGGGCCCGCAATCCTGGGCGTTTGTAGCACCCGTGCCATCCCAGGGTACGACTCACTCCCGGCCTCCACAACATTCACCCAGTGTTCGGTCAGGGAAATGTTGCATCCCTGACCACCAGCCTTGTCCATGTGTCCGTGGTGAGGTGAACCTTTCCAGTAAGTGCATTGGTCAGGGCACGGGTGATGTTCTGGGACACATGCTGGTGTAAGGCGGGCACGGCACACCGTGAAAAATAGTGGCGCCTGGGGACTGCATACCGAGGGACGACCGCCGACATCAGGCTGCAGAAGACCTCAGTGTCCACAAGCCTAAATGACAGCATTTCAAGGGCCAGTAATTTCGAAAGTTGTGCATTTAGTGATATGGCCTGTGGGTGGGTATTTGCGCTTGCGTACAAATGCCTGTGTTATCGACATTTGGACGCTGCGCTGGGACAGGGAAATGGATGTTGACGGTTCATGTGAAGGTCCAGGTGCAAGGTGAGGGGCATCCGGGCCTGCGACTTCGACAGGGGATTGGCCAGCAGTGCGTAACAAAGGGGAAGTGGAGGCAGTGGTAGGACCCTCAGACGCATAGTGTGGACCCAGGCGTTCGGCCCACTTATTAGGGTGCTTGGATGCCATGTGGCGGATCATGCTGGTGGTGGTGAGGTTGCTAGTGTTCAAGTGCAATACTGCGGAACACCTACCCCTTGGCAAGGTAGATATACGCATGGGGTTGCTCGGTGTAACGGTTGTGGGCCTGTTTGATGTGGGCCGACGTCTCCCTTTTGCCACCCCACTGCCTCTTCCAGACTGTTGCGGTGCTACGGATCCCTCCCCCTCTGTACTGCTGTCCTCGCTCGGCTTTTCACCTAACCATGTTGGGTCAGTGACCTCATCGTCCTCCACCTCCTCCTCTTCCACTTCCTCACTCTGCTCATCTTCCTGATTTGACCTAACCACAACCTCACTGATTGGCAACTGTGTCTCATCATCATCCATCTCATGAACAAATGATTGCGGTTCACCACCGTCCTCTTCTTGAGACTGTGAAGGCTCAAGAGGTTGGGTATCAGGCCACAATAGCTCATGTACCTTGTAACGGAGCTCCGTGTACTCCGACCGAGTACCCTACGTTGATGGACGCTTCCTAGCTTGCGCCGAGGACCACAAGCACCACACTGGACACCACAGCCACCGCAGACTCCACAACCGCCGTAGCTTAGCTGGAGCCTCGCCGTCTTCCGTCCACCCTAGATTGGCTTCAGTCCTTCAGTAGAGCGTATCCGGAACAAGCTCTTAAAAGGGCTAAGTGATTAAAGCTCAAGGGAGTATGTAGAACATAGCAATCCCCAGTGTGATATAGCAGTTCCCTCCAATAACGAGTCAAGGCTGCGATTTGAAGGTCAAGCTAGGACTGCTGTCCTGGGGCATACAGCCTCTTTTATTTACAATCCACAAACATAGTACGGCCCACAGGGGTTTGAAATACAACCAATCAATCCGTACAATAAACACAGACACTCCCACACAAAATACAGCAACCAATCGACATACAGCCAGATATATCACAACCCCACATGTATGGTCTATTGTGCTCGCTGATTAGGTCACAGGCGACGTCCATTGTGGATTCTGATTAGGTCACAGGTAATGTCCATTGTGGATGTTGATTAGGTCACAGCAATGTCCATTGCAAAGGCCAACTGTCACTGGGGCCATAGTCACAGGGTAGTCACATAGTCACATGTCCATTGTGAATGTTGATTAGGTCACAGGTAATGTCCATTGTGGATGTTGATTAGGTCACAGGCAATGTCCATTGTGGATGTTGATTAGGTCACAGCAATGTCCATTGCAAAGGCCAACTGTCACTGGGGCCATAGTCACAGGGTAAGAGGCTGACAAGCAGGCCTCTCCAATGCCCAGGGATAAATGGCAGTTTGTCACATATCTCCCCTTTGGGGGGAAGACTAACCAGGCACCTGACCTCCTGTCGGTCAGTGCCTACGTTAGTCGATCCACCAACCCACAATAGACAAATGCCAGAGTAGCCCACCCACAACAAACAGGTACAAGAGTGACCCACCCACAAGAAGCAGTTACTGCACCCGGATATTCCTCTGGGGTGCTGGGGCAACATGCTGTGGGGACTTGAGGGAGGGCAGAGGCCGACTGCACTCTGCCCAGCTGCCAGCTCTCCTACTGGTATAACCTGCAGGACCTCAGGCTCTGGACAGGGGACAAAGGGAGGGCAGAGGCCGACTGCACTCTGCCCAGCTGCCAGCTCTTCTGCTGGGGGCTGGGAACATAGTCCGGCTTAGTAGCCAGGGGAACATGGGCGCCAGTGGGGGTTAACATCGCCTCTGTTAACCCTGGGGCCAAGTTAGGTGTTAGCTGAGGAGGAGAGTTTGTACTTACCCCTCCTCCTGTTGTCCCGGTGCGGGTAGTTGGGGATCTGGACAGGCTGTCCAGCATCCCTGTAGGTCAGGCACAGAGACCACGGTCCCATCTGCGCCGGCTGGGAGATTGGTGTCTCCCCTTGTTAGGATAAGCTGCCGCTGGGGAGAGGGGGTGCTGTGTTCCTCTCCCTGAAACTCAGGCTGCCACTGGAGTGGGAGACCGCCTGTCTCCACTCCCGTAACATTGTCCTGCTGCTGGAGAGAGAGACCAACTGTCTCTGCTCCCTGTAGGACACACTGCTGCTGGGGGAAAGGACGACACCTTCGGCCCCCTGGACCTTCACACTGCCGCTGGGGGGGAAGGACGCCACCTTCGGCCCCCTGGACTTCACACTGCCGCTGGGGGGGAAGGACGACACCTTCGGCCCTCTGTAACTCACACTGCCGCTGGGGGGGAAGGACGACACCTTCGGCCCTCTGGACTTCACACTGCCGCTGGGGGGGAAGGTCGACACCTTCGGCCCTCTGGACTTCACACTGCCGCTGGGGGGGAAGGACGCCACCTTCGGCCCCCTGGACTCCACACTGCCGCTGGGGGGGAAGGACGACACCTTCGGCCCTCTGGACTTCACACTGCCGCTGGGGGGGAAGGTCGACACCTTCGGCCCTCTGGACTTCACACTGCCGCTGGGGGGGAAGGACGACACCTTCGGCCCTCTGGACTTCACACTGCCGCTGGGGGGGAAGGAAGACACCTTCGGCCCTCTGTAACTTACCCTGCCGCTGGGGAGGAAGGTCGACACCTTCGGCCCTCTGGACTTCACACTGCTGCTGGGGGGGAAGGATGACACCTTCGGCCCTCTGTAACTCACCCTGCCGCTGGGGTGCAGGGACAGAATACTTCGCCATCTCTGCCCGATGTTCTGCTTCCTCCTGCAGATCCCTTGCCAGTTCTCTCCTTATTTTCTGTACAAGTCCAACCGCCCCTTCAGCATAGCGTCAAACCGTACGTGACTATACCAATACTCAAGGTTTGCTTGGTGTTCCCAGGATGCTGCTCCTCGCACTAGGGAAGCCATCCCACCGCTGCCACCAATGTAACGGAGCTCCGTGTACTCCGACCGAGTACCCTACGTTGATGGACGCTTCCTAGCTTGCGCCGAGGACCACAAGCACCGCACTGGACACCACAGCCACCGCAGACTCCACAACCGCCGTAGCTTAGCTGGAGCCTAGCCGTCTTCCTTCCACCCTAGATTGGCTTCAGTCCTTCAGTAGAGCGTATCCGGAACAAGCTCTTAAAAGGGCTAAGTGATTAAAGCTCAAGGGAGTATGTAGAACATAGCAATCCCCAGTGTGATATAGCAGTTCCCTCCAATAACGAGTCAAGGCTGCGATTTGAAGGTCAAGCTAGGACTGCTGTCCTGGGGCATACAGCCTCTTTTATTTACAATCCACAAACATAGTACGGCCCACAGGGGTTTGAAATACAACCAATCAATCCGTACAATAAACACAGACACTCCCACACAAAATACAGCAACCAATCAACATACAGCCAGATATATCACAACCCCACATGCATGGTCTATTGTGCTCGCTGATTAGGTCACAGGCGACGTCCATTGTGGATTCTGATTAGGTCACAGGCAATGTCCATTGTGAATGTTGATTAGGTCACAGGTAATGTCCATTGTGGATGTTGATTAGGTCACAGCAATGTCCATTGCAAAGACCAACTGTCACTGGGGCCATAGTCACAGGGTAAGAGGCTGACAAGCAGGCCTCTCCAATGCCCAGGGATAAATGGCAGTTTGTCACATACCTCTTCAAGCGTGCTTGGCAAAAGAGCCAAACCAAGTACTGGCAATGAAAATTGGTCATGTGAATATCCGAGTGTGGAATCACTTGTTTTCTCAGACACGATGTGGTGGGAGGAAGGAGGATCAAATTGAGGATTCGGTTGACCAGATTCTTGGCTACAGAGACTGGACTTCATGGAAGATTGGGTTGTGCATAACTAACTGGAATCATAATCTTCTGTGATGCAACCGACCACTTGTTCGCATTGGTCCGACTTGGACAATGTTGTCCTGCGCCGCCCATCTAAGTTGGACATGAAGCTGGGTAAGGTGCATTTTTTTGTTTTTTCTGGTGCACTGGCAGCAGGCAAAGTTTCATTGCGCCTAGGGCCACATCCCATGCTTGCACCATCAGCATCGCTCCCAGGGCCATGGCCTATACTTGCACCATCACCATCACGCCAAGGGCCACGACCTCTGCTTGCACCATCAGCATCATGCCCACTTCCCCCTCCCTTTGTGCTTGCCATCTTCATATTAATAGTTTTGTCAGTAGATGTGGTGCAGATTGTTTTACTGTCCACTAAAGACACAGTTTTCTGATGCAGGACAGTACTGGATACAGAACAATACAGATTTTCGGCACTACACTAGCCCAGAGATAATGTTATTTTTACAGTACACACTGTATTGGCTTGCTATATTGTACTGAACACATAAAAATTAAGATTTCCAGGAGTACACTAGGCCATAGAATTTTTTACAGTATACACTGTATTTGCTGGCTGTAATGAACAGGAGACACAGAAATACAATTTTTCGGCACTACACTAGACCAGAGATAATGTCAATTTAACAGTACACACTGTATTTGCTTTCTGTAATGTACAGGAGACAGAGAAATGCAATTTTTCAGCACCACACTAGCCCAGAGATAATGTAATTTTTATAGTACAAACTGTATTTGATTTCTGTAATGTACAGAAGACAGAGAAATACAATTTTTTGGCACCGCACTAGCCCAGAGATAATGTAATTATTATAGTACACACTGTAATTGCTTTCTTTAATGTACAGGAGACAGAGAAATACAATTTTTCGGCAACACATTAGACCAGAGATAATGTATTTTTTACTGTACACACTGTATTTGCTGGCTTTAATCAACAGGAGACAGAGAAATACAATTTTTCGCCACTACACTAGGCCAGAGATAATGTAATTTTAACAATACACACTTTATTCGGATGTAGTTCTATATTGGATACAAATTTGTCCCAAATAAAATATTTTCTCTGCTGGAATACTGTATATATGGTTGCGGCTTAAACTCACACACAGATGTGCCCAAAACGTGTTAACTATGGCCAAAATATAAATCACTGTCTGCTGAAGTAATTAATATAACGGTTGCGGATTGAACGCACACACAGATGTGGCACAAGTTAGGTTAATTTCCCCGGAACAAATAATTTCTCTGATGGTACAGTGTATATCTCAGTAGCAGGAAAACTGTAGTGAATAAGCCCCTTTTAATAATGTCTGCCCAACACACTGCTGTATAGTGGTGCAGTGTATATCTCAGTACCAAGGAACACTGTAGTGAATAAGCCCCTTTTAATGATGTCTGCCCAACACACTGCTTTATGATGGTGCAGTATATATCTCAGTACCAAGGAACACTGTAGTGAATAAGCCCCTTTTAATGATGTCTGCCCAACACACTGCTTTATGATGGTGCAGTATATATCTCAGTACCAAGGAACACTGTAGTGAATAAGCCCCTTTTGATAATATCTGCCCAACAAACTGATTTATAGTGGTGCAGTATATATCTCAATACCAGGCATTCTGTAGTGAATGAGCCCCTTTTAATAATGTCTGCCCAACACACTGCTGTATAGTGGTGCAGTGTATATCTCAGTATCAAGGAACACTGTAGTGAATAAGCCACTTTTTATAATGTCTGCCAAACACACTGCTTTATTATGGTGCAGTGTATATCTCAGTACCAAGGAACAATGTAGCGAATAAGCCCCTTTTAATAATGTCTGCCCAACACACTGCTTTATGATGGTGCAGTGTATATCTCAGTACCAAGGAACACTGTAGTGAATAAGCCCCTTTTGATAATATCTGCCCGACACACTGATAAATGATGGTGTTTTGTAGATGTCACTAATTAGAAATCTTTCTGTCTTATCAAAGTTATGAAAGCGGTATTCAAGCCCTGCACTTATCTGTCCCTTCCTGTCCCTGATAGTGCTTAATTAACCCCCTTCTTAAAAAAAAGGTGCTGCACTGCTGTCAAACAAATAATCTAGTCCTTATAAGGACTGTTAGGTCTTTCAATAAGATTTTTAGAGTAAAATCAGTAAGTTTAGAGCAAAACGCTATCTGTCCCTGCCTACTGTCTGCTCTCCCTGACGCTCAATGAGCTGAGCGCCGGACCTCAGCTCCTATATGAAATGGTATCACGTGTTCCAGCCAGTCAATCAGTGTGAGGCTTACAGCTAACACGGCTATGACCTTACACTGAGGGGAATTACTTACCTGGACCTTGATTGGATGCTTAGAAGGCGACAAATGTGAGGGGAGGAGACTCGAGTAATGCCACGAATACACGTGGTGCTCGGCCGAGTAAAGCCGAGCGCCGAGCATAGTGATGCTCGAGCCGAATGAATACTTGACCGAACATGCTAGCTCATCACTAATAATAACTCTGTGAATCAGCCTATGGGTCTGCGGAACGGGTGCGGACACAATCATTCTCTATGGGGACGGAATGGATGCTAAGAGCACACTATGTGCTCTCCCTGCATTCGCATTTCCGGAGCACGGCCCCAAACATCCGGGGTCGTGCATGTCATAATCTTGTCCGCAGCTGCGGACAAGAATAGGACTTCTCAATTTAGTGCCACGGACATGTAAATGGACCCTATGTCTGCATACGCCTTCACCACATACACACTCTAACTTACTGCATGATATTCTGCAATGTAACTTAATTTCATTTTTTCCCATTAGAAAATAAATAAATATTCTGCATTTTGTAAGTCTCTTGGGCAGAGAGTGACATTTATCGATCAACAAATTATCTGAAGAATCATTTTGTCCGGACGTCTTCAGCACAGTTAAGAATCTGAGGCACCCATAAATGTTGAATTTTTGTTTCCATGGAAACAACAGTCATTTCAAAATCCTTTTGAATGCAGACATATGTTATTTTCTTATTTCAAAGGCTGTGATATTTACATTTAGCAAATTTTGTATTAAGACACTGTATATATGATATATTGTCCTGTAGAAAAATGCATGTAATTTAATTGCTTTGTAACTAAAGAGCAAGAAAACTAAGCACTGGCCATTATCACTTCATGATCAAGCCTGTTAGGGCCATGAAGGGGAAGTCTGTCAGTTAACGCATACCTACTTTCAATTAACTTTGCAAAATAAGCCACGATTAGTGTTGAGTGAAGTCTGGCATTTGAAGTAGAATTCGTTCTGACGTTTACGAAAACTTCAATTTGCAACAAATTGGATTTTTTTCGCATCTTGTGGCAACGAATCATATTTTCCCAAAATGGCAGCTGCACATGTTACATAGTGAAAGTAAGAAGTCTGGGAACGTGAGAACACCCATAATGCTCTGCAACCAGCAGATAGCCATCCCCTGTGATGTCACAGCCCTATTAAAGCCTCATCCTGCATGATCTCCACCATTGTCCTGGGAGCTGAGCAGAGTTGACAGTGTTTCAGAAAATGATTAATAGAAGAACATTCAAGAGGGAGAGTGCAGGGAGACTTATTTCAGTGCCAGTATGCCAACCAATACCATCTAGTATGCACCCCTTAGGTGGACCTTGTCTTAAGGATGACCATCTTCATCTTTTGGTGGCTTTTTGCTAACCAATGATACAGAGTTCATCTAAAAATAAAGAGAAAAATAGTGTCGCACTGGGTCAGCCAGTTACCAATATGAGGTGCTCTCAGATGAGTAGATTCACCGGTCTAGCTAGCAAAAGGAATTGGATATATAATCTGGGCACTCTCTGATATTGAGAACAATACTGGTGGGATTAGAAACAGATATGGAGAAATTGTAAACAGTATTTATTAACATCGATAAAATAACTACCAATAGTAGCACTATCAGGGTTACTTGATACAGATATAAGTGCACTTGATCTATCTAGTTGCCTAAAATCACTAAAATGAAATTAAATGGGTATGCATTACAGGCATCATTTGTATAAGTCTCTATAAGAACTCGTTAAAGTTTTGCTGATAGTTCAGTATCAATATGGTTGCAGATAAAGTAGGTATTCCTTCATGAAAGTGTAATGTCTTTTGAAGTATGCTCCCCTATAATTCAACAGACTCAGTTCCACCATGGAATAGATACCGTTAGATGTGATTCATGTGAATGCGGCGTCCTGCTATTCACATACTGTCAGCGGCGTCCCGCTGAGTGAGAGTAATTGCTGACCTTCCTTGTGATCAGTATAGCATGTAATGATCTTACCGGGAGTGTTATTTGTAGCTTGGTTTGGAATCGGGCCCTTCGTTAACTAACTTTTGATCCAGTTAGTACTGTATGTTCGCTCTGTTCCTCCCGACTATTGTGCGCGCTAGCAGCTCGGCGTCACACGTGGGCCTTTATATCTTTCTGCCTCCTGTGTCTGCGATGCTGCTTCTCAAGTGGTAAGCGGTATCCAAGCTTGTTTCTCCACTCTAATCCGGTTTATACTCGAGTATCTCACGGCAGATGATGCGGTTCTATTGATCCATACAACGAGGGGGGGGATCTTTTACCATACGTGTTTCGGGGTTGAAAATGACCCCTTCCTCAGTGATTAACGAACCCCCCCTACTTCCCCTCTTTTATAGTACTTCAGGTGATTTTCAAAAACCGGACTGGGTTTGATTTACTTCAAATAATTTTCAAAATCCGAACTGGATTTATTTATCGGAGTCTGCATTTGTCTGTGTCACTGTATGTTTCACATTACTTCCTTCTAATGTTGAGCAAATTATACCATTAAAGATATGTTCAAAAATATCTAATCTTACATTATATTCATAACTACAATCATCATAAAAATGTACTTAGCAACATAGAAGATAAAAATGCAGCCATACAGTTGAATCCTTCATCGTGTTCAATCTTTTGTGGCAAGAAATGCAAATTACATCCTGCGGTTTTGATGCGTTTTTGCTGCGGTTTTATTCCAGATGTTATAAAATCGAAAATTCGTATAATTAAATAATACTTAAACGAAAAATTATAAAATAATATGTAAAATATTTATAAATATATTCAATTATGTGATTAAAAAGGTATTTAATATGCCTAATATAGGTGCAGTTAACAACTTTATAAATTATTTTATAAAATATCTTCCAAGATCCGGTGCTGCATGTAGATACAGAAAGGGAACCCACTGCTAGGGAAAATCGCCCAATATTACAAAAATTAGTGCGATTTTAACATCGGCAGGGGGCACTCTCCCTCCTCTATAGGAAACCAAACAGTTCGAACTCTGCATTGAAGATATGACTTCTTTTGTAATTTTGGAAAAGTTGGTAAATTTACAGTAAAAATTACAGGAACCTGCAATAACTGTAAATTTACCAACTTTTCCAAAATTACAAAGGAAGTCATATTAGAAGTGTATTAGACACACACTAGCAGGCAACATAGAAGTCATAGTTGGTAAATTTACAGTAAAAATTACAGGAACCTGCAATAACTGTAAATTTACCAACTTTTCCAAAATTACAAAAGAAGTCATATCTAGGGTGAATCAACATAAGCATATAATTTAGGATTTTATGACATGCAATTCGGAAAACGTAATTTATATAATAGAATGCCCATGCAACCGTCAGTACATTGGTAGGACTAAAAGACCACTGAAAAAACGGATTGCGGAACACCTGTCTAATATTAAGAAAGGATATACAAATCACTCTTTGTCAAACCATTTTAGATTGGCACATAGTCAAGACCCTAAAGGCCTAAAGTTCGCTGCTATAGACAAAGTCCCAAAAGACTGGCGGGGGGGGGGGAACCACATTGAGAAGATGTCCCGTCTGGAAACCCAACGTATTTTTGATTTTAATACTCTTCTCCCAAGGGGACTTAATGCAGAGTTCGAACTGTTTGGTTTCCTATAGAGGAGGGAGGGTGCCCCCTGCCGATGTTAAAATCGCACAAATTTTTGTAATATTGGGCGATTTTCCTTAGCAGTGGGTTCCCTTTCTGTATCTACATGCAGTACCGGATCTTGGAAGATATTTTATAAAATAATTTATGAAGTTGTTAACTGCACCTATATTAGGCATATTAAATACCTTTTTAATCACATAATTGAATATATTTATAAATATTTTACATATTATTTTATAATATTTCGTTTAAGTATTATTTAATTATATGAATTTTCGATTTTATAACATCTGGAATAAAACCGCAGCAAAAACGCATCAAAACCGCAGGATGTAATTTGCGTTTTTTGCCACAAAAGATTGAACACGATGAAGGATTCAACTGTATGGCTGCATTTTTATCTTCTATGTTGCTAAGTACATTTTTATGATAATTTTAGTTATGAATATAATGTAAGATTAGATATTTTTGAACATATCTTTAATTGTATAATTTGCTCAACATTAGAAGGAAGTAATGTTAAACATACAGTGACACAGACAAATGCAGACTCCGATAAATAAATCCAGTTCGGATTTTGAAAATTACCGTATTTTTCGCCCTATAAGACGCACCGGCCTATAAGACGCACCTGGGTTTTTAAGGAGAAAAATAAGAAAAAAAATATTTTTAACCAAAAGGTGTGCTTTTGAAGTAATGGTGGTCTGTGCATGACAGTATTATGGGGGGGATCTGTGGATGGCACTGTTATGTGGGGGAGATGTGGATGGCACTGTTATGGGGGGATCTGTGGATGGCACTGTTATGTCGGGGGGAGATGTGGATGGCACTGTTATGGGGGATCTGTGGATGGCACTGTTATGTGGGGAGATGTGGATGGCACTGTTATGGGGGGGATTTGTGGATGGCACTGTTATGGGGGGATCTGTGGATGGCACTGTGATGGGGGGATCTGTGGATAGCACTGTGATGGGGGGATCTGTGGATAGCCCTTTGATGGGGGCATTTATGAATGACACTGTAATGGATTGGATCTGTGGATGACACATATATAGCATCTTATGCTATATGTGTCATCCACAGATCACCCCAATTACAGTGTCATCCACTGGTGCCCCCATTACATTGCCATCCAAAGATGTCCCCTTTTCTGAAACATCTGGCCTATAGTGACTGCTTAGGGGGCGGACCCTGGTAACACGCGGCGGGCGGCCCGCCGCTAACAGCGTGACTGCTTTCATACCATTTATAATTCTCTTACTAATGTCTTTAATCATGTCCCCTTATTCCCTATAAGCCCAGTATAGTAGCGCTCTGCTAACCTGCTATACCAATCCTCTAGCAGGCAGAGCAGTGCAGCGGCAGGCTGCTGTGTAACGTCCTCACTGACGTCATCTGCCTGCTCCTCCTGCTTCATTCATAAAGTGAAAGGAGCAGGCAGATGACGTCAGTGAGGACGTTACACAGCAGCCTGCCGCCGCACCGCTCTGCCTGCTAGAGGATCGGTATAGCAGGTTAGCAGAGCGCTACTGTATTGGGCTTATAGGGAATAAGGGGACATGATTAAAGACTATAAATGGTATGAAAGCAGTCACACTGTGAGCGGCGGGCCGCCCGTCATGTGTTGCCGGGTCCCCCCCCCCCTTCCATGCTGATACATCGCAGGCTGTGCGATGTATCGGCTTTAGCTATAGGAAAATGGTAGTATTCACCCTATAAGACGCACTGCCATTTTCCCCCCCCACTTTTGGGGGGAAAAAAGTGCATCTTATATGGCGAAAAATACAGTACTTGAAGTAAATCAAACCCAGTCCGGTTTTTGAAAATCACCTGAAGTACTATAAAAGAGGGGAAGTAGGGGGGGTTCGTTAATCACTGAGGAAGGGGTCATTTTCAACCCCGAAACGCGTCTGGTAAAAAATCCCCCCCTCGTTGTATGGATCAATAGAACTGCATCATCTGCCGTGAGATACTCGAGTATAAACCGGATTAGAGTGGAGAAACAAGCTTGGATACCGCTTACCACGTGAGAAGCAGCATCGCAGACACAGGAGGCAGAAAGATATAAAGGCCCACGTGTGACGCCGAGCTGCTAGCGCGCACAATAGTCGGGAGGAACAGAGCGAACATACAGTACTAACTGGATCAAAAGTTAGTTAACGAAGGGCCCGATTCCAAACCAAGCTACAAATAACACTCCCGGTAAGATCGTTACATGCTATACTGATCACAAGGAAGGTCAGCAATTACTCTCACTCAGCGGGACGCCGCTGACAGTATGTGAATAGCAGGACGCCGCATTCACATGAATCACATCTAACGGTATCTATTCCATGGTGGAACTGAGTCTGTTGAATTATAGGGGAGCATAATTCAAAAGACATTACACTTTCATGAAGGAATACCTACTTTATCTGCAACCATATTGATACTGAACTATCAGCAAAACTTTAACGAGTTCTTATAGAGACTTATACAAATGATGCCTGTAATGTATACCCATTTCAGTTCATTTTAGTGATTTTAGGCAACTATATAGATCAAGTGCACTTATATCTGTTCTGATGTTAATAAATACTGTTTACAATTTCTCCATATCTGTTTCTAATCCCACCAGTATTGTTCTCAATATCAGAGAGTGCCCAGATTATATCTCCAATTAATCTAAAAATAAATTGCCAGTGTCTGAAATTTTCATCTCATAGTTAGACCAAAGATTGTTTGTTCAAAGAAAGATCTTTATGGACAAAAAATCTTCCTTTGAAAGAATGTTCTCAAAAATATTTTTGTCCACTGCCTGATGAACATGTATGGTCAGTTTGTAACAGCCAATATTGTTTAAAGAAGAACTCCCACAAATTTTTTTTATTTTTTGACCTGCTAGAAAGGTACATGATAATAGTTTTTACTCAAGGTACACGGACAATAAGAGTTGCACATAATTCATAAATTAGGCTAATCCTCGACAGTGCAGAGAAAGAACAAAGATTGGTGCAAAAATCGGTCTTTGTAAATGACCCCAATATGTTACCTGATAACACATGATACACGGCGGTACCAATACACCTTGCAATAAATAAAGTTCTACCACATCCAGAGTTTTGCTGGCGTGTCAGTGTGATGTCCACTGGATCTGTAACCAGGTTGCTCTGGTGAAAGAGCAAGAAGAAGAATCACAATACATACTGAAAGAAAAGGTTCACACACTTTCTGCATGTGATATTGAATCATCAATAAATAAATGTCAAGTACAATAGTTTTGACACATTTATTTGATTTGGGTATGTCTATCTACTTTTAGGACTTGTGTGAAAATCTGCCGTAGGTCAAATTTATGCAGAAATATAGAAATTTCTAAAGGATTCACAAACGTTTAAGTTTGACTATAAATATGGTCTCGCCTCTATCATGTGTCACTTTGTTTATTCACATAAAGTATTATATAAAAATACTAAGCTGAACAGCTTCATATTTTGATACAGTAATTTATGCGAATAAACAGAGTGACACGTGATAAAGGCAAGGCGAAGTTTCATGGATATTTGCTGAAACTTCAAAAAGACCTCCACGGGGGCAATACATTTTACAGTAGGATGGAGACGATATTCAGGTTCGGATAAAGCAAAAGTTACTCACAGAAAGTTAGGGATATTTGGCCTGTCAGTAAAATGTGAATGATGAACCTAAAATGCACATGCCCAGTTGTTCAATGTTTCAGTACTTTTTGCACAACTTGCAGTTTTTTTAACAAGGATCTTGATGCCAAAATTCACAACAAGTGTATGATCCATGAATCGCCCCAAAAATGTACTGGTTCATTTAGAATTGATATTTAAACAGTCCCCCTCATCATGCTGTTCACATTTTGACATAATGAGACAAAGACGACACTTAACAATTGATCTACAGTACCTCGTCATTGCGAGGCTTCAAGCAGGATGTTCTGACGAGGTACGAGTGGGCCTCAGTGCTGTTCACTGATGACAGTCGATTCACACTGACCAGAAGTAGAGGGCCGCCAACAATGTTGGAGACGTCAAGGAAAGCGCTATTCATCAGCCACTGTTTGCCTTTGCCGAGGGTGGTGTGGGCAGAAGCCTAACTAACTAGGAGAAAGTCCTTTAAAAATAAAAATACAGCCACAAAATGGGGTATTTTTAAAAGCATCCTAAAATCTAATTGTGAGTATAAATCTGAAGGTGTCAGCCCTTTAAAGAGTAATGAGGGATGAGTTGCAGAGAGCGACGAGGAGAAAGCAAAGCTGTTAAATATTTTTTTCTCCAATGTATTCACTGAAGAAAATAAACTGTCAAATGAAATGCTGAGTGTAAAAAAAAACTCCCACATTAAAAGTGTCCTGTCTGACCCAAGAAGAAGTACAACAGTGACTTAAAAAGATTAAAATAGACAAATCGCCAGGACCGGATGGCATACATCCCCGTATCCTAAGGGAATTGAGTAATGTCATAGCCAGACCCTTATTTCTGATATTTGCGGACTCTATACTGACAGGGAATATTCCACAGGATTGGCGCATAGCAAATGTGGTAACAATATTCAAAAAGGGTCCAAAAACAGAGCCCGGAAACTATAGACTAGTAAGTTTAACATCTGTTGTGGGTAAACTGTCTGAAGGTTTTCTGAGAGATGCTATCTTAGAGGATCTCAACGGAAATAAGCAAATAACCCATATCAGCATGGCTTCATAAGGGATCGGTCATGCCAAACAAATTTTATCAGTTTCTATGAGGAGGTAAGTTCTAGACATGACAGCGGTGAATTAATGGATGTAGTATATATGGACTTCTCCAAAGCATTTGACACTGTACCACATAAAAGGTTAGTATATAAAATGAGAATGCTCAGACTGGGAGAAAATGTCTGTAAGTAGGTAAGTAACTGGCTGAGTGACAGAAAACAGAGGGTGGTTATAAACAGTACACACTCAGATTGGGTCACTGTCACTAGTGGGGTACCTCAGGGGTCAGTATTTATTAATGATCTTGTAGAAGGCTTGCATAGTAAAATATCAATTTTTGCAGATGACACTAAACTGTGTAAAGTAATTAAGTAATGAAGAGGAAAAGTGTTCTGCTACAGAGGGATCTGGGTCACTGTCAATAGTGGGGTACCTCAGGGGTCAGTACTAGGCTTGATTCTTTTCAGTATATTTATTAATGATCTTGTAGAAGGTTTGCATAGTAAAATATAAATTTTTGCAGATGATACTGCAGATGACACTGTAGAGGACAGTTTCTCCTACAGAGGGATCTGGATAGATTGGAGGCTTGGGCAGAGAAATGGCAGATGAGGTTTAACACTGACAAATGTAAAGTTATGCATATGGGAAGGAATATTGCAAGTCACCCATACATACTAAATGGTAAAACACTGGATAACACTGACATGGAAAAGGATCTAGGAATTTTAATAAACAGCAAACTAAGCTGTAAAAAACAGTGTAAGTCAGCTACTGCTAAGGCCAATAAGATATTGGGTTGCATCAAAAGGGGCATAGATGCCCGTGATGAGAACATAGTCCTACCACTTTACAACTCTCTAGTCAGACCACACATGGAGTACTGTGTACAGTTCTGGGCTCCTGTGAACAAGGCAGACATAGCAGAGCTGGAGAGGGTTCAGAGGAGGGCAACTAAAGTAATAACTGGAATGGGGCAACTACAGTACCCTGAAAGGTTATTAAGATTATTTACCTTAGAAAAAAAGATAACTGAGGGAGATCTAATATCTATGTATAAATATATCAGGGGTCAGTACAGAGATCTCTCCCATCATTTATTTATTCCCAGGACTGTGACTGTGACGAGGGGACATCCTCTGCGTGTCGAGGAAAGAAGGTTTGTACACAAACATAGAAGAGGATTCTTTACGGTAAGAGCAGTGAGACTATGGAACTCTCTGCCTGAGGAGGTGGTGATGGTGAGTACAATAAAGGAATTCAAGAGGGGCCTGGATGTATTTCTGGAGTGTAAAAATATTACAGGCTATAGCTACTAGAGATGGGTCGTTGATCCAGGGAGTTATTCTGATTGCCTGTTTGGAGTCGGGAAGGAATTTTTTTCCCCTTAAGTGGGGGAAAATTGGCTTCTGCCTCACAGGGCTTTTTTGCCTTCCTCTAGATCAACTTGTAGGAAACAGGCCAAACTGGATGGACAAATGTCTTTTTTCGGTCTTATATACTATGTTACTATGTTACACTAAACTGTGTAACGTAACTAACACTGAAGAGGACAATATACTGCTACAGAGGGATCTGGATAGATTGGAGGCTTGGGCAGATAAGTGGCAGATGAGGTTTAACACTGACAAATGTAAAGTTATGCACATGGGAAGGAATAATGCAAGTCACCCATACATACTAAATGGTAAAATACTCGGTAACACTGACATGGAAAAGGATCTAGGAATTTTAATAAACAGCAAACTAAGCTGCAAAAACCAGTGTCAAGCAGCTTCCGCCTAGGCCAACAAGATAATGGGTTGCATCAAAAGGGGCATAGATGCCCGTGATGAGAACCAGGGCTCGAGTCCAGGGGGAACGGGTGGGAACGGCGTTCCTGCACTTTTTTCACAGCAGGAACGCCGTTCCCTTTCAGGGCAAAATGACCAGGAAGCGGTGAAGACTTTGTACTCACCGCTTCCTGGTTCTCGGCTGTCGGCTGTCAGGGCTGCGCACAGGCATGAGGCGCTTTGTGACCTCACGCTGTGTGCAGCCTTCACAGCACAGCCGAGAACCAGGAAGAGAGGAGCGGCGGCGTCCAGGAGCAGGAGAGGGTAAGTGTTTTTTTTGTTTCAGATTTTATGGCTGGTGAGAGGCACTGACTGGAGGCTAATGGAGGGGGCACTGGGGGCTGTTGAGAGGCACTGGGGGCTGATGGAGGGGGCACTGGGGGCTGATGGAGCGGGCACTTGTGGCTGATGGAGGGGGTACTGGTGGCTAATGGAGGGGACACTGGTGGCTGATGGAGGGGGTACTGGTGGCTGATGGAGGGGGCACTGGGGGCTGATGGAGGGGGCACTGGGGGCTGATGGAGGGGGCACTGGGGGCTGGTGGAGAGGCACTGGGGGCTGGTGGAGAGGCACTGGGGGCTGGTGGAGTGGCACTGGGGGCTGGTGGGGAGGCACTGGGGGCTGATGGAGAGGCACTGGGGGCTGATGGAGAGGCACTGGGGGCTGATGGAGAGGCACTGGGGGCTGATGTAGAGGCACTGGGGGCTGGTGGAGAGGCACTGGGGGATGATGGGGCTGGTGAAGAGGCACTGGAGGCTGATGTAGAGGCACTGGGGGCTGGTGGAGAGGCACTGGGGGATGATGGGGCTGGTGAAGAGGCACTGGAGGCTGGTGGAGAGGCACTGGGGGCTGATGTAGAGGCACTGGGGGCTGGTGGAGAGGCACTGGGGGCTGATGGGGCTGGTGGAGAGGCACTGGGGGCTGATGGGGCTAGTGAAGAGGCACTGGGGGCTGGTGGAGAGGCACTGAGGGCTGGTGGAGAGGTCCTATCTGAGGTCTGATTGTGGGTCATTCATATTGGGGTCTGAGGTGTGATCTGAGGTCTTATTGGGGTCTTATTAACATTGGGCATCTTATTGGGGTTGTTAGCTGAGGTCTGGTTAACATTGGGGGTCTGATTGGTGGTCTGACCTGAGGTGTAATAAAAAATATTTTTTTCTTATTGTCCCCCTCTAAAACCTAGGTGCATCTTATAGGGCGAAAAATATGGTGCTTGCTCCTCCTCCTAACCTCCCCTGCCCTTTGCGTATGCCGCGCGCCATGACGTTACAGGGAGGCACTTGGGTGAGTACCCACACTTTTTTTCACAGGACTTGACCCCTGAAACATAGTCCTACCACTTTACAAATCGCTAGTCAGACGACACATGGAGTACTGTGTACAGTTCTGGGCTCCTGTGAACAAGGCAGACATAGCAGAGCTGGAGAGGGTTCAGAGGATGGCAACTAAAGTAATAACTGGAATGGGGCAACTACAGTAACCTGAAAGATTATCAAAATTAGGGTTATTTACTTTAGAAAAAAGACGACTGAGGGGAGATCTAATAACTATGTATAAATATATCAGGGGTCAGTACAGAGAGCTCTTCCATCATCTATTTATCCCCAGGACTGTGACTGTGACGAGGGGACATCCTCTGCATCTGGAGGAAAGAAGGTACACAAACATAGAAGAGGATTCTTCACTGTAAGAGCAGTGAGACTATGGAACTCTCTGCCTGAGGAGGGGGTGATGGTGAGTACAATAAAGGAATTCAAGAGGGGACTGGATGTATTTCTGGAGTGTAATAATATTACAGACTACAGCTACTAGAGAGGGGTCGTTGATCCAGGGAGTTATTCTGATTGCCTGATTGGAGTCGGGAAGGAATTTTTTCCCCCTTAAGTCGGGAAAATTGGCTTCTGCCTCAGAGTTTTTTTGCCTTACTCTGGATTAACTTGTAGGAAACAGGCCGAACTGGATGGAAAAATGTCTTTTTTCGGTCTTATATACTATGTTACTATGTTACTAAGTGGGGAAAATTGGCTTCTACCTCACAGGGTTTCTTTTGCCTTTCTCTGGATCAACTAGCAGGATGACAGGCCGAACTGGATGGACAGATGTCTTTTTTCGGCCTTATGAACTATTTTACTATGTTACTAGGTATGTCTATTCAATACAGAACTACCCTACACTTTTTGAATGGTACAGTGACAAGCCCATACTGCTTTAATAACATCATTAATCCAGTCATTGCTCATCTGCATGAACAATTTCGTATTCATGGTCATCATTAGGGAACGGCTGCTGAATAGTGATGAGCGGGAGGTGCCATATTCGATTTTGGGATATTTCGCGAATATTCGATTGAATATTCGTCATATATTCGTCGAAATCGAATATTCGTCATGATTTTATATATTGCGAATTTTACGCGAATATATATTCGCGTCGCGAATGAAACTTAGATCTGAGTTTCTAATGGTTAACTTGTATTACTAGAATTGACAAAGATAACGAATATCACACGAATATAGCACTATATTCTCAATCTTAGTTATATTCTAGCAATACAACCATTAGGAACTTAGCTCTAAGATCAATTCGCAATGCGAGTATATGTTCGCCTCGCGAATGAAACTTAGAGCTGACCGAGTTCCTAATGGTTGTATTGCTGGAATATAACGAAGATTGAGAATATAGTGCTATATTCGTGAATTCGAGATATTCTCAACCTTCGTTCTATTCTAGCAATACATACAACCATTAGGAACCCAGCTCTAAGTTTCATTCGCAATGCGATTAATATAACCTGTATTAATTGCATTGCGATTACAACTTAGATCTGAGTTCCTAATGCTTGTATTGCTAGAATATAACGAAGATTGAGAATATAGCGCTATATTCGTGAATTCGAGATATTCTCAATCTAAGCTTTCATGCTACGCCATACTCAGTCTGATTAATATAACCTGTATTATTGCATTGCGATTACAACTTAGATCTGAGTTCCTAATGCTTGTATTGCTAGAATATAACGAAGATTGAGAATATAGCGCTATATTCGTGAATTCGAGATATTCTCAATCTTCGTTCTATTCTAGCAATACATCCATTAGGAACTCAGCTCTAAGATCAACTCGCAATGCGAGTATATGTTCGCCTCGCGAATGAAACTTAGAGCTGACCGAGTTCCTAATGGCTGTATTGCTGGAATATAACGAAGATTGAGAATATAGTGCTATATTCGTGAATTCGAGATATTCTCAACCTTCGTTCTATTCTAGCAATACATACAACCATTAGGAACCCAGCTCTAAGTTTCATTCGCAATGCGATTAATATAACCTGTATTAATCGCATTGCGATTACAACTTAGATCTGAGTTCCTAATGGTTGTATTGCTAGAATAAAACGAAGATTGAGAATATAGCGCTATATTCGTGAATTCGAGATATTCTCAATCTTCGTTCTATTCCAGCAATACAACCATTAGGAACTCAGCTCTAAGTTTTATTCGCGAGGCGTAACATATACTCGCATTGCGAATTGATCTTAGAGCTAAGTTCCTAATGGATGTATTGCTAGAATAGAACGAAGATTGAGAATATCTCGAATTCACGAATATAGCACTATATTCTCAATCTTCGTTATATTCTAGCAATACCACTATTAGGAACTCAGCTAGCTCTAAGTTTCATTCGCGAGGCGAACATATACTCGCTGCGAATTGATCTTAGAGCTAAGTTCCTAATGGTTGTATTGCTAGAATAGAATGAATATTGCAATGCGAATAATTCAGGTTATATTAATCGCATTGCGATTACAACTTAGTCAAATTTGTGAGATCGTGATTCTCACATCCGACAGTACATTTTAGCATGGAGGCGTTCCCATGCACATGGGAAGTCAGCAGAAGCGGCAACGGGCAATGACTGAAGTGGGCAGGGAGCCAGGAATCCTCCGGACAGGTAAGAACAGCTTTTGGGAAGTGGGAGCTGGGAAGACAACCAGAGAGCAACAAGAATTAACAACTAAAAAAAAAAAAAAAAAAAAAAAAAAAAAACGAATATTCGAAATTGCGAATATATAGCGATATATTCGCAATATTCGCGAATTGTCGAAGTTGCGATATTCGCGATAAAAATTCGAAATTCGAATATTCGAGCTCAACACTACTGCTGAAGACTGTTGTACCTCAAATGCACTTTCTTCAGACCTGAATCTTATTGAAAACATATAGGATCAGCTGAGTCACTGTGTAGAGGCTTACTCTGTACCCCAGAACCTCAATGACCTGAGGGCGGCCCTTCAAGAAGAGTGGGATGCCATGCCTCAACACGCAATAAGTAGACTTGTGAACAGCATGAGGCGTTGTTGTCAAACTGTAATTGATCATTAAGCCCACATGAAATTTTTTAGACATTGACATTTTTTGTATGGGGTATACCCACCACTGTTGTTGGCCAATATCACTGTAACATGAACTTATTACATTTTCCATTAATTTCACCCGAAAGCAAATACCCCTATCTATCCTTATATCTATTTACCTTGTACACAGCAAGCATTTGAAATCTCAGAATTATTTGCCACAAAGATTTAGGCTCTCTCAATGTGAACCTGCTTTCGGCATAATGATTTTTTATTATGGAGAAGAACCTTACTGAAGACAGCCATTTAAGTTTCAAGTGAAAAGATTTTTCTGCTTTAATTATTTTCTATTGCAGTGTCATGATTTTTAGTTTTCCACTCTGCTTTGATCTATTTATTTAATTCTGACAGTTCTGTCCCTCTGTGGAGTTTGATCTGTGCATGTTATTAATCAGAAAGGCAATGTGCTTTCTTACATTATATATATATTTTTTGAAAACATATTCTGAATCTTATTTCAGCACTTATCTACTCTTTTCCCTTCACTTATTTCCTAATGATTAATAGGTCAATCAGCCAAAAAATGAAAATGTCAATGATAACAACAAGTAACGGTGAGTTCAAACTTGATGTCTTCAGAAATCCCAGCTTTATTTCTTCATATTACAAGTTCCAAGGGCTAGTTGTATGAATAGTACATGATGGTATACTGTCTCTAATTCACCCGAGTGACAATACTGTTTTCCCTTTACTGACATGCCAGATGTCTACATATTTGTTAGATAAAAATAGGAGACAGTGATCCCTCAAGTTACAGTTGTCTCAGATTACAATATTTTCAATATCCAATGTCCTTTTCAGGGCAATCGTAAAGTACTTGTAAAATAAATGGATAGAAGATAGATACTTTTTTGTTCAATGCTTCATCACTTTATAACAAAACTTCATAAAATTCAATAACAATGTAGATGTTATGTCGGTGGGCATGAAACCACTGTTTTAACCAATAGATTTGGCTTTGGGCTACTCCTACCTATTCTGGAAGTACCATGGTTTTTACACTTTAACTAATCTGGACTCCACTGCAGGGGAATCATCAGGCTTCTCCCCCCTCTAATAGTCTCTGTGTGATTGACAGCTGACCTACAGAGGTCAAGAGATAATGGTGCAGAACACAAAAGGATCCTGCTAAACTGTAGTCAGGGACATGCCAAGGGCAGGCAGAGTATGAGCATTCATTAGGTTAGCGCAGGCAGCAAAGGCTGAATATGGAGGTCACGGACAGGTCAGACAGTGGGTAGTCAGAATCCAATAAATGGGCGTAAAGTCAGTACATGGGCAGACAACAGAGACAGCACACTGTTGCAGGACACTAGCAAGCTAGGAAACCTATTGATTAGGCACCCTCCTATAGGGGAGGTTCCTTAAGTACCCAACAGTGAGGAGCCATTGGCTGGTCAGACTTTGGGTGTGCTTACACTGACCTTTTAAGAGCCTTGTATAGGGTGCCATATGCACCCCTAAGGCCAGGGGGAAGAATGCCTTACCAGAAAGAAGCAGATTGCAGCCTGTTAGAGAGAACACAAGAGAGCAGAGGAATTCAGGGCCAGAGAGAGAAGGTAAGTGGAGCAGTGCCCGTGCCTGGGCACAGACCACCCATATAAGAGCAGACAGTAGACAAGTGTGAAAATCGTGGGCTTCTGGCTATAATATTTAGTAGTGGTATGTTTGGCCATCATATGAATTAAAAAACCCTCTTGGTATTATGAGAGGTAGTCTTGTAGGTGTATTTTAGGCAAAAGTTCAAGAGAGAGAGGTAGATATCACCTTTAAATTTATAAGCACATATCTGTTAACCGTTGCAATAGGTGGATAGGTCATTAATATCCTATTGGTGGGGGTATGACACCTGGGACTCCCACCAATCAGCTGTTTGAGAAGGCACCAGCACTCCTGTGAGTGCAGCGGCCTTCTTTGTGCTAACCAAGCACAGCGCTGTAAATTTTATAGCGGCAGTGCTTGGTATCGCCTCAGCCCCATTCACTTCTACGAGGCCGAGCTGTGCCTAGCCAAGTGACAGATGAATGGGCCATCACTGGCCTGGGGAAAGCTGACAGAAGGCCCCGGTGTTACTGCCAAAGCCACTGTTTTTCCAGAGGATATGTCATCAGTAGGGCTGACAGAACTTCAAGTTTTGCAGTTTGAGTTCGGGTTCAGTTATATGCTGAATTGTGTTATGGATTCCGTTACCATGGACCATAATGCAATTCCATGGTGGAATGCATAACATAATGTCTTTAGAGGCATCCTGCTATACATTCCGTCATAAAAGAAGTCTATGGCCAGCATAACGGATCTGTCCGGTTTACATTATGCTGGAGAGGACTCTTGAATTGCGTTATGGTCCATAACGCAATTTAGCATATATCCGAACCGGAACTTGAAGTTCACTCATCCATAGTCATCAGTATTTAAGTCTCAGAAAACTCCTTTAATTCCTCACAGTGAAAGAAGATTGAATGACTTCTCAGTTATAAAAAATTATATTGCTGAAAATATAATCAAAATCAGACAGGTCACTTAGGTCGACAATACTTTTTAAAACAAAGATTAAAGAACAGTGCAAAACAATATGAGAGAAGTACAGCTGATTTCAAAGGGGGTCCCCCCTCTTCATCATGCATTTCAGAAAGGGGAACACTTTGAAACATGTTGCACTTCCCCTATTTTGTTTTATACTGGTATTTTATCTTTATCTATCTCCAAGCAAAAATTTGAGGAATCTGCTTACCATATCAAAGCAGGAGGGTGCAGCTCGGGTGCATTACTAGCTATGCGCTAGCTACCTAAACAGATTATCTGACAGATTTTCTGACCAATCATTGGTCAGATGGCCATTTACACACACAGATCATTTGTTATACACACCAACTATTGGTCTGTTTGGACAGAAATTGGTCAGATAATCTGTTGGTGTAAATGTACCATAAGCCATTACACAACATCTGGTAAACAGCCTTATACTTCTGGTGCTGTGGTTTTTTATATTTGGTTTTTATACTATGAAGCACAGATTTTTAGTTTTTATCTTATAAGAGATTATAGCATTTGTCCTGAATAAAAAACTGTAACATCCACTGAAGTTCAATGTGGTCGAAAAAGCAATCCAGAGTGTTATGCATAGTTTAAGCCTTTTTGTGTTATAAGTAACTGTGTTGACAATAGGATAGTGGATGAGCTTCACCAAGGTCGGCCTCTGAGAAAGATAACGCTAAAAAGGAACAAAATAAGCAAGTGCTTTGCAAGCTCTTACCCGCTGTGTTGATTATTGCATGAAACAATTTGCATATAGAATCAGATGCATTGTTAGTATGGAAGCATTATTCTGCACAGAATATCATTTCTTGTTACGCCCTTATTGTGCTTGTCACAAATACATTGCACAAGTCTATTTTTCCTTTATCCATTTTTATCTGGTGAATACATAGAATACAGTACAAAAGCGGAAAAAATTGGTACAGTACTTAAGAAGTGAATGAAAGAAAGAGAAAAATGAAAATGGGATAATTATTTTCACCACTTCCGAGATGCGTTTTGCATTTCATATTGAGAAAAACAATGAGTGAGCTGGATGCATGTCAGATAAAGTATATGTTTTCTGAATTAACTTCATATGCCAACTGTTTTATACAGGCTCCAAATAGACTTCTACTTCTGAAAAAAAAAAAATAATAATGTTCAGTGTTAAAGGGTTTGTCCGAGTTATTTATATGGATAGGTCATCAATATCAGATTGCTGGGGGTTCCCCACCAATCAGCAGTTTAAAGAGCCTTGGTTACCTGCTCGCGGTCGCATCCAAAGACGTGAGCAGGTGTAATTACACCGAAGACATCCCATTCATTTTTATGGGACAGCTCATTCCTATGCAAGTATATAGAAGGGAGTAATCGCACTGAAATGAATGGGACAGCTTAGGCTACTTTCACTCTAGCGTTTTTTGCAGATACGTCATGGATCTGCAAAAACGCTTCCGTTGCAATAATACAGCCGCATCAGTCATGAACGGATCCGGTTGTATTATGTCTTCTATAGCCATGAGGGATCCGTCTTGAACACCATTGAAAGTCAATGGTGGACGGTTCCATTTTCTATTGTGCCAGATTGTGTCAGAGAAAATGGATCTGCCCCCATTGACTTACATTGTGTGCCAGGCTCCGCTACGTCAGGCTCCGCTATGTCAGGCCGACAGCAAAATGCTGCAGGCAGCGTTTTGGTGTCCGCCTCCAGGGCGGAATGGTGACTAAACAGAGGCAAACTGATGCATTCTGAGCAGATCCTTTTCCATTCAGAATGAATTATGGCTAAACTGATCCGTTTGGGAACGCTTTGGAGAGCCCTGAATGTATCTCGCAAACGGAAAGCCAAAACGCTAGTGTGAAAGTAACCTTAGGTGTAATTACACCTGCTCACAACTGCTGATGTGATCCGGAGCAGGTAAACAATGAAGAGAAGGCAGAGCTGGCACGACACACTCCTTCACTTCAAACAGCTGATAGGCAGGGGTGTCGGACCCTCACCAATCTGATATAGATGACCTATCCTGAGGATAGGTCATCCATATAAAGAACTCATACAACCCCTTCACGGCAGTTGTCTAAGATTAGCAAAAAAACAAGCATCGGATGATGTAAAATAAAATGAACAATTAGCTCTACTCTCTATCTAACTCTATTGAAGCACTGCCTTAACGGTCATTCTCTCAGTTCTTTGTTTTCATGGTTGCATGAGTTGATAATGTTTAACCTCTGCAGTTAATTACTCACCTGAGGACAGTGATTAACTGCCCTTTCTTGGAATAAAACTAGTCCAAGAAAAGACAACTTGTGATCCGGTGACATGGGAGTCCATAACTCATTGATGCATGTGGTTGGCAAAGACATACCCATCACACAGAAAAGCCACTGTAGCATAAAGTGATTAAAATTAAATCTGGTTACAATAGAAATATGTCAGAGCTCACAGTACATCAGAACTTGAACCTGCTGAATATAGGTCTTTGCAGTTGCAGACAGGTCAGAATGCCCATACTGACCCTGTGCACCACTAAAAATGCATGCAATGAGAACGTGAGTATCAGAACTGGAATGAAATGGAAAATAGTAGTCTGGTTCATTAAACATATTTTTGCTAAATCGGGTGACTGTCAGTGGAGAAAACATTGTACTGTGAGTCACTGTGGAAAGAATGCAAGCTGGCAGAGGTAATGAGATGCTATAGGACATTTTCTTCTAGGATACCTTTGGTTCTGCAATTTTCACATGTAGCACTTTTTGACAGTTGGCAGCTATGCTATTTACATAGCACACCATGGCTCACAACACTATTATCTATACTTTCACACCTGCGCTTTTCCTTTCCGCTCAATACCGGAGGAAAACGCTTCAGTTTTGTCTCCATTCATTGCCAATGGGGACAAAACTAAACTGAACGGAATGCACCAGAATACCGTTTTATTGCATTCCCATGACACACACAAAAGCGCTGTAAGCAGCATTTTTTAGTGTGTCATGGGATGCGGAGAAAAACAGTTCCGACATGAAACACAATGTAAATCAATGGTGCCGGATCCTTTTTCTCTGACACAAGAGAAAATGGATCTGGCACCCATTGACTTACAATGGTTTTAGTGCCCGATCTGTCATGGCTTTTTTAGGGATGATACAACCGCATCCATTCATAACAGATGCAGCTGGTTGTATTATCATAATGGAGGAGTTTTTGCTGATCCATGGTGGATCCAGCAAAAACGCAGCTGTGAAAGTAGCCTAACATGGTGATTCATTGTACTAGTAAATGCATTAGAATGGTACACTATGTTAACAGCTTTAAGAGTTGTTGCATGCTACTGGAATAGCACAGTGCATGTGAATATTGCTTTGAAATAAACCATTTAATTACTGCAGACCAAGAACAAACCAATAGTGTCCCTTTTCAGCAGGATAATACCCTTGCTACGCTGCAGAATTTGTTCAGGATTGATTTCAAGTACATGACAAAACATTCAAGGTATTAGAAGCAGTTGGGTCTACTGGAAAAACAAGTCGAAACCATGTAGACCCACACTTACGGAACTTAAAGGATCTGCTGCTGACATCTTGATACATAGAAACCACAGGACAACTACAAAAATCTGGGGGAGTGCATGTCTCAAATGACTAGAGCTCTTCTTGTGGCATAAACTCAATTTTAGGCTGGTGATTTTAATGCTATGAATGATCACTGTATATCCTGTGTGTGAATTGTTTTGTATCTAATGAATAATTTCATCAAGTCTCATACTGTATGAATTATAATACTAATGATCTTTAAAAATTATTATGTTCAGTGAGAGAAAAAAATTGCAATAATTACATCATAAATCAGTTCTGATGGAACATGCATACAGAAAAGCACCCAAAATAAATGAAAGAAGCTTATTTCTGTACTTTACATACTTGGTTATATTCTTTAAAGGTTCCAATCATTTTATAAGGTAACAAAAATTGAAATTCAAATCACTTTCAGTGTATATATATATATATATATATATATATATATATACACACACACGCAGGTACATATAGGTACATTCAGGTATATTTGTGTGTGTATATATAAACAAATACAAATGTTTTTGGCTGCGCTCACCTGGAAAGGCAACACTCTGGAAAGCACGGACTGGAGTTGGAAACAAAAGCTCCATATTAATAAACTGAAAAAATATAGCAAAGACCAGCTTCTCCAAAAGTGATATTCTTTATTCAATTAAAGGATGTGCAGATAAAATCCATAATCCAAATACAGCATCTACGCATTTTGGACCTCAATAGTCGGGTCTTTATTCACGACTAAGCTATATCCCCACTTTTAAGTACCACTCTAACACTGCCTAATTTGCAGGTGAGAAGGTTGTAATCAAGTTGGATGAAACACAAATGCAATAGGTACGTCACTATAGGCAACAAATAACCAATGAATCCAAGACAGGAAAAACAAAATGCATAAAAATTAATATTGTAAAATCAAATTGTGTCTGCGGTTTAGGCTTGCTGGGGCACAACTTCCCAATTAAAAAATCCAAAAGCATTCTCTATCTAGTAGTTTCCTCTTGTGTTCCCCCCCTTCATCAGGTTTGTTAACCTGGTCCACTCCTTGTACAGAAAAAACTGAAATGTCTCCTTGATGGCATACCACAAAAAAATGAAGGTAAAAATCAACTTCTGTCAGCTGCAGGGGTGGGAGGGAGGGTGACTTTCTCCCTGTAGCTCATGCTCAGACAGCAGCACTGTGCTGTTCAAAGGACATCCCTGTGTCCGTCCAGGCCCTATACCAGACGGGGGACAGGGAGTCTGAAAGCCGGACTGTCCGGCCTAAAACTGTACCTCTGTCCACCCTAGGGGCAGACTGCTGAGGAGGTCACAGATAAGGGAACGGTCCGCTATGAAGGTGTTAAAGGGCAGATTGCTGTAGAGGCCAATGTTAAGGGGACGTGGTGTTGTGGAAATAACTGTTTAGGAGATGGGGTACTGTGGAGGTCACTAATAAAGGGACAGCCGCTGTGGAGGTCACTGTTAAGGGGTTGAGATGCTGTGGAGGTTACTGTTAAGTGTGTGGGATGCTGTGGAGGTCACTGTTAAAGGGGCAGGTGCTGTGGAGGTCTCTGTTAAGGGGGCAGAGAAGGTTGGAGGTCATAGTTAAGGGGACGGTCCTCTATGGAGGTCAGTGTTAAGAGGCTGAGTGCTGTAGAGGTCTCTGTTAAGGGGGCGAGGTGTTGTGGAGGTCATATTTTAAGGGAACAGAGCTTTGTGGAGGTCACTGTTAAGGGGACGGGTTATTGTGGAAAGCACTGTTAACGAGACGGGATACTGTGTAGGTCACTAATAAAGGGGCGTCCGCTGTGGATGTTACTGTTAAGGGGGCAGGCCGCTGTGGAGGTCACTGTTAAAGTTACTGTAGATTTCACTGTTATAGTGGATACTGTCGATATCTTTTAACAACACACACAAACATTAAATGAAATATCTGAAATATACCCGTGTGAAGCCGGGTCCTTCTGCTAATGTGTATATATATATATATATATATATATATTTCCGTGCTCTTAAACATTCATTTACATGACTCCTATTTTCAAGAGTCTACCTGTGTTTAATTGTTATCTTACCACATCGATTTAGAAGGAACAAGAACAAATCTACAGTTTGTTATAAAAGAGCATAAGGTTGTAAGGATTTAATTATCTTCCTATACAGAGGTTAAAAATAGATTAATTAAAAGTTAACTTTAACAGAGAAATTCATTTCCCCATCACTCCTTTAATCTCTGTAGTCTAAAAATGGACAGGTACCTTTTAGATATTATTTATCAAAGTCACTCATGACTTTTTCCCGGATTTCAAATTAGCTCATCAACTAAACGTAACCAGAATAACAGGATAAAGGCTGGCAGGTTTGTTTGGGATTGTGTAGCCAGGTCTCAAATTTGTATCCACTCAGCCAACAAAGACATTGTGCATGGTACATGAAGGCAATAAATTATAATTATTATTATTATAAATTAAGGCCGTACAGGGTGGTGCCTGTCACTGCCTTTGTTTAGCCCTGTGGGGCCTTACCCTAACACAATAAAGAGTTTGTCCGAGATAAATAATGACACAGGCAGTAGCAGTAAATGTCATAAAAGCACAAAAATCATACCCACTCCATTTCTTACCCCTATTTCTCACCCTGCTTTGGGTGTAGTGCTCTATGCCTGTGTTTGTTTTCCTGGCACCAGCAGTGACTTGCCTTATACTCAGGGAAGGGCTGGCAGCATTAGTCCTGGGGGGCAAATCCAGTCAAGTGGCCAATTGCACCACCGAATCATCTCACCATCCAGAATTTCAGGCCCTTTTCAGAATAAAAGGCAGTATTTACATTACTGCCAAGGAACACCTCTAATGGCCACTCATCAGACGGCCACTAGAGGTGCTTCCTGGTCCAGTGTTGCACAACGCATTGATACAAAGCATCTCTATGAAGCCATGCATGCACAATAGCCTCCCAATAATTTCCTATGGGAAAGGAGTGGGTTGGCTATGATATACTCACACACCACACATTCCTGTGCATTGTATTGATGAGGTGATTTGTAATACACTCACAAACTGCACATTGTGTTTTGGTGGAGGGCATGATTGCATGCTAGGGTGTGGGAAGGCGGGATCCGGGAGGCCAAAGTTAAATCATTATATTAGTAAATGTTTGCTGGTTTTATGCAACTCATTGTCATATTTTCAAAAAGGCAGTGTTTACATTAAAAGGCTTGCAGACATGCTATAGACACCAGAACTACTATGTTTAGCTGTTTTGGTTCTGGTGACTATAGTGTCCCTTAAAATATATTTAAAAAAAAAGAATTAGCACAAAAATATCAAATACAAGGGCTGTATCATTATTCTAAAAAATAAAAAAGCACAACTAGTATTTTGCTGAATATTTTTTTTTTTACAATGTGCACATAGTACTGTACTACTAACCCCTCCATCCACCCCTCCCTCCCCTTCTCCTACCACCCAGCACCCTTGCTCACATAAAACAAGTTATATATATATATATATATATATATATATATATATATATATAGATATCTATTATAGATTACAGTGTATTACTGTAAATACTTACAGTTCTGAAGACTCCAGCAGGCTCAGGAACAGTGCTCTGGGCAGCTGGGCTCAGGGCTGGAAGTACACACCGCTCTACAATTTAGGAAGGAGACAGGGGCTCACCCTAGCATTGCAGTGCTCTCATGTGATGTCACAGTGTGCGGCATACGCAAAGGGCAGGGGAGATCGGGAGGAGCAAGCAAGTACCGTATTTTTCGCCCTATAATATTTTAGACTTTAGAGGGGGACAATAAGAAAAAAAAAATCATTATACCTCAGGTCAGGCCACCAATCAGACCCCCACTGTTAATCATACCTCAGCTAACAGCCCCAATGTTAATAAGACCCCAATAAGACCTCAGATCAGACCCCCAATTAGACCTCAGATAAGAGCCCCATGCCTCACATCATCCCCCTTTAGCCTCATATCAGTCCCCAGTTGCTTCTCAGCCTTCAGCAGCCTCTTCATCAGCCCCCAGTGCCTCTCATCAGCCCTCAGCAGACTCTCCATCAGCCCCCAGAAGCCTCTCCATCAGCCCCCAGCAGCCTCTTCATCAAACCCCAGTGCCTTTCATCAGCCCCCAGCAACCTCTCCATCAGTCCCCATCAACCTCTCATCAGCCCCCAGGGCCCTCAACAGCCCCCAGAAGTGTCCATCAGCCTCTTAAATATAAAAAAAAAAAAAAACACTTACCCTTTCCTGCTCCTGGACACCGCCACTCCTCTCCTCCAACGCAATCTGCATCCTCATTCTGTCTGTCACAGAGCACCTTACGCCTGTGCGCAGCCCTGCAGAGCCGACAGTTGAGGACCAGGAAGCAGTGAGTACAAAGCCTTCACCACTCCCGGACCTCCGGTGCTAATTTTCGAGTAGCCAGCTGGGCTCAGTTGCTCCTGGGGGGCCCAAGGCAGCTGCCCCTTTATCCCCGCCTTAAATACGGCCCTGCTTGGTGGCCGGTGGCCCCCAGGAAGAACTGGGCCGGGGCAGCTGCCAATTGTCCTGCGTTAAAGATGGCCCAGCGGTAGTTTTTTAACATGCTTTAGGGCGGCCTGGGGGGCAATTGCCTCCGTGCCCCTCGTCCCAGCCCGCAGTGCCTCTCATCAGCCCCCAGCAGCCTCTCCATCAGCCCCCAGTGCCTCTCATCAGCCCCCAGTAGCTTCTCAGCCCCTAGCAACCTCTCCATCAGTCCCCAGTGCCCTCACAAGCCCCCAGAAGTGTCCATCAGCCTTATAAATATAAAATAAAATACAGTTACCCTTTCCTGCTCCTGGACAGCACTGCTCATCTCCCCCAATGCAATCTGCATCCTCCTGCTGTCAGCTGTAATGTGAGGGCTATGCACAGTGTGACGTCACAGAGCGCCTTACGCCTGTGCGCAGCCCTGCAAAGCGACAGCCGAGAACCAGGAAGCGGTGAGTACAAAGCCTTCACCATTTCCTGATCCTCCCGGACCTCCAGTGCTAATTTACGAGTGGCCAGCGGGGCTCAGTTGCTCCCAGCGGCCGTCTTTAACATGCTTTAGGGCGGCCTGGGGAGAAATTGCCTCCATGCCCCATGTTCCATCAGCCCCTGCTGATGCCAGTAATTGTGTGGACAGTGATTTGGCGTGTATGAGGCTTGATCATTCCAGGCAGGAAGAGGACGTCCGTACTGCAGGACTGGAGCGAGACAAAATTGATTTTTTGTTATTTTAGGATATTTGCTGCTTCTGCCTGAGTTTTTAATCTCAGAAAACCTCTTTAAATGAAACAATTAAAATATTATGAATGAAGATAATGTATTTATTATTATGTTGAGCACTTTTGGTCATCACAACTCTTTGGTATTTCAGTTCATCATTTGTTGTTCCAAGTTAAATACAACACAATTTAATTTATGATGAGCTTTAAATGTATGTTCAAAACTTACATGATTTGTCTGCTTTAAATTCTGAGCTGTTAGGTAGGCAATTTTTAATTAAGAACTGTACCCATTTTTTAAAATTTTACACTCGTTATTTATATCAGATACCGCAATCATGTATGAACGCGGCATCTGAGTGGTTCAATGATGGGGGAGTGCAGTCGCGCAATCGCTGATCTCTACAATTTAAAGCTAATTTAATTTAGTTATTTTCACAATAAAAGGTTCATGATCCAGTTTATAGAAAAGTGAATGTTGTGTAACCACTATCCATATGTGAGCCGGACGTTTTGGTCCATCAGGATGCAGATATCCCTTCATCTCTGACCACAGAAACTCCAAGCCGCTGAAGAAGGTCCCTATGGACTGAAACGTCTGGCTCACATATGGATAGTGGTTACGCAACATGTAATTTTCTATAAACTGGATCCTGTACCTTTTATTGTGAAAATCACTAAATAAAATTACCTTTGAATTGCAAAGAATACTCCATGTGCCGCATATTTATACTATTGTTGGATGACCGTCGGGTCTTTGCTGGCACTAAGAAGAGCATAACAGTGTGCGGTACCACCATCCCCCAATATACGATCGCCGATCTCTGTCATTGTACCCACTACTTACAAAGAAATGTGCTTTGTGACTAAGTAATTTGCCACGGAGCTACAGTATATATATATTTTTTATTTGGCGAAGCAGACAAATCGAATTTTCCAATAATTCGCTCATCTCTTATAGCTAACCATAGTGCTGTTTGTGAAACACCTGTAACTGCTGCCAGCACTGGTCTCTCTTTTCTTTGTTGAAAGCATGCTCTCTGCTCCATCCTCTTAGACTTGTAAGGCCTGTACACGGCAGAGCATGCTTTGTCAGAGTGAAGAAAGGGAGGCAAGACACCAAATTCTGAATGGCATTAATTATGTGTACAGAGGCATTATTCTATTTTGCATAAGCAAGTAAATGTTTCATTATTTCAGACATTGTTATTTTAAATATTGAAATATACTACACCATCACCTGCCATTTTAAACCATATTAATGCTGTCTTGCAAATCCATATAAGTAATATTAATCTTTCAGAAATTGATTCCTCTTGATATTAAACTGATAAATTAGCATCTTTTAATTTTGGTTACAGTCACATTTCTATGGAGTAATTAACAGTTAGACCCAATAGCTTATTAATAACGGCAATTGATTTGCTCTCAGGAAGATTACAAAAGGTACACTAGTACAGCAGCACGCTGGAATAGAGGAAACGTGATGAATATAAATAAAGTCTTAAATCCTGGTTATTAACTTTGTAATCCACTGAAGTAAAGAGAATTATGGGTGAAAATCTGAACATCACTGCATCTTTTAGAGTGAAGATATATTATGCATTAGAACCATTGCGGCTTGGAACACATAAGCATAAAACATTTCATCCTAGACATTCCTTTTTCTGAAAGACCTGATTTGGTTGATCCCAGTATAAGACTCTTTCGATTTTCAAAACTCTTACAATATGGTATCATGCTCATGTGCCCTATATGGTTAGTCCTTATTGTCTTGAGCGGTGGTCCTCAATCTTTCTTACCTTGAGTGCCACATTCAGTGATGAGATATGGTCAGAAGCCACACTTAACATGAAGAGATTCTAAAAGCCATACAACCAACAGGAAACAGGTGGAAATTGTTCCAAATAACAATAAATCAGTTCAATGTGAGACCTTGTGCTTCATGCTTTCTGCTAATCTTTCAAAGTCCGGAATATAGTTTGTGACAGTGAGATGCATGCAGTCACTTGGGTGGGCATCTGTCAAGGAAGTGGGTTCTATATTTGAACTTCAATATTCTCATGGCTTAAAATCCAAATTCTCCCTTTAGTGCCTTGGCCGACTTTAGTGCTCCAGTAGCTATAATGCCCCCCCGTAGTTCTCCAGTAGTTCTAATGGCCACCGGTAGTGCCTCCAGTAGGTATAATGCCCCTCTGAAGCACTCTTTGGTATAATGTACCTCTCTGAAGTGCCCTCAATAGGTATAATATCCGCTGTAGTGCCCTTAATAGGTATATTGCCCTCTGAAGTGCCACCAGGAGGTATAATGCCCTTCTGAAGAACTCTTGCAGGTATAATGTGCCCCTCTGAAGTGCCCTCAGTAGGTATAATGACCTCTGTAGTGTCCCCAGGATTATACTGCACCCATGTAGTGCCCTCAGTAGGTATAATGCCCTCTGAAGTGCCCCCAGTAGGAAAAAATACTCCCTGAAACACCCCAGTAAGTATAATACCTCCCTAAAGCACCCCCAGTGGGTATAATGTGCCCTTCTCAAGTGCCCTTGGTAAGTATAATGACCCTATAGTGCTGTCAGTTAGTAAAATGCCCCTCTAAAGCATCTCCTAGTAAGTAATATGCCTCCAAAGTATCTTCAGTATGTATAATGCCCCCTGTAGTGCCCACAGTATTATAGTTAACCCATGTAGTTCCCTCAGTAGATACAATGTGCCCATCTGAAGTTTTCTCACTAGGTATAATGTCTCCTGTTGTGCTTTAGTAGGTATAATGTTCCCCTTAGGTGCTTCCAGTAGGTTGAATGCTCCTCCGAAGTGCACCCAGTAGGTTATATGCCACTCTGAAGTGCACCCAGTAGGTTTAATGTCCTTCTGAAGTGCCACCAGTAGGTTTAATGTCCTTCTGAATTACACCCAGAAGGTGTAATGCTTCCCTGAAACACCACCAGTTGCACCTCTGGTAGTGGTCCCAGTATTTATAGTGCCCCTAGCACATTCTGAAATTCCTCAGCAGTTATAATTCCTAATTCCCTCCCACATAATGCCCCTGTACCACTTTTCCCTCAAAGTTATTAAAAAAAAAACACAATATTCATCTGACTCCCCACAGCCATCTGTGATTTAGGCGACAGGCCTCTTCCAGCCTGTGAGTTTCCGGTATCTCAGCTCAGGCGCGAGCAATAACATAAATTCGCTCTACACAATGAATTCATTGTGCTTACTAAGACCCGGCACAGGTAGTGACAATGATGTCATGATCTCACGACCACTTGTGCCAACCAACTGTCTCATAGGCCTTTAGGCTTAGTGGCCTTGGCCTATTGTCTCGACCAGAGGATGTGGATCCTCTGGGTCAGCTGATAGTGGACTAGGAATTAGCCCAATATTGCTGACTGTTGACTCCCAGATTCCCCCAGAAAGCAGCTAACTGCAGGAGTGTCTACAGAGTCCAACAAAGACAGAGTAACAGTAACTGGCAGAAGGTAGACAAAATTCACTTGATACAAAGGCAAAACAAAGTTCAGGGTAATATGGTATCCTGGGTCAGGCGGACTTGTAGTCAGGCAGTGCAAGGTCAGCGGTCCAGACAAACTTACAGGGGACGGCAGGCAGATTCGTAGTCAGGCAATGCAGGGGTCAATAGTCCAGGTAATCCAAGTAGCAGACGGCAGGCAGAATCATATGCAGGGGTCAATGCTGGAGGCAGACAGGTCTAGGTTAATTGGCAAAAGTCCAGTACACAGCAGGACAGAGCAGCAGGAAGCTTCAGCAGAGGTTACCAGATATAAAAACCATGCTTGGGGGCTTCATGTTCAGTGAAGCTGCCCTAAGTACTAGTAATCCCACCTCCAGGCGGGGACAGTAATCAGTGCTCTCCTCGCCTATAACAAAGGGAGAGGTGCATGCAGATGCGTTATAGTGAACAACAAGAGACCTGGCAGTGAGGACGGATGCAGCGGTATACCGGTAGAGGCCTTCTCCCCCACGGGGTATGCCAGAGCTGGGACCATTGGCGCTGCAGTGTGCAGACACAGACCCAATACTGACACCTATGAGAATAAACTTCAAGGCTGAGAGCCATCGGCTGCCATGCCCCGCCACAGTAGATTGCTGTAAGAGGATGTAGCATACCATGAGACACACATCAGGGGCTCACAAGCCATGAGTTGGAGATCACTAGCTTAGATTGCTTATGTGATTATGGCTTTTGATGGAGAATTTCTCATTCTTTTTCCTTAAAACCTGTCATCATGAAATGTAGTGGAATCTCTGTGCAGCAGGTTATAAAGCAGACAGAGCTGAGCTGATAGATATATAGTTTTCTGTGAAACTATTCAGCAAAACACGTGATTCATACAATTAAAGGGAATTTGTCATCAATAAATGAACTATTGTTTAAATCATGTTTTTGTGAAGCCTATTTTTAGAGAAATTTTGGTGGTTACCTTTAATTTTCCATGTAATTATCTATATAAAAAAAAAAAAATCCTGCAGATTTTGCACTGGCCACTAAGCCTAGTACTAGTCGCCACTTCTTGGCCTGTACAGATCACTGTATCTGTTTTTTTGTTTTTTTTTTCTGGCAGAATTATTATAGGTGGCCCTTTCCTTTTAAATTTCTGCTCTTTCTGAATTCAGTTGTACAGGGGGCTGTCTTATCAGTGATTGATTCTGTAGTGTGTATAATGGGTAGTCACTAGAACTAGACAGTTCGTTCTAAAGCAGGGGTGCACAACCTGCGACCCAGGTGCCACATGCAGCCCTCAATATCATTCTGTGTGGCCCCCAACCATCTGGTGACATGTATGTCTATGTCTTGTGGCTGATCACATGCATTTTCATGTACTATCCCAGTGATGGGCAAAGTGCGGCTCTCCAGCTGTTGCTAAACTACAACTCCCACCATGCCCTGCAGTAGGCTGATAGCTATAGACAGGCTTTGCATGCTGGGAGTTGTAGTTCTTCAACAGCTGGAGAGCTGCACTTTGCCCATCACTGTACTATCCCATTTGATGGGAATCCTGGAGGTGTAACCAGACATTTATAGTATATACTGAATGTACAATATGCTATACATACAGTATTTCAGTCGGTAATACCCCTTTAGCTTTTATTTTCGGCCCTTGCGATTCCTTCAGTCTGACAATGTGGCCCCCAACCAGAAAAGGCTGTGCACCCCTATTCTAAAGTGTAGAGGCCCTGGTTGATTACTGCAGCACTACACCTATTCACTTTGATGACTAAGTATGTTATCAATATTTCAACTCTAAACAACCCCTTTAAATTCTGTTTTCCTAATATACACACGTAAGTTTATCTTTAGCTCATCTAAAATAAACCATTTTAAATGACCCCCCCCCCCAATAATTAATAAAAACAAATCAAAATTTTTTGCCCAGAATCCTATTACTGTAAATCGCCTAAAATGAGAATTGAATTGCTTATCTCATTATAGTCAATGGATGTTATTAATCTCAGGAAATTTACTACAGAACTAAGATAAAAATATGACATAATGTTTTCTCTAGTGGCTTCTTGAAAGTAAGAAAGTTAAAAACCATTTGATAGGCTTCCTAAAATGCTGGGAAGGTTCATACCAGTTAATAATGACAATTATTTCTAATAATACAATACGTACTTAGAGTAGAATTTAGTTTTATTGTAGTAACTGAATGAGAAAGGAGAGAAAAGGCATCTGTGTGATACTGTGGGATTTAAAATAAAATGGGGCACATGGGCCAAAGGAAAATACTAATACTATTAAACCCCCAATCGAAGTTTTCTGACATAAAAAAGTAACAATTTTGGAAAAAGCTCCACTTACATGTGACTCTTTGATGGTTTTTAAAAAATAGTGGATCAGTACATTTATTATAATTTACCTCAGAAAACTGGAGTGAATTATACCTACACAAGCTCCTAGAAATTAGTGGCCAGAGATGTGCAGCAATTTTTAAGCAGTGTGCCTCTTAATATTTGTAGCCCATCTGACACCGATAACACTGAGATTAACCCCTTAGTGACCACCAATACGCCTTTTCATGGTGGCCACTAAGGAGTCTTAGGCCTTTTGCACACAAAGTTTTTTTTTCCGGGTGTACGGGCCGTTTTTATGAGTTCGGTATATGGTCCATATACGGACCCATTCATTTCAATGGGTCCGCAAAAAAAACTGTAGTGTTTCCGTATGCATTCCGTTTCCGTGTTTCCGTTTTTCCGTTCGGTGGAAAGATAGAACATGTCCTATTATTGCCCGCAAATCACGGTCCGTGGCTCCATTCAAGTCAATGGGTCCGCAAAAAAAACGGAACGCATACGGAAATGCATCCGTATGTCTTTCGTATCCGTTCCGTTTTTGCGGAACCATCTATTGAAAATTTTAAGCCCAGCCAAATTTTTTCTATGTAATTACTGTATACTGTATATGCCATATAGAAAAACGGAACGGAAAAACGGAACGGAAACGGAAACACAACGGAAACACAACGGATAACAAAAACGGAACAACGGATCCGTAAAAAACGGACCGCAAAAACATACGGTCGTGTCCAATAAGCCTTAGACTGGGCCACAGCCTTCTTATGGTCATCAAGTCTAAAAGCTATACAGGTCTACAGTGCAGCAAAGAGCATGGGCTTAGCTCTCGCATGAGAAACAGACTCCTGATCTAACAGCCTCAATTAGCGAATCCTGGATTTTTAACCCCTTAGATGCCAAGGTCAATAGCAACTTCTGCATCTAGATGGTTGGAGAGGGAGCTAACTTCCTCTGTCTCCTATCTGCAACCCAAAAATAAGAACATGGGGTGCCAATGTCTGTGAATTTCAGCCTGGGTTAAAGGGAAGGCTTCAGGCCTACCTTCAGTGTTTCCTATCAGGCTGCACCTCTCTGGCACACCCTGATGCGTACTGCGTAATCTATACAATGCATTAATGATAAGCTATCAAAAGATTGCCTGTTACAGTCCCCTTGTAGAACTAGTAAATTATAAAGAGTTTTTTTTGTGCAAAAGTAGTAAAATACATTAGCTGTATTTGGTATTGCTATAATTCTACTGACGCAAAGAATAACGTTAGTGTTAATTATGCTAAATTGCTAACGTAAAAACTCTGTCACTATTGCTTTTTTACACCATCCCTAGAAAGAGTTAATAAAAGTGGTTCCACTTAAAACTACAACTTGTCCCACAAAAAAACTAGTCCTTATACGGCTACATAGATGGAAAAATAAAGATAGTTCTTGGAATGTGACAGTTAGAGATGAGCAAATTTTAAAAAGATTTGTTTCGGCCAGTTCGCCGAATTTTCCGGAAAAATTTGTTTTGATCCAAATTTATTATGTGCCATGCAGGGAGCATGGCTCAGCCTTCCTTGTCGCAGTGCCGACACCATGTTCTTCCCGTTGTTGGTCACCATGGTTCCGATTTTCATTTGTCGCAGAGAAAACCAGGATTCAATTTCTTGACGAATCACATGGAGCAGATCCTCCCCTATGTGACAAGGGAAACCAGATGCAGAACAGCAGGACACCGCCATGCCCTGTAAATGTGGTATGCTGGAGGGGCACTATGACGTATCCCTGCAGTGGAGGCTGAGGACACGGTGGAGGATGAGGAGGCAGAGGCGGACATTGTCGCAAGAGCAACGGCGTGACAATGTGGAGGCGGAAGCAGTGTATCCTGGCTAAGTTGCTGGTGTGGCTGTGCAGGAACCACATTCACACAGTGGGCCATAAAGGACATGTATTGTCCCTGACAGTAGCTATATCTCCACACGTTGGTGCTGCCGTGCACTTTGGCAGACACCAACAGGCTGAAGGACTGGCCCACCATCTGTTCTACATATTTGTGCAGGGCTGGTACTGCCTTTTTCACAAAGAAATGACAGCTTGGGTCTCTCCACCTCGGCTTGGCACAAGCCATCAGTTCTCTGAAAGGTGCAGAGTCCACCACTTGGAAAGGGAGGGACTGCACCACCAGCAACTTGGACAAGAACACATTCAGATTCTGCGCCGTTGAATGATTGCAGGAATACTGCTGTCTCTTGGCAATCACTTTGGTGATCGATTGCTGATGGAATGACTGACAAAGAGTAGGAGAAGGAGTAGAAGGATCATGTGGACCATCAGAAGTTGGAATGACAGACAGTTCCCTTTGGCTGAGGTTGTGGACCCCAGACTGCTTGAAACTGGGTGCATGCCACTGGGTGATACAGCGGTTGCTGTGGCAGGCTGGACCACCACATCGGAGCCATGGTTCTCCTAGGCCACTGTATGGCGACGCTGCATATGTTGATGAAGGGCCATAGTGCCAACATTGGCACCCTGGCCAAGCTTCACCTTCTGCCCACAGATACTACAAATGGCCACATTCACCTCCTACGGCGGCTTAACAAAAAACTGCCACACCGCCGAGTAGGTGATTTTCCCCCAACAGGCTGACTGCTACCACCGCTGCCTCCATGAACCCCTGCACCACTACTTCCCAGACAGGTAGGCTGCTGCGAAGCAGGTGGTCTACCACGGGCACGTTGGCTCCCGACCTCCCACTGCTGCCAACGTGCTGACTCCCAACCATGCTTCCACCTTGCTGGCTCAGCCGCTACCTCACAGGCAAGCTGCCACCCTCTTCTCCTGATGAGGATGAAGCCCCTTCTGGACCTGGCTCCCAAGTGTGATCGGCTTCATCACCATTGAGTAGTGTCTGCACATCACTGATGTACTCCTCAACCGTCTCTGAGCCAGAAGGCTGACCTCTTGCAACACCACCTCCCACGCCAATCTCCTTATCACTACTTACCCGCCTAGCGGAGAAATCGGCAGATGTCTCCTCCAGATCTTGGCTGGGCAGTAGCTGCTGACTGTACTCTAGTAACTCATCCTCGCTGTATAGTGGAGCTGAGCCCACAGCATACAATACTTCTGTGGCTGAGGGAACAGCAAAGGACAGAGGTAGGCTGAGGACAGGTGAGGGCACAGGGCCTGCTTTCGGGCCATGCCAACTAAGTGTTGTGTCTCACGAAGCCACGACTGTTGGCTGGGGGTGTCTGATGTCATTTGGGATAAAGTGGATGACTGAGTTAACCAATCAAGAACTGCTGGGTTGCTGGTCAAGACACGACCGCTAGAAGACAGCGGGAGCTAAGGCCTCTCGCTGCGACTCCTGCTGCCACACTCCCCTTACTCTGATGTGTCCACTGCCTGCGCCAGAAACATTTAGGCCTCTGCCATTCCTCTGTGTATAGCCTGGCAATTCTCTGTCTGACATACTTTTAGCTGAACTAAATAGTTTAAAAGCAAATTAAAACACCCCTAAAAGCGACAAAAATATTTTTCTTTTATACTGAAATAGTCCACTAAACGCTTTCACCACAAATTACTGCAACAGTGAAGTGCGTATATATTTTTCTTTCTGTACTGAAATAGGCCACTAAATGCTTTCACCACATATAACTGCAGAAGTGAACTGAGAATATATTCTTCTTTTTCTATTGAAATAGGCCACTAAACGCTTTCACCACAAATAATTGCAACAGTGAACTGTGTATATTGTGGGGAATTGCTCTGGTAGACAGGCTTGCGGACGCAGTATAGAGGCAAGGTATACAGTTCTCTGGGTAAAGCAGAAGTGTTTTATTCACACTCGGCAAAACAGAAACAGTCTTTAGTGCTTGTTCACACAAGGCAAAACAGAAACAGTCTTTAGTGCTTGTTCACACAAGGTAAAACACCCGGCAAAAACATAAGTCCCACAGCAAGGTCACCTGAGTGGTCGGTGTTAGTTCACACCTGGCAGTTAGGTCGGCCACGCAAAGTTTCCACCAGCGGCTTCCAGGTAGACTGCACGCCTGTTTGCAGACTCTTGCTCTCAGCCCTGAGAGCTCCACACAACACCAGCAGCTTCCAGGATAATCACCTCCCACCTGCTGAGGTGGCTGCCTTTTAAAGGCCCGGAAAAAGTCCGGCCTGGACCGTGGGGAATAGTCTCCCACCCAGCACTTGACTATTCCCAATAAGAGCCGGCCCGGATCGGCTTTGTAGCCATACTAAATATCAATGTGTCAAGCAGCACTAGCTGCTGCTGACACAAAAAATCCGGCTCTTATCTCACCGAGGCCAGGAACCTCGGTGACACGTACCTTCCGTCGACGACGGAACCTTGCGCCCTCTTACATACCCCCCCCCTTTGTTCAACCCTGAGGGGGTGAACACACATGAGACAGTGGACGCGGGACAGGGCATCTGCGTTACCCTGCAAGCGGCCTGCCCGGTGTTCTACTGAGAACTTGAAGTTCTGTAAGGACAGGAACCACCTGGTGACCCGAGCATTCCTCTCCTTGGCCTGGCTCATCCACTTGAGAGGGGAATGGTCGGTCACCAGACGGAACTTCCTCCCTAACAAGTAATAGCGGAGAGACTCGAGTGCCCACTTGATAGCCAGGCACTCCCTCTCCACTATACTATACCTGGTCTCGGCTGGGTTGAGCTTACGGCTCAGGAAGACAACGGGATGTTCTTCGCCGTTGACTTCCTGAGACAGTACAGCGCCGAGGCCTACCTCCGAGGCATCCGTCTGTACTATGAACTCCCTGTTGAAGTCGGGTGTCACCAAAACCGGGACCCACACAGGGCCGACTTCAATGCAGAGAAAGCCTCTTCTGCCTTCTCACTCCAGTGAACCTTTCCGGACTTCCGTCCCTTCAACAGGTCTGTCAATGGTGCTGCTATCGTGGCAAAGTGGGACACAAACCTCATGTAGTACCCTACAATCCCCAGGAACGATTTTACCTGCCTGGTGGTGACCGGTCGGGGCCAATTACGTATTGCCTCTATCTTATTTACCTGAGGTTTGATGAGTCCCCGCCCAATGACATACCCCAGATACTTGGTCTCTTCTAACCCAATGGCACACTTTTTGGATTAGCGGTTAGTCCAGCTTTTCTAAGGGCATCCACTACCGCCTGTACTTTGGGCAAATGGCTTTCCCAGTCGGTGCTGTGGATGACTACATCATCTAAGTAGGCCGAGGCGCACCGACGATGAGGTCGCAGCACAATGTCCATTAACCTTTGGAAAGTGGCAGGGGCGCCATGCAGGCCAAAGGGTAATACCTTGTAATGATACAGGCCCTGCGGGGTAACAAAAGCAGTTTTTTCCTTGGCCGACTCGCTAAGGGTACCTGCCAGTACCCTTTAGTGAGGTCTAGCACAGAAAAATAACGGGCTTGCCCTAAATTCTCAACAAGCTCGTCTACCCGGGCATGGGATACGCATCAAACTTGGACACTTCATTTAACTTATGAAAATCGTTGCAGAACCGCAACGTCCCATCTGGCTTGGGTATTAGGACTATGGGACTGGCCCATTCACTTTTCGACTCCTCAATGACATCAAGCTTCAACATTAATTGCACTTCCTCCGCGATGGCCCGTCGCCGAGCCTCGGGTACCCGGTATGGTTTTAACCGGATCTTGGCCTGAGGCTCCGTGACGATATCATGTTGGATGAGGGAAGTGCGGCCAGGAGGTCCGAGAACACATCCGTGTTCCGACTGATGAACTCCCTTACTTCCTGAACTTGTTTGGAAGACAGGCTGTCTGCAATTTTACCGTGGTTACTGCTTCACAGGCCTCAAACTGTGGGGCTGGACCCTTTTCACCTAGAAGCCCTGGACGGGGGCTGTTGTCGGACGAGTCCCTATCTTTCCACGGCTTTAGTAAATTCACATGGTACACCTGCTCCGGCTTGCGCCGCCCTGGCTGGTGTACTTTGTAATTTACTTCCCTACCTTCTCGATCACCTCATAGGGGCCCTGCCACCTAGCTAGGAACTTGCTGTCAAGGGTGGGTACCAGAACCAAAACCCGATCTCCCGGATTGAAGTCCCGCACCCGAGCCTGACGATTATACACCCTACTCTGGGCTTGTTGCGCTGCCTCCATATGCTCCCGGACCAGCGGCAACACCCTTTCCATCCGTTCCTGCATCTGGGTGACATACTCAATGACACTTTTGTGGGGGACGGGTTGTTGTTCCCATGCTTCCTTGGCGATGTCTAACAGGCCCCGAGGGTGTCGGCCATAAAGCAGTTCGAAGGGCGAGAACCCAGTAGAGGCCTGGGGCACCTCTCGCACTGCGAACATGAGATAGGGCAGAAGCAGGTCCCAGTCCCTCCCATCTCTAGACACCACCCTTTTAACATATTTTTTAACGTTTGGTTAAACTCTTTCGACGAGACCATCCGCTTGCGGATGGTAAACGGACGTCCGCAACTGTTTAATACGCAGCAATTTACACAGTTCCCTCATAACCTTGGACATAAAAGGGGTCCCTTGGTCTGTCAGAACCTCCTTAGGCAGGCCCACCCGGGAAAACATTTCCATTAACTCCTTAGCTATGAGCTTAGCTGATGTATGTCGCAGGGGCACCGCCTCCGGATACCGAGTGGCGTAATCGAGAACGACCAGAATGTGTTGGTGGCCCCTAGCGGACTTCGGTATGGGCCCTATTAGATCCATAGCGATTCAGCTCAAACGGTACCTCTATGATTGGTAGAGGTACCAGAGGACTACGGAAATGTGGCTGGGGGCTATTTACCTGACAGGTTGGACAGGACTTACAATAATTTTCTACCTCTTTGAAAACACTGGGCCAATAAAACCGCTGCAGTATGCGGTCCTGGGTTTTCTGCCATCCCAAGTGTCCCCTAAGAACATGTTGGTGGGCAAGCTCCATAACGAGCTTGCGGTACGCCGTGGGCACCACCAACTGTTCAATATTCTCACCCCGGATTTGGTTCACCCGATACAACATTTCCTGGTGAACAACAAAACGGGGAAGCATTAACTCCGCCCCAGGTTTTTGGGGTTTACCATCAATTACCACAACGTTCTCCCAGGCCCTGGCTAGGGTTTGGTCCCGTGTTGTGCGGTCCCAAAATTTTCTCCGGAGACGTTGAGGTCTGCCAACTCCGGTCCCGGTGGCAAGCCCTCCACGTCTCCCACCATTACACTTAGTGGGGTTGTCTCCCTCTATCACAGAATTAGTGGTCACCCCTACCGCTGGTGTCTCTGCTTCGGGGTCCTCAGGTTCGGGACCCGGACATTTTTCTTCCCCACAAGTAGGCAACCCGCTCCTCCACAAAGACCAGAACAGGGGAAAGTCCCTCCCCAATATTGCGGCATAAGGGAGCCGTCTCCCACTCCCACGACATGTGGCACCTCTTTCCCACCCACCGTCAGGGTAACCTTAGTAGTGGGATACTCCCGGCGATCCCCATGTATACAGACAATGGTAAGGGTTCGCCCTTCTGGGAGTTTTTCTGTTACCAACGACTCATGGACCAGAGTTACCAGGCTCCCAGAGTCCAGCAGGGCCTGCACGGAGTGTCCATTAACCATGATGTCACACATCGGAGGGGTGTCCGCGCCAGCAGGGGGTCAGCTATATACACTGGTTGGGCAAAAGAGAGGACCGGCGAGCGAACCCGCAGTCCATGGGTTCGGATGCCCTAGGGCAGTTGGCGGCCACATGTCCCCAGTCCTGACAATGCCAACACCTGACCCCCGCAGCCTCCCTCCTCCCCAGGGTATTCCTCCCACGGACTGGAGATACACTCCCTCCTTATGAGGTAGGATCCCTTTTCCAGGATCCCGGGTCGGCAACTGGGGCTGACGTGACTTCGGTAGTACAGCAGAGTCCTTCAACAAATCCTGAGTGGCCATATACCTCTCCACCAGGCTAACCAGTTGTTCCAGGTTGCCTGGATCGCCTTGTCCCACCCAGCGCTGTATGGCTCTCGGAAGGGTACGCACAAACCTGTCGACCACGACCCTTTCAACCATCTGAGAAGGGCTCAACAGTTCAGGCTGGAGCCATTTTTTTACTAGGTGAAGTAAGTCATAGGCTTGTGACCGGACGGGTCGGGACTCGGAAAACACCCACTGACACACTCTGTGCGCTCGCACATAGGTGTTTACTCCCAACCTGGCCAACACCTCACCTTTTAGCCTCTCATAGTCCTTTGCCTCCTCACAGCTGAGGTCAAAATAGGCCTTTTGTGCGTCCCCCACCAGAAAAGGCGCCACCACCTCAGCCCATTGCTCCAATGGCAGCCTCTCTTGCTCGGGCGGTTCTTTCAAACACCATCAGGAATGCCTCTATATCGTCTTCTGGACCCATTTTCCTGAGGGCAGATCGGACTTTGTCCCTGGAGTTAGACACAGTCGGGGCTGTCGTGGTTGCAACTCCTGGCTGGGACGTTCGCACCGACTCCTGCAAGGCTATCAGCTGCTGCATTAGGAGATTGTTCGTCTGCTGCTGTGCACACATAGCCTCCTCATGTCTTTTTGCTGTAGCTCATTAGCCTGTTGCTGCTGTAAAAGTAGCTGATTGGTCTCCCTCTGCTGCACGTTAGCCTCCATGAGAGCTTTCACAGCAGCCTCCATGTTGCCAGAAACCACAAAAGTTGCAGGCCTGATATATGACATGCAGTCCAACACAGCAAAAACAAAAACTTTCGGCGTTCACGCCAGCCTCACTGCGCATGCCCGCATCCGACACCAAATGTGGGGAATTGCTCTGGTAGACAGGCTTGTGGACGCAGTATAGAGGCAAGGTATACAGTTCTCTGGGTAAAGCAGAAGTGTTTTATTCACACTCGGCAAAACAGAAACAGTCTTTAGTGCTTGTTCACACAAGGCAAAACAGAAACAGTCTTTAGTGCTTGTTCACACAAGGTAAAACACCCGGCAAAAACATAAGTCCCACAGCAAGGTCACCTGAGTGGTCGGTGTTAGTTCACACCTGGCAGTTAGGTCGGCCACGCAAAGTTTCCACCAGCGGCTTCCAGGTAGACTGCACGCCTGTTTGCAGACTCTTGCTCTCAGCCCTGAGAGCTCCACAGCAACACCAGCAGCTTCCAGGATAATCACCTCCCACCTGCTGAGGTGGCTGCCTTTTAAAGGCCCGGAAAAAGTCCGGCCTGGACCGTGGGGAATAGTCTCCCACCCAGCACTTGACTATTCCCAATAAGAGCCGGCCCGGATCGGCTTTGTAGCCATACTAAATATCAATGTGTCAAGCAGCACTAGCTGCTGCTGACACAAAAAATCCGGCTCTTATCTCACCGAGGCCAGGAACCTCGGTGACACGTACCTCCCGTCGACGACGGAACCTTGCGCCCTCTTACAATATATATTTCTATTTGTACTGAAAAAGGACACTAAATGCTTTTACCACAAATAACTGCAACAGTGAAGTGCGTATATTTTTTTCTTTCTGTACTGAAATAGGCCACTAAACGCTTTCAACACATTGAACTGCAGAAGTGAACTGAGAATATATTTTTCTTTTTGTACTGAAATAGGCCACTAAAAGATTTCACCACAAATAACTGCAACAGTGAACTGTGTATATATTTTTATTTTTCTACTGAAATAGGCCACTAAATGCTTTCACTACAAATAACTGCAACAGTGAAGTGCATATATATTTTTCTTTCTGTACTGAAATATGCCCCTAAATGCTTTCAACACTTAGAACTGCAGAAGTGAACTGAGAATATATTTTTCTTTTTGTACTTAAAAAGGCCACTAAATGCGTTTACCACAAATAACTGCAAAAATGAAGTGCGTATATATTTTTTTGTACTGAAATAGGCCACTAAATGCTTTCACCACAAATAACTGCAATAGTGAAGTGTGTATATATTTTTCTTTCTGTACTGAAATAGGCAACTAAACGCTTTTAACATGTATAACTACAGAAAAGAACTGAGAATATATTTTTCTTTTTATACTGAAATAGGCCACCAAACGGTTTCACTACAAGTAATTGCTTCAGTGAACTGCATATAAATTTTTATTTTTGTTCTGAAATAGGCCACTAAATGCTTCCAGCACAAATAACTGCAACAGTGAAGTGCGTATATATTTTTCTTTTTGTACTGAAATAGGCCACTAAACATGTTCACTACAAATAACTGCAACAGTGAAGTGCGGATATATCTTTCTTTCTGTACTGAAATAGGCCACAAAATGCTTACACCACAAATAACTGCAGAAGTGAAGTGCATATATATTTTTCTTTTGTACTGAAAAGAGACACTAAATGCTTTCACCACAAATAACTGCAACAGTAAAGTGTGTATATATATATGTTTTTTGTTTTTTTGTACTGAAATAGGCCACTAAAGGCTTTTCAACATAGCACTTGCACCTCAATAATAAGAACAAATTGCTGGAATGACAGAGCTGTATAATGGCTATTTGGATCCCCAAAAATCTTTCCCTGCACTTTTAAATAGCTTTTCTAGCACTGTCCCTAGTGCCTTCTGACGTCTCTCCCTGCACTAAGATGCTGTGAAATAATTCCTCCCTATCCTTTCCTTGCACTCTAAATCGTTTTTTCAGGTTAATTTTTTCACAATTAGGTTTCTCCTATTGCTGTCCCTAGCACCTTCTCATGTCTGTCCCTGCACTCAGAATGCTGGAAAATGTCTAATTCCAAGATGGCCGCCATATTTATAAGGCTGGAACCTCACAGGGCTGGCTGTCTGCTGATTGGCTGGATGCATGGCATTATGGGTCATCCCGCCTTCCCAGAATTCCTTGCCCCATGTCCTCACACGTGTAGCCGTCATTTTAGCCGCAAATTCAGGAAACATTTTGATTCGTTAACACGAAGCACAAGGAAATTCACATTAGTTGCAAATCAAATTTTTCGAGAAATTCGTAACAAATACCACTTCGTCAGCTTCTATTCGCTCATCTCTAGTGACAATGTAACAAAAAAAAAAAAATTTAAACACACACTTGGTCATTAAGTCTGAAAACAGCTGGGCACTAAGAGGTTAAGACAGGAGTATAAAACACTTAATTATATTCCCGCTAGGTCATCTATGCCAAAATGTTAATCCATCTATATTATGGAGGTTTTGGTCATCAAACAGAACACACTGATATAGATTTTCTAATCTTATCTAATAGACAAAGTTAACTTACACAGTCTAAAAATGTGACAGATTTGTCAGTGGCTGATGCTGGATGATAAATCTGGCAGACCTTTAGACTGCAAAGTCTGCAAAGATTTATCTCAGAAGAAAGAGAACAACCTTGCCATATGGAAGTGGCTCCCTATGAGTTAAGATCCGACTTTCTAACAAGCCTTCTGATTTGTCCAAGGAATATAGTCAGGCCACCCACAGCTGTTTCAGGGTGCTTGCCACTTGTCAGTATGGAGAAGGATTCTAGCTGCTCAATGTGGTGCCTTGGAAGAAGATTAGGCAGGTGGCTGAATCTCTTTAAAGGAGTTTTCCCTTGAATAATGTAAAAATTGAAAACCAGACATCAAATATTTTACAATCATGACAAGACCTTTCTAACAAAGCTAGAACCAGCCCTGTACCTCACATGATCCAGAGATGTCTCTATTCATTGCCCCACAGAGCTCATGGGGAGTGTCTTTTCTGCAGCAGCTCAGGTGGTTTATCCATTCTGCTGTAGCTCTCTCCCTATCAAAGCTCAGGAGGCAATTAAAAGTTGAAACTGAGCATGTGCTGCCTTCAATGAGCCGGTCAAAGAAATAAGAAATTAAGTGGCACCATACAGATACATTTTATTAAATAACTCAGCAAGTCAGCAGTTAGACAACATTTAACCACCTGCCGACTGCCTAACGCAGGGATTTGTCCAGGCGGCGGCAGGTTTGTTTCTCCTTGACGCGTCGGCGCGTCATCTCGCGATAGGCTCAAAGATCGCAAGGTATACTACAGCCTGCCAGCGATTATCAATCGCTGGCAGGCTGTAGATGCGAAATAAATCGCATCAAACATGTATATCAGACGCTGTTTTGTTAACAGCGTCTGATATACCTGCTACCTGGTCCTCTGGTGGTCCCATTTGCTGGGATCGACCACCAGAGGACCAGGTAGCTATGTAAAGTAGCACCAAGCACCACACTACACCCCCCCTGTCACTTGTTAACCCCTTGTTAACCCCTGATCACCCCATATAGACTCCCTGATCACCCCCCTGTCACTGATCACCCCCCTGTAAGGCTCCATTCACATGTCCATATGAGTTTTGCGGATCCGCAAAACATGGACACCGGTGCTTTCCGCATTTTGCAGATCCGCACATTGCCAGAACTATATAGAAAATGCCTTTTCTTGTCCGCAATTGCGGACAAGAATAGGACATGTTCAATATTTTTGCGGAATGGAAGTGCAGACCCGGAAATGCAGACCCGGAAGTGCGGATCCGCAATTCCGGATCTGAGCGGGAAAAAGTCTGTCCCCATAGAAATGAATGGGTCCACAATTCCGTTCCGCAAACAGAATTGCAGACGTGTGAATGGAGCCTAAGGGTCCCTTATCACCGCCAGTTAGTTAGCTACTTGTTAGGTAGCTAGCGCCCAGCCCACCGCACCGCAGTCACTGATTTTGGCAGAGATTTTTTCATCCACATTGATCGATGCGAATGAAAAAATCTGTGCCGTTCATTTTTTTTTTCTTTTTTCAGCCCAGAGGCTGAACGGAAAAAAAAAAATCTCATTACCCGTATGCTCAAAATAAGGAGAATAGCAGAAACTCCTAATGTTGGCCATACGTGTAATGATTGCGGAGACCCTCAAATGCCATGGCAGTACAAACACCTCACAAGTGACCCCATTTTAGAAAGAGGACACCCCAAGGTATTCCGTGAGGGATATGGTGAGTTCATGTAAAATTTTATTTTTTGTCACAAGTTAGTGGAATATGAGACTTTGTAAAAAAAAAAAAAAAAGAGAATTATTTTTATTTTTTTCGCTAACTTGTGCCAAATTTTATTTTTTTTCTGTGAACTCGCCATGCCCCTCACGGAATACCTTGGGGTGTCTTATTTCCAAAATGGGGTCACATGTGGGGTATTTATACTGCCCTGGCATTTTAGGGGTCCTAAAGCGTGAGAATCCAAATGCGTAAAAATGCCTTGTGAAATCCTAAAGGTACTCATGGGAATTTGGGCCCCTTTGCGCATCTTGGCTGCAAAAAAGTGTCACACATGTGGTATCGCCGTACTCAGGAGAAGTAGGGCAATGTGGTTTTGGGTGTATTTTTACATAAACCCATGCTGGGTGAGAGAAATATCTCTATAAATTGACAACTTTGTATAACATTTTTTAAAAAGTTGTCATTTACAGAGATATTTCTCACACACAGTATGGGTATATGTAAAAATACACCCCAAAACACATTTCCCTACTTCTCCTGAGTACGGCGATATCACATGAGTGACACTTTTCTGCAGCCAAGATGCGCAAATAGGCCGTAATTCCAACGAGTACCTTTAGGATTTCACAGGTCATTTTTACGCATTTGGATTCTCACGCTTTAGGGCCCCTAAAAAGCCAGAGCAGTATAAATACCCCACAAGTGACCCCATTTTGGAAAGAAAACAGCCCAAGGTATTCCGTGAGGGGTATGGCGAGTTCACAGAAATAATTTTTTTTGGCACAAGTTAGCGGAAATTGATATTTCATTTTTATTTATTTTTTAAAGTCTCATATTCCACTAACTTGTGACAAAAAATAAAATTTTACATGAACTCACCATACCCTTCACGAAATACCTTGGGGTGTCTTTATTCTAAAATCACATGTGTCACATGTGGAGTATTTATACTGTCCTGGAATTTTAGGGGCCCCTAAAGCGTGAGAAGAAGTCTGGCATCTAAATGCGTAAAAACGCCCTGTGAAATCCTAAAGGTGCTCATTGGAATTTGGGCCCCTTTGCGCATCTTGGCTGCAAAAAAGTGTCACAAATGTGGTATTGCCGTACTCAGGAGAAGTAGGGCAATGTGTTTTGGGGTGTATTTTTACATATACCCATGCTGGGTGTGAGAAATATCTCTGTAAATGACATCTTTTTAAAAAATTTTATACAAAGTTGTCAGTTTACAGAGATATTTCTCTCACCCAACATGGGTATATGTAAAAATACACCCCAAAACACATTGCCCTACTTCTCCTGAGTACGGCGATACCACATGAGTGACACTTTTTTGCAGCCTGGGTGCACAAAGGGGCCCAAATTCCAATGAGTACCTTTAGATTTTACAGGGATGCTCACAATTTAGCCCCGTCCAAAATGCCAGAACAGTAAACACACCCCACAAATGACCCCATTTCGGAAAGTAGACACCCCAAGGTATTCACTGAGGGGCATAGTGAGTCCGTGGGAGATTTTTTATTTTTTTTTGCCAGAAGTTAGCAGAAATGGTAACTTTATTATTTATTTTTTTTCCTCAGAAAGTGTAATTTTCCACTAACTTGTGAAAAAAAATGAAATGATAAATGAACTCACCATGCCCCTCCGCGAACACTTTGGGGTGTCTTCTTTCTTAAATGGTGTAATTTGGGGGGTATTTATACTATCCTGGCATTCTAGCACCTGAAGAAACATGACAGGTGCTCAGAAAGTCAGAGCTGCTTCAAAATGCGGAAATTCACTTTTTTGCACCATAGTTTGTAAACGCTATAACTTTTACCCAAACCAATAAATATACACTTATTGGATTTTTTTTTATCAAAGACATATAGAACAATAAATTTATAGAAAAATTTATATAGAAATATAGTTTTTTAAAAAAAAATTTACAACAGAAAGTGAAAAATGTTATTTTTTTGCAAAAATATCGTTACATTTTTATTAATAGCAAAAAAAAGTAAAAGTGTCAGCAACAATGAAATGCCACCAAATGAAAGCTCTAACAGTGAGAAGAAAAGGAGGTAAAATTCATTTGGGTGGTAAGTTGTATGACCGAGCAATAAACGGTGAAAGTAGTGTAGTGCAGAATTGTAAAAAGTGGCCTGGTAATTAAGGGTGTTTAAGTTAGGGGGGCTGAGGTGGTTAATTTCATGCAATTACAAAAGTATTTAGATCCAGGTGCTGGTTTGAAAACTGTCTAATATTTTTTGTGGGACAACTCCTTTAAAGAGACCAGTCCAGTGTGTAGACTTACTGGAAGTATTCCATTGTATGGATACTTCGTGAAACTGAGCCAGTATGTGGAATCAACATGTCAATTTATAATGTGGATCTGGAGCAAATCTCTTGCAGAAAATATCCATCGACTTCTATGGAGATCTGCACAAAATCTGCAGAAATAATGGCTGCTGAGGATTTTGATATGAGTTGCCATACATTTGCAAGATTAAATTTAAAAAAAAAGAATACTCACATCCTGTGGACAGTCCTTGGCTCTCTTGCCTGTTCCAGAGCTGGTATCATGTGACATAGGACGAGACGTCATCACAAATTTGCTGCTGTGATCTCCCTGTGAATTGCTGTGGAAAATGTTTGCAAAGATTTTTCAAAGTGTGCAGGTAGCTTCTATGTATGTTCCATCGTGGCAAATACTCCACTGCAGAGTTGGGTGCGTACACTAGCGTACACTAGCAGAAAAGGGGATAAGATTAAAAAAAAAAAATCTTATCTACATGCAGTGGAAAATGTCCGCAATGCAATTTTTCATATAGCTTGCAGAATTTATAAAATAAATGCTGCAATTTCAGGCAGTGTATTTTCTCATTTTGATGCAGATTTTTAGACTAAAGCCAGAAGTGGATCCAATAGGAAACAGAAGTATAAGTGATTTCTTTATATTTCCCATTACTCTTGACTCCATGTCTGGTTTTGACTGAAAAGACTGCATGAAAACTGCTACAAAAACTACAGCTTTAAAAAAGTGTGAAACCACCATGTAGCTGGAAACTCACATAGAACATTTTGCACCATATTTCATATAGCTTTTTATTGGCATTTTTAACAAGGTTGTTTGCAAAAATATTAAAACAAATTGAAAAGTTCATAAAAGCATTTTTGTAGCATTTATGCAGTTTGGAGTTGACAATTTGTATTGTATTATTGAAGTTCATGACATTTTTTACAGACATTCAAAGATACTGAAAAAAATGTGTAGGAAGGAACCTGTATGAGATCAGCAAATTTGTAAGCAGATTCAACGTGTGACTTAGTGTGTAGCTAGCTAGCCATCAGAATACAGTGGATAAATCAATTTGTAAGGTCTGAAATTCCCTTTTGATTAATTTAAGATAATAGTAGGAAAACTGATGACGTCACCGCACACAACCAGCATGCTGATTTGGTGACGTCACACATGCCTGGCTAGAACCCAGCATACAAGGGAAAGTGCCAGGGCCCACTGCTTCTGGGGGGCCCACTGAGCTGCTATGAGCTCTTTCATCAATACAGATGGAAGAACTAATTGCTGCAGTTGCTGTAATTTCACTTACGCAGTACCCCTTGTGGAGAGCTCTCTGATAGTCAAATGAAGCTGCTGCAGAGACTCAGACACGCCCCCTCTACATGTGCTGTCTGAGGACAGTGAAGAGAGAAGAACAAGATGGCAGGGCTGTGAGTAGTGAGTCTGCACTGTGACTGCCTGTGGGACAGGGAACTCTTCCAGGTGCTGCTGGATGTTGTAGCAGACAAGCAGCTTCATGCTATTTGTTTTACTGCTTCATGAAGAAGTTTGCCGCCATGACACCTTCCCCCCTCATATCCTGCTGTCTCCTTTCCTCCCTTATGTATCCAGAGCTCCTGTCTCCTATTGCTGCCCTGCACAGACCTCCTGCCACTACTCCTTTAATGAATCCCCCTCAGCCCCTTCCACCTACTTGCTGTGTTCACCCCTCCTGTCCATCCATGGCCCCAGGCCCCTGTGTCACTCCTCTGCCTCTCATTATGGTGGTGTCTAAACAACATTCCCCATAAGGATCTTCGTCTCAGGGTCACCCGTACTGTGCCCCTCACCCCATATTGTGCTCCATTAAACCCTGCATTGTGCCCTCTTACAACACCCTGTACAGTGCCCCTAGTCCTTCCCTGTACTGTGCCCTCTTATACCCTTTTATCCGATCACAGTATGGCGGTGTCATTAAACTGTGTGGGGGGCACTAGGGTGTCATTATACTGTGAGAGCCCCTTACCTTACACAGTATAATGACCCCCAGAGCCCCCATTCAATATAATGACCCCAGTGACCACTATACAGTATAATGACCCCCAGTGCCCCCTCTATACAGTATAACCCCCAGTGTGGGGACCACTGGGGGTCATTATTCTGAATATGGGGGCGAATGGGGGTTATTATCCTGAATGGAGTGCCACTGTGGGGTCATTATACTGTGTGGGGGGCCACTGGGGGTCATTATACTGTGTGGGGGGTCATTATACTGTGTGAAGGGCCACTAGTGGTCATTATACTGTGTGTGGTGCCACTGGGGGTCATTATACCATGTGTGAGCCACAGGGGGACATAAAAATGTAAAAAAATGCCTGAAGGGGGACCACTGAGATTTATCGCCCAAGGGACCAAATGAACCTAGAGCCGGCCCTGACGTCACACATCATCGTGCGTGAGATTTTGCATGGTTTCTTCAATCAAGATGGCTGTGACGGCCTCTTCTCAAGTAAATGGATGAGGTAAATACTTTTTGTTTGTATTTTTACCGCCAATTCATGAAATCATGATTTTTTACCATGAAGTCAGTGTACTAGATTGAGAAGTCAATGGAGGGATTTATCACAACTTGTGTAAAGAAAAAAATAGCTTAGTTTGCAATAGCAAAACATCTGATTCAATTTTTCATTTTTCAGAGCTTCATTGGAATATGAACGGTAGAATCTGATTAGTTAGTATAGGCAACTAGGTCTGTTTTTCTTTACTCCACTTTTGATAAATCTTCCCCACTTGCTGAACAGCAAAATAGATTCAAGTACACTAAGTAGCCAAGATCTCAGGTCTAAATCAATTTTAAAACAGAAAGAGAGAGAGAGAGGGAGAGACAGAGAGACAAAAATAGAGACAGGGAGAGAGAGATAAAAAAAGAGAGAGAGAGAGCGAGAGAGAGAAAGAGAGAGGAAGAGAGAGAGAGAGACCAACGTGTACGGCACAGATTGCGGTGTAAAGGTTGTTTGCAATCAGTGACTTTACCCCGCTCACACCAGGTCGAAAAAAGGGGGAGTGGTGTGGGCGGGGAAGATGGTGTTCTGCCAGGCCCATCTCATTTATCATTTTCTACGCCTAAAAGAAATGTCCTGGCAGGTAGTTGCTTTTTAGGTTCTGCAGCAACTGCTGCTGTGTTTTAAAGAAGTAAATGTGGATAGAACATACTGCCAGGCACACCTAGCATCAGCTCTACACTTCTCACTCCCTGGTTGACAGCTTTCCCTGTCTTTCCCTATTGTACACGGGCCCCGCCTGAACTGAGACCACCTTGTCGCCGGTAGGTGGGCTAAGATGTATTTTGATCAAAATGTATTGACCAAGTGTCTCAGTTTTTATCAAGAGTGAGGGCTTAGTCCATATGTCTTGCATCTATTTTCATAGTGCATTATTTTCTGTTATTTTGTAAATGTAGCCATATACATCCGCACATTTAATACCATATCGTGCAGGATGCTTTATATATAGTTTTTTCAGTGATTTGTTCTCTCTTCAATGTCCCTGACAGTAGAATAGAAGATTGATTGTAACTGTACATTGTCCCTAAGATCATTTTCTCTCATGGCCACCTCCCTGCCTGCTGCAGCACTGATTGGCTGATTCATGCTGTCTGTCAGCCTGTGAACGAATCAGGGCAAGCCCCCACCCCCCCACACACACTTCTTCTCCAGGTCATGTGAGCATCCTTCTCCCACCTGCCTAGTGTTTTTTTCCCTCCGACATGTGAAGTAAAATGGTGCTGCACACTGAAAAGCTTTGTGTTCAGATCCTGGATAAAATTTTGGAAAGTTTGTAACAAAGGTGGTTCGTTACCAACTATTTCGCTCATCTCTAGTTTGCAATGAATTCCGATTTTATAGAAACAATTTGCTCATTTCTAACCAAAATCTCGCAATCAGCTCAATGTAACCATTTTTTTTTCCAATTGTCATATATTAGTAACCTTTGATACAGTAACTGGACCTGAATGATGTAACCTCAGTTAGTTTTGAAAATTAAACAAAAATTGCTAGATACAAATTCAATAGCTATAAAACACCCACATGCTCTTTTCAATTGGATTTGGAGCTGCAAAGTTTTCATATGAAATGAGGCAGAATGATAGATTTTGTCAGGAAAACCTAAATGTATTGCCACTTAACCTTTAGATTGGAGTATTGCTCTCATTATTCACATGCATAATCAGAATGATGTACGTTATTATAAGATTGCAGAAACGATCGGCTTCAAACTTACCATCATCAAAAATAGTGATTTTCAAGTATCAAGCAGTTAAAGAGTTCTGTGTATTAGCTAAAGTGAATAGAGCAAGAAAAGAATGAAAGCAGGTCATGGTGTAAGAACAGAAGAATAGGTACAATGCAATTACTTAACTTTTGCCTTCATCTTCATTTGTGAAAATACAATAGATGTTCTGTGGGGAGTTTAACAAACAGTTTTCTTAAGGATATAAAATAGAGACGGTGGAAACTCTTAAAAAGTGACCTAATTTTGGAAACTAGGGGATAAGGTGCCAGTTTTATTGGTACTATTTCGGGGCACATATGATTTTTAATTGCTCTATATTACATTTTTTGTGAGGCAAGGTAACGAAAAAATGGCTGTTTTGGCACCGTTTTTAATTTTACAACATTCATCTGACAGGGTAGATCATGTGCTATTTTTATAGAGCAGGTTGTTATGGACGCAATGATATCAAATATGTCTACTTTGTTTGTTTGTTTCGGTTTAATATAATAAAGCATTTAAAAAATTATATTTATATATATATATATATATATATATATATATATATATATATATATATTTGTTTCTCCATTTTCTGAACGCCTTATTTTTTTTATTTTTCTGCTGATCATCTTGTACAGGGGCTAGTTTTTTGCAGGAAGAGTTTACATTTTTATTGGTACCATTTTTGGGTACATATGATTTTTTGATCATTCATTATAACTCTTTATGGGGCAATGTGACCTAAAAATTGGTTGTTTTAGCACACTTTATTTATTTATTTTTACAGGGTTCACCTGCAAATCACTATGGACGTGGCAAAACCGAATATCCATACTTTTTCTTATTTGTTAAAGTTTTACATAATAATACATTTTTGAAACCCCCCAAAAAAAATTTTTTTGTGTCTCCATAGGCTACATGCACACGACCGTTGCCTGCCTCCGCGTCCGCTCCTCCTTGAAATTTTGCGTCCGTCAAAAAAAACGGATGATGGACCGTTTTTTTGGACGGATCCGATTTTTATGGCAGATCCATTGTAAAAATGCCTATCCTTGTCCGCAAACGTGAAAAAAATAGGACATGCACTATTTTTTTGACGGAATGAAAACACGGATCACGGATGCGGAACAAAAACGGTTGACCATCCGCATTTTTTGATGGACCCATTGAAATGAATGGGGAAGCATCCTATCCGTGAAAAAAAACGGAATGGACGCGGAAACAAACAACGGTCGTGTGCATGGGGCCATAGTCTGAGAGCCATAGCTTTTTTATTTTTTGGCCGATTGTTTTAGTTAGGGTCTCATTTTTTGTGGGATGAGGTGACAGTTTGATTGGTACTATTTTGGGGGGCATATGCCTTTTTGATTGCTTGGTGTTGCACTTTATGTGATGTTAGGTGACAAAAAAATTGCTTTTTTGGCACTGTTTTTATTTTTATTTTTTACGGCGTTCACCTGAGGGGTTAGATAATGTGATATTTTTATAGAGCTGGTTGTTACAGATGCGGCCATAGATAATATGTCTTCTTTTTTTAATTTATTTTACTTTAACACAATAATAGCATTTTTGAAACAAATTTTATTTTAATCTTCATGTTCTGAGAGCTAGAGTTTTTTTATTTTTTGAGCGATTTTCTTATGTAGGGGCTCATTTTTTTGCGGGATGAGGTGACGGTTTTATTGGTATCATTTTCCATTTTTTGGGATATACGTCTTTTTGACCACTTGGTGTTGCACTTTTTGTGATGTAAGGTGACAAAAATGTTTTTTTTTTTGGGTGTTTATCGGACGGGGAGGATCATGTGAAATATTTATAGAGCCGGTCGTTACAAACTCGGCGATACATAATATGTGTGTTTATTCTATTTTTTATTATGAAATCTGCGGAAAGGGGCATTTTTTTCTTTTTTTACTTGAAACTTAATTTTTTTATTAAAAACACCTTTTTACTTTTTTAAAAACTTTTTTTCTGTCCCAATCTGTATTGTAATGCATTGCCTGCTAGTGTATTACATAGAGCAATACACTAACAGGTTGCCTAGGAGACCCAGCCTGAGGCTGGATCTCCTGGGCACCCGTAGAAGGCAGGTCCCGATAGGTTGCACAGGGCAAGGGTTCTTTTGTTTACAATAGGCTTCCTGGCAGCCTTATGGAGAACCCGGTTCGTCACCGGAACTCCGGAAAACTTTATTTTTTAAAGGTGGTTGTTAAATATACTGATACCTGATTACTACACCAATACAGGGAAGTGCTCAATATTATCTGAGAGGCCCAAATATGCCAGGGCTACGGAAGGGTTCCATATGAAAGACCCAGAGCCAGAATGTGGGTAGTAGCAGCACCAGTTATCCAGCCAGTAATAGTAGTAGGCACAGTTGTCCCTGCTGACTTTGGAATGGCGCAACATTATCGTTGAGGAGAAGGAGGATAAAATTGTGGATTGTATGGCTCACTCCTCCTCTCATTCGCAGCAGGAAGATGTGGAGGTCACTTCAGAGTCTGACATCATGCTAGGGAGCCAGGGGTCACAGCGTTCCTCCTACTCCTCCTCCTTGTAACCCCAAAGAAGGCGTTCAGTGGAGTCCTTCCAATCTTCACTGTCCCTTCCTAGTGGGACACCTTTTTTTTTTACTAAGTGGTGGCAAGAAAACCCCATCACTCCCTATGGCAGATAGTCAAGAGAATATCCCTGTTGATGACTTGAACAAGAGCAGTCAGTGTTTGTACTGCCTGAGGAGGAGGTGGAGACTGCAGACCCCAGGCATAGCCATATTGCTGGTGGTGATGTGGCACCCATAGCCACAGTATTGGTGTTGGGGGAAACAACAGTGGCAGTTGAGCAGGGAAGAGGGACAAAGAACTCATGAACCATGATATCCCACAGTCTGATAAAAGCCAAGGGATAGGTGGGGACGCGAATCCCAAAAGGAAGTGAGACTCAGATTTCTACACGTTTTCATAAGCATGAATCTTGTTTACTTTTAAGAATTCATCTGAACCCTTTTTAAAACTGTCCACTGTTCCTGCTGTGACCACATCCTGAGGAAGTCTATTAAACAGATTCACAGTTCTTATAGTAAAGAAGCTTTGACGCTTCTGGAGATTGAACTTTTTCTTCTCCAGTCGGAGGCAGTGCCCCCTTGTCTTTTGAGGGCATTTTACATGGAACAGTTTTTCACCGTATTTTTTGTATGGCCCATTTAGATATTTGTTTAGGTTAATCATGTCCGCCTTAGACGTCTCTTCTCAAGACTAAATAAATTCAATTCTTTTCATCTTTCTTCATAACTAAGACCCTCCATGCCCCTTATCAGTTTAGTCGCTCTCCTCTGTATTTTTTCCAGCTGCAGTGCTTTCTTTCTATGGACTGGTGCCCAGAACTGAACTGCATATTCCAGATGAGGCCGCATCAACACTTTGTAAAGTGGTAATATTACATCTCTGCCTCACGAGTCCATGCCTCGTTTAATGCATGACAATATTTTGGTGGCCTTAGAAGCAGCTGATTGACATTGTATGCTGTAATTTAATCTACCATCTACAAGGACACCCAAATCGTTCTCTATAAGTGACTCTCCCAGTGTTACCTCACCTAGGACATATGAAGCACGGAGATTATTACTTTCAAGATGCATAACTTTACATTTTTTCACATTAAACGTCATTTGGCAAGTTGATGCCCAATCACTCAGAGTATTCAATTCAGATTGTAGTTTATAGACATCTTCCATAGAGGGCCCAGCACTGAACCTTGGGGTACACCACCTATAACCCAGGAGCATTCTGAATAGGATACATTGACCACAACTCTCTGGACACGGTCCTTCAGCCAGTTTTCCATCCAATTAGAAAATATACTTTCCAAGCCTATAGACCTTACTTTACCTATTAAATGTATATGAGAGACAGTATCAAAAGCCTTTGCAAAATCCAGAAACACTACAACCACAGCCGGCCCTCTGTCCAGGCTATTACTCACCTCCTCATAAAAACAAATCAGGTTAGTCTGACAACTTCTATCCTTGGTAAACCCATGTTGGTTATCACTTATAATATTATTTACAGTCACATACTCCTGTATATAGTCCCTTAAGAGACCTTCAAACATTTTTCCCACAACAGAAGTTAAACTAACTGATCTATAATTACCTGTGACTAGATCCTTTTTTGAATATGGGCACCACATTTGCCTTGCACCAATCACCTGGCACTGTACCAGTACCTAGAGAATCTTTAAAAATTATAAACAGGTGCACAGCAATGACTGAACTGAGCTTTTTAAGCACCCAGGAATAAATGGAATCTTTAAAAATTATAAACCAGTGCACAGCAATGACTGAACTGAGCTCTTTAAGCACCCAGGAATAATTTTTTAGTGCAATTACTCAATGTGGATTTAAAGCTCTCCCATTTACCCTTAGTATTATTATGTGACAGTAGCTGCTTCCAGTCTATGCCCTGAAATGCTGCCCTCAACCCAGGGAAATTAGCCTTTTCAAAATTAAGTGTCTTTGCTCTGCCTGACAGAGTTTGCTTCTTATAGTTTAGGGGGAATATAATTGTAATGTGGTCACTATTAACTAGTGTTTCTCGAACAGTAACATTTCCAACAAGCTCTGCATCGTTTGAAACTAGCAGATCCAAAAGAGCATTGCCCCTAGTTGGAGCTTCTACAAACTGGCCCATAAAGTGGTCCTTCAGCAAGTTGAGGAATTTTCTTCCCTTTGCGGTTGAGGCAGAATCATGACCCCAGTCAATGTCTGGGAAGTTAAAATCTCCCATTATGACCACTGTACCAGCCTGTGCTGCCTGCTCTATTTGGTTATACCAGTGTTTCCCAACCAGTGTGCCTCCAGCTGTTGCAAAACTACAACTCCCAGCATCCCCGGACAGCCTTTGGCTGTGCGGGCATTCTGGGAGTTGTAGTTTTGCAACAGCTGGAAGCGCACTGGTTGGGAAACACTGGGTTATACAGTTGCATTTCTATCTCTTCGGTGATGTTAGGGGGTCTATAGATTACACCAAGTATTATTGTTTAAGTGTTTATATCCCTTTGAACTTCCACCCATAAGGTTTTTACACATCCTCATCATCCTCACCCACAATTGCTTCTTTCACACTTGTCTTCAGATCACTCCTCATATACAGGCACACACCACCACCTTTTCTATTGACCACTTTACTAAATAGTGTAAACCCCTCAATATTTACAGCCCAGTCATGCGAAGAATCCATGTCTCAGCCACACCAACTACATCTATGTGTTATTCTAGTACCATAGCCTCCTGCTCCCTGTGCCGCTGTTCCTCTGCTTACCGTCGCGGTCCCGGGCGCCGTGTTCAGCAGTGATCTGCGGCCAGTGCTTCTCATTTACTGCTGCAGGCACCAGTACCTAGAGAATCTTTAAAAATTATAAACAGGTGCACAGCAATGACTGAACTGAGCTTTTGTGCACTTGTGTTCCTGTGTAGGTACTGTTGTTCTGGGATCTGTTCCACAGTTTCCTCTCAGCCCTGGCCACAGCATGCTTGCTGCTTGTTTCCTGCAGCATTTCCTTACCGGCCGGCAGGCGTCACTTCTTGGGCTTTATGAGTTAGGTCATGTGACCTCGCTGAACAATCCAAGCCCTCCTGAACAAGGCTTTGCCCCCTTGCCAGATGCCTCAGTGTCAAGGTCCTTGTGTCCTGCTAAGTTTCCTGATATCCACTTGTGTTCCTGTGTTCCTGACTCGTACTTGTGTTCCTGGATTCTGCTAGCCATTTGATCCCTGCCTGCTTGCCTTCATTTTCTTGTTGCCGACTCAGATTGCCTGACCTGTACCTGTAACGCCTACCCTGACCTTTTGTCTTTCTGACTTCACTTCTGCCTCATCCTTCTGACCTGCACTGTTGCTCCTGCTAATGACTCAACCCTAGTTATCATCCCTAGACTTACGGTCCAGTATAGCAGGTCAAACAAATATTAGAGAACTATTTCCAGCATTTTGTTTCAGCCCAACACGACAACTGGGTACAATTGCTACCTTGGGCTAAATTCTCCTATAACAACCACTCTAGTGAGTCTATTGGATCCTCTTCATTCTTTGTTGTTTATGAACAACACCCTCTTACTCCTCTTCCTGCTCCTACATCTTATGGGCTAACAGATGCAGATTCCTCTTGTAGGGATTTTTTAAAGATTTGGCATGACACCAAGGACTGCAACAACAAAGCAATGAGCCGCATGGAAACGAATGCAGACAAGGGAAGAAGAAAACTGTATCAATTCTCATTTGGAGATAAGGTATGGCTCTCCTCTAAAAACATCCGCTTAAGAGTTCACAGTTTCAAGTTTTCTCCTAGGTTCCTTGTACCCTTTGAAGTATTAAGGACGATCAACGAAGTGACATTTAAGTTATGTCTGCCTCTCTCTCTGCGTATTCCTAATGCCTTCCACATATCCTTACCAAAAGCAGTAGTCTTTAATCGTTTCTCGACAGCTCCTTCTACTCCAAATCGGTATCTGAAGATTCTGATGAGATATTTGAGGTCAAAGACATCCTGGACATCAAGAAGTGTGGCAAGAAGACCTACTATCTTGTGGACTGGAAGGGCTTTGGTCCTGAGGAGAGGTCTTGGGAACCAGAAGAGAACATTTTTGCTCCGAACTTGATTAAAATGTTTCTGTCTCGTCGTGGAATCAAGAAGGGGGGGGGGGAGTACTGTAACAGCAGCTTCTGTTCCCACTGTTCCCCTGCTTACTGCTGAGGTGATCTGCAGCCAGTGCTTCCCATTCACTGCTGTAGTCCTGTGCTCTGTCTATGTAGGTGCTGTTGTTCTGGGATCCACTCAACAGTTTCCTCTCAGCCCTGGCCACAGCATGCTTGCTGCTTGTTTCCTGCAGCACTTTCTTAAGAGCCGACGCGCCTCACTTCCTGGGCTTTATGCGTTAGGTCATGTGACCTCACTGATCAATCCTAGCCCTCCTGCACATATATAAGAGGCTCAGCCCACTTCCCAGATGCCTCAGTGTCAAGGTCATTGCGTCCTGCTAAGGTTCCTGATATCCGCTTGTGTTCCTGTATTCCTGACTCGTATTTGTGTTCCTGTATTCTGCTACCCGTTTGATCCCTGTCTGCTTGGCTTGACTCTCCTGTTTCTGACCCAGATTGCCTGACCTGTACCTATTCAACCTGCCCTGACCTTTTTCCTGTCTGACTTCGCCCCTGCCTCATCCTTCGGTCCTGCACTGTTGCTCCTGGTAACGCCTGCTGACAATGCCTGTACCTCTGTTACCTTTGTCAGGTACCTCCTGGTCTGCCAGGACCAGCTGCCTCGTATGCCTATCCTCCTCAAGAGAAGAGACCTGGTGTTCCCCTCGGGAAAATCTATCTCCACCATCAGGGGTACTGTGAAGATCGAGTGGTTCACTTAGACAACACCCTTAGAGGAGCTATGACATGTAGGACACGTGGCACAGTGGGTTCACACCTGCTGGTTTTTGACACTAGCTAGACTTCTGGCATTTGTGAGAATACATTTTAAATTACTATTACCTGTAAAGTGAATATTTGTGATTTTTTTGGGTTACCTTGGTTGATGTTTGCATGTAACAGGTTCTTGTTACCAGCAGTTCTATTTTTCATCGGTTTATAGTTCTGGTCAATCTTCTCCCTACTTCCCCTCCTATATCCCAGCCTCTATCTACACTATCTTCCCCCTTATTAGTATGATCATAGAACCTTCCCTGCAGATCCTAGTTTAACCACTTAAGGACCACAGGTTTATACCCCCCTAGTGACCAGGCCCTTTTTTACAAATTGACACTTCACAACTTTAACGGTTTATTGCTTGGTCATGCAACTTGGCACCCAAATAAATTTTACCTCCTTTTCTTCTCACAAATACAGCTTTATTTAAGTGACATTTGATTGCTGCTGAGATTTTTTGTTTTTCTGATATTAATCAAAAAAGACCAAAATTTTCTCAAAAAAAGTGTATTTTTAACTTTTTCGGGTAAAATTGTTCAAATATAATTACATTTAGATACAAGTTTGTGTCAGAATTTATTGTGCTACATGTCTTTGATAAAAAATCCAATAAGTGTATATTTATTGGTTTGTGCTAAAGTTATAGCGTTTACAAACTATGGTGCAAAAAGTAAATTTCCGCATTTTGAAGCAGCTCTGACTTTCTGAGCACCTGTCATGTTTCTTGAGGTGCTAGAATGCCAGAATAGTATAGATACCCCCCAAATGACCCAATTTTGGAAATTAGACACCCCAAAGTATTCACGGAGGGGCATGGTGAGTTCATGTATGGTTTAATTTTTTTTCACAAGTTGGTGGGAAATGACACTTTCTAAGGAAAAAAAAATATTATTAAGTTTCCATTTCTGCTAACTTCTGGAAAAAAAATAAAAAAATCTCCCATGGACTCACTATGCCCCTCACTGAATACCTTGTCTAATTTCCAAAATGGGGTCATTTGGGGGTGTGTTTACTGTTCTGGCATTTTGGGCGGAGCTAAATTGTGAGCAACCCTGTAAAGCCTAAAGGTACTCATTGGACTTCCAGCCCCTTTACGCACCTAGGCTGCAAAAAAGTGTCACACATGTGGTATCGCCGTACTAAGAAGAAGTAGGGCAATGTGTTTTGGGGTGTGTTTTTACATATACCCATACTGGGTGAGAGAAATATCTCTGTAAATTGACAACTTTGTATAAAAAACTGGAAAAAGTTGTAATTTACAGAGATATTTCTCACACACTGGATGGGTATGTGTGAAAAGACACCCCAAAACACAGTGCTCTACTTCTTCTGAGTACGGCGATACCACATGTGTGACACTTTTTTGCAGCCTAGCTGCGCAAAGGGGCCCAAATTCCAATGAGTACCTTTTAGGAGGGCATTTTTAGGCATTTGGATTCCAGACTTCTTCTCACGCTTTAGGGCCCCTAAAATGCCAGGGCAGTATAAATACTCCACATGTGACCCCATTTTGGAAAGAAAACACCCCAAGGTATTCCGTGAGGGGCATGGCGAGTTCATAGAAGATTTTTATTTTTTTTTCTGTAAAAAATTAAGTATAAAAACAGTGCCAAAACAGCCCTTTTTTGGTTACCTTGCCTCACAAAAAACGTAATATAGAGCAATTAAAAATCATATTTACCCCAAAATAGTACAAATAAAACTGGCACCTTATCCCCTAGTTTCCAAAATGGGGTCAATTTTTGGGAGTTCGTATTGTAAAGGTGCATCAGGGGCCTTCAAATGGGACACGGCATCTAAAACTCAGTCCAGCAAAATCTGACTTCCAAAAACCATATGGCGCTCCTTTCCTTCTGTGCCTTGCCGCCTGTCCTTACATCAGTTTACGACCACATGTGGGGTGTTCCTCTAAACCGCAGAATCAGGGCAATAAATATAGAGTTTTGTTTGGCTGTTAACCCTCGATGTGTTCCCATGACAGTAATTCTGCAGCCCATGTATGTGCCCCTATCACACCCGTCATTCTGCACGTGTCCCCATGACACTAATTCTGCAGCCCATGTATGTCCCCCTATCACACCAGTCATTCTGCACATATGAGTTGCCATGGCAGTAATTCTGCCGCCCATGTATGTCCCCCTATCACAGCAGTGATACAGCACAGATGTGTCCCCATGACAATAATTCTGCCGCCCATGTATGCCCCCCTATCACAGCAGTGATACTGCACATATGTGTCCTCATGACAGTAATTCTGCAGCCCGTGTATGTCCCCCTATCACAGCAGTGATACTGCACAGATGTGTTACCATGACAGTAATTCTGCAGCCCGTGTATGTCCCCCTAATCACAGCAGTGATACTGCACAGATGTGTTACCATGACAGAAATTCTGCCGCCTATGTATGTCCCCCTATCACAGCAGTGATACAGCACAGATGTGTTATCATGACAGAAATTCTGCTGCCTATGTATGTCCCCTGTGGGGAGTCGCTCTGGTAGACAGCGGTGCGGGTGCAGTTTAGAGGCAAAACAAGGAGTCCAGATGGTGCATCAAACAGTGTTTTATTCACACTTGCACGCCATAAATGAAAAGCAGTCTCTTGGTGACAGTTAACACACAACGGAAATACTGTGGCAAAACAAAAACAGGCCAACACAGGGTCCAGTCACCTTGGGTGGTTTAGGTGCGGGTTCACACCTAGCAGTCGGCTCAGCCGCAGACGATTCCACCTTCAGGTCGCAGGGAAACACCACCTTGCTGAGCTCCTTCCTCCAGGACAGAGAATTCCTCAGCCCTGTTTGCAGGCTCCAGGATAATCACACCCTCAGACACAGCTGCTGGCTGCGTTTTATACCCAGCCCAAAACATGGACTGGACCGTGGGGAGCAGCCACCCACCCTACTCTTTAGCTGCTCCCAGTAAGAGCCGGCCCGGATCGGCTTTGCAGCCATGCTATTTAACAGAGCAGCACTAGCTGCTGCAGACAAAAACCCGGCTCTCACCTCACCGAGGCCAGCAACCTCGGTGACACGTACCTGCTATCAAATACAACACCTTGCACCCTCTTACACCCCCTATCACAACAGTCATTCTGCACATATGTGTCCCCATGACAGTAATTCTGCAGCCCATGTATGTTCCCCATGATAAAAGTCATTCTGCAGATATGTGTTCCCATGATAGTAATTCTGCAGCCCGTGTATGTCCACCTATCACAGCAGTGATACAGCACAGATGTGTACCCATTAAAGTAATTCTGCAGCCCGTGTATGTCCCCTTATCACAGCAGCGATACAGCACAGATGTGTCCCCATGACAGTAATTCTGCAGCCCGTGTATGTTCCTCTATCACAGCAGTGATACAGCACAGATGTGTTACCATGACAGAAATTCTGCCGCCTATGTATGTCCCCCTATCACACCAGTCATTCTGCACAGATGTGTCCCCATGACAGTAATTCTGCCACCCCTGTATGTCCTCCTATCACCGCAGTGATACAGCACAGATGTGTTACCATGACAGTAATTCTGCCGCCTATGCATGTCCCCCTATTACACCAGTCATGGGATTACAAATCATACCACTTACCCAACACCTTTCTCCCTTAGCACATATTAATAAAAACACTCGACTCCAAAAATTTAAGTGGATTAAAATTGGCCACGGCCACTTTATTAAAGAACATATAAACCAGTAAATTTATTTTATTTTTTAAAAATGTATTCATTATTAATCAATATCAATAAATTATCATAAATAACTGAATAACTAGATAACCAAACCTCAAGTAGGCCAGCCATAAGCTCGGCCCTACTATCTGTCACAACTCGTCCGCTCACTCACAATGAGCGACTTCCCCTCCTTCTAATAAAGCGACCATGACAGACAGGCAAAATGGGAGGGGGGGCGACTCCTCTTCTTCACAGGAATGTCCAGCGGTGGCACTTGACACCCCCAGAGCACCTCTATAAATCCCCCAGGTACCAAAGGGACACTTGAAACTGCCGCCAATCACTGCTTGTTGCTGGGCACTTACAGTAAAACTGCCCAGCAACGTCATTCTAATAGGTCAAACAAATGACCAATGATTGACACCCATTAAATTACCTCAGAACACCATAACTAACATTTATTTAGGCTGGAAAATTTCCCGCCAAAAATGACTGCCAAACACACAGGGATGATTATAATCATCATGTGAATTCACTCATATTCAATTCGTGAATTCTTACATTCTGCACATATGTGTCCCCATGACAGTAATTCTGCAGCCCATGAATGTTCTCTATGACAACAGTCATTCTGCAGATATGTGTTCCCATGACAGTAATTCTGCAGCCCGTGTATGTCCCCCTATCACAGCAGTGATACAGCACAGATGTGTCCCCATGACACTAATTCTGCCGCCCATGTAGGTCCCCCTGTCACAGCAGTGATACAGCACAGATGTTTCCCCATGACAGTAATTCTGCCGCCCATGTAGGTCCCCCTATCACAGCAATGATACAGCACATATCTGTTTCCATGACAGTAATTCTGCCGCCCATGTATGCCCCCTATCACAGCAGTGATACAGCACATATGTGTCCTCATGACAGTAATTCTGCAGCCCGTGTATGTCCCCCTATCACAGCAGCGATACTGCACAGATGTGTCCCCATGACAGTAATTCTGCAGCCCATGTATGTCCCCCATCACAGCAGTGATACAGCACAAATGTGTTACCATGACAGCAATGCTGCAGCCCGTGTATGTCCCCCTATCACAGCAGTGATACAGCACAGATGTGTTACCATGACAGAAATTCTGCTGCCCATGTATGTCCCCCTATCACAGCAATGTTACAGCACATATGTGTCCCCATGAAAGTAATTCTGCCGCCCATGTATGTCCCCCTGTCATAGCAGTGATACAGCAGATATGTGTATCCATGACAGTAATTCTGCCGCCCGTGTATGTCCCCCTATCACAGCAGTGATACAGCACAGATGTGTTACCATGACAGTAATTCTGCCGTTTATGTATGTCCCCTATCACACCAGTCATTCTGCACAGATGTGTCCCCATGATAGTAATTCTGCCAACCCTGTATGTCACCCTATCACAGCAGTGATACAGCACAGATGTTTTACCATGACAGTAATTCTGCCGCCTATGTATAACCCCCTATTACACCAGTCATTCTGCACATATGTGTCCCCATGACAGTAATTCTGCAGCCCATGTATGTTTCCTATGACAACAGTCATTCTGCAGATATGTGTTCCCATGACAGTAATTCTGCAGCCCGTGTATGTCCCCCTATCACAGCAGTGAATCAGCACGTGTGTGTCCCCATGACAGTAATTCTGCAGCCCATGTATGTTCCCTATGACAACAGTCACTCTGCAGATATGTGTTCCCATGACAGTAATTCTGCAGCTCGTGTATGTCCCCCTATCATAGCAGTGATACAGCACAGCTGTGTCCTCATGACACTAATTCTGCAGGCCACGTATGTCCCCCTATCACAGCAGTGATACAGCACAGATGTTTCCCCATGACAGTAATTCTGCCGCCCATGTAGGTCCCCCATCATAGCAGTGATACAGCAGATATGTGTCCCCATGATAGTAATTCTGCCACCCATGTATGCTCCCCTATCACAGCAATGATACAGCACATATCTGTTTCCATGACATTAATTCTGCTGCCCATGTATGTACCCCTATCACAGCAGTAATACAGCACAGATGTGTCCCCATGACAGTAATCCTGCTGCCCATGTATGCCCCCCTATCACAGCAGTGATACAGCACATATGTGTCCCCATGACAGTAATTCCGCAGCCCATGTATGTTCCCCTATCACAGCAGTGATACAGCACAGATGTGTCCCCATGACAGTAATCCTGCTGCCCATGTATGCCCCCCTATCACAGCAGTGATACAGCACATATGTGTCCCCATGACACTAATTCTGCAGCCCATGTATGTTCCCTATGACAACAGTCATTCTGCAGATATGTGTTCCCATGACAGTAATTCTGCAGCCCGTGTATGTCCCCCTATCACAGCAGTGATACAGCACGTGTGTGTCCCCATGACAGTAATTCTGCCGCCTATGTATGTCCCCCTATTACACCAGTCATTCTGCACATATGTGTCCCCATGACAGTAATTCTGCAGCCCATGTATGTTCCCTATGACAACAGTCACTCTGCAGATATGTGTTCCCATGACAGTAATTCTGCAGCCCGTGTATGTCCCCCTATCACAGCAGTGATACAGCACAGCTGTGTCCCCATGACACTAATTCTGCAGGCCACGTATGTCCCCCTATCACAGCAGTGATACAGCACAGATGTTTCCCCATGACAGTAATTCTGCCGCCCATGTAGGTCCCCCATCATAGCAGTGATACAGCAGATATGTGTCCCCATGATAGTAATTCTGCCACCCATGTATGCTCCCCTATCACAGCAATGATACAGCACATATCTGTTTCCATGACATTAATTCTGCTGCCCATGTATGTACCCCTATCACAGCAGTAATACAGCACAGATGTGTCCCCATGACAGTAATCCTGCTGCCCATGTATGCCCCCCTATCACAGCAGTGATACAGCACATATGTGTCCCCATGACAGTAATTCTGCAGCCCATGTATGTTCCCCTATCACAGCAGTGATACAGCACGTGTGTGTCCCCATGACAGTAATCCTGCTGCCCATGTATGCCCCCCTATCACAGCAGTGATACAGCACATATGTGTCCCCATGACAGTAATTCTGCAGCCCATGTATGTTCCCTATGACAACAGTCATTCTGCAGATATGTGTTCCCATGACAGTAATTCTGCAGCCCGTGTATGTCCCCCTATCACAGCAGTGATACAGCACGTGTGTGTCCCCATGACAGTAATTCTGCCGCCTATGTATGTCCCCCTATTACACCAGTCATTCTGCACATATGTGTCCCCATGACAGTAATTCTGCAGCCCATGTATGTTCCCTATGACAACAGTCACTCTGCAGATATGTGTTCCCATGACAGTAATTCTGCAGCCCGTGTATGTCCCCCTATCACAGCAGTGATACAGCACAGATGTTTCCCCATGACAGTATTTCTGCCGCCCATGTAGGTCCCCCATCATAGCAGTGATACAGCACATATCTATTTCCATGACAGTAATTCTGCTGCCCATGTATGTACCCCTATCACAGCAGTTATACAGCACAGATTTGTCCCCATGACAGTAATTCTGCTGCCCATGTATGTCCCCCTATCACAGCAGTGATACAGCACATATGTGTCCCCATAAAAGTAGTTCTGCCTCCCATGTATGTCCCCCTGTCATAGCAGTGATACAGCAGATATGTGTTTCCATGATAGTAATTCTGCCGCCCATGTATGTCCCCCTATCAAAGCAGTGATACAGCACATATATATGTTCCACTATCACAGTAGATCTAAGGGCTTGTTCACATGACTGTTTCTCCTTTCCGTTCCCCTGCATGCACTACGTTCGTCTCCGCTCAAAAATCATGTTCTGAGCCGACACGGAACGGTCCCCATTATAGTCTATGGGGTCTTTAGGCTCCGTTACCCTCTGTTAGGTGTCAGTTATCTCCAGAATCCGTCATTTCTGTCCTTCTGCTTCTTAACTGAGCTGGAGAACGGAAAAGAGAAACGGTGATGTGAACGAGCCCTTAGATGGTTAGTTACAAGCAGATCACATCTCTGCTGCCCATGCTGTACTGGAAATGAACTCAGACTGCATGTAGTGCTTTTTACATAAAAACACTGTAAAAGCAGAGTGTGTGCAGCAAAGGCTGAGTGTGGTGCTGGAGTATGTAGGGGATACAACCATGCCTTACTACCACAAACATATAACATGAATAATAAAGAATATATATAGTGTAAGGCAGTGCTATTATATTATAAAGACTAGCTTACCATTAGTTTTCTTTGTCCACGCAACAGAGAATGTTCACACAGTTCTACCACTTCCTAGAGTGTTTGTGATAGCAGGAGGAGGGCGTGTTTAAGTGTGGAGAGCACCTATTGGTTGAGGTGCAGAAGCTAGTGCACGAGGAGCTCAGTGCATTGTGGGTAGTGAGGGCAGGCTGGATTAGCTTCAAGATGAGTCATCAGTGGCCATCTTAACTAAATAAGGAAATTGCAGTTTTGTGCAGACTGGTTGCTAAGGGCTGGATCTTATGAAATATGGGGTGAGTAAGTCTAATAGTTATTGATTCTGGAATATCATGTTATTGGTAACTACATATATGAACATTGAAATTTGGGTTTAAATGTGACAGTTATCCTTTAATTCCTACCTGGCCAAGTTGCTGGCGGTGCAGCTGCTGCTGTACCATTTAGTTGAGTCTGCTGCCTTTAGGGAGCTAAAGGAGTGTGCTCAGCATAGCTGGAAGATTCCTAGCCAGCATTATTTCTCCCAAAAAGCAATCCCTGCCTTGTAATCTCATGTGATAGACAATGTAAGCCAATCTGCGATTCTCACTCTGCAGCAAGGTTCACGTCACAGTGAAAACCTGGAGCAGGTCTGACAGGCAGGGATAGTACATGTCCCACTGGGTCAAAGTTTTTTCCAGCACTGATGAGGCAGCACCCCGGCTATGAGCCCAGGTCCTTTAGACCCCTCCACGATTATGTCAGCCTGGCTACCACATCAGGCACTTAGCCACCTCCTCCTGGCTACCACACCAGGCACTTAACCGCCTCCTCCACCTCCATGGACATGTCTCCATCCCCAACAGCAGCAGGGCACTTCATCGCTCACACTACCCCTATCACAAGTGCCAAGTCAAGCCTTGCCAGGCCATGTTGGAGCTGATTGGCCTAGACGAGAGTAGCCATGCAAGCAAGCAGTTGCTAAAGTAAATCAGGCATAAAACATCCCACTGGCTTTTATCCTGCTGTCTCCATTTGGGCAAGGTGGTCGGTGACAATGGGCGCACCATCCTGTCCACCCTGAACCTGGGCGAAATAACACATGCTCCCTGCATGGCGCACGTCATCAACCTAGCAGTGCGACGCTTTCTAAATAAGTACTGAACACTGGCTTGCCCAAGGTGCTGGCAAAATCCAGGAGACTGTCCAAACACTTCAACGACTCTTACATGGTAAGGAACACTCTCCTGGACCTGAAGAACTACCTGCTCTACACCTCTTAATCCATGACGTGCCAACTAGCTGGAATTTAACTTTGCCCATACTCGAACGTTTGCATGTCTTCTCTGTGCATATCCGTCTAGGAGATCAGCCTGTGAACATACTCTGGACCAGCTGCTTCACCATATAGACTTGAAAAAGGAGTCTTGTAACTCCAAAATGCATTGTCGCTAGAGATGAGCCAATTGAAGCTGACAAGATAGAATTACAAATTGCCACTATACAGCTCTGTAATTTTAGCAAACCTGTCTTATTAGGGTGCAAGTGCTGTTTGATACTGGCATTAACAGGGTTTATTACAAGGAAATATTTCTTGGTTTTATTTGCCCTTGTGCGGTGCAGTTATATGTTCTAAAGCATTTTTTGGCTTGTATTAGTGGGAAAAAGGGCTTATTAGCCGTTGTGTGGTGAAGGGTGGAAATGAAAGTCCCTTTTTGTTGTGTATTAGTGGCAAAAATAAAATATATTTGCCGCTCAGCGGTGCAGTTATCTGTTTTAAAGCCCTTTTTTGCGTGTATTAGTGGGAAAAAAAATATCTTTGCCTCTCAGCTGTGCAGTGATATATTTGGAAGCCCTGTATGCTGTGTATTAGTGACGAAATAAAAATATATTCGCCGTTTAGCGTTGCATATATTTGTTGAAAAGACTGTTGTGTAACAGTAGAAAAAAAATTAGGCCTAATTGACGTTCTGTGGTGCAGTAATATATTGGGAGTCCAGTTTGCCGTGTATTAGTGGCGAAATAAAAAAATACTCACTGTCCAGCGTTGCATATATCTGTTGTAAAGCCTCTTGTGTAAAAGTAGAAAAAAATTGGGCCTAATTGACGTTCTGCGGAGTAGTGATATATTGGAAAGCCTAGTTTGCCGTATATTAGTAGCAACATAAAAATATATTTGCCGTCCAGCGTTGCATTTATCTGTTGAAAAGCCTTTTGTGTAAAAGTGGGAAAAAATTAGGGCCTAATTGCCGCTCAGCGGTGCATTTATCTGTTGAAAAGTCTTTTGTGTAAAAGTGGGAACTCGTGATGTTTTCCCTGACGTAGAGACCAGGGGTTGGTAGTTATGGTTGGAATCTTGATGAACTTTGCCACTCTTTCGGGCTCCAAGCAATCTTGAAGCTTTGTCTTCTCATTGTCTGTAGCTACTAGAGGCCTGTTCATGCCAGGCAGGTTACCCCAGAAGTACCTGGCTCGATGAGCAAATACCGCACTTGCATGAATCTTGACAGGATTTGTCTCCAGGTGGAGAGAAATCGTTTTTTGGAATGCTTTCTCCATCACAACCACGTCGTCGAATAAACAGAGGCCTGGCCAATTCTCTCCTGTCTAGGGCAACACTTGATTTTCTTTATTAATTTTATTAAATATTAAATTTAACCAAAACTTGATTAAAATTATAATAAAGTAAAGTTAAATTCACCAATATTTTATCCAAATCTTCAAGGGAAATTGCCGGACAATCAATTTGCCAAGCCTTTTGTGCCGAAGAACGTGTATTATTAAATCGTGTTTTAAGCAACACTTTATAAAGAGAAATTTTAACTTTCTGTTCTGTCCCATATTCCCTATAGATGAATAGACGAAGCGGCCACTCTTTGGCCTCCTCATGCTGCTGCCACCTCTGAAATCTCTTGTAGTCGTGTCACTCTGTGGCCTCCTGATGCTGCTGCCACCTCCTCAATCTCTCGTCGTCAAACTACTCTGTGGCCTCCTCATGCTGCTGCCACCTCCGCAATCTCTTATCGTTGTGCCACTTTGCGGTCTCCTCATGCTGCTGCCAACTCAGCAATCTCTTGTCGTCATGCCACTCTCTTGTTGTCATGCCTCTCTGTGGCCTCAACAGTGACGTCAACACAAACATACTGCTGACACCGTCTCCAATTTTTGAAAAGTTCGCTCATCTCTAGTTGTCACCTTGCCATTAAATGAAAGATATTTTGTGTATCCTGTTGTGGTCTTGGTATCGCGCCAAGAGTGGTCATAACAACCCAGGCTATCCTTTGCCTGCATTTTCTTTTCTAGTCTACATCAATTTTCCATAAGGCTGCTGTTACAACCATCAAGCTGCTGCCTGCATGCCAACATGTATCATATGGCTGCTTCTGTAGCCGTTGCTATCTCAGGTTCTCCTGGCTGTTAATCCCCTATTGCCATCACCATTAACGCAAAGCATCTGCCACTACTACCACTACCCACTACTACTATTACTACTACTACCAAAGACAGCCTTGTATGTTCCATACTGTGCTGCTTTTGCTGCTGCCACTATTGTGGCCGCATGCCACTATAACCGTAACGTACGCTTCCCATATCAGCACTACACTGCTCCTCCCGATTAAAAGGGAGAATGTTTTATAGACTCATTTACAACCAACTACTTTTTCTTCTGACAACTAGCACTTCTGCGTGTCATAATTATTTTATGCATGGTCCCCCAAGACACTTTTTACATTTATTTTTTAATCCTATACCACCGTTTGTGATTAATCATCATCTGTCCCCAATAAGGGCTCATGCACACAAACGTGTGCCGCCCGTTGCCGTATAGCGGACTTCAATGGGTCCGCAAATTCGGAGATGCAGAACAGTACGGAACGGAACACTATGGAAGCACTACAAAGAGCTTCAATGGGGTTCTGTTCCTTACTTGCTCTATCTTTTTGCGGAACGGACGAATGCAGACCCGTTCAAGTTGAATGGGTTTGGATTCATCCTGGCGGCCATACGGAGGTTGCTCGTGCATTGAGGACTGAAAATTGCGGTCCTCAAGGCATGGAATGGTCCACCTTTGGCCGTGTGAATGAGCCCTAAGGGTTCAATTTTTTAAAGCTTTGGAATATCAAAAAGCATAACACATGTGTCGGCATGGTGTGTTTTTAAACACGCTGTATGTTAATGCCATCACATGTGCGTTTACCCATAGCTATGTATGTCTCTGTCACTTGGACATCATTGACTATTGCTGTCATTGCATTCCATAGCTTGGGGAGGGTGGAGGGGAAAAGAAAATAATTCATAAAAAAAATTCAAACAGAGATGACAAGCCTACAGGGAGTAATATATCAACTTTCAGGGCAGTTGGAGCAACTTTGTTTCAGCCCAAATTGATTGATGACTCTGCTGGCGGGGTTTCTGTGGGTCATCAACCTAGCCCTGCCCCAGAAGTGGAAGAGATTGAGTGCACTGATGCCCAACCACTTATGTTACAGGATGTGGACATGGGAGGACCACCGCAGCACTTTTTGATGATGATGACGAAAAACAGGTGCCAACTGCTGCGTCTTTCTGCCATGTGCAGACCGTCAAGGAGGGCAGGGGTGAATAGTGGGTGGAAGATGATGTGGAGGATGAAGAGGTCCTAGACCCCACATGGAATCAAGGTCATGCAAATGACGTGTGCAGTTCGGAGGAAGAGATGGTGGTCACACAGCGCCACCTGCACAGCAAAAGAGGGAACAGGGTGCAAAAGCAGAGTGGCCGTCCATTAGCCAGTATGCCTGCTACTGCACACCGCTCCCAAGAACTGAGCATAACAAAGCCAGCTCCAAGTAGTTCCCTGGTGGCAGTTCTTCAGACAATGTGCTGACGACAAGATGCAAGTAGATTGCACGGGTGTGCAATCAGAGCCTAACACGAGGCATACATTTTCTAAACCTAAGCACCACCTGCATGACCAGGCATCTAAATGTAAAGAATGAGCTGCAGTAGAGTACACTGAAAACTGAAAAACCACAAAAGATCTCAGGCTCCTCTTGCTCCCTCTTTTTCCTCCCCCTCTGGAGTGACAGTGTCACCTGCCGCCCCGCAAACAGGATATGGCAGCAACACCACCACCTCCACCACCATCACCCAGAATGTCCACAATGTCCCATGGAAGCGTACAGTTTTACATCCCCCAAACACTGGAGAGAAAGAGGAATTATTCCCCTACCCCCCTGCGATCCCTGGCCCTGAATGCCAGCATTTCAAAATTCCTGGCCTTTGAAATAATGTAATTCCCTCTGGTGAAGACAGAGACTTTTAAAAACCTTATGGCGGTTACTGTGCCACAGTACGTGGTTCCAAGCCGCCCCTACTTTTCCAGGCTAGCTATCCCTGCCCTGCACAACCAAGTGTTGGACAAAATCAGGTGTGCACTGCGCAACTCCATCTGTGGCAAGTTCAATATAACTACCAATACATGGACCAGTAAGCACGGGCAGGGACATTATATCTCCCTAACTGCACACTGGCAAAATGCAGCTGAGTCTGAGGCGGATAGCAGTTTGGTGCATGTCCTACCGCCACTGAGGATTGCAGGACATTTCTCATTGCCTCCTGTTGCCTCCTCCTCCGCTTTCTCCTCTACCGCCTTCTCATCTGGTCAGTGCAACACCTTCATCACCAACTTCAGTACAGCTAGGGGGAAATGACAGCATGCTTTTTGAAACTCATCTGTTTGTGGGAAAACCCCAAACCGCGCAGGAGCTGTGGACAGGCATGGAACAACAGACCAATGAGAGATTGGTGCCATTGAGCCTCAAGCCCGGCCTGGTGGTGTGCGATAACTGGTGAAATCTTGTAGCAGCTCTGGGCCTAGCTGGTTTGATGCACATCCCTTGCCTGACGCATGTGCTGAATTTGGTGGTGCAGAGGTTCCTGAAAGATTGCTCCGATATGTCAGAGCTTCTGCAGAAAGTGCGGTCTGTCTGGGAGTACTTTCGGAGTTCTCACCCTGGTGCTGTTTGCCTGTCTGCGCTGCAGCATAAATTCGGCCTTCCCGCTCAATGCCTCATATGCGAGGAGAAACTGTGAGAGCAGCAGCAGGCGATAGTAGAGTTTCAGCTGCAGAACACATGGGTGAGTCGCTCTGCGGAATAGCACCACTTCACCACCAACAAGTGGGCCTCCATGCGGGATGTGTGTGAAATGTTGTGTTGTTTGGAGTACTCCACCAACATGGACGGTGCCAATGACGCAGTCCTCAGCGTTACTGCCCACTTCTATGTCTCCTTGAAAAAACACTTCGGGACAGTCATTCACAAGTGGCTCGGAGGGTGGATTCCTGCACCAACAGAAGACAAGTACACAACTGTCCATCCAGGGCACAGTTCTTCAGGATGAAGAGAAGGAGGATGATGAGGAGGAGGAACAGTGTTCACAACAGGGTGGCACCCAAAGCAGCTTATGGGCATCAATGGAGCTTGGCTGTGGGGATACAGAGGACACAGATGATACACCTCCCGCAGAAGACAGCTTGTTGATTGCCCCTGGGCAGCCTGGCACACATGAGCGACTACATGCTGCAGTGCCTGCGCACCAACCGCCGAGTTGCCCACATTTTAACCAGTGCTGATTACTGGGTGGCAACCCTGCTTGATCCCCGCTACAAGGAGAACGTGCTGTTCCTAATTCCATCCCTGGGCTGTGATATGAAGATGCAGGAGTACAAGCGCATTCTGGTAGACGCGCTGCTGATGGCATTCACACCTGACAGCGGGGGCTCAGTGAAAGCACAAGGCAAAGGCAGAGGAGGAGGAGGAAGAAGTTGCCAACGCAGCTGGGGCACTGCCAGCACCAAGGGAGGGTTAGTATGGCCAAAATGTGGAAAGGCTTTGTAAGCATGCCACAACAACCTGCACCATCAGCTGATACGGAACGTCTAAGTAGGAGCTAGCATTTCCACAACATGGCGAAACAGTACCTGTGCACATGCCTACACATACTGACTGATGGGTCTGCCCCATTCAACTTCTGGGTCTCCAAATTGGGCACATGGCCTGAGCTTGCCCTTTACGCCTTGGAGGTGCTGGCCTGCCCTGCAGCGAGTGTATTGTCCTACTCCACTTTGACCTCCACCTCCGAGTTCAAGATTATTATCTTCTTATTTTTATCTATTCTTTATTATTCTAAGTAATTTCCCTATCCATATTGTTTGATGGGCAACTGTCCTGCTCTTACCCCCATTTTGCTTCCTTTTGCAGCCTTCTAGCCATTACTACGACTATTTTACAGCCATTTTAGTGCACTAAAGTTCAGGTCCTTATTTACTTCAATGGGATTCGGGTTCAGGTTCGAGTTTGGGTCACAAACCTGAACTTTGACCCGAAGTTTGGCCGAACCAACAGGTCTGCTCATCCCTAGTCCTGTGACCACCACAGCCTTCTCTGTGCTTACCTAGCAGAGAGAAGCATATTGTTTAGCAGCTGTGCTTGATGTCACACTCAGCCCCATTCACTTCCATGGGGCTGAACTGCACTTAGGACAAGTGACCAATGATCGTGTCGTCACTGGCTTAGAAAAAGCTAAGAGAAAGCCATGGCGCTACTGCGAGTGCCACTGTCTTCTTAAACAGGGGTCCCGGGTTTCAGACACCCACCAATCACATACTGATAACTGGTGTTGAGTGAATCGAAGTAACCAAAGTGGACTTTGATCCAAATTTCAAGAAAAATTTCAGACTGCACAAAGCTGAACTTCCTTGCGCTTTGTGGTAACTAATCAATTTTTTCCTAAAATGTTGCATTAAAGTAAAAAAATGAAAAAAATCCATCCACTTGATCGCCGCTTCTGGCTGCTTCTGTATTGATTGAAGAAAACTCGCCAAAGGACCTGAGGCAAGCCTGATGAAATCACCATGTGATCACACGGTCTGTGCGGTGACATCATCGATATATGTCATCTGGACCCGGTGATTTGTCTATTTTTATATTTTTAAGATGCTGCTCTGTGCATTTCTTCCTTGGTCAAACAGTGCACATTAAATGGGGAGTTTATTTTGACACTGTGCGTTCATCTGACATTTCATTTTCTTCAGTGAATACAGTGGAGAAAAAAATATTTAATACATTTGTTTTCTCCTTGTCGCTTTCCACACTCCTCCCTCATCATTCTGTAAAAAGGCCAACACTTTCAGGTTTAAACTTTTTACCATTTATATAATTGGAGAATATTTTAGGGTTAGTCTTACTCCCTTTGACGATAAGCCTCCAGCTCGGCTGCTTTTATTTGTCTTTTTCATATCCTATTTTTCCTTATTGTTACTAAATGCTTCTTTGCTACTATCCTTTTAGTAATCTAAATGCTTAATTTTTGTAATGTATTCTCCTTTTATATTTCTATTTATCCACATCATTTTTTTCTTGTTCCTGCACTTTTATTCTCATAAGGTACCCATATACCTTTCACAATGAGAGAACATTGTCCCAGTTAGTGAAGCTAATGGCATCTCTTAGCTGGTCACATTTTGTGGTCACTATTTCCCCAACTTGTACATTTGTTGTCTACTTAGACTGTTGGTTAACACAAAGTACAGTATGGCTGTCCCTCTTGTACCAGTTGTGAAAAATAATTGTCTTTAATTATTGAAAAGAAGCTGTTTCCTATATGAACTCCACAGGTTTCAATTCCCAGCCTATATCTGGGTAGTTGAAGTCCTTCATAATACCAACCTCATAATTATTTGCCGCTTCCTCTGTTTCTCTTGGTAGTAGATTTTCTGTGGACTCTGTTATGTTAGGAGGCTTAGTTCTTATAGATTGCAGCCATGCAATTTAACTGCCCAGTATAGCTATCATCCAAAGTTATTCCCACTATGTCATAGTTCTCCACAGAAACTACTAGGGTTTCGTGAACTTCAAGTTTTGAAGTTCGAGTTCGGGTATATGCTGAATTGCATTATGTATTCCACTATCACGGACCGTAATGCAATTCCATGACGGAATGCATAACGAAAGGCCTTTAAAGGCATTCTCTTATGCATTCCGTCATAATAGAAGTCTATGGCCAGCATATCAGATCCTCCCCTGCATAACTAAAACCAGACAGATCCGTTATGCTGGCTATAGATTTCTATTATGATGGAATGCATAACGGAATGCCACTAAAGGCATTCAGTCATTGAATTGCGTTATAGTTTGTGGTGACGGAATCCATAACGCAATTCAGCATATATCTAAACCCGTACTCGAACTTCAAAACTTGAAGTTCACTCATCCCTTGATATTACTAATTCCAGTTCACCAATTTTATTAGTCAGGTATCTGGGATTAGCATACATACAATTTAGATGTTTTTGGATATTTTTTATCTACGCCTTTCCTTATGATATGATTTTTTTTTCCACTACACCTTTCCTATTAATGCCACAAATAAAATGTTTACAGTTCCTGATTAGAATGAAGAACTGTGTTTCTGGCATCAAATGTGCTTTTTGGTGAACTTCAGTACTTAGAGTACAACATACTTGTTTTATAACATTTATTATGCCCTTGAATTGCCAGCTCAGCTTGTATTTCAAAGATCATATTTCCATATACTCGTTGCTCATTTTCAGAAATATATGTAAATTAGTGATATTAAATTCACATAGTGCTAGCACTTTCTAATCCTCCTCTGTTTTCCACAGTTTACACTGTAAAATGAACTGTCTGATTAAAAGATTTATGACAGCCCACTTGTTATAAAGAGATAGAAAGTCATTGCATTGTTCAATAAAACGGCAATAGTAATTACAAACACAATGACACAATGATACAAAGCATTCTACGAAAGATTTACAGCATTCCTCCCCAGTCATAACCTTCTTCCACTCCCGCCTACTAGCTTTTCTTACACGTCTTTATTTAGAGAAAAACTTTGCTCAAGTCCAAGAATTTCAAATACATATATGTTAATAATACTGTAGCATTCTCGAAAATGTCAGCTTTTATTTAAACTGGTCTATGGAGGGTGGTAGGAGGGCTTTAGTTATTTATTTTTGTCTTTATATTCATACCGTACATTAGCTTGAAACATATGTTGTAAGGCTACATGACCTTTAAATGTTTCCCTTCAGGATTAAGTTCAAAGAAAAAAAATAATGCATTATAATACCACTAACAAACAAACTTAGCTCTATACTAAACTCACCTCTGCTAGACTTGCATGCATATTTTATAGAACAACACCTTGAAGGGGCAGTTGCATCAGAAATAGTTGCTGATGGTCACTGCACCTCTGTTAATGAAGTTGAATTGGCTGAAAAGTTTTTATGGCATTATCGGAATTGGACCTCCACTGATTGGGAAAGGGTTGCTTTCTCTCACGAGTCACATTTTCTGCTTCATCGATCAGATGGACATTGGCATTTCAGGCAAGAAATATCAGGGAACAAACACCCTGCAACCACTGCTAGAAGAACACAAGCTGGTGGTGCCCACATTATATTTTGGGAAATGTTTTCATGGTATTTTCTCTCTTCACAGCTTCTAGACCTACCCCTGGCAACAGTAAATATATTCCCCTCTATATTGACCATTATGGAAAAAGGACACAATACCAAAAAATATTTTGGTCGTTTATTTATTTATTTTTAAAGATTTATTTTTACATTTTTCTTATTATGAAAAGCTGAAAACAAAAATACTGAAATAAATTTTACATAAAAAAGTATTATCAAAAAAGGCCACCCAAATTATGTGAATAGCCAAACAGAAATAAAGTTAACTGCATGCAATAAAAAATTAAAATATCTGTGGGCAATAAAAATTTTTAGTAAAATGGCCAGTTGGTGATCTGGCTAAAATGGGGTTGATGGTGTTACCCTCTACTCTTGGAGATGTGGTATCCACATAACTGCTCTTGATTAGAGATATGACTATAGAGTATTTGCAAAATTAACATTAACATTGACATTGAAATTAGAATTATGTCATATGTACAGTTGAGCGAACACCTGGATGTTCAGGTTCGAGAAGTTCGGCCGGTCTTACCGAAAATGTTCGGGTTTAGGATCCGAACTCGACCCGAACTTGACCCCGAACCCGAACCCCATTGAAGTCAATGGGGAACCGAACTTTTGGGCACTAAAAAGGCTGTAAAATATCCAAGGAAAGGGCTAGAGGGATGCAAAAGGCAGCAAAATGTAGGTAAATCCCCTGCAAACAAATTTGGATAGGGAAATGACTTAAAATAAAATAAATAAAAATTAACCAATATCAATTGGCAACTTGGAGGAGGAGGTGGAATAGGAAGTTGGGGTGGCATCAGATGGGAATGCTATGGGAGTTGAAGTTCTCATCACAGCCAAAAAGGATCCATGTCTGCCTGCAGTGCCACAGGCCTCATTCACAGACTCAGGCCAATGGCAACCATACATGGGAGTTGAAGTTGTCATCACAGCCAAGAAGGAATCATGTCTGCCTGAAGGGCCACAGGCCTTATTCAAAAATTCAGACCCATGGGACCCACAAAGAGGAGAGTTAAAATCACGCTAAGACAGTATTGATTTCACCCAGCAATGCCACAGGCCTCATTCACAGATTCAGACCCATGGCACCCACAAAGAGGAGAGTTACAGTCATGGCAAATCAGTATTGACTTCACCCAGCAGTGCCACAGGCCTCATTTACTAATTCAGGAGGACCATGGCACACGCAAAGAGCAGAGCGTTCCCGTAACAGCAACACAGGCCTTAGGTCATACTACAATGGAACAGGCCTTTATCATTTATGTAGGCTCCTGACACCCAGACAGAGGAGAGGTAATTTGACAGTAAAAAGAGTTTAATGTCTCCCACCAAGACAGCAAGCAATTAAATGAAATATAGGCTCCTGACACCCACACAATGGGGCGGTCTTTTGACAGTATAAAGAGTTTAATATCTCCCACCAATGCAGCAAGCGATGAAACGAAATATAGGCCCCTGAAAATCAGACAATGTAGAGTTCATTTGACAGTACAAAGAGGATAATATCACTCAACAAAGCAACAAATGATTAAACAACATATAGGCCCCTGACACCCACACAATAGGTCAGTCATTTGACAGTAAAAAGAGTTAAATGTCTCCCACCAAGACAGCATGCAAGTAAATGAAATATAGGCCCCTGACACCCACACTATGGGGCGGTCATTTGAAATTAAAAAGAGTTTAATATCTCCCACCAAGACAACAAATGATTAAACAAAATATAGGCCCCTGACACCCAGACAGAGTGGAGGTCACTTGACATCAAAAAGAGGATAATGTCACCCACCAAAGCAACAGGCGATTATTTGAAATGTAGGAACCTGGCACCCAGACAGAGGAGAAAGGTCCCATAGCAGCAAAAGAGGCATCATGTTACCCATCAATGGAGGAGGCCACTTTCAGTTATTTAGACCCCAGCACCCAGACAGAGGAGAGAGGTCCCATAGCAGAAAATCAGGCTTCATGTCTCCCACCAATGGAACAGGCCACTGTCAGTTATTTAGGCCCCAGCACCCAGGCTGAAGAGAGGGGTCCCATAGCAGCAAAACAGGCATCATGTTACCCACCAATGGAACAGGACACTTTCAGTTATTTAGGCCCCTGACACCCAGACAGAGGAGAGGTTATTAGACAGCAAAACGAGGTTAATGTCACGCACCAAAGCAGCAGGCGATTAGCTGAAATGTAGGCCCCTGGTACCCAGACAGAGGAGGGGTTCATTCAACTTGGTGTTGCCCCCAAGATAATGGTACAATTAAAAAAAGAGGATTCAATAAAGTAGTGCCCTGGAATACAAGAATTAATGGTTGAGGGCAAGGCAGTCATAAATGTCTATTCTGCACAAGGGATGGACAGGTCCTGTGGGATTCATGCCTGGTTCATTTTTTTGAACGTCAGCATGTCAACGTTGGCTGTGGACAGGCGGCTGCGTTTGTCTGTAATAATGCCCCCTGCCTTGCTTAATACACGTTCAGACAATGCACTGGCCGCAGGGCAGGCCAGCCCCCACTAAGGCATAAAAGGCTAGCTCTGGCCATGTGGAGAATTTGGAGACCCAGAAGTTGAATAGGGCCGAACCATCAGTCAGTACGTGGAGGCGTGTGCACACGTACTGTTCCAGCATGTTGTTGAAATGCTGCCTCCTGCTAACACCTTCCCTATCAGCTGGTGGTGCAGTTAGCTGTGGTGCTGTGACAAAACTTTTCCACATCTCGGCCATGGTAACCCTGCCTTTAGAGGAGCTGGCCGTGACACAACTGCATTGGTGACCTCTTGCTCCTCCTCTGCCTTCGCCTTGTGCTTCCACTTGTTCCCCCGTGTCAGTTTGGAATGCTCTCAGGAGCGCGTCTAACAGCGTGCGCTTGTACGCGCGCATTTTCCTATCACGCTCCAGTGCGGGAATTAAGGTGGGCACGTAGTCAGTACATGTTAAAATGTGGGCAACTCTGCTGTCGTTTCGCAGGCACTGCAGCATGTAGTCACTCATGTGTGCCAGGCTGCCCATAGGTAAGGACAAGCTGTCCTCTGTGAGAGGCGTATCGTCATCGTCCTCCGTTTCCCCCCAGCCACGCACCATGCTTCATCATCATCCTCCTCCACCTCATCCTCGTCCTCCTCATCCTCCAGTAGTGGGCCCTGGCTGGCCAAATTTGTACCTGGCCTCTGCTGTTGCAAAAGACCTCCCTCTGAGCCACTTTTAAAAGACTGGCCTGAAAGTGTTAGAAATGACCCTTCTTCCTCCTCCTCCTCCTCCTCCTCCTGGGCCACATCCTCTTCCATCATCGCCCTAAGTGTTTTCTCAAGGAGACATAGAAGTGGTATTGTAATGTTGATAACGGCGTCATCGCCACTGGCCATGTTGGTGGAGTACTCGAAACAGCACAACAGGGCACACAGGTCCCGCATGGAGGCCCGGTCATTCGTGGTGAAGTGGTGCTGTTCCGCAGTGCGACTAGTGCAACCCGTGCGTGCTGCAGATGAAACTCCACTATGGCCTGCTGCTACTCGCACAGTCTCTCCAGCATGTGCAAGGTGGAGTTCCACCTGGTGGGCACGTCGCAAATGAGGCGGTGAACGGGGCGAATTTACGCTGTAGCGCAGACAGGCGAGCAGCGGCAGGATGAGATCGCCGGAAGCACGCACAGACGGCCCGCACTTTATGCAGCAGCTCTGACATGTCGGGGTAGTTGTGATTAAATTTCTGCATTACCAAATTCAGCACATGCACCAGGCAAGGGATGTGCGTCAAACCAACTAGTCCCAGAGCTGCAACGAGATTTCGCCCATTATCGCACACCACCAGGCCGGGCTTGAGGCTCACCGGCAGCAACCACTCGTCGGTCTTTTATTCTATAACCCGCCACAACTGCTGCGCGGTGTGGGGCGTGTCTCCCAAACACATGAGTTTCAGAACGGCCTGATGACGCTTACCCCAGGCTGTGCTGAAGTTGGTGGTGAAGGTGGGCTGACCATATGAGCAGGTGGAAGAAGAGGAGGAGGAAGTCGAGTAGGAGGAGGAGGCAACAGGAGGCTAAGAATGATGCCCTACGATCGTGGGAGGCGGAAGGACGTGAGCCAAACAGCTCTCCGCCTGGGGCCCAACCGCCACTACATTTACCCAGCCTGCAGTTAGGGAGATATAGCGTCCCTGGCCGTGCTTACTGGTCCATGTATCAGTGGTTAGGTGGATCTTGCCACAGATGGTGAAGCTGTCCGTGTCCACCAGCCTGAATGACGGCATTTCAAAGGCCAGTAGTTTAGTAATGCTGGCATTCAGGCCCAGGGATCGAGGGTGGCTAGGTGGGAATTTACGCTTTCTATCCAAGGTTTGTGAGATGGAGAGCTGAACGCTGCCTTGTGACATGGTGGAGATGATTGGTGACGGAGGAGGTGGTGTTGTTGGCACATCCTCTATTTGCTGGGCGGCAGGTGACAATGTTCCTCCAAAGGCGGAGGAAGAGGCCGAGGCAGCATCAGAAGAGGGAGTAGGAGGGGCCTGAGCCCTTTCTTGATTTTGAAGGTGCTTACTCCACTGCAGCCCGAGTCTCGCATGTAGATGCCTGGTCATGCAGGTTGTGCTAAGGTTCAGAACGTTAATGCCTCGCTTCAGGCTCTTATGGCACAGCGTGCAAACCACTCGGGTCTTGTCGTCAGCACATTGTGTGAAGAAGTGCCATGCCAGGGAACTCCTTGAAGCTGCCTTTGGTGTGCTCGGTCCCTGGTGGCGGTGGCCAGTAGCAGACGAACTCTCTTGGTGATGGCTGTTCTGCTTTTGCACCCTGCTCCCTCTTTTGCTACACTGTTGGCTCGGTCTCATCACTGCATCTTCCTCTGAACTCTGAAAGTCAGTGGCATGACCTTCATTCCATGTGGGGTCTAGGACCTCATCGTCCCCTGCATCGTCTTCCACACAGTCTTCCCCCCTGACCTCCTGTTCGGTCTGCACACTGCAGAGAGACGCAGCAGTTGGCACCTGTGTTTCATCATCATCAGAGACGTGCTGACTCTGCTGAGGTGGTATTCCCATGTCCTTATCAGGAAACATAAGTGGTTGTGCATCAGTGCATTCTATGTATTCTACCGCTGGCGAGGGGCTAGGTGGATGCCCTTGGAAAACCCTGCCAGCAGATTCTTCAAACAGAATAAGAGACTGCTGCATAACTTGAGGCTCAGACAGGTTCCATGATATGCATGGGTTTGATGTGACAGACTGATGGGCTTGGTTTTCAGGTGCCACCTGTGCGCATTCTGCAGAAGACTGTCGGCCACCCAATCGACTAGTGTCTGTACATGCTCAGGCCTTACCATCCTTAGTATGGCATTAGGCCCCACCAAGTATCGCTGTAGATTCTGGTGGCTACTGGGATCTGAGGTAGTTGGTTCACTAGGACATGTAGGTGTGGCAGAACTGCCACGTCCTCTCCCAGCACCAGAGGGTCCACTAACACCACCACGACCATGTCCGCGTCCCTTATTAGATGTTTTCCTCATTGTTACTGTTCACCACAATAAGGAAAAACTTATTTGGCCCAATGTATAGAGTTCAAATTAAGGCCCTTATTTACAGGCACCTAACACTATCTACTTATGTACCGTATTCCACTAATACAGGCACTGCAGAAACCAAAGATTTAGGGGAATATCAATTTTAGGCCTAATATTTAGGCCCTGGCTGAAAGGTATCCTGCATGTGCAAATATAGAGGATTACGCTCTCAGCCCTTGTATTTAGACACTTAGTGTAATATACCCTTTTACGGACAGAAATACACTTGGAGATGCACAATAGCATGTGCAAATATAGAGGATTACTCTTTCAGCCCTTGTATTTAGACCTTGATTGTAATATACCCAGGGCAGGAGAGAAAACGCTGTGATTGTTTTAATGCCTTTTAAAAGAAGATGTTTGTAAGTACATACTAAATAAAACTTTTTATCAAAATACCGGAGCTTCACTATGGTGGGAGCGGCTTGTGTTTACAGAAACCTTTGAGTAAAAGAAGGATTAGAGACAACAGTGCTTCCCTCCGGTGCCTGGTATCGCAAAGTCCGTGGCTGACGTCTGCATGCAAGTGTGGAAGCGATAATACACACGCTGGGAACAAACAGAGTTGCGGATGATATTTCTACACGCCTGCAATTTCCAAACTTGCTGTGAGTACAATGTGTGCAATAGGGTTTGTGCAGCCTAACAGTATTTCAATATTAGTTTCCTTTTCACCAGTTTCAGGATATCTAGCAGCAGGATATCTGCAGATCTCGGGTCTCTTTCAGAAAGGAAAAAGAAAACAGTTTATTTGGGGATCATCTATTCATACGCATGGTCCAAACTTGTGTATGTATAAATTGTGAAAGTGTGTCTTATCCCGCAACACCCATCGGACTCGCAGCGCAATTATTTGTGGACTGGTGATCAAGTGTTTTACATTTTGAATGTTGTAAATGTTCCCTGCAGTCTTCTGTAACATTACAGATAACTCTCTGAATACAGAAATGTAGTAGATTTTCTTAACTTTTAAAAAGTCCAAGGATAGCCATTATCAGCGGCTACGTGTGCTGCAGCAATTTTTTTTATTTTTGTTTTACAGTAAGCCATGCCTCTAACCCTGCTTAATGTCTGTCTATACATGTCCCCATTCCACCCAGTCGCCTTTGGTCCCAACAAACCTGAATGTCTACTTTAGTGGCCCCTCACAATAGGGTTTTTACCTCAATTGTTAACAATTGTTAACACGGACAGATACACACACAGGGACAGACACACACAGCGACACACATGCTATTTCTCTGGACTCTGCACAATATTTCAGCCAGGATTCCAGCCGTGCTTCTCTCCTTATTCCATCACATTATACACTTCTCATTTCCATGGTTACGCCCACCCTGCAATCCATCAGTTGTGGTCGGGCTTGCACACTATAGGAAAAAGCATAGGTCTATGCCCACTCCCACGGTGCCGGACACTTTTTCCTATAATGTGCAAGCACGACCACCACGGATTACAGGGTGGATGTAACCATGGAACAGAGCAGTGAATAATGTGATGGAAAAATGATTCCAGCCAGCATACAAAGCAATATGGATAATAAAAGTGGCTTGTATTAACTTACACTACACAGTAAATTCTATTTGCTGAAATGAGACAACCCCTTTAAGGCAGTCAACCTTCTACTATGCACTGGTCAAAAGGCACATCTGGAGGATGATGTCTCTCACAGCCCTAAGAAGACTCCCCATATCTAATTCCTTTCAAGGCTGAAAGCATGTTAAGCTCACAAACCTTCTGCAAAGGTACACAAAGATATCTGCAAACAGTTGCTTCCCCATCTAAGACTATTCTAGTCCAAAAAAGTCTGTCCCCATAGCAATGAATGGGTCCGCAATTCTGTTCCGCAAATAGAATTGCGGACGTGTGAATGGGGCCCAGCCGCCCACACCGCAGTCACTGATTTTGGCAGAGATTTTTTCATCCACATTGATCGATGCGAATGAAAAAATCTGTGCCGTTCATTTATTTATTTTTCAGCCCAGAGGCTAAAAGGAAAAAAAGAATCTCATTACCCGCATGCTCAATATAAGGGGAATAGCAAAAACTCCTAATGCTGGCCATATGTGTAATGATTGCAGAGACCCTCAAATGCCATGGCAGTACAAACACCTCACAAGTGACCCCATTTTAGAAAGAAGACACCCCAAGGTATTCCATGAGGGGTATGGTGAGTTCATGTAAAATTTAATTTTTTGTCACAAGTTAGTGGAAATATGAGACTTTGTAAAAAAAAAAAAAAAAAAAACAATTTCCGCTAACTTGTGCAATAAAATGTTTTTTCTGTGAACTGCCATGCCCCTCACGGAATACCTTGGGGTGTCTTCTTTCCAAAATGGGGTCACATGTGGGGTATTTATACTGCCCTGGCATTTTAGGGGTCCTTAAGCGTGAGAATCGAAATGCGTAAAATGCCCTGTGAAATCCTAAAGGTACTCATGGGAATTTGGGCCTCTTTGCGCTTCTTGGCTGCAAAAAAATGTGTCACTCATTTGGTATCGCCATACTCAGGAGAAGTAGGGCAATGAGTTTTGGGGTGTATTTTTATATATACCCATACTTTGTGTGAGAAATATCGCTGTAAACGACAACTTTTTAAATTTTTTTATGCAAAGTTGTCAATTTACAGAGATATTTCTCTCACCCAACATGGGTATATGTAAAAATACACCCCAAAACACATTGCTCTACGTCTTCTGAGTACGGCGATACCACATGTGTGACACTTTTTTGCAGCCTAGGTGCGCAAAGGGGCGTAAAGTCCAATAAATACCTTTAGGTTTTACGGGGTTGCTCACAATTTAGCCCCACCAAAAATGCCAAAACAGTACAAACACCCCACAAATGACCCCATTTTGGAAAGAAGACACCCCAAGGTATTCGCTGAGGGGCATAGTGAGTCCATGAAAAATTGAATTTTTTGTCACAAGTTAGCGGAAAGGGAGACTGTGAGAAAAAACAATAAAAAATCAATTTCCGTGCCAAAAAAAAAAAATCTTCTATGAACTCGCCATGCCCCTCACGGAATACCTTGGGGTGTCTTCTTTCCAAAATGGGGTCACATGTGGGGTATTTATACTGCCCTGGCATTTTAGGGGCCCTAAAGCGTCATGGCATGTCTGGCACACAGTGTTGGGGCAAGGGTCCATCTGACCACTGATACCTGGTCTGCAAAGCACGGTCAGGGCAGGTAGTATATCACTTACACTGCCCATTGGGTAAACCTGCTGACAGCTGCAAAGCATGGAATGCGTGGCTCTGCAGCGGAGTTGGTGACGCCGCCATGACTTGCAGGCAGGCCTGCTGCCACTTCCTCTATTCCTCCTACTCCATCCTCTTCGCTAACCTCCTCGACTTAGTCCTCTTCTGCTGCTGCGTCTTTCTCTACATCAACTGCACCCCCAGCTCACCAGGGGCTATTCCACATCCCGGATACGACAGTGTCGTGCCGTCTTGGGGTTGACTTGCCTGAAAGCAGAGAGTCACACCAGACCAGCACTCCTGTCCGCCCTAAACACACAGGTGGATCAGTGGCTGACCCCGCACCAACTGGAGATCGGCAAAGTGGTGTGTGACAATGGAAGCAATCTGTTGACGGCATTGCATTTAGGCAAGTTGACACATGTGCTGTGTATGGCACATGTGTTGAATCTGATCGTACAACGCTTTGTGTGTAAGTACACAGGCTTACAGGACATCCCCAAGCAGGCCAGGAAGGTTTGTGGCCATTTCAGGCATTCCTACACGGCCATGGCACACTTTTCCGATATTCAGCCGTGAAACAACATGCCAGTGAGGTGCTTGATTTGCGACAGCCCGACATGTTGCAATTCAACACGCCTAATGTTCGACCGCCTGCTTCAACAAGAAAAAGCCATCAACGAGTATTTGTATGACTGGGGTGCTAGGACAGCCTCTGCGGAGCTGAGTATTTTTTTGCCACGTTACTGGACGCTCATGTGCAATGCCTGTAGGCTTATGCGTCCTTTTGAGGAGGTGACAAACCTAGTCAGTCGCACCGAAGGCACCATCGGCAACCTCATCCCATTTGTTTTCTTCCTGGAGTGTGTCCTGCGAAGAGTGCTGGATCAGGCCGTAGATGAGCGTGAAGAGGAAGAGTTGTGGTCACCATCACCACCAGAAAAAGCCTTATCATCATCGCTTGCTGGACCTGCCGCAACGCTGGAAGAGGAGTCTGAGGAAGAGGAGTCAGAGGAGGAATGTGGCTTTGAGGAGGAGGAAGACCAACCACAGCAGGCATCCCAGGGTGCTCGTTGATGTCACCTATCTGGGACCCGTGGTGTTGAATGTGGATGGGGGAAGAACAGACCTTCAATGACATCAGTGAGGATGAGGAACGGGAGATGAGTAGCTCGGCATCCAACCTTGTGCAAATGGGGTCTTTCATGATGTCATGTCTGTTGAGGGACCCTCGTATAAAAAGGCTGAAGGAGAACGACCTGTACTGGGTGGCCATGCTACTAGACCCCGGGTATAAGCAGAAAGTGCCTGAAATGTTACCGAATTACCGGAAGTCGGAAAGGATGCAGCAGTTCCAAAACAAGTTAAAAAGTATGCTTTACACAGCGTATAAGGGTGATGTTAGAGCACAACGGGAATCTAACAGGGGAAGAGGTGAAAGTAATCCTCCTCCTACCACGACCACACCGGAAAGGACAGGGCGCTTTACAGACGTGTTGTTGATGGAGAAGATGCGAAGCTTTTTAAGTCCTACGCATCGCCACAGCCCTTCGGGGTCCACCCTCAGAGAACGACTCGACCGACATGTAGCAGACTACCTAGCCTTAACTGCAGATATCGACACTCTGAGGAGCGATGATCCCCTTGACTACTGGGTGTGCAGGCTTGCGATAGAACTTTTGACCTGCCCCGCTTCAAGTGTCCTGTCAGAAAGGACCTTCAGCGCAGCAGGAGGTATTGTCACTGACAAGAGAAGTCGCCTAGGTCAAAATAGTCTAGATTACCTCACCTTTATTAAGATGAATGAGGTGTGGATACCGAAGGGACGGATAGATTGGGGGGTGGATACATTTGACCACAAAAGGCCTGATGAAATGCCTTGTGCTAAAAATGGTCCCCACGCTGCTGTATTTAATCTCTGCATGCCGGATGACTTGCGTGACTTCTCCGCCACCAACTAGGGTTCAAGCCGCAATGTTTTAGTACACTTTCTGCCTGGAAAACATAAATTTTTCCGGCTGCTGCTACAGCAGTGACTGCAACAATACCTAATTTTTCAGGCATGTGTACATGCCTAATTTTTCTGGCCTCTGGTTCTGCACTGTGGCTGAAAAAAAAAAAAAAAAGGCAGATACATGTGTCAATTCCCCTTTGTGATCGTTACCTTGTTGTGGTGAATTGGCTTGCGTATCACAATGAAGCGATCACCTCTATGAGTGTGTTGGCAATGTTGGCACACCCCAGATGATAAGGTCGTTGCTTCATTGTGAACAGACCAAAAGCGATCGGCTGGATATTTTTTCATAGAAAAAACATTAATTTTCTTTGTAATCATCTAAGGTGATCATTAAAGCCTACTAGGTCAACAATGGCCCCGCACTGCAGAATCATTGTTTTCTGGGTCACTTAACTGTCACTGAACTACCTTAGCACGACCATAGGCTTTGAAAAACCGCCATCGCCTGCAATCTACCAAACGTATGTACGAGCACAGTCATCACTACACCAAGATTGACGCATAGAGGAATAAAATTTGTCATGAGTGTGTCAACTGTTGATAACTCTTTGCGGTTGTCTAAAATCTATTCGATACACATCCCCTGATAGGGGACGTAACAGGGATAAAACTGATAAGAATAGTACTACTTAACACACCACTCATATATGGTGTCACAGTACATTGCACGGCGCACGCGCAGTGCCCCAAATTTGAAGGAAGAGGAACGACCAACCATCTTTTTCCATCTCCCGGTTCCTAAAATCTGTTCGATACATGTCCCCTTATAGGGGACGTAACAGGTATTAAACTGATGGGAATAGTACTACTTAACACACCACTCACGTAGGGTGTCACAGTACATTGCACGGCGCACGCGCAGTGCCCCAAATTTAAAGGAAGAGGACCGACCAACCATCTCTTTCCATCTCCCGGTTCCTAAAATCTATTCCATACCCCGGCCCCTGATAGGGTACAAAACCGAGATTAAACTGGTAAGAACAGATTTTTTTAATTTAGAAAAAGAGGACAGCCTCTGCGGAGCTGGGTATTTTTTGGTCGCGTTACTGAACGCTCATGCACAATGGCTGTAGGCTCATGCGTCCATTTGCGGAGGTGACAAACCTGGTCAGTCAAACCCAAGGCAACATCATTGACCTCATCACATATACATTTTTCTGGAGCATGCCCTGCGAAGAGTGCTGGATCAGGACATAGATGAGCACGAAGAGAAAGAGTTGTGGTCACCATCACCACCAGAAGCAGCCTTGTCATTGTCGATTGCTGGACCTGTGGCAACGCAGAGAGAGGAGTCTGAAGAAGAGGAGTCAGAAGAGGAAGGTGGCTTTGAGGAGGTGGAAGACCAACCACAGCAGGTGTCCCAGGGGGCTTGTTGTCCCCTTTCGGGGACCCTTGGTGTTGTACGTGGCTGGGTGGAGGAAGAGACCTTCAATGACATCAGTGAGGACAAGAAACGCGACATGGCTATCCTGGTATCAAACCTTGTGCAAATGGGGAGTTTGCAGTTGTGCAAATGGACTGTTTGTGGTTGTCTGCGGTGCGTTAAACGGGGAGTTTGGTCTGTCAGAGTTTGGTCTGTCACTGTGAAGTGGGCGTAACCCTTACACTACCTGATCGATACAACATCATACCTGATCGTATAAACACACTGGATGTTTTAAAGCCCGTTATTCCAAACCATTTAGGAATATTAGGTGATTTATGCCCATTTTCCATGGGAGTTTTGCCATGATCCCCCTCCGGCATGCCACAGTCCAGGTGTTAGTCCCCTTGAAACAACTTTTCCATCACTATTGTGGCCAGAAAGAGTCCCTGTGGGTTTCATAATTAGCCTGCCTATTGAAGTCTATGGTGGTTCGCCCGGTTCGCCCATTCGCAAACATTTGCAGAAATTCCCCTTCGCTGTTCGCGAACTAAACATTTTTATGCTCGCAACATCTCTATTCAGGACCCGACTAGAGGGACCACCATACTGGACTTAGTATTAACCAATAGACCTGACAGAACAACAAATGTGCATGTTGGGGGACACCTGGGTAATAGTGAGCATAAAGTAATAACCTTCCAATTATCATTCAAAAGAGAATTTCTACAGGGAGAAACAAAAATACCAAACTTCAAAAAAGCTAAATTTAGCCAACTAAGAGAGGCCATAGGCCTAACTAACTGGGACAAAGTTCTCAAAAATAAAAATACAGCCACAAAATGGGATATCTTTAAAGCATCCTAAAATCTCATTGTGAGAGGTACATACATATGGGAATAAAAGGTTAAGAAGAAACCAATGTGGATAAATAGAACTGTAAAGAAAGCAATAAATGACAAAAAGAAAGCATATAAATCACTTAAACAGGTGGGTAGCGAGGAAGCCCTGAAAAACTATAAGGAAAAAAATAGAAAATGTAAAAAAATAAATAAAGCAGCCAAAATAGAGACCAAGAGATTAATTGCCAAAGAGAGTAAAACTAACCCTAAAATGTACTTCAATTATATAAATGTTAAAAAGTATATATCTGAAGGTATCGGCCCTTTATAGAGTAATGAGGGGGGAGTTGCGACGAGCAGAAAGCAAAACTGTTAAATATTTTTTCCCCAATGTATTCACTGAGGAAAATAAACTGCCAGATGAAATGCTGAATGTAAAAATAAATTACCCATTAAAAGTGTTCTGTCTGACATACTGTAGGAAGAAGAATAACAGCTTCTTAAATAGATTAAAATAGACAAATTGCCTAGACCGGATGGCATACACCCCGTATCCTAAGAGAATTAAGTAATGTCATAACCAGACCCTTATTTCTGATATTTGCGGACTCTATGCTGACAGGGAATGTTCCACAAGATTAGTGTATAGCAAATGTGGTGGCAATATTCAAAAAGGGTCAAAAACTGAGCTCGGAAACTATAGGCCGGTAAGTTTTACATCTGTTTTGGATAAACAGTTTGAAGGCTTTCTGAGAGATGTTATCTTAAAGGATCTCAACGGAAATAAGCAAATAACGTCATATCAGCATGGCTTCATGAGGGATCAGTCATGCTAAACTAATTTAATAAGTTTCTATGAGGAGTAGAGATGAGCGAACACCTGGATGTTCGGGTTCGAGAGGTTCGGCCGAACTTCCGGAAAATGTCCGGGTTCGTGATCCGAACTCAACCCGAACTTCATCCCGAACCCGAACCCCATAGAAGTCAATGGGGACCCGAACTTTTGGGCACTAAAAAGGCTGTAAAAGACACCCAAAGGGATAATATACCGCAATAAACGCATTGCGATTACAACTTTGAGCTAACGATCACCATGGGAACGCCTCCTCCAGTAGAATGTACTGTCAGATCTGAGAATTAAGTTGAAATCGCAATGCGATTCTAATATATTTATATTTGCTTAATCGCATTGCATTTCAACTTAGCATTGCTAAATAATTCCATCCATATCGTTAACTTACTGAGTCAGTAAGTTAACGAATATGGATGGAATTATTTAGCAATGCTAAGTTGAAACGGCAATGCGATTAAGCAGATATATAATAATCGCATTGCGATTTCAACTTAATTCTCACATCCGACAGTACATTCTACTGGAGGAGGCGTTCCCATGGTGATCGGTAGCTCAAAGTTGTAATCGCAATGCGATTAAGCAAATACATAAGAATCGCATTGCGATTCCAACTTTTAGTACTCAACTTTTAAAATCGTACACCACTTTAAGTTCCAAAGTTGCAATCGCGTTCGAATAGAACTTAAAGCTGTCTCTTAGTCAGTTTTAGTATTGGTGTGCTGTAATAGAAGTTACATTCGATGCTGAATATAACTTAGAGCAATACAGTCAACTTTACACTGTTAGTTTTATTATCGCGATAATACAACTATTCAAGAATCGTGTACGTGCGTCTGTACGTGTGTGCGCTACCTCGGACACTATTCTATTTTGCCAGCCACAGCTGAAACCACTGATTTATGGTATTGCTATTTTGGCAATTGAATTTAACCCCAGAAAATAATCTATCCTTTGCCAGACAGCAGACAGTATTATACTTGTCTAACCAAAGCTGGAACACCAGATTTAGGGGATTGGTATTTGGGCAATTGTATTTAACCCCTTAATAAAATATAGAAATTTCTTTCCTGAGTTTCTAGGGGTGACAATTAGCACAGCCAAGCCCCTGATTTAGGATATAGCAAAAAAAAAATAACTAGTATTGATGGATTGATGGACTTGGTGGCAGCTTCTTCTGGCGCACCACAAGTCACAAAATGGCCGCCGATCAACCCAGAAAATAAGTGACAGAAAAACGCTCTGTGCAGCCTAAAAACCAGCGAGCAAGTAACTAGCAGAAGTTCAATCATTCACAGCTGTAGATCGATCCGTTCATTAGATGCTGTTGCTGACTTTTCCCTGCCTAATCTCGCCCTGACAGAAGCTGCGTCCTCTCCCTACACTAATCAGAGCAGTGTGACGTGCGGCGCTACGTGACTCCAGCTTAAATAGAGGCTGGGTCACATGCTGCACTTGGCCAATCACAGCCATGCCATTAGTAGGCATGGCTGTGATGGGCTCTTAGGGCAAGAAGTAAAACGCTAGCTGATTGGCTGCTGTGCAGCCCTTCAGAAAGCGGGAAGTAATCGACGAACACCGAACCCGAACCCGAACTTTTTTGAAAATGTCCGGGTTTGGGTCCGGGTACCGGACACCCCAAAATTCGGTACGAACCCGAACTATTCTCGAACTGTTCGCTCAACACTAATGAGGAGGTAAGTTCTAGAATTCGGCAGCGAATCAATGGATGTCTTATGTATGGTATCTGAACTTCTCATCATCGTCCTCTTGCTCCAAAACCTCTGACTCCTCTTTCTCCTCCTCTCACAGTGGCAACTCCTCATCCTCATCTACCTTATCCTCATCTTCGTCATTCTCCTCCTCCATGACATATTCCCTTTGTGTGTCCCCAAAAGCTGCTCTTCTTCCGCCATTGTCCCCTGCTGCATGAGCTCATCATGTGTTCTAAAATAAAAATCAGAGGGATGACGTCATTCATGCCACAGTTGTCTCTACTGACAAACTTTGTGGCCTCCTCGAAGGGCTTCAGACCCCTACAGGCTGTCTGGTGCATGACAAGATCATTCATGGCTTTCCTCTGCCTGTACAGACCCTCGAGGATGTGCAATGTTGAAATCCAGCTAGTTGGCACGTTGCAGTTTAAGCTGTGTAGTGGCAGGCTATTCTGTTGCTGCAGGTCCAGCAGAGCGTTCCTCGCCACGTAAGAGTGGTTGAAGTCTTTGGACAGTCTCCTGGACTTTATTAGCACCTTGCACAAGCTAGTGTACTTATTCATAAAGCGCTGCACCACTAGGTTGATGATGTGCGCCAAGCAGGGAGCATGTGTTATTTTGCCAGGTTCAGGGCCGACAGGCTGTTTTGCCCATTGTCGCTGAACATCTTGCCCAGATGGATTTTCCTGGGTGACAGCCATCGGGCGTACGTAAACGAACTACATGGTTGATGCTCATTTTCAACTTTACACACACAGGTGGATTGCTGCCACACTGCGGGTATTGCTGCTGTAATCACGCATATATGCTGCTTAATTATATTGAATGACCACGACCCCCCAAAAAATGAAAAAGAATTCAATGGCGACCGTGTGGAAACTGAAAATGCATAGATGGATGATTGAAGCTTGATGCCTAATTTCAACTTAACACATACAGGTAGATTGCTGACTCACCATGGATATTGCTGCAGTAATCACGTACAGATGCAGCCAAGCTAAACTTGAAAGTTAACTCACTTTTTAATGGATTTCAACGGCTTGTGTCACGGGATAACCGAGAAAAAACTGTGACATATGTTATTAAAATTATATTTAACAAGCCCAAAAAATGTATAATTCCAACCATGTGGAAACGGAAAATACGTAAAAAGACGACTACGGACCTCACAAAAAAAAAACACAAAAAATATTTCTGTAGAAATGGGAAAAAATGCAACATTTGCTTGCAGATAACTGCTTTTGAAGTGAACCTGCACTTCTGATAGCAGGAACAACCACAGGTCCTGTCTCTTATGTACCTGTTTACAAGCTGCCCTGTTTCTCTCTACTCTACACAACACACACAATTCTTCTTTGGAATCCTAACCTTTCCCTTCAATGTCCCATGCAAAAAGCTTAATTGATTGATTTCTCACTGTCCCTGATTGATTTTTCACTGTCCCGGACTAAGATAATTTTTCTGGCATACACCGTCACACACAACCTCCATCCTTCACAGTCCTTCACAGAATGGAGTTCTGTTCATTCTGCGCTAGGGCATCACCCTGCCTGCTGCAGCAGTGATTGGCTCATCCAGGCTTTCTGTGAGCCTGGGATCCAATCAGAGTAAGCTCCCCCACTTCCTCTCAGGGTCATGTGAGAACCCTTCTTCTTCCTCCCTAGTGCGTTTTTCCCACCGACATGTGCACTAAAATGGCGCTATGTTCCGTTTTAGTGGATTCATCCAAAACAAACCCAGAAAGATTTGGGTTCAACTGCCGTCCGAAAAATTGCAAACTTCGGACCAAACGCGGTTTGGTCCAAACTGATTCACTCATCCTTACCAAATTGAAGCAGAGCTTATGTACTTTCCCCAGTGGTAATATTAAGTTTTACCCACTGTATTTCTTCATTGGTCACAACAGGAATTTCTCTCCCTCCACATCCCTAGTATCCCCAGTAGTTACAGGCTTCCCACATCCCTAGTAGAGATGAGCGAACACCTGGATGTTCGGGTTCGAGAGGTTCTGTCGAACTTCCGGAAAATGTCCGGGTTCATGATCCGAACTCAACCCGAACTTCATCCCGAACCCGAACCCCATAGAAGTCAATGGGGACCCGAACTTTTGGGCACTAAAAAGGCTGTAAAAGACTCCCGGAAAGGGCTAGAGGGCTGCAAAAGGCAGCAAAATGTAGGTAAATCCCCTGCAAACAAATGTAGATAGGGAAATGAATTAAAATAAAATAAAATAAATAAAAATTAACCAATATCAATTGGAGAGAGGTCCCACAGCAAGGAATCATGCGTCATATCACCCACCACTTTAGAAGGCCACTCTCATTTATTTCGGACCAGCACCCAGACAGAGGATACAGGTCCCACAGCAAGGAATCATGCGTCATATCAACCACCACCGGAGAAGGCCACTCTCATTTATTTAGGACCAGCACCCAGACAGAGGAGAGAGGTCCCACAGTAAGGAATCATGCCTCATATCAACCCCCACCGGAGAAGGCCACTCTCATTAATTTTGGACCAGCACCCAGACAGAGGAGAGAGGTCCCACATCAAGGAATCATGCGTCATATCAACCCTCACCGGAGAAGGTCACTCTCATGTATTTTGGACCAGCACCCAGAAAGAGGAGAGAGGTCCCACATCAAGGAATCATGCGTCATATCAACCACCACCGGAGAAGGCCACTCTCATTTATTTTGGACCAGCACCCAGACAGAGGAGAGAGGTCCCACATCAAGGAATCATGCGTCATATCAACCACCACCGGAGAAGGCCACTCTCATTTATTTGGGACCAGCACCCAGACAGAGGATACAGGTCCCACAGCAAGGAATCATGCGCTCATATCAACCACCACCGGAGAAGGCCACTCTCATTTATTTTGGACCAGCACCCAGACAGAGGATACAGGTCCCACAGCAAGGAATCATGCGTCATATCAACCACCACCGGAGAAGGCCACTCTCATTTATTTTGGACCAGCACCCAGACAGAGGATACAGGTCCCACAGCAAGGAGTCATGTGTCATATCAACCACCACCGGAGAAGGCCACTCTCATGTATTTTGGACCAGCATCCAGACAGAGGAGAGAGGTCCCACATCAAGGAATCATGCGTCATATCAACCACCACCGGAGAAGGCCACTCTCATTTATTTTGGACCAGCACCCAGACAGAGGAGAGAGGTCCCACAGCAAGGAATTATGCCTCATATCAACCACCACCGGAGAAGGCCACTCTCATGTATTTTGGACCAGCATCCAGACAGAGGAGAGAGGTCCCACATCAAGGAATCATGCGTCATATCAACCACCACCGGAGAAGGCCACTCTCATGTATTTTGGACCAGCACCCAGACAGAGGAGAGAGGTTTTAACAGCAGAGAATCAGGCATTTAGATCACCCACCACAGGAGTAGGCCATCATTTAATGGGACCCCGGCAACCATGTCAGATGGCACAAACATCAGTTTCACATCACCCAGCACAAGAGAAGGCCACTTTGAGAGACTTTGACCCCTGCACCCAGACGGAGGAGAGAGGTTTCACAGCAGAGAATCAGGCATTTAGATCACCCACCACAGGAGTAGGCCATCATTTAATGGGACCCGGCAACCATGTCAGATGGCACAAACATCAGTTTCACATCACCCAGCACAAGAGAAGGCCACTTTGAGAGACTTTGGACCCTGCACCCAGACGGAGGAGAGAGGTTTTCACAGCAGAGAATCAGGCATTTAGATCACCCACCACAGGAGTAGGCCATCATTTAATGGGACCCGGCAACCATGTCAGATGGCACAAACATCAGTTTCACATCACCCAGCACAAGAGAAGGCCACTTTGAGAGACTTTGACCCCTGCACCCAGACGGAGGAGAGAGGTTTCACAGCAGAGAATCAGGCATTTAGATCACCCACCACAGGAGTAGGCCATCATTTAATGGGACCCCGGCAACCATGTCAGATGGCACAAACATCAGTTTCACATCACCCAGCACAAGAGAAGGCGACTTTGAGAGACTTTGACCCCTGCACCCAGACGGAGGAGAGAGGTCCCACAGCAGAGATTCAGGCATTTATATCAGCCAGCACAGGAGAAGGCCGCTTTCAGTGACTTAGGCCTTAGCACCGACACAGAGGAGACAGGTCAGATAGCACAAGCATCAGTTTCACATCAACCACCACATGAGAAGGGCACTTTTAGAGACTTTGACCCCTGCAGCCACACGGAGGAGAGAGGTCCCACAGCAGAGATTCAGGCATTTATATCAGCCAGCACAGGAGAAGGCCACTTTCAGTGACTTAGGCCTTAGCACCGACACAGAGGAGACAGGTCAGATAGGCACAAGCATCAGTTTCACATCAACCACCACAGGAGAAGGGCACTTTTAGAGACTTTGACCCCTGCACCCAGACGGAGGAGAGAGGTCCCACAGCAGAGATTCAGGCATTTATATCAGCCAGCACAGGAGAAGGCCGCTTTCAGTGACTTAGGCCTTAGCACCGACACAGAGGAGACAGGTCAGATAGCACAAGCATCAGTTTCACATCAACCACCACAGGAGAAGGGCACTTTTAGAGACTTTGACCCCTGCACCCAGAAAGAGGAGAGAGGTCCCACAGCAGAGATTCAGGCATTTATATCAGCCAGCACAGGAGAAGGCCGCTTTCAGTGACTTAGGCCTTAGCACCGACACAGAGGAGACAGGTCAGATAGCACAAGCATCAGTTTCACATCAACCACCACAGGAGAAGGCCACTTTTAGAGACTTTGACCCTGCACCCAGACGGAGGAGAGAGGTCCCACAGCAGAGATTCAGGCATTTATATCAGCCAGCACAGGAGAAGGCCGCTTTCAGTGACTTAGGCCTTAGCACCGACACAGAGGAGACAGGTCAGATAGCACAAGCATCAGTTTCACATCAACCACCACAGGAGAAGGGCACTTTAGAGACTTTGACCCCTGCACCCAGAAAGAGGAGAGAGGTCCCACAGCAGAGATTCAGGCATTTATATCAGCCAGCACAGGAGAAGGCCGCTTTCAGTGACTTAGGCCTTAGCACCGACACAGAGGAGACAGGTCAGATAGCACAAGCATCAGTTTTACATCAACCACCACAGGAGAAGGCCACCTTTTGTTTCTTTGACCCTGCACCCAGAAAGAGGAGAGAGGTCCCACAGCAGAGATTCAGGCATTTATATCAGCCAGCACAGGAGAAGGCCGCTTTCAGTGACTTAGGCCTTAGCACCGACACAGAGGAGACAGGTCAGATAGCACAAGCATCAGTTTCACATCAACCACCACAGGAGAAGGGCACTTTTAGAGACTTTGACCCCTGCACCCAGAAAGAGGAGAGAGGTCCCACAGCAGAGATTCAGGCATTTATATCAGCCAGCACAGGAGAAGGCCGCTTTCAGTGACTTAGGCATTAGCACCGACACAGAGGAGACAGGTCAGATAGGACAAGCATCAGTTTTACATCAACCATCACAGGAGTAGGGCACCTTTTGTTTCTTTGACCCCTGCACCCAGAAAGAGGAGAGAGGTCCCACAGCAGAGATTCAGGCATTTATATCAGCCACCACAGGAGAAGGCCGCTTTCAGTGACTTTGGCCCCTAGCACCCACACAAAGGAGACATGTCAGACAGCACAAGTATAACATTCATATCACCCAGCACAGGAGAAGGACACTTTCATGTACTTTGGCCCCGGCACCCAGACAGAAGGAAGGTTCATTCAACTCTGGGTTGCACCCCAAGATCCTACTTAATTTCAAAAATTGATTTTTCAATGAAGAAGTGGCCAGGAGTACAAGACAACATGGTTTAAGGCAGTTATTAAGGACTACTCTGCACAAGGGAGGGTCAGGTCTTGTGGGATCCATGCCTGGTTCATTTTTATAAACGTCAGCTTGTCCACGTTGGCTGCGGACAGGCGGCTGCGCTTGTCAGTAATGACGCCCCTGCCGTGCTGAATACACGCTCAGATAAAACGCTGACCGCCGGGCAGGCCAGCACCTCCAAGGCATAACATGCTAATTCTGGCCACGTGGACAATTTGGAAACCCAGAAGTTGAATGGGGCCGAACCATCCGTCAGTACGTGGAGTTGTGTGCAGACGTACTGTTCAACCATGTTAGTGAAATGTTGCCTCCTGCTAACACGTTCCGTATCAGGTGGTGGGGCAGTTAGCTGTGGCGTGGAGACAAAACTTTTCCACATTTCTGCCATGCTAACCCTGCCCTCAGAGGAGCTGGCCGTGACACTGCTGCGTGGGCGACCTCTAGCTCCTCCTCTGCCTTGGCCTTGGCCTTCCACCTGTTCCCCTGTGACAGTTGGGAATGCTCTCAGGAGCGCGTCTACCAGTGTGCGCTTGTACTCGCGCATCTTCCTATCACGCTCCAGTGCAGGAAGTAAAGTGGGCACATTGTCTTTGTACCGTGGATCCAGCAGGGTGGCCACCCAGTAGTCAGCACACGTTAAAATGTGGGCAACTCTGCTGTCGCTGCGCAGGCACTGCAGCATGTAATCGCTCATGTGTGCCAGGCTCCCCAGAGGTAAGGACAAGCTGTCCTCTGTGGGAGGCGATCGTCATCATCCTCTGTATCCCCCAGCCACGCACCAGGGATGTGCCTGCGCTGTGCTGGGTGCCACCCCGCTGTGAACCTGCTTCATCCTCATCCTCCTCCACCTCCTCCTCATCCTCCTCGTCCTCCAGTAGTGGTCCCTGGCTGGCCACATTTGTACCTGCCCTCTGCTGTTGCAAAAACCTCCTCTGAGCCACTTCTAACAGACTGGCCTGAAAGTGCTAAAAACGACCCGTCATCCTCCTCCTCCTCCTCCTGGCCCTGGCCCACCTCCTCTTCCATCATCGCCCTAAGCGTTTTCTCTAGGAGACATAGAATTGGTATCGTCACGCTGATAACAGTGGCATCGCCACTGGCCATGTTGGTGGCGTACTCGAAACAGCGCAACAGGGCACACAGGTCTCGCATGGAGGCCCAATCATTGGTGGTGAAGTGGTGCTGTTCCGCAGTGCGACTGACCCGTGCGTGCTGCAGCTGAAACTCCACTATGGCCTGCTGCTGCTCGCACAGTCTCTCCAGCATGTGCAAGGTGGAGTTCCACCGGGTGGGCACGCCGCATATTAGGCGGTGAGCGGAAGGCCGAAGTTCCGCTGTAGCGCTGACAGGCGAGCAGCGGCAGGATGTGAACGCCGGAAGCGCGCACAGACGGCCCGCACTTTATGCAGCAGCTCTGACATGTCTGGGTAGTTGTGAATGAACTTTTGCACCACCAAATTCAGCACATGCGCCAGGCAAGGGATGTGCGCCAAACCGGCTAGTCCCAGAGCTGCCACGAGATTTCGCCCATTATCGCACACCACCAGGCCGGGCTTGAGGCCCACCGGCAGCAACCACTGGTCGGTCTGTTGTTCAATACCCCGCCACAACTCCTGCGCGGTGTGGGGCCTGTCCCCCAAACATATGAGTTTCAGAATGGCCTGCTGACGCTTACCCCGGGCTGTGCTGAAGTTGGTGGTGAAGGTGTGTGGCTGACTGGATGAGCTGGTGGAAGCAGAGGAGGAGGAGGAGGAAGCCGAGTAGGAGGAGGAGGCTACAGGAGGCAAAGAATGATGCCCTGCGATCCTTGGCGGCGGAAGGACGTGCGCCAAGGAACTCTCCGCCTGGGGCCCAGCCGCCACTACATTTACCCAGTGTGCAGTTAGTGAGATATAGCGTCCCTGGCCGTGCTTACTGGTCCACGTATCTGTGGTTAGGTGGACCTTGCCACAAATGGCGCTGCGCAGTGCACACTTGATTTTATCGGACACTTGCATGTGCAGGGAAGGCACGGCTGTCTTGGAGAAGTAGTGGCGGCTGGGAACCACATACTGGGGGACAGCCATGGCCATCAGCTGTTTGAAGCTGTCTGTGTCCACCAGCCGGAATGACAGCATTTCAAAGGCCAGTAGTTTAGAAATGCTGGCATTCAGGCCAAGGGCCTCGAGGGTGACTAGGTGGGAATTTGCGCTTCCTCTCAAAGGTTTGAGAGATGGAGAGCTGAACGCTGCTGTGTGAAATAGTGGAGACGCTAGGTGACGGTGGCGGTGGTGGTGGTGGTGTCGGTGGCACATCCTCTGTTTGCTGCTCGGCAGGTGGCAACATTCCTCTCGAGGCGGAAGCCGAGGCAGCAGCGGTAGAGGGAGCAGGGGGAGCCTGAGCGGGTTCCTTGTTTTTAAGGTGTGTACTCCACTGCAGTTCATGCTTTGCATGTAGATGCCTGATCATGCAGGTGGTGCTCAGGTTAAGAACGCTAATGCCTCGCCTCAGGGTCTGATGGCACAGCGTGCAAACCACTCTGGTCTTGTCCTCAGCACATTGTTTGAAGAAGTGCCATGCCAGGGAACTCCTTGAAGATGCCTTTGGGGTGCTGGGTCCCTGTTGGCGCTGGCCAATAGCAGGCGAACTCTCTGGACGGCGGCTGTTCTGCTTTTGCCCCCTGCTCCCTCTTTGGCTTCGCTGTTGTCTCGGTCTCACCACTGCCTCTTCCTCTGAACTATTTAAGTCAGCGGCACGACCTTCAGTCCATGTGGGGTCTAAGACCTCATCGTCCCTCTGCATCGTTTTCCACCCAGTCTTCCTCCCTGACCTCCTCCTGTTCAGTCTGCACACTGCAATAAGACGCGGCAGTGGGCACCAGTGTTCAGCCATCATCAGAGACTCGGTCACTCTGCTGTGGTGGTATTCCCATGTCCTCATCATCTGGATACATAAGTGGTTGTGCGTCAGTGCATGGAATGTCTTCCACCGCTGGGGAAGGGCTAGGTGGACGCCCCTGAAAACCGTGGGAGCAGAGTCTTCAAACAGAATAAGAGACTGCTGCATAACTTGAGGCTCAGCCAGTTTCCTGATATGCATGGGGGTGATGTGACAGACTGATGGGCTTGGTTTTCAGGTGCCACCTGTGCGCTCTCCGCAGAAGACTGGGCGGAAGACAATGTGGTGAACGTGCTGGAAGCACTGTCGGCCACCCAATCGACTAATGCCTGTACCTGCTCAGGCCTTACCATCCTCATAACGGCATTGGGCCCCACCAAATATCGCTGTAAATTCTGCCGGCTACTTGAGGGAGTTGGTTCACTACTTTGTGCGCCTGAGGCCGAACGGCCACGCCCTCTGCCAGCAACAGAGGCTCCACGGACACCACCACGACCGCGTCCTCGTCCCTTAATAGAATGTTTCTCATTGTTGCGATTCAACTCGCACCACAATAAAATATATTATTTTTTAGCCCCAAAATTCCCACACTGGAAGATATAATTCCTTTTTCCGGTATTAATTACAAGAAGACTGCTGCAAATTGGACACCAGAATTTTTAATATGCTAGTTTTGGTACATAGATTCCCACACGGGAGATATAATTCCTTTTACAGGAGTGAAAACGTGAGGCCTACTGTTTCTGGTCTAACAAACACCAGATTGATTAAATTGGCCTTTTTTCACCAAAATTACAACACTGGACAATAATGCCTTTTGGCGGTATTAATTACAAGAACACTGCTGCTAATTGGACACCAGAATTTTTATAATGCTAGTTTGTGTACATAAATTCCCACACTGGAAGATATAATTCCTTTTTCCGGTATTAATTACAAGAAAACTGCTGCAAATTGGACACCAGAATTTTTAATATGCTAGTTTTGGTACATAGATTCCCACACGGGAGATATAATTCCTTTTACAGGAGTGAAAACGTGAGGCCTACTGTTTCTGGTCTAACAAACACCAGATTGATTAAATTGGCCTTTTTTTCACCAAAATTACAACACTGGACAATAATGCCTTTTGACGGTATTAATTACAAGAACACTGCTGCTAATTGAACACCAGAATTTTTATAATGCTAGTTTGTGTACATAAATTCCCACACTGGAAGATATAATTCCTTTTTCCGGTATTAATTACAAGAAAACTGCTGCAAATTGGACACCAGAATTTTTAATATGCTAGTTTTGGTACATAGATTCCCACACGGGAGATATAATTCCTTTTACAGGAGTGAAAACGTGAGGCCTACTGTTTCTGGTCTAACAAACACCAGATTGATTAAATTGGCCTTTTTTTCACCAAAATTACAACACTGGACAATAATGCCTTTGGCGGTATTAATTACAAGAACACTGCTGCTAATTGGACACCAGAATTTTTATAATGCTAGTTTGTGTACATAAATTCCCACACTGGAAGATATAATTCCTTTTTCCGGTATTAATTACAAGAAAACTGCTGCAAATTGGACACCAGAATTTTTAATATGCTAGTTTTGGTACATAGCTTCCCACACGGGGAGATATAATTCCTTTTACAGGAGTGAAAACGTGAGGCCTAGTGTTTCTGGTCTAACAAACACCAGATTGATTAAATTGGCCTTTTTTCACCAAAATTACAACACTGGACAATAATGCCTTTTGGCGGTATTAATTACAAGAACACTGCTGCTAATTGGACACCAGAATTTTTATAATGCTAGTTTGTGTACATAAATTCCCACACTGGAAGATATAATTCCTTTTTCCGGTATTAATTACAAGAAAACTGCTGCAAATTGGACACCAGAATTTTTAATATGCTAGTTTTGGTACATAGATTCCCACACGGGAGATATAATTCCTTTTACAGGAGTGAAAACGTGAGGCCTACTGTTTCTGGTCTAACAAACACCAGATTGATTAAATTGGCCTTTTTTCACCAAAATTACAACACTGGACAATAATGCCTTTGGCGGTATTAATTACAAGAACACTGCTGCTAATTGGACACCAGAATTTTTATAATGCTAGTTTGTGTACATAAATTCCCACACTGGAAGATATAATTCCTTTTTCCGGTATTAATTACAAGAAAACTGCTGCAAATTGGACACCAGAATTTTTAAAATGCTAGTTTTGGTACATAGATTCCCACACGGGAGATATAATTCCTTTTACAGGAGTGAAAACGTGAGGCCTACTGTTTCTGGTCTAACAAACACCAGATTGATTAAATTGGCCTTTTTTCACCAAAATTACAACACTGGACAATAATGCCTTTTGGCGGTATTAATTACAAGAACACTGCTGCTAATTGGACACCAGAATTTTTATAATGCTAGTTTGTGTACATAAATTCCCACACTGGAAGATATAATTCCTTTTTCCGGTATTAATTACAAGAAAACTGCTGCAAATTGGACACCAGAATTTTTAATATGCTAGTTTTGGTACATAGTTTCCCACACGGGAGATATAATTCCTTTTACAGGAGTGAAAACGTGAGGCCTACTGTTTCTGGTCTAACAAACACCAGATTGATTAAATTGGCCTTTTTTTCACCAAAATTACAACACTGGACAATAATGCCTTTGGCGGTATTAATTACAAGAACACTGCTGCTAATTGGACACCAGAATTTTTATAATGCTAGTTTGTGTACATAAATTCCCACACTGGAAGATATAATTCCTTTTTCCGGTATTAATTACAAGAAAACTGCTGCAAATTGGACACCAGAATTTTTAATATGCTAGTTTTGGTACATAGTTTCCCACACGGGGAGATATAATTCCTTTTACAGGAGTGAAAACGTGAGGCCTACTGTTTCTGGTCTAACAAACACCAGATTGATTAAATTGGCCTTTTTTCACCAAAATTACAACACTGGACAATAATGCCTTTTGGCGGTATTAATTACAAGAACACTGCTGCTAATTGGACACCAGAATTTTTATAATGCTAGTTTGTGTACATAAATTCCCACACTGGAAGATATAATTCCTTTTTCCGGTATTAATTACAAGAAAACTGCTGCAAATTGGACACCAGAATTTTTAATATGCTAGTTTTGGTACATAGATTCCCACACGGGAGATATAATTCCTTTTACAGGAGTGAAAACGTGAGGCCTAGCTGTTTCTGGTCTAACAAACACCAGATTGATTAAATTGGCCTTTTTTCACCAAAATTACAACACTGGACAATAATGCCTTTGGCGGTATTAATTACAAGAACACTGCTGCTAATTGGACACCAGAATTTTATAATGCTAGTTTGTGTACATAAATTCCCACACTGGAATATATAATTCCTTTTTCCGGTATTAATTACAAGAAAACTGCTGCAAATTGGACACCAGAATTTTTAAAATGCTAGTTTTGGTACATAGATTCCCACACGGGAGATATAATTCCTTTTACAGGAGTGAAAACGTGAGGCCTACTGTTTCTGGTCTAACAAACACCAGATTGATTAAATTGGCCTTTTTTCACCAAAATTACAACACTGGACAATAATGCCTTTTGGCGGTATTAATTACAAGAACACTGCTGCTAATTGGACACCAGAATTTTTATAATGCTAGTTTGTGTACATAAATTCCCACACTGGAAGATATAATTCCTTTTTCCGGTATTAATTACAAGAAAACTGCTGCAAATTGGACACCAGAATTTTTAATATGCTAGTTTTGGTACATAGTTTCCCACACGGGGAGATATAATTCCTTTTACAGGAGTGAAAACGTGAGGCCTACTGTTTCTGGTCTAACAAACACCAGATTGATTAAATTGGCCTTTTTTTCACCAAAATTACAACACTGGACAATAATGCCTTTTGGCGGTATTAATTACAAGAACACTGCTGCTAATTGGACACCAGAATTTTTATAATGCTAGTTTGTGTACATAAATTCCCACACTGGAAGATATAATTCCTTTTTCCGGTATTAATTACAAGAAAACTGCTGCAAATTGGACACCAGAATTTTTAATATGCTAGTTTTGGTACATAGATTCCCACACGGGAGATATAATTCCTTTTACAGGAGTGAAAACGTGAGGCCTACTGTTTCTGGTCTAACAAACACCAGATTGATTAAATTGGCCTTTTTTCACCAAAATTACAACACTGGACAATAATGCCTTTTGGCGGTATTAATTACAAGAACACTGCTGCTAATTGGACACCAGAATTTTTATAATGCTAGTTTGTGTACATAAATTCCCACACTGGAAGATATAATTCCTTTTTCCGGTATTAATTACAAGAAAACTGCTGCAAATTGGACACCAGAATTTTTAATATGCTAGTTTTGGTACATAGATTCCCACACGGGGAGATATAATTCCTTTTACAGGAGTGAAAACGTGAGGCCTACTGTTTCTGGTCTAACAAACACCAGATTGATTAAATTGGCCTTTTTTCACCAAAATTACAACACTGGACAATAATGCCTTTTGGCGGTATTAATTACAAGAACACTGCTGCTAATTGGACACCAGAATTTTTATAATGCTAGTTTGTGTACATAAATTCCCACACTGGAAGATATAATTCCTTTTTCCGGTATTAATTACAAGAAAACTGCTGCAAATTGGACACCAGAATTTTTAATATGCTAGTTTTGGTACATAGATTCCCACACGGGAGATATAATTCCTTTTACAGGAGTGAAAACGTGAGGCCTAGTGTTTCTGGTCTAACAAACACCAGATTGATTAAATTGGCCTTTTTTTCACCAAAATTACAACACTGGACAATAATGCCTTTTGGCGGTATTAATTACAAGAACACTGCTGCTAATTGGACACCAGAATTTTTATAATGCTAGTTTGTGTACATAAATTCCCACACTGGAAGATATAATTCCTTTTTCCGGTATTAATTACAAGAAAACTGCTGCAAATTGGACACCAGAATTTTTAATATGCTAGTTTTGGTACATAGATTCCCACACGGGAGATATAATTCCTTTTACAGGAGTGAAAACGTGAGGCCTAGTGTTTCTGGTCTAACAAACACCAGATTGATTAAATTGGCCTTTTTTCACCAAAATTACAACACTGGACAATAATGCCTTTTGGCGGTATTAATTACAAGAACACTGCTGCTAATTGGACACCAGAATTTTTATAATGCTAGTTTGTGTACATAAATTCCCACACTGGAAGATATAATTCCTTTTTCCGGTATTAATTACAAGAAAACTGCTGCAAATTGGACACCAGAATTTTTAAAATGCTAGTTTTGGTACATAGGTTCCCACACGGGAGATATAATTCCTTTTACAGGAGTGAAAACGTGAGGCCTACTGTTTCTGGTCTAACAAACACCAGATTGATTAAATTGGCCTTTTTTCACCAAAATTACAACACTGGACAATAATGCCTTTTGGCGGTATTAATTACAAGAACACTGCTGCTAATTGGACACCAGAATTTTTATAATGCTAGTTTGTGTACATAAATTCCCACACTGGAAGATATAATTCCTTTTCCGGTATTAATTACAAGAAAACTGCTGCAAATTGGACACCAGAATTTTTAATATGCTAGTTTTGGTACATAGATTCCCACACGGGGAGATATAATTCCTTTTACAGGAGTGAAAACGTGAGGCCTAGTGTTTCTGGTCTAACAAACACCAGATTGATTAAATTGGCCTTTTTTCACCAAAATTACAACACTGGACATATAATGCCTTTTGGCGGTATTAATTACAAGAACACTGCTGCTAATTGGACACCAGAATTTTTATAATGCTAGTTTGTGTACATAAATTCCCACACTGGAAGATATAATTCCTTTTCCGGTATTAATTACAAGAAAACTGCTGCAAATTGGACACCAGAATTTTTAATATGCTAGTTTTGGTACATAGATTCCCACACGGGGAGATATAATTCCTTTACAGGAGTGAAAACGTGAGGCCTACTGTTTCTGGTCTAACAAACACCAGATTGATTAAATTGGCCTTTTTTCACCAAAATTACAACACTGGACAATAATGCCTTTGGCGGTATTAATTACAAGAACACTGCTGCTAATTGGACACCAGAATTTTTATAATGCTAGTTTGTGTACATAAATTCCCACACTGGAAGATATAATTCCTTTTCCGGTATTAATTACAAGAAAACTGCTGCAAATTGGACACCAGAATTTTTAAAATGCTAGTTTTGGTACATAGATTCCCACACGGGAGATATAATTCCTTTTACAGGAGTGAAAACGTGAGGCCTACTGTTTCTGGTCTAACAAACACCAGATTGATTAAATTGGCCTTTTTTTCACCAAAATTACAACACTGGACAATAATGCCTTTTGGCGGTATTAATTACAAGAACACTGCTGCTAATTGGACACCAGAATTTTTATAATGCTAGTTTGTGTACATAAATTCCCACACTGGAAGATATAATTCCTTTTCCGGTATTAATTACAAGAAAACTGCTGCAAATTGGACACCAGAATTTTTAAAATGCTAGTTTTGGTACATAGATTCCCACACGGGAGATATAATTCCTTTTTACAGGAGTGAAAACGTGAGGCCTAGTGTTTCTGGTCTAACAAACACCAGATTGATTAAATTGGCCTTTTTTTCACCAAAATTACAACACTGGACGATATAATGCCTTTTGGCGGTATTATTTACAAGAACACTGCTGCAAATTGGACATCTGAATTTTTAAAATGCTAGTTTTGGTACATAGATTCCCACACGGGGAGATATAATTCCTTTTACAGGAGTAAAAACGTGAGGCCTAGTGTTTCTGGTTTAACAAACACCAGATTGATTAAATTGGCCTTTTTTCACCAAAATTACAACACTGGACGATATAATGCCTTTTGGCGGTATTATTTACAAGAAAACTGCTGCAAATTGGACATCTAGAATTTTTAAAATGCTAGTTTTGGTACATAGATTCCCACACGGGGAGATATAATTCCTTTTTACAGGAGTAAAAACGTGAGGCCTAGTGTTTCTGGTCTAACAAACACCAGATTGATTAAATTGGCCTTTTTTTCACCAAAATTACAACACTGGACGATATAATGCCTTTTGGCGGTATTAATTACAAGAGGACTGCTGGTATTTCAGAACACCGGAATTTTTAAAATGCTAGTTTTGCTAGATAAATTTCCCACACTGGGAGAAATATTGCCTAAGCCTTTACAGTATTTTACAGTATTTACAGTATTAATTACAACAGGAGTGCTTCTTTTGGTCTAACACCAGAATAATTTTATTATTACGGTGAAAGCTTTTTCTAATTTATATTTCTGGCACATAAAAAAAAAATATATTTCTGGCTGACAGTATTGGACAAAGTAGTGGCACTGGCTAGCTTAGCTGGAACAGCACATTCATGGGATTTGCTATCCAAGTGGGTTACTTTCAGTTTCACCACTGATATATTAAATATCTTTGCAGTTAGTATGGGTGACACAAACACAGCCAAACCCCTGATGTAGTATATCTATGAAAAAATCGACTATTATATGAGATTAATGGACGTTGTGGCAGCTTTTGCTGTAGCACCACAAGTCCCAAAATGGCCGCCGCCTATCAGCCCAGTAACATGTGCCAGAAAACAGTCTGCCCAGCCAGAAAAAAATAGACTTTGACTGAGCAGCTGAATCGCTGTTGTTCTGATTCACAGGTGTAGATTTTTCACTTCTTTGGAGCTTGGGTTTAGACTCTGTGGCAGCAAGTGCTGGTGCACCACAAGTCCCAAAATGGCCACCGCCGGTCAGCCCAGTTACATGTGCCAGTAAAAATCGCTCTGGCCAGTCTCAACAAAATAGTGACTTTCAGTGAACAGCTCAGCTGAGTTGTTCTGATGCACAGGTGTAGAAAGGTAGATCATTCAATCACTTCTTTATCCCTGCCTATCTCGCCCTCACAGAAGCTGCATCCTCTCCCTACACTAGTCAGAGCAGTGTGACGTGCGGCGCTACGTGACTCCAGCTTAAATAGAGGCTGGGTCACATGCTGCACTTGGCCAATCACAGCCATGCCATTAGTAGGCATGGCTGTGATGGGCTCTTAGGGCAAGAAGTAAAAAGAAATCGACGAACACCGGACCCGAACCCGAACTTTTTTGAAAATGTCCGTGTTCGGGTCCGTGTCACGGACACCCCAAAATTCGGTACGGACCCGAACGATTTTCGAACTGTTCGCTCAACACTAATCCCTAGTGGTCACATGACCACCTTTCACCTCATGTATTATACTAATCTTCTACATATATGCCGCTGATTCTTGAACTATCAGACCTATATAACTAGCAATCAGTAATGTTCTGAGTAAACATGTAAATGAATAAAATGTAAATGCATATTCGGCATGTAGAATAGATATTCCAACATGAATATTCTATGGCTAAATTATATGAAATGCATCAATTAAAGGTGTTGGCCACTCTCTGGCTATTTTTGACCGATGTGTATATAACATGACTATATGGTACTTTACTAATATAGCCTTTGTTTATGTATTTTGGTGTTTTGCTATATCTAATAAGCTATGCCCAAATATGCTGTCCAAATATGTCCTGTTCCTAAGACACGGATGGAGGGTCATGTGACCACACACATGACTCAGTTTCCTCTATTTAAAAACACTGCACCTGCACTAAACTTCCAACAGTACAAGTGTAGATGGTAGGTGCAGTGTATTTGAAAGGAAGAGACATCACCTGGAGGTGATTTGCCTGGTCATATGATCCTCCATCGGCTGCAGTTTTATGGACAAAACTCTGTTTCGACAGCACAAAGGACATGTCAAGCAAGGGGGCTTACCTTATGAAATATAGAAAATGGCACCGAATTTCAACAAAGTTTATGTTTAGAGATGAGCAAATCAAAGTTGGCGAAGTGGAATTAGATCCAAATATAAAGAAAAATTTGATTCTCACTGAATCCGAATCTCCTTGTGCTTCGCTGTAACAAATCACATTTTTTCCTAAAATGGCTGCTCCACATGTTAGGAAATGAAGCAAGGAACTCTGGGAATGAGGGATCACCCACAATGCCATGCATGCAGCCAATCAGCAGCCAGCCAGCCCTGTGATGTCACAGCCCTATAAATAGCCTCAGCCATCTTGGATTCAGCCATTTTCCAGTGTAAGTGCAGGGAGAGAAGTTAGAAGGCGCTAGCAACAGTGCTAGGAAAGACTTTAAAACTTTTATTTTGCTGAATAGAAGTTCAGGGAAAGATCATTACAAGTGTAGGGAAAGGAAAGGGAGGAATTATTACACACTATAAAATGAGAACAGGGTCCAATAGGAGAGTTTACAGCCTGGGTTATAGGAACAATTCTATTACACCTTGCTGCATTGACTGGGGATTGACTGGGGATACTTGGATTCAGCCATTTTCCTGTGTACTAAGTGCAAGGAGAGATGTCAGCAGGCGCTTTTATTTTGCTGTGTAGGATAGGGAGTAGAGATGAGCGAACTTTAAAAAAAAGTTCGGCGTTCGGCGTTCGGGTTGTGGTAACTCGCGCATTCCGTTATGGATTCCACTATCGCAGCATATGGAATCCATAAGGGGCGGCTTCCACCAACCCGAACTGTTGAACAGCCGAAGGACCTTGGGTGACGTCACCGTCATGGGATCAGTGCAGGGCGTGGCTCAGCACGGGATCAAATCCAGTGCTGAGCCACGCCCCCTGCACTGATCACATGACGGTGACGTCACCCCAGGTCCTTCGGCTGTTCAACAGTTCGGGTTGGTGGAAACCGCCCCTTATGGATTCCATATGCCACGATAGTGGAATCCATAACGGGATGCGCAAGTTACCACAACCCGAACACCAAACTTTTTTTTAAAGTTCGCTCATCTCTAATAGGGAGGAATCATTCCACAGTACTGAAGCAGAACAGGGTTCAGTAGGAGAGTTTACTGCCTGAGTAATAGGAACAATCCTATTACATCTTGTTGCACTGACTGCGGATTCAAATTGCCATTATACAGCTCTGTAATTCCAGCAAACCATTCTTGTTATTGGGGTGCAAGTGCTGTTTGATACAGCCATTAACAGGGTTTATTACAAGAATATATTTCTACTTCTTATTAGCCCTTGTGCGGTGCAGTTATATGTTCTAAAGCATATTTTGTGGCTTGTATTAGTGGGGCAAAAGGGGCTTATTAGCAATTATGTGGTGAAGTGCGAAAATTGCAGCCCTTTTTGGCATATATTAGTGGCAAAAAATATATATATTATTTACCATTCAGCGATGCAGTTATATGTTCTAAAGCCCTTTTTGGCGTCTATTAGTGGCAAAAAATATATATTTGCCGTACAGCAATGCAGTTAAATGTCCTAAAGCTTTTTTTGGCGTGTATAAGTGGTAAAAAAATATACATTATTTGCCGTTCAGCGGTGCAGTTATGTGTTCTAATGCCTTTTGTAGCGTGTATAAGTGGAAAAAAATAATGTCTTGCCCGGCCAGTAGTGTGGCATCAGAGCAGGTGTTTAGTGCGACAGGGGCCATAGTTACCCCAAGAAGAACTCACCTGTCCACCCAAAATGTTGAGGAACTGACCTTTGTCAAGATGAATACAGGCATGGATCAGCCAGGATTTCCATCCACCAATGCCTGATGCATCAGACTAGATCATCCATGGTGCCACACTAACACTTTGACAAAAGAGACCGGTTTATTCTGGGTACCTGCCTTAGCTACTATTCTGATGCTGCCACCTGCCTGATGCCACACATCTAATGACAAGTGCTCCTTATTTCACCCACCATCTTCAGCTGGTACTGGTATTGCCATCCACCACCCAACTCTGTAACCTTGCCACTCTGTGGTCTCCTGATGCTGGTGCCACCTCCACACTATGTCACCTTGCCACTCTGTGGTCTCCTGATGCTGCTGCCATCTCCACACTGTCATTGTGCCACCATGTGGCCTCCAATGATGATGCTACTGCCACCTCCACACTCTGTCATTGTGCCCTCAGTGGCCTTCTCCTAATGCTGCGGCTGCTGCCACCTTCACACTCTGTCATTGTGCCACTCTGTGGTCTCCTCATGCTGCTGCTGCCTCCTCCACACCATCATTGTGACACCCTGTGGCTAGTGATGTCGCGAACATAAAATTTTCAGTTCGCGAACAGCGAACGCGAACTTCCGCAAATGTTCGCGAACGGGCGAACCGGGCGAACCGCCATAGACTTCAATTGGCAGGCGAATTTTAAAACCCACAGGGACTCTTTCTGGCCACAATAGTGATGAGAAAGTTGTTTCAAGGGGTCTAACACCTGGACTGTGGCATGACGGAGGGGGATCTATGGCAAAACTCCCATGGAAAATTACGTAGTGGACGCAGAGTCGGGTTTTAGTCCATAAAGGGCATAAATCAACTAACATTCCTAAATTGTTTGGAATAACGTGCTTTAAAACATCCAGTGTGTGTATACGATCAGGTATGATGTTGTATCGATCAGGTAGTGTAAGGGTTACGCCCGCTTCACTGACATTGACAGACCAAACTCCCCTTTTAATGCACCGCAAACAGTTCATTTGCACAACCGCAAACTCCCCATTTGCACAAGGTTGGATACCAAGCTAGCCACGTCCCGGTGATGTCATTGAAGGTTTCTTCCTCCACCCAGCCACGAACGGTGAGATGGTTAAAAAAACGCTGGCTCCCTCCCCTTTGTTTTTATCCACGGTGACTGCGTCTGCGCCGTGCAATTTACTGTCACACCCGATATGAGTGGTATTTTCTGTAGTACTATTCTCATCAGTTTAATCCCTCTAACGTCCCCAATCTGGGTGCCATTTATTGAATAGATTTTTCGAACGGGAAGATGGTTAAAAAAACGCTGGCTCCCTCCACTCTGTTTTAAACCACGGTCACTGCGTCTGCACCGTGCAATTTACTGTCACACCCGATATGAGTTGTATTTTCTGTAGTACTATTCTCATCAGTTTAATCCCTCTAACGTCCCCAATCTGGGTGCCATTTATTGAATAGATTTTTCGAACGGGGAGATGGTTAAAAAAACGCTGGCTCCCTCACTCTGTTTTAAACCACGGTGACTGCGTCTGCGCCGTGCAATTTACTGTCACACCCGATATGAGTGGTATTTTCTGTAGTACTATTCTCATCAGTTTAATCCCTCTATCGTCCCCAATCTGGGGGCCATTTATTGAATAGATTTTTCGAACGGGGAGATGGTTAAAAAAACGCTGGCTCCCTCCACTCTGTTTTAAACCACGGTGACTGCGTCTGTGCCGTGCAATTTACTGTCACACCCGATATGAGTGGTATTTTCTGTAGTATTATTCTCATCAGTTTAATCCCTGTTACGTCCCATATCAGGGTTTGCTTTTTTTGAAAAAAAATTTCGTCCGGGTACCTTCCACTGTGGTGTCCCAATAGCGACAAATTTTTTGAAGGCCTCAGACTCCACCAGCTGGTATGGTAAAAGCTGGCGGGCTAAGAGTTCCGTCAAGCCAGCTGTCAGTCGCCGGGCAAGGGGGTGACTTTGTGACATTGGCTTCTTATGCTCAAACATGTCCTTGACAGACACCTGACTGTGGGCAGATGAGCAGGAACTGCTGAAGGTGAGAGATGGAGTGGCGGGTGGTTGAGAGGGGGCAGGGAGGACAGCAGTGGTTGACGTGGCTGAAGATGCTGGACCAGGAGGAGCATGGTGGCTTTGAGTTTGTGTGCTGCTTGTACTCATGTGTTGATCCCATAGGCGTTTGTGATGTGAGATCATGTGCCTTCGCAAAGCAGTTGTACCAAGGTGGGTGTTGGACTTCCCACGACTCAGTTTCTTTTGGCACGGGTTGCAAATGGCATTGCTTTATCAGAGGCAGACACACAAAAAAATGCCACACTGCTGAGCTTTGCAATAACAGCATTCTAGTGGTGGCAACAGCATGCGTTGACTGGCGTGCTGTCTGGCTGACCCCAGGTGCCGATACATGCTGTCTGGACTGTGCCACTAACTCCTTGCGACGACCTCCCCTGCTTCCAACTCGTCTCCTCATTCTCTCTGTCTGCCCTCAGAACTTTCCCCTCTCTTCTTCTCTTCGAGCAGGCACCCACGTGGCATCCGTGGACACATCGTCATCATCAACCGCTTCACTTGTATCTGACACCTCAGCAAAGGAAGCAGCAGCGGGTACAACATCATCATCATCACACTGTACGTCCATGTGTGTAATCCTGCCTGACTGAGACATATCCCCGTAATCTACATCATCTGGCAATAATGGTGGCGCATCATTAATTGCATCCAACTGATGTGTAAATAACTCCTCTGACGGATCAAGTGAAGCGGCAGTGGTGGCTGTGGTGGTAGTGGTGGTGGTGGCGACGGGCGGGTGCGTGGTAACTTGAGAGCAGGTGACCGAAGCTGAGCTGGAGGAGGATGGTGCATCAAGGTTCTTAGCGGAAGCTGTTGGAGAATGGGTGTCCTGTCTAAGCCAGTCAACTACGTCCTCTGAATTTTTCGGGTTCAGGGTACGTGGCCTCTGAAAACTGGGCATTATTCCAGGGACAGTGGAAATCACAGCACCACGACCACGACGGCCCCTGCGCGGTGGCCTGCCTCTGCCTGTCATTTTTTTTTTAGATAAGTGGTACTACGCGTGCTAGGTACTGTGCCACCCGGTATGAGTGGTTGGCACTGGCAGTGGGCACACTACAGTCAGTGGAAGCGGGCCTGACACACACTGGCAGCAGGCAAGCAACTGAATTTAGACTACTGTCTAAAAATTAAATGCCTTATTTATCGGCAAGCTACTGTGCCACCCGGTATCAGTGGTTGGCACTGGCAGTGGGCACACTACAGTCAGTGGAAGAGGGCCTGACACACACTGGCAGCAGGCAAGCAACTGAATTTAGACTACTGTCTAAAAATTAAATGCCTTATTTATCGGCAAGCTACTGTGCCACCCGGTATGAGTGGTTGGCACTGGCAGTGGGCACACTACAGTCAGTGGAAGAGGGCCTGACACACACTGGCAGCAGGCAAGCAACTGAATTTAGACTACTGTCTAAAAATTAAATGCCTTATTTATCGGCAAGCTACTGTGCCACCCGGTATGAGTGGTTGGCACTGGCAGTGGGCACACTACAGTCAGTGGAAGCGGGCCTGACACACACTGGCAGCAGGCAAGCAACTGAATTTAGACTACTGTCTAAAAATGAAATGCCTTATTTATCGGAAAGCTACTGTGCCACCCGGTATCAGTGGTTGGCACTGGCAGTAGGCACACTACAGTCAGTGGAAGAGGGCCTGACACACACTGGCAGCAGGCAAGCAACTGAATTTAGACTACTGTCTAAAAATTAAATGCCTTATTTATCGGCAAGCTACTGTGCCACCCGGTATGAGTGGTTGGCACTGGCAGTGGGCACACTACAGTCAGTGGAAGAGGGCCTGACACACACTGGCAGCAGGCAAGCAACTGAATTTAGACTACTGTCTAAAAATTAAATGCCTTATTTATCGGCAAAGCTACTGTGCCACCCGGTATGCAGTGGTTGGCACTGGCAGTGGGCACACTACAGTCAGTGGAAGCGGGCCTGACACACACTGGCAGCAGGCAAGCAACTGAATTTAGACTACTGTCTAAAAATTAAATGCCTTATTTATCGGCAAAGCTACTGTGCCACCCGGTATCAGTGGTTGGCACTGGCAGTGGGCACACTACAGTCAGTGGAAGTCGGCCTGACACACACTGGCAACAGGCAAGCAACTGAAATTACACTAAAGTGTAAAAATTAAATGCCTTTTTTGATGCAAAGTACTGTGCCACACGGGATGACAGGGGTGGGCACTGGCAGTGGGCACACTACAGTCAGTTGAAGTCGGCCTGACACACACTAGCAGCAGGCAAGCAGCTGAAATTACACTAAAGTGTAAAAATTAAATGCCTTTTTATGCAAAAGTCCTGTGCGGCCGGTATGAGTGGTGGGCACTGGCAGTGGGCACACTACAGTCAGTGGAAGTCAGCCTGACACACACTGCAGCAGGCAAGCAACTAACTTAGATTAAAGTGTAAAAAATAAAGCGCCTTTTTTTAAGCAAAGTCCTGTGCCACACGGGATGACAGGGGTGGGCACTGGCAGTGGGCACACTACAGTCAGTTGAAGTCGGCCTGACACACACTAGCAGCAGGCAAGCAGCTGAAATTACACTAAAGTGTAAAAATTAAATGCCTTTTTTATGCAAAGTCCTGTGCCAGCCGGTATGAGTGGTGGGCACTGGCAGTGGGCACACTACAGTCAGTGGAAGTCAGCCTGACACACACTGGCAGGCAACTAACCTTAGATTAAAGTGTAAAAATTAAGTGCCTTTTTTAAGCAAAGTCCTGTGCCACACGGGATGACAGTGGTGGGCACTGGCAGTGGGCACACTACAGTCAGTTGAAGTCGGCCTGACACACACTAGCAGCAGGCAAGCAGCTGAAATTATACTAAAGTGTAAAAATTAAATGCCTTTTTTATGCAAAGTCCTGTGCGAGCCGGTATGAGTGGTGGGCACTGGCAGTGGGCACACTACAGTCAGTGGAAGTCAGCCTGACACACACTGGCAGGCAACTAACCTTAGATTAAAGTGTAAAAATTAAGCGCCTTTTTTAAGCAAAGTCCTGTGCCACACGGGATGACAGGGGTGGAGCACTGGCAGTGGGCACACTACAGTCAGTTGAAGTCGGCCTGACACACACTAGCAGCAGGCAAGCAGCTGAAATTACACTAAAGTGTAAAAATTAAATGCCTTTTATGCAAAGTCCTGTGCCAGCCGGTATGAGTGGTGGGCACTGGCAGTGGGCACACTACAGTCAGTGGAAGTCAGCCTGACACACACTGGCAGGCAACTAACCTTAGATTAAAGTGTAAAAATTAAGTGCCTTTTTTAAGCAAAGTCCTGTGCCACACGGGATGACAGTGGTGGGCACTGGCAGTGGGCACACTACAGTCCAGTTGAAGTCGGCCTGACACACACTAGCAGCAGGCAAGCAGCTGAAATTATACTAAAGTGTAAAAATTAAATGCCTTTTTTATGCAAAGTCCTGTGCGAGCCGGTATGAGTGGTGGGCACTGGCAGTGGGCACACTACAGTCAGTGGAAGTCAGCCTGACACACACTGGCAGGCAACTAACCTTAGATTAAAGTGTAAAAATTAAGCGCCTTTTTTTAAGCAAAGTCCTGTGCCACACGGGATGACAGGGGTGGGCACTGGCAGTGGGCACACTACAGTCAGTTGAAGTCGGCCTGACACACACTAGCAGCAGGCAAGCAGCTGAAATTATACTAAAGTGTAAAAATTAAATGCCTTTTTTATGCAAAGTCCTGTGCGAGTAGGTATGAGTGGTGGGCACTGGCAGTGGGCACACTACAGTCAGTGGAAGTCAGCCTGAAACACACTGGCAGGCAACTAACCTTAGATTAAAGTGTAAAAATTAAGCGCCTTTTTTTAAGCAAAGTCCTGTGCCACACGGGATGACAGGGGTGGGCACTGGCAGTGGGCACACTACAGTCAGTTGAAGTCGGCCTGACACACACTAGCAGCAGGCAAGCAGCTGAAATTACACTAAAGTGTAAAAATTAAATGCCTTTTTTATGCAAAGTCCTGTGCCAGCCGGTATGAGTGGTGGGCACTGGCAGTGGGCACACTACAGTCAGTGGATGTCAGCCTGACACACACTGGCAGGCAACTAACCTTAGATTAAAGTGTAAAAATTAAATGCCTTTTTTGATGCAAAGTCCTGTGCCACACGGAATGACAGGGGTGGGCACTGGCAGTGGGCACACTACAGTCTGTGGGCCTGCAGCTCCTCACACACAGGCAGGCCAGGCAACTGCAATATGTATATAAAGAAAAAAAAAAGCAGACTAATGTTGCAGCCCTAAAAGAGCTTTTTGGGGTGCTGTCAGGACGCTGTCCTTACAGCAGAGATCAGATGAGTCTTTCAGGACTGGAGTGGACACTGAATTCACTAGCCTAGCTATCGATTTCCCAATTAAATCAGCAGCAACTACACTCTCCCTCCTCTCACTAAGACTGCAGCTTCAGAATCAATCTAAAATGGATGCTGTGCAGGAGGTGGGAGGGTCTGGGAGGGAGGGTATGCTGATGATTGGCTGGAATGTGTCTGCTGACTGTGAGGTACAGGGTCAAAGTTTGCTCAATGATGATGTATAGGGGGCGGACCGAACATCGCATATGTTCGCCCGGCAGAGGCGAACGCGAACAAGCTATGTTCGCCGGGAACTGTTCGCCGGCGGATAGTTCGGGCCATCTCTACCTGTGGCCTCCTCCTGATGCCGTTTTTGCCACCTCCACACTCTATCATTGTGCCACTCTGTGGCCTCCTGATGCTGCCGTCACCTCCACACTGTCATTGTGCCATCCTGTGGCCTCTTTCTGATGTTGCCACCTCCACACTCTGTCATTGTGCCACTTTTGCATCAGATTTGCCTTATGATTTGGTAGCCAAAAGCAGGAGTTAGTACAAAACACAGAAGACATGCAAATATTCCATTCATGTGTCATCTTTGTTTTTGATCCACTCCTGTTTTTTTTGGCTTTAGCAATACTGATGGATTACTGACCAAATGCTGACTGAGTGAAGGTGGATGCTCCACAGTCAGGATCATTTTTTTTGGGGTTGTTGTTCTGACTAATCAGAGGAAGGGCAAAAAAATCTGTGACGTCAAGACAAACTTACTTCTGACACCCTCTCCACTCTGTCGGGGGGCTCTACTTGTATAAGCGTATAATAGAACAGGTTCTGTAGAAATCTTTGTGAAATCAGCTGCCAACGGTGTAAAAGGAGTGTGCTTCTTCTTGACGCTAACATTGATCTGTAAGGCTGAGTTCACACTTGAGTTATTTGGTTAGTTTTGGCCCCGTAACTGCCTAAATAAGTGGTGTGCAGTATTGTTTCACTACCACATCAGACTCCCTATGCGTGTTACTGCAAGGCACAGTGTTCTACACCACTATACACTCTCTTTACCAGGAAATAGCTGTTTTTAATGCGATTCACCACAAGTAAATTCGGATTGAACCAAATTTTTTAGAAGAATTTGGCGAACCGGCCGAATCGAAGTTTTGAGAGATTCGCCTCTTCTCTAGTTATGTTAGTAAGTGCCATTTAGACCTCTTAAGAACACATTGGTCAATGGTAGCCAGAAAGTGTCCAACCCTTTTAACCCTTTCACGTCCAATGCCATACATGTATGTCATCAGGCGTGTGTTTAAAAATCCCCCCCCCCCTTTGCCCACTGCAGGTGCCATAGCCAGGGGTGGCCGCCTTCGTCCTATAGCAGACACCAGCTGCTAATGTCCGCAACCAGCAGTAATGCTGATCACAGAAATTTAACCATTCAGATGCCGTGGTCAATCCTGACCACGGCATCTGAGCTTGCTGAAAACTGAAAGCTTTCACTTTTGGTTGTGCTTCTGCTCCCCCATGTGGCGATCGGAGGAGCCGGAGCAGCAGACCCTGTGTTTTTGAATCACAGGAGGCTGCTGCATAGTATTTCCTTTGGAGCCCTTGCCTGTAATAGGGCTCCATATAAAAGTAGTGAAATCATCATAGATTCCAATGCAAGTGCATTGAAGCCTATGATAATAGCAATCAGATGATTGATTGTTATAGTTCACTATGGAAATTATAAAAAAAAGTATAAAAAAAAGTAAAAAAAAAAAATACTTTCCCACTTTCCCCCCCCCAAAAAAAATAAAAGAACTAAAAAAAATGTAAAAATACACCTCATGGGTGTCGCAATGTGCGAAAACGCCCATAGTATAAAAATATAAAAATATATTCCCCATACGGCAAACAGCAAAACACAAGAAAAACTATACATATCGCTGGATTCGTTCTGACCTGTAGAATAAAAGTAACTGGTCAGTTTTATCACACATCGGATTTCGTAAAAAAAAACAACCCATCAAATTGTGGTGGAATTGCTTTTTTTGCAATTTAACCCAGTTTGGATTTTTTTTACTGCTTACCACTACATCATATGCATTATTAAATGGTGGCGTTGGAAAGTACAACTTGTCCCACAAAAAAAAAAAAAGTTATGGCAGGGAGCACAAAACAAAAATCCCCCCACCCCCCAAAAACTTCCGGCCATGAAAGAATAAATATAGCAATGGTATGTTCACATGATATGTTCCAAAGTGAATTTTACTACGTAATAAGTTTATATGATCATCAGGGACCATTCAGGAATCAAGTAGTTAATGTGGAAAAATCTCATTGCAACACTTTCTTTTCTTGTGTTTGGGGAAAAAGCAGCATCTACATCATTTCAAAGGAGATAGATCAATACTGTACCTAAAGCTTCAGTATTTCAAAGAATGTTACAATGTTGCAGAAGACATTCAGGGAGTTGAACTCCTTTCGATGTAAGATAACATTGCTGGTGTGAATGGATATTACCTGAAAGCACAGCAGCTCTAGAGAATTGTTGTTCATTTAAAACTAGATAGGTTCTGCTGTTCTCTTGAGCAACATGTCGTGATGATATTTGAACGACTAATGGAGAATATGGCATTAAATATATGGGAATTATGGAGTAATATATTAAATAAAAAGTTTAGGTTCTATAATGTAGGAAGCAAAATGAAATCTTTTCTACCATGTATAAGTAATATTTTTTTTTATTCTAAGTAAAAGCTGAGAATCTTTTTTTCCCCAATAAATATGGAGTAATATGCAAATAATCTGTCATTCAGAACTAACAACTCCATGATTCATTGTTCCTATAAATTCTGATAGGTTTAAACTTTTAAGATTTAATATTATGTTCCCTTTGATTGAATTTTTGATAGAATTGCAAACATGAGGCCAATTAATTTTAACTAGGTTTACAACTGAGTCTTTAGATATATGGACATTTGTGCTACTTATTTGCATATGTCAAGATAAGAACGTTCTCCCTAGAAAGATAGATCATTTTCTGCAAACTCATTGATTCCATTAATGTAGCATGAGTGATATATCTGGATGAATATCATATATGGTTGGTTTCCAGGGCAATCTGTCTCCATACTCCCTGTGTGTAATGGGACTAGTGTTCAGTGAACTCCTTCCAGCACTATGAGAGTTAATCTTTTCCACTTGCTTCTGTTCAGGAGCTGGTTAAGTTGCTGATCAGCCTCACTATTTAGTTGGGCAGTGGATCCACCTCATCGCCTCAACTTTACAGTTTTCTTCTTTTTAGTAATCAGTGAAGGTGTTCTTCTCCAAATTCCTGTGTACCGAACCTTGTTTGTCTTTCGATACTGCTCCTTGCCGCCTGCCCCAACCTTGGAACTGAGACCTGGATTACGCTCGTACTCGGCCTGTCCTGACATTGGAACTGCTATTTGGAATGCACAAGTATTCAGCCTGCCCTGACTATTGAACTGTGTTCAGGCAACGCTTTTTGCCTGTGTCTTGGCACTTCACTCCGCTGTCTCTGACCCCCATGGGCCAGCAGCTAACTACACCAGGACTACTCCAGGATGTAGCGGCCTGATTGGTTCCTTGATCCAGATCCCTGTACAGGGATTAAAGGGTGGATGCCAGGGATCTGTCAGGACAATACTCTTATATTAAGGCCAAATCCATACTGGTTAGTTGGCGCAGCGGGCCCACACCCACTAATTGTAACAGTAAACTCAGGCCATGGACCTTACTGACCCAAACCAGAGGAGCCTTACTAAACTATTGCAGGAACACCAAGAGCAAATACTATTATACCTGTATAATGTCAATGCTTTTCTGAATACCCTGACAACTACTGCAGTGGTACAGCATCCCTCTTCAGCAGCTGCAATGGCCCCACCTGAATCACAGACTGCTTCCATCCTTGGTCCTATTTTATCAACTCCTCCTCTTTATGATAGAGATCCTAAGCAATGCTGTGGGTTCATAAACCATTGTACACTGCACTTTGAGCTGCTTTCTTATCAGTTCCTGACTGACCACTTCAAGGTGGCTTTTAGGACGTGCCATCTCTGTGAAGAGATGCTGGCCTGGATAAACCCTCTGTGGGAAAGAAACAACCCAAGTTGAGTTTGTTTTTAGAGACCTTCTGGAAAGTCTTCGATGAGCCCAGATGCATCACTTCTGCTGCCTCCTCCCTGTCATTGGTGCTTTACACAAGTGTCTCTGACCCCCATTGTCCGGCAGCAAATTACACCAGGATTACTGCAGGAGGTAGCAGCCTGGTTGGTTTCTTTGAGGTGAAGTCCAGATCCTTGTACAGGGGTTAAAGGGTGAATATCATTGAACTGCCAGAACAAAGTCCTTAGGTTTAGCCCAAAGCCAAACAGTTTAGTTGGCATAGTGGATCCACACCAACTGACCATTACAGCGACTCAATAAAGAGAGATCTGAACTGGTGATTAGATGGTTGCCCTACTGTAACGACTGTAATTAGGGAAGGGCAAGGACAGTGAGTCCCTGAACTAGAGCCCAAACTGCTTCCCCTACCTACTTGCAGTATAAGCCCTAAATGGCAGAACCACAACTGGACAATAGTCCCTACATTAGAATAAGTGCAGAGCAGACACAAAACACAATATGGACAAACACAAATCAGAGTTGTACGAAATGGGTCAGAACCAGATGGGCTACACAGTACCAAAGAGTGAGACAAAGGAAGGTCAGGAAACAAGGCAAAGCACAAAAAATCAAACAGCACTCATGAACAGGAGCAAGAACCATGCTAGTGAGACAAAAGACTATCACTGGCAATGTTGAATGGACAGAGGAGGCTTTAAATAAAGGGCTGGGTCCCTGGACTAGAAACTGATAGGTCAGTGGCTCATTGTCTGTGTGTTCCTGCCTACTGTGCTGACAGCAACAAAGTTGATTCCTTTGATTTTTACTAATTTTCTAATAACATTTTTAAAGAGAAGTGATAAAAACAAACAAACCTTATAATGATCTGTTATGAAATTATGGTGAGTATAAATGGGGGCTTCCCATAATCAGCACATTGCCTATCCGAAGAACCCTAACTGATCAAGAAAACAGAGATTAAAAATAAAAAAATGGAAATTTTCTAGGTCATTAAGGGCTTAAATCTCTATGACTACAGCACCCAACTGTCTCTTGCCGTCCCAAAGACTTTGAATGGTATAGTGTTGGTCATGCGTGACCACTGCTCTATTCAAACGGTAGACAAAAGCCATGCTAATGATTAGTAACTAGTTGAACCCCTATCTAGAGGATGGATGGAGATAACTGAGTACTGTGCCCGTCTATCTCCATCATTCCCATAGACTTGAATAGAGCAGTAGATCTCAAGCAAGACCGCATCTCCATTCAAATAAGAGATCAGTAGGAGTCCCAGCAATCAAATACCCAGTGATCAGAGCTCTGTTTGGAGAGTGTGGCCCATTTTAAAATTTGCTATGGTGCTCTATGATTTTTGAGTATGTATCTAACCCTATCAAGACCTATTACTGCAAATATTTAGTCATCAAAGGTCTAGTTGTCTGAAAGGATTTTAGCTAATGTTTTAAGTTATACAGTTATTAGTTTTCTATAATTTATTAAAGATTTGAAAGAGTAGTTTAAAGGGACTCCAGTGATTTTTGTTGGTTGTTCTTTTTTTATTTCAACAGTACTATACTATGGAAAATTAAATAAAAAAAAGTCGTTCTGTAGCAGACAGCAGAGAGAGATAAAACTCCAATATGGATAGGATTCTGCAATAAAAAAACTAACTAACTAAACTGTTAGTAAAATTGTAGATTGGTAGAATTGGGATAAAAGCATAGAAAAGCATTGTAAGGTGTGACGCTCTGATTGAGTCACTCATCTCCCTTCCCTCTCTGGTCACAACAAATGCTCTGAGTTAGAAAGTCAAGCGAGGCTGTTTGATGTGCTAAAAATGCAAATAAAGGAGAAATTTAAAGAGCCTGGACAGGATGTAGAATACATGGAGAGACTTAAAAAAATCATATCTAGAAAGCCATCCACCCATTTTTGGAAAATAAAATACACAGAATATTTACATATAAGAGGTTAATATGTGACAAAAATGTGAGATTAGCGTCCCTTTAAATGTGATATCACTGAAAACAGAAATAACTAGCGTCACCTGCTATTTTGGTTTCAATAGAAGACTACTATAATCGGTAGCCTGGGATACAGCTGTATGAAATGAATGCAGACAAATGGGATTTTAAACAATCAAGCAGATTTTAAGTTTTGTTGAAAACTCTGAGCTCTATACTGTGCACAGTTTTGTTCAAATCTCTAGAAAATATTCTTTAATTAAATATCACTCTCAGCTCATTTTACTGATAATACAAGCTACAGTATAAAGATTTCCAGAATGTAAAACCTGTTTGCACTTTTTCGTGGTAGTTACTAAGGCAGTACACTTTTGGTCATATTTAAAACTATTGATGGGCAAAAAATGTATCAGGCTATAAAACTATAGGGGCTCATGCGCATATATTTATATGTGTGTTATATTGATATGTAATATGGTACACTTAGATGGTTACGAAGCCATAGAGTACTGTGTTATACAGCAGATTATATACATGGGCATCTCTACACTGGGCAGGTGATTAAACCATTTGGGGAACTGTTCCATAAACTGTGGCTGCTGTTCAGCTGCCCATTCTTGAGTGGAAGCGAGCAAGAGATCAGCTGACAGGTCAAGGAGAGTCAGTATACTTTTCCTCCTGACTCTTCATTATCTCTTGGTACTGTCACACTAGGTGCTAAACCTGATCAACATCAGGAAATAGTGTAAAGTAATGCACACAACATCCTGATGCTGAATGGTAGGCTTGAGCAAATCGAAGTATCCAAAGTGGACTTCGATACGAATTTCAGGAAAAGTTTTCAGGAAAGCAGAATTTTTTTGTGCTTTGTGATAATAAATCAATGTTCCTTGTTTGCTTCTGAGCGTGAAGAGGTCGCCACAGCCATCTAATTAAAGATCCCACGCATAATCTTGTGCACGATGACGTATGACGTCACCACGTCTGCCAGTGTGATGACGTCATCACGCACCGCACGGTGATAACATCACCGCATCTGGCCACCGTGATGTCGGCCTCTTAGCGAGCAAATGGATATGGTGAATATGTTTTGTTTTTTAAATGGATTAACCCATAAAACAGATCTTAATTTTAATTTCAGAAGCCCCGATCGGCAATGGATTAGGAATCTGAGGGGTTCAATGATGAGGGGGGTGGGATAATTGCTGTTCCCTTTTATTGCGGCCACTACATACAAAGGAATATGCTTTGTCACAGATTGAATTTCTTTGAGAAATTCAGCAAAGCACCCGATTCAAATTTTTCGGAACTGAGCTCATCACTAATTGTCATTGCCAAACTCAGCTCAAGTACACAAGGATGAAACACTCTATTCAGAAAAAGTGTCATCTGTGAGTAACTGGATTTAATAATTATATATGTATGTGTGTATGTTATGTGTTACATAGTTATATCGTTAATCTGGTTGAAAAAAGCCATAAGTCCATTAAGTTCAACCAATGAATAGGTGGAGACGCAAATCCCAGAAGGAAGTGAGACTCAGATTTCTCTGATTTTTCCTGATCAGTACTGTACTCTACTGGTGCAGATATAGGATCTAACTACTGTACAATTTCTGTACTGGTGTTGGTTTTATCAGTCTTTGTTTAGAAGTATCATGTACGTGTTCCTGACTAACAGTGTTTATTTTCCTTCTTGGCTTGACAAGGTGGTTTACATATTTAATGAAGTCACAAGGGACATTAGAAAACATAAAAACCCAGGTTGGTGTACATTTTGTGCAGAGATATGTAAAAACATACTTACCTGATGGTTAAGGAGGTCCTTTGATGTATGTCCTGTCAACATAAATCCCTAGAAACTGCTTTGCTCAAATGCATAAAATGTTATATAAAGGTATTCACTTGTAAAAACTTTGGGGGAAGTAAATCATGAGGTTAATATTTGAAGTTAGTTTTGCTTGAGTCTGTGTTGGCATACTTTATGCCACATTTATTAAATGTCGTATGTTGTTTGATAAATTTGTCTTATTCTTAAACCTAACACTTTTGTCTAAAAAGCTTCTCCTACTTTCCTATTTCACCCCCCTACCCTCCTCCTACTAATCGAACAAACAGGCTAACTTGTAGCTTTAGAGTATGTTGAGTTCAAAGCCTTCTCTTTTTATAATCTTATGACTACTCCTGTATATGTAGAATAAATAAATAGACTAACCACTCATTATGGAAGACTATGACATGTTAGGCTGGGTTCACATCACGTTTTTGCTCTACGTGTAATGTATACATTGAGTGAAAAAAGGGTAGAAAGGCATTGTACACAATGCATTTCCATCATGCAGAATCCAATAAAAATCATATACGTTAACATTTTTTTACAATGGAACTCTATGGTGACGAATGTCACTGTAGTGCATCCATCAGAGGCATCCGAACATCTGTTTCAAGTACACATTTTTGTATATGTTAAACATAAGACACAAACGTGATCTGGATCCAGCCTTAGAAGTTATACATAAGGGTGTCTACAAATACAGGGTCATTCAAAAAAGATTGTGCAAATGTAAAGGCATGTAGTTAAAGTTCTCTTGAAAGTGAAAGCTTTGCTGTTTCAGCTTTTTTAGATAATTTTCATGGATCAACCCTTGTGGACAGGTTAGGCTACTTTCACACTAGCGTTATTTGTGGATCTGTCATGGATCTGCAAAAACGCTTCTGTTACAATAATACAACCGCATGCATCCGTCATGAACGGATCCGGTTGTATTATGTCTTCTATAGCTATGATGGATCCATCTTGAACACCATTGAAAGTCAATGGGTAATGGATCCGTTTTCTATTGTGCCAGATTGTGTCAGAGAAAACGGATCGGTCCAAGCACACAATGTAAGTCAATAAGGACGGATCCGTTTGGCTCTGCTTCGTCAGGCGGACAGCAAAACGCTACAGGCAGCGTTTTGGTGTCCGCCTACAGAGCGGAATGGTGACTGAACAGAGGCAAACTGATGCATTTTAAGCGGATCCTTTTCCATTCAGAATGTATTAGGGCAAAACTGATCTGTTTTGGACCACTTTTGAGAGCCCTAAACGGATCTCACAAAAGCAAAGCCAAAACGCTAGTGTGAAAGTAGCCTTAATTAAAACATGTACACAAAGGGGCAGGTTTAATATGGTAACACTGCAGCAAGAAAAAGCTTTTTGTAAGAACTGGGTCTTACAAAAAGAACTGGTGAGTAAATTTGGTAAATGTACTCCACATAGAAATTGCATTTCACATTGGGTGAAGAAACTCAAAACCACTGGCTGTTTATGTCATGGGGAAGATCTGAGTGAGCCAAATACTTCTGAAAAGACGATGAACAGGATTTGAGCCATATATGAGCATAGTCATAGAAAGTCAACTAGGCTGACTAGTATAGAAATACAAATGCCACGAACCATGGTATGGCATATCTAACAGAAAATGGATGCGTTGTAAGCCAGGGTTCAAATTCTTCAGGAACTGAAACTGGAGGCCAAATTGAAATGCCATGACTTTTGCATTCAATGTAGGCTGAGGGTCACTGTGTTTACTGAGACTAAAGGCGCACCCTAGGTTAAGTATGTCCAAGTATAGAAAAAGTTACTCCAATATAGAGACTCACCTTGTGTGGTTGTGCTGGAAATAGGCATAACACCATTGTCAGCTTGTTTTGATGCAGATCCTGGTTGTCTGGTATGCTGCCAGGGTGAATAGCCTTGAGGTGGAGGTGCCCACACTCACAAAAGGACAGGTACAGCTTTAGATTAGTTCCAACTTTTATGGCGCAAAAGACCATAAACAACCAGCGTAGAAAAAAGGATCGTCTTCTTTTTCTCTTTTTGTTAAACAAATTAAATAAAATACAGTGCACAAAAGAATAATATATAAGATTAAAAGACAACACGTTTCAGGGATCGGCAGGACCCCTTCATCAGGTAAAGATTGTATACATAATGGTATGTGGACTGGGGATATAAATACACATACGCCTTCTGTAAAAGGGTGTGTCTAGGGAAAGTTATGGTATGATTCAATAGCTTACATAAAAGATTCAGAGAAAAAGGCTATCCCCTGAACATCATTGATGCAGCTCAGGCTAAAGCCAGGAACCTCACCCAGACCGACTGCCTCCTCCCTAGGAAAGAATCAGAACTGAATATGAAAACCTTTGGGCTAGATTTCATAGCAACATATCACAGTAACCACAATTTAGTCCGAAATGCCTTATCCCAGCACTGGCATATCTTAAAGAAAGATCCAATACTAGGAAAGCCAGACAACAATTAACCTTCAGACGAGCAAAAACCCCCTAAAAACCTCCTCGCACCACATAGACTCAAGACAACAACAGACATAAAGAATGAAACAACGGACCATATATCACTCAAAATGAAACCTGGGAGTTTCAAATGTCACCAACCAAGATGTATGTGTTGTTACACTTTGTGCCAATCCACCACTTTTCAGAACAAATGTAGCGGTGAATCTTTTGGGATCAAAGACCATCCTGACTGTGCCTCTAATATTGTTATCTATTTACTGGAGTGCCCATGTGGTCTCCAGTATGTGGGCCGTACCATCCAGCCCCTACGGAACAGGCTGAACAAACACAGATCCAATGTGAAGAAGTTTCGACTACATAGTGCTTCCTGCCATGTCAACGATCATCACGAAGGCTCATTCTCAGGTTTCAAGATCATACCCACTGAACAAATCCCGAGCTCTCACCGTAACAAATCTCAGCTTATAAAACGACAGGAGATGTTCTGGATTTTTAAACTCAATACCCTGAATCCATATGGCCTTACCAAAGCCTTTGAGATCAATCTATGACACGGACAATGTGTATTTACATTTCTTACACATAGTCGTGTACAGTATATTCATAATTTCCTTAATTTTTTTAAAATTATTTATTTTTATTATTTATTTTGTATAGGTTATATTTTTTTTTATTCTCATGTGTGTCACTAATTAATTATATTGTCTTCATTGATTCCCAACCATTTGATTTAAATTGAATTCAATCTATTTTATTCATTTATTATACTTTTCACCTAAATCTACGAGATTATTATTCTCAACCAACTGCCTTCTAATCTACTCCCTCATTTTAATTCATATTTTTATTCTATACATATCGTACATAAAGCAAATTCCTTCGCTTAGTCCTTTATCTACTTGTCGTTGTCTATCAATCATCATTTGTCACGTCATCACTGCTACCTTACATAACTTAAAGCTTCTATATAATCTACTTAGTTTTCCACATTCATTTTATTTCACATAATTCAATCTAATCATTTTCCTTCTTTCGGGCATTTTGAAACAAGGTCCCAATCCTCTCAAGCCATCTCGCTATGTATCTGCCCTCGGCCCCGTATTGGAAGCATTCCCCATCACCATGGGAACCTCCTGTCGTCTAGAATGTACTATCGGCTCTGAGGGGTGGGACAGCTGCAGTCACATTCTTCTCAGGATTCGTCCCAGCCTCCCCGAGCTGCTTACAACCCCATCCAAACACTCTCTTCCCTGACAAGCATCCCCATCTCCATGGGAACACCTCGGGGTTAGAATGTAGTGTCAAATCAGAGGTTCACGATCACATTGTAGCGATCCTCCCTCCGCATCTATTGACACACACACAATGTAAAAAATTACAGTTTCATCACCCTCATCAGGTCCCTAATATGCATAAGAATTAACTTTTACATGTTCAACTTTATTATTTAAACCCTTTTGAATCGTACCATAGCTTTCCCTAGACACACCCCTTAGTTTTGGCGACCTTTTTCAGAAGGCTTATGTGTATACAGTCGTGGCCAAAAGTTTTGAGAATGACACAAATATTAGTTTTCACAAAGTCTGCTGCTTAACTGCTTTTGGATCTTTGTTTCAGTTGTTTCTGTGATGTAGTGAAATAGAATTACACGCACTTCATACTTCATTCCAGGCCATGGACCCAAAATGTCAATGTTTTGGTCCCCGAGCCACTTAGTTATCACTTTTGCCTTATGGCACGATGCTCCATCGTGCTGGAAAATGCATTGTTCTTCACCAAACTGTTGTTGGATTGTTGGAAGAAGTTGCTGTTGGAGGGTGTTTTGGTACCATTCTTTATTCATGGCTGTGTTTTTGGGCAAAATTGTGAGTGAGCCCACTCCCTTGGATGAGAAGCAACTCCACACACATGAATGGTCTCAGGATGCTTTACTGTTGGCATGACACAGGACTGATGGTAGCGCTCACCTTTTCTTCTCCGGACAAGCCTTTTTCCATATGCCCCAAACAATCGCAAAGAGGCTTCATCTGAGAATATGACTTTGCCCCAGTCCTCAGCAGTCCATTCTCCATACCTTTTGCAGAAGATCAATCTGTCCCTGATGTGTTTTTTTTGAGAGAAGTGGATTCTTTGCTGCCCTTCTTGACACCAGGCCATCTTCCAAAAGTCTTTGCCTCACTGTGCGTGCAGATGCGCTCACACCTGCCTGCTGCCATTCCTGAGAAAACTCTGCACTGGTGGCACTCCGATCCCGCAGCTGAATCCTCTTTAGGAGATGATCCTGGCGCTTGCTGGACTTTCTTGGACGCCCTGAAGCCTTCTTAACAAGAATTGAAGTTCTTGATGATCCTATAAATTGTTCATTGAGGTGCAATCTTAGTAGCCACAATATCCTTGCCTGTGAAGCCATTTTTATGCAACGCAATGATGGCTGCACGCGTTTCTTTGCAGGTCACCATGGTTAACAATGGAAGAACAATGATTTCAAGCATCACCCTCCTTTTAACATGTCAAGTCTGCCATTATAACCCAATCAGCCTGACATAATGATCTTCAGCCTTGTGCTCGTCAAAATTCTCAACTGAGTTAACAAGACGATTACTGAAATGATCTCATCTGGTCCTTTAATGACAGCAATGAAATGCAGTGTAAAGTTTTTTTTGGGATTAAGTTAATTTTCATGGCAAAGAAGGACTATGCAATTCATCTGATCACTCTTCATAACATTCTGGAGTATATGCAAATTGCTATTATAAAAACTTAAGCAGCAACTTTTCCAATTTCCAATATTTATGTAATTCTCAAAACTTTTGGCCACGACTGAATATCCCCAGTCCACATGCCATTATGCATACAATCTAGAACTGATGAAGGGTACCTGCCGATCCCCAAAACGCATTGTCTTTTAATTTTATTTATTATTTTATATTCTTTTGAACACTGTATTTTATGTCATCTGTTTAACAAAGAGAATAAAAGAAGAAGATCCCTTTTTCTACGCTGGTTGTTTGTGGTCTTTTGCGCCATAAAAGGTGGAACTAATCTGAAGCTGATGACTTTTGCATTGACTTGCAGGGCCAATTGGAAGAGAAGGAATTAGCTAACAGGCTGGTGTTCAGTGATGAGGATACCATTCATCTCTCAATCATTGAGCCCTTATCAAGCACATTTGTTCTGTGCAATGACCAAGCAAAAAGTTTAAAGTCCCTTTTTTTTGTCGAGGATACTGTAACTGGTCACTCCTACCTAGAAATATTAATTGAATGAAGACTACTTTGGCACATGTTCCTCTATCAGTTGGGTGGTGCTCCTCCTCAGTTGCAGTTGGATGTTTGCATACTTGAATTAAACTCTAGTAAGTGTGCTGGTATAGCTGATTTACCAATGTTGTGATGGTCTCCACCATCACCAGATCTAATACCCTGCAACTTAATTCTGTGGGGCTACATAAAGTATACTCAGCATACGTTACCTGGCCTTCCAGCCACAGGTTCTGAACAATACATCACTGAAACCTGGAGTCTATATCCAAGGAAATGCTGGAATGTGTCTGGACAGAATTGTACTGCCACTTATCTTTTGTGCCACAAATGAAGTTCACATCAAACATGTGTAGTGTATAGATAAAACTTGGATAGATAGTATATTTTCATGTTAATACATTTGTGTTATGTTTTCTTAGTTATGAATATCAAGGCAACAATTTAGCACCATTCTTTGTGAATCATCCTATATTGTTGTATTTCATTTAAATATAACAGGATTGCCACACAACTTGCATGCTTTATCCTATGAACCTCTTGCTGTAGATTCTCTAACTCTCTGCCAGTTAGTTTATTTCTTAAGATTTTTTTGTTTTACTTTTGAAGATACAGTTTGCTATCACTAAGGTATTTTTTTGATATTTGGCAAATAAAGCCCTTATAAAAATATAATGTGCCCGCTGAGAATTTAGGCCGATATTGATACTACACAGCTTACTTTTTTACCCCTAACAGCAATATAGAAAGAAAAGTATTGTGTTTATATAGATTTTTCAGTCCATGGAATCCTTTATGAAAAGGTCTTTTTTGTAGGGAGTTTGTAAGCAGGTTCTATTTGTTTGGGGTCAGTGATAGCTTACTAATTCGAGGAAATGTATCACTTGGGTGGCTTATTTGGGTCACAAGGGACTCCCTGCCTTATCATTACTATCATTTGTTTTCCCTGTCTGTAACTTTTCAATTACTCTTCCTGCTCCAAATAAAAGAGAGAACAAAATTAGTCACGAGTAAAGCTCCCCCTTGTTTCCATGCCAACCAACTAAAATGTAGTACATGTAAATAGGGATTTCTGGACTAGTAGCTTGTTTCTTTCTGACCCAATTTTAAATTGCTAATACTAATTACTGTACAGTTTCATCTGAGTTTACAAATGCAGTAACTATGTTCCTTGAAAAACAATGCTTCAGCAGACAGAAAATATTTTTGCACTTGACCCATTAAATAAGATGCTTTTTAAGGAATCCCCTACTGAAATGACCCATGCAGCAGCAAACATTAAATATAAATCAATTGCAAATTGTACTATTCCTATATTCACTAATTAAATGAATATGTGATTTTTTTTGATCACTGTTATTTGTGCCCATCCACCACAGCAAGGTGTCTCTATTTTTCAAGCCCTGGAATCAGTCACTTGAATACCCATAGTACAGTAAGCCATATCTTCCTCAAACATTTCTATCTGTAGTGTCCTAATATTCTTTAGACTTACTATAGCCTGGTTCATAATTTCATACAACCTGATGCAGCAGCTCTTACTTCTTTCATGAATCCTGTCAAAAACAGGATACTCCGCTGTTGGTTGGTCTCCCTATACCTTAGACTTTCATCTCATTACCTCATGGCTGTAGGGTCATCTGAGACCTTAGAGTGGGGAGAGATAGCTGTAGACAGGTCGGATGTCCATCATTATGTGGAGCAGATTTGGGTAGTTCATAACTAAGACATGCCAGGGATCTTATAGCCAGCTCTGACAGGCTGAACACACTCATGTGTATTATCTAGTATGTACCATAGCATAATTATGCCCTGGATCCCAATCAAGGTTGCCAACAGTCCAGAACTTTCTGGACAGTCCGTAAAAATAGGCAACATTTTTCCTGTCTCCGTGAAAAAGAAAAGTAGACCTGCTTTTTTTAAGGCTGGTTGTACCTGACTAGATTATTTTGATAATAATTATCATCATTTTATAGCGCACGGTAAATGCTGGTAAAGAGTTCTTATCTGTGTATTGAGCTATACACATGTATTACTTATAAATTGTCTTCAATTATTATAGTTTTCCAATTTTTTTCATAAAAATATTGTCTGTCCATTATTTTGAGATAACTTGTCTAGAAAAAAGAAAAATTATGTTTGGCAATCCAGATCTTAATGCATGTATGCAGTTTTATTTATTAAAGTCTACGTGAGTTATGTAAACTGCTAAGATGATCTTAGCACTAATGTGATTAAGGACTCCAATTTCTTTTTTTGTTGTGTATTAGTGGAGGAAAAGAAAAAGGGCTTATTAGCCATTGTGTAGTAAAATGAGAAAATTACAGCACTTTTTGGCATGTGTTAGTGGCAAAGAAAAGTATTATTTTTTCTTTCACGGCCACAGATATATGGTATGAAGTCTTTATTTTGGCGTGTATTAGTAGGGAAATAGAAAAAGGGCTTATTAGCCGTTGTGTGGTGAAGTGAGAAAATAACGGCCCTTTTTGGCGTGTACTAGTGACAAAAAAAAATACTATTTGCCATTTAGTGGTGAAGTGAGAAAATTATAGCCCTTTTTGGCATGAATTAGTGGCAAAAAAGGTATTATTTGTCGTTCACGGCCACAGTTATATGTTCTAAAGCCTTTTTTTGTCGTGTATTAGTGGGGGGGGGGGGTAAGGGGGCTTATTAGCCGTTGTGTGGTGAAGTGAGAAAATGAAAGCCCTTTTTGATGTGAATTAGTGGCAAAAAAAAAGAATTATTTGCCGTTTAGTGTCGCGAACATCAAATTTTTCTGTTCATGAATGCCGAACGCGAACTTCCGCAAATGTTCGTGAACAAGCGAACCGCCATAGACTTCAATAAGCAGGCAAATTTTAAAACCCACAGGGACTCTTTCTGGCCACAATAGTGATGGAAAAGTTGTTTCAAGGGGACTAACACCTGGACTGTGGCATGCTGGAGGGGGATCCATGGCAAAACTCCCATGGAAAATTACGTAGTTGACTCAAAGTCGGGTTTTAATCCATAAAGGGCATAAATCACCTAACATTCCTAAATTGTTTGGAATAACATGCTTTAAAACATCCAGTGTGTGTATACGATCAGGTATGATGTTGTATCGATCAGGTAGTGTGAGGGTTACGTCCGCTTCACAGTGACAGACCAAACTCTGACAGACCAAACTCCACGTTTAACGCACCGTAAACAAACGCAAACAGTCCATTTGCACAACCGCAAACTCCCTTTGTACACAAGGTTGGATACCAAGCTAGCCATGTCCCGTTCCTTCTCCTCTCTGACGTCATTGAAGGTCTCTTCCTCCACCCAGCCACGTACAACACCAAGGGTCCCCGAAAGGTGACAAAAAGCCCCCTGGGACGCCTGCTGTGGTTGGTCTTCCACCTCCTCAAAGCCACCTTCCTCCTTTGACTCCTCTTCTTCAGACTCCTCTCTCTGCGTTGTCGCAGGTCCAGCAATCGACGACGACAAGGCTGCTTCTGGTGGTGATGGTGACCACAACTCTTCCTCTTCCTGCTCATGCCTGATCCAGCACTCTTCGCAGGGCATGATCCAGAAAAAACGCATATGGAATGAGGTCGATGATGTTGCCTTGGGTTTGACTGACCAAGTTTGTCACCTCCGCAAAAGGACACATGAGCCTACAGCCATTGTGCATGAGCGTTCAGGGGGACGTGTATCGAATAGATTTTAGGAACCGGGAGATGGAAAAAGATGATTGGTCTGTCCTCTTACCTCCAACTTGGGGCACTGCGCGTGCGCCACGCAATATACTGTGCCACCAATACAAATAGTGTGAACTACTATGCTTACCATTTTAATCTCTGTTAATTCCCCTATCAGGGGACCTGTATTGAATTGAATCTTTACATGGGAAGATAGAGAAAAAAGCTTGCTCTGTCCACTTCCTTCTAAATTTGAGCACTTGCAATGGAATTTGCCACCAATGCAACTAGTGTTAACTAAGTACTACTCCTATCAGTGTAATCTCTGTTTTGTCCCTTATCAGGGCCAGAGCCGGTGTAGTGAATAGATTTTTGGAACCGGGAGATGGAAAAAGACCCATGCTCGGTACGCTTCGTTTGAATTTTAGGTCAGGTCACTGCGCGTGCGTTGTGAAATGTACTGTGCCACCCTATATGAGTGGTGGGCAGTGGGCACAGTACAGTCTATGGTCCTGACACACACTGGCAGGAAACTGCAATTATATTAAAGGGTAAAAATTAAATGACTTTTTTATCTGCAATGTACTGTGCCAACCTATATGAGCGGTGAGCGGTGTGTCAGTCTGTAGGCCTGACACACTGGCAGGCAACTGCAATTATATTAAAGGGTAAAAATTAAATGACTTTTTTATCTGCAAGGTACTGTGCCACCCAATATAATTGGTGGGACCCGGCAGTGGGCACAGTACAGTCTGTGGGCCTGACACACACTGGCAGGCAACTGCAATTATATTAAAGGGTAAAAATTAAATGACTTTTTTTATCTGCAAGGTACTATGCCACCCTATATGAGTGGGGGGCAGTTGTCACAGTACAGTCTGTGGGCCTGACACACACTGGCAGGCAACTGCAATTATATTAAAGGGTAACAATTAAATTACTTTTTTATCTGCAAGGTACTGTGCCACCTGATATGAGTGGTGGGCACTGGCAGTGGGCACAGTACAGTCTGTGGGCCTGACACTCACTGGCAGTCAACTGCAATTATATTAAAGGGTTAAAAATTAAATGACTTTTTTATCTACAAGGTACTGTGCCACACGATATGAGTGGTGGGCACTGGCAGTGGGCACAGTACAGTCTGTGGGCCTGACACACTGGCAGGCAACTGCAATTATATTAAAGGGTAAAAATTAAATGACTTTTTTATCTGCAAGGTACTATGCCACCCTATATGAGTGGTGGGCAGTGGGCACAGTACAGTCTGTGGGCCTGACACACACTGGCAGGCAACTGCAATTATATTAAAGGGTAAAAATTAATTTACTTTTTTATCTGCAAGGTACTGTGCCCCTGATATGAGTGGTGGGCACTGGCAGTGGGCACAGTACAGTCTGTGGGCCTGACACTCACTGGCAGTCAACTGCAATTATATTAAAGGGTAAAAATTAAATGACATTTTTATCTGCAAGGTACTGTGCCACCCTATATGAGTGGTGGGCAGGGGGCACCGTACAGTCAGTGGGACTGACACACACTGGCAGGCAACTGCAATTATATTAAAGGGTAAAAATTAAATGACTTTTTTGTCTGCAAGGTACTGTGCCACACGATATGAGTGGTGTGCTCACAGTACAGTCTGTGGGCCTGCGGCCTCTCACACACGGGCAGGCAACGGCAATATATATATAGAAAAATAAAATAAAAGCAGACTGATGTACCAGCCCCTTTTGGCGTGTATTAGTGGCAAAAAAAACAACTTTTATTTGACGTTCATGGCCGCAGTTTAATGTTTTAAAGCCTTTTTTGGCGTGTATTAGTGGGGAAAAAGAAAAAGGGCTTATTAGCCGTTGTGTGGTGCAGTAAGAAAATTAAAGCCCTTTTTGGAATGTATTAATTTCCTTCTTATTTATTCATTTGATCTAACAGTATGTCAGACAGAGAAGTGACAGGCCCTGCACAGGGGAGTGACACAGGCTTAAATGTTTCTGGTGCAGGCACAGGTCGCACCAGAGTAAAGGGGCGTGGCAGAAGGGGTCACTTCGAGAGGCCTGAGCTCCCAGTGTTAGCTAGTGGTCATGTCTTGACCAGCAACCCACATGTCCTTGAATGGTTGACTCGATCTTCGACTTTGTTGCAAGTGACATCAAACACCCCCAGCCAAAAGTTGGTGGGTTCATCAGACACAAACCTTAGTTGGCATGTCCAGGGAACAGGCCCTGTGCTCTCACCTGTCCTCAACCTGCCTCTGTCCTTTTCTGTTCCCTCAGCCAGAGAAGTACTATGTGCTGTGGGCTCTGGTCCACTATAAAGCAAGGACAAGCTACTAGAAGACAGTCAGAAGCTACTGCCCAGCCAAGATCTGGAGGAGACATCAGCTGCTTCCTCCGGTAGGCAGGCAAGTAGTGATGAGGACAGTAGTGTGGGGGCTGGTGTTGCGAGCAGTCAGGCTCCTGGCTCAGAGACCGTTGAGGAGGACATCAGTGACATGCAGACAGTACTCAATGATAATGTAGCAGATTACAATAGAGAGCCGTGTGATGAAGGGCTTCATCATAATCAGGAGAAGAGGGTGGCATCTTGCACGTGAGACAGTCGTGGAGCCAGCAAACCAGTAGTATGGCCGGGAGTCAGCAGAGTGGCAGCAGTGGGAGGTAGGGACTAGGGAGCCAAACGTGCCCGGGGTAGACTTCGCAGGAGCCTAACTGCCTGGAAAGTAGTGGTGCATGGGTTCACGGAGGCAGTGGCGGTAGCAGTCAGTCAGTGTGGAGTGTTGGAGGTAAAATCACCTACTCGGCGGTGTGGCAGTTTTTTGTTAAGCAGCCGGGGGAGGTGAACATGGCCATTTGTCGAATCTGTGTGCAGAAGGTGAAGTGTGGCCAGAGTGCCAATGTTGGCACCAAGGCCCTGTGTCAACATATGCAGCGTCACCATAAAGTGGCCTGGGAGAACCATGGCTCCAATGTGGTGGTCCAGCCTGCTGCAGCAACCACTGCATCACCCAGTGGCATACACCTGATTTCAGACAGTCAAGGTTGCACCACCTCAGCCGAAGGAAGCTGTCTGTCCTTTCCATTATCTGCTGGTCCTGAGGCTCCTGCTCCTCCTCTTCCTAGTCAGTCTTTCAATCAGCAATCGATCACCGAAGCGATTGCCAAGAGACAACAGTATGCGCGCACTCATTAAACAGTGCAGGAGCTAAATGTGCTCCTGGCCAAGTTGCTGGTACTGCAATTCCTCTCTTTCCAAGTGGTGGACTCTGCACCTTTCAGAGAACTGTTGGCTTGTGCCGAGCCAATGTGGAGAGTCCGAAACCGTCATTTCTTTGCCAAATAGGCAGTACCAGCCCTGCACACATATGTAGAACAGAAGGTGGGCCAGTCCTTGAGCCGGTCGGTGTCAGCCAGGGACAATTCACATGAGGAAAATGAGGCAGATGACCCAGACACACCGTGGCAGTATGCAGTGAAGATGGAGGCATGGAGTCCCTCCGAGTCACTTGCGCAAATGGCCCGATGCATGCTCACTTGCATGCCTAGTGACAGCAGAATTGTCACGATTCAGCAGAGGGATGATTACTGGCTCTCCACCATGTTAGACCCTCACTACCGGTCCAAAATGGGGGCCTTTTTTACACCCGCTGAGAGGGAGGACAAACTGAACTACTATAGAGACATCCTATGTAGTCAGTTGTCCGCTGCCTATCTGCGCCATTGTCCATCCTTTCGCAGGTCTGACCGGGGCTGGCCCACTGTGCTCACGTTCCACTGCCATGGCTGCTGGGGGGGGGGGGGCAGAAGCAGCAGTACCAGCTCCATCAGCAGCAGCCTGAGTCTAGAGTCGCTGATGAGCAGCTTTCTTCACCTGCATAGTGAAGAAACTACTTACCAGAAGCTAGACATAGAGCAGAACCTGAACCAGCAGGTGGCGGCATACTCGGAGTGTACCCTGCCAGCTGTCATTGAAGATCTGCTGGACTGCTGGGCAGCCAAACTGGATTTGTGGTCGCAACTTGCAGAGTTTGCCCTGGAAAAGCTGTCTTGCCCGGCCAGTAGTGTGGCATCAGAGAGGGTGTTTAATGTGGCGGGGGCCATAGTTACCCCAAGGAGATCTCGTGTGTCCACTCAAAATGTGGAGAGACTGACCTTTGTCAAGATGAATGCGGCAATATGTTTTAACGTTTTCGGCTGAATTAGCCTTCATCAGACTCTACAAACAAAGAGATACAAAATTGGTATAATACACTATATACAAAGTGCATACAAAGACATACATAATATAACAACATGGACGACATACAACATTCTTATAATCGTATAGAAGTTATTCATCCAGTGGACTCATTTGATCTCATTTCAATCACATATTTATAGCTAGAAAATAGAGCTAGAAAGTATGTTCCAATGCTTGAAATAACTGACATATTCTGCTACTCTTCCTGTGTATAATGGACGCATCATGACAAGGATCCCCAGGTAAGTGATATGGCTGCTATAAGGCTGATATATTCAGTCAAGGAGAATGCAATAGGATATAACATGATAACACATAGATCCCTATTATATGGATACAACAGCGACCTGTAGTAGTCAGGTGCATGAGTATTAAAGAACAAGACAAGGGAAGTAGATGTGATCCAAAAAACATTAGCCACCCTAGATTATGTATACTGTACGTACTTAGTTAAACACCTTAGCCCCAGGTCAGAAAGACATACATGTGCCGCTGAAGGAATGAAGGATGCAGGAGAAAAGACACACTATTGTAGTTAGGTGCTGTCAGCACCAGCAGTTCTGTGTGTGCCCCATGCAGACCTTTTGCTCTGCTTTTGAAGGTGCCGCGAAGCGCCCCTTAGGAGTAGGCAGGCCCCGGAGGCAAGCGCACGTGGGACGCCGTGCGTTCCACTTGCCGGAAGTAGATCGGCATGTGGTGCGCATCGGGTCATGTGATTGCGTTCCACTGCCCGGAAGAGTTCTGGTCGTGGAATGCAAACGTTCAGAACATCCAGAACATCACTGGGGACTAAAAGAAAGGGGAAGGAGTAGTATGTAACAGTTTAAAATGAGTATAGGATGTATTGTAAATGTGCCATAAGGCAGTACTATGTGCAACAGAAAAAAATGGAGAATATATGTGTGGAATGGATGTATGGTTACATAATATTGGCTCTACCTGTGTATGTAAAGAATGGTTCTATCTGTATGTGTCAAGTATACAGTGAGTGGTACCGATATGGTATATATATGAATATGGGATATAGCTGAAAAAGGTATATGGTATAAGTGGCTGTAAGTAACAGATAACAGGGAAAGGATACCAAGAAGCGGCACGTAGTCTAAGAGATGGGGTTCAGGATGCCTGTCAAAAAGGGAAACAATGGATTAGTATGGTGATACAAGGTATATGGATAGGTCATGGTTAATGGTACGAATCACATCAACAATTGCATTGGAGTAAGTTACTCTCAGATAAGGTATAATTACAGAAAAAAAGAATATTGAATCATAATAGACATTGGATCGAATATATCCTTGTTCATTCCTTTTGGGTGAAGCTCTCTGAGCTTGAGGGTTCTGATCCTGTTGCCTCCTCTCTGAGGTGGAGGCACTTGTTCTATTATCTGGAATTTAAGTTGCGAAATAGAGTGTTTATGTTTGTCAAAATGTACTGGGACCGGTAGAAGTCAATTCTTTCGTCGTATCATTGATTTGTGCTGGCAAATCCTGACTTGTGCTTTCTGCGAGGTTTCTCCCACATATGCTATTCCGCAGGTGCATTTTATGAGGTATATTACGAAGTCCGAGTCGCAAGTATAGAAGCCATTGATGTTGTAAGATTGTCCAGTTTGGGGATGTGTGAATTGGGAACCTTTTTGTCTGTTGGAGCACTGGAAACACCTTAGACACGGAAAAGTGAATCTTTGCTTCATTTGGTTTTCCCTTTCCTTCCGGATGATGGGATCCTCTACTATAGTCTGTACTCTTTTGAGTTGAGAGATTGGGAGGGATTTCTTGGTCATTGGTGGCTGAAAACTTGTAAAGTGAAGTAGATTATTATGATCGGTTAGTTTGCAGTACAGGTCAGTTGTGAGTTTACCTTGGGAATTTAGTGTCACAACTGTGTCTATGAAGGCTATGGAGGATTTACTGTGATGAATGGTAAACTGGAGTTTGGGCCAGATCAAATTAAGGTGGTTGTGGAAAGTGAGGAGTGATTCTTCTGTTCCTTTCCAGATGCAAAATACATCATCTATGTATCTTCCCCATAATAGGCAATGGGATACATAGAGTTGGTGAGGGTATATGTGAATTGTCTCAAAGTTAGCCATAACAGTTGGCATATAGGGGGGCCACATTGGACCCCATAGCGGTACCCTGTATCTGTAGGTAAAACGTATCCTTAAACATGAAGAAGTTATAGTACAGTACTAGTTTTAAAAGATCTAGAATAGAGTGTGATGACATCTTCATGTAGGCTAGTGTTGGACAACATTGTGGTTACTGCAGCAAGGCCCTTTTCGTGTTGTATTGATGTGTATAGACTCGTGACGTCCCAGGTGACAAGAATAGTGTCGGATGGTAGCGGGTTCAAATTGTTTCAGGTGTGGATTAGCCAGGATTTTCACCCACCAATGCCTGATGCATCAGATGAGATCATTCATGCTGCCTCACCCAAACCTTGACAAAAGAGACTGGTTTCTTCTGGCTACCTGCCCCACATCTGATGCCAAGTGCTCCTTCTTACACCCACGGGTGCTGTTATTGCCACCCACCTCCCCAGTCTGTCACTGCATCACTCTGTGGTCTCCTGATGCTGCTGCTACCTCAACAGTATGTCACCTTGCCACTCTGTGGTCTCCTGATGCTGCCACCACCTCCACACTATGTCATTGGGCCACTCTGTGGACTTCTCATGCTGTTCTCACCCTCTCCTCCCTCCTCCCTGGGCCACTATTTTGACTTTTTGACCAGGTTGACATCATAATTTTTTGACCTATCTTCTGATGTGTCAGAAGGAAGAAAAAATGAGACACACAGCGGATCATGTCTGTGTAGCAGCTGTAAGGCCTGTATGGTGCAATTAGAATTGGCTTATTATTTGGTAGCCAAAACCAGGAGTGGGTACAAAGCACAGAAGACATGCAAATATTCCATTCATGTGTCATCTCTGTGTTTTGGATACACTCCTGTTTTTTGTTTTTTTTTGCTTCAGCAATACTGATGGATTACTGACCAAATGCTGACCGAGTGAAGGTGGATACTCAACAGACAGGATCCGTTTTTTGGGAGGATATTGTTCTGACAGATCAGAAGAAGGGCAAAATAATCAGTGACGTCAACACAAACTTACTGCTGACACCCTCTCCACTATTTCAGGGGGGCTCTACTTGTATAAGCGTCTAATAGAACAGGTTCTGTAGACATCTATGTGGAAACAGCTGACGACAGTGTAAAAGAAGTGCACTCTTTTATCTATTGAACCCACCTGATTGACGTGTTCATTTTACAAACTTCAGTTTGTCCACTGGCGGGCATCAACAAGAGCAGTAAGGGATTCTTTATTCACAGCTTTTATTATGAAGGTATATGTAGTACTTATTTGTCATTGTCAACTGCCAATCTTACCTGGCTGAAGTCACAAATGTTATGTCACAGCACCAACCTGACTGAAGCTAGTAGTCACAGCAGCTTACTTGTTGTTAAAACACTTGTGATGTCACGCTAGTTCACCTGACTGAACTGTGCACGTGATATCAAAGCAGTTGTATAAAGAATGCACTTGTGATGTCACAGCAGCTTACCTGTGATGCTTTAGCAGCTCTTACGTTCTTGTGATGTCAGATCAGTTTAGCTGACTAAACCCACTTGTTAGATCACAGTAGCTTACTCAGTATCAGGCATCAAAAACAGGCACCATAGTGCAAGAATGTTATGTTTCCAACAGCTGATTTAATGACAGCAGGGCACTAGTCATAGACCTGCTCATTTTTGCCCTCCACTTCCTACATTGCTAGCCATAGGCCAACTTGTTGCACTACAGAAAAAGTCCTTTAAAGGGTTGTTGAGTTTTCGTAAGAGAGCACGATATGCAAGCACTTCTCTGTCCTCGTTCTAGCGATTAGTGGGATGCTCAGCATTCACTCATTCAACTCAGTGACCCTTTGATCTAATAGACACTAAAGAGCACTTTTGTAAACAGTGGTATACCCCCTTGCATGAAAGTCCCCTATACAACTGCACATATTGACCATATGATATTTCTACCCCTACGTTTATCAATTGAGATTTCATGTCAGTAGTCTCATGCAGAAGAATGTATTTTACATTCTTCACTTTTTGACTGTATTCTTTAGTTAAAACCCTTTTCCTACAAAACTCTGCAAGAGATGTTTCATAGATGGGAGGTGTGCAAGTAGATGTGCACCTCCCATCTGTGGCCTTTTTTCCAGCGGCATGTTGTAATTTTTATATCCTTGTCAGTGAATTGTGTCAGCAATTATTTGCCCATTTAGTTAGGCCAAAAAAAGGTGTAATACTTTGGCCGTTATTTTTCATTGTGAGCCGTATAGTATAATATGTATGCTCCGTGTAGCTTACTAAGTGGGCACTGTTATCTGGGCACTGTACAGCTTGGCTGAAATCCATAAATAAGCAATGCAGAGAATGCAGGACAAACTAATATTAATTCTCCATCTCTAATGGGCACATTCATTCTCCCAACTGACCTAAGAAGATTGCCATAAGTGACCCTCTTAGCATCAGTGCACACCTCGTAAATAATACATTTGTTGCATCTTCTATATTCCATGCTCCAGAAACTGAAATCTGCTCCAGCGAGAGGTTGGAGATTTAAGTTATAACTTACACAAGTTTTCTGGCATAATTTATTGTTAATGTGTTGAGCTGTAGTAGCAATGCACCCTTTCGCTAAGCTCCATCCACATTTGTTTTTGTTTTTAAAGTAAGTAGTTACAGTGGAGGATACTATGGCCAGTGGCCACAAAATTTGTGTGTGAAATGTCCTTTGTGACTTTTTTACATCATAAACATGGTGTACAGTATTACCACCCTCCCCCAAAATGAATGCTTTAGGTAATCAATTTAACTTAAGAAAACCATACATTGTATATTTGAACACTCATTGTATATTTAAACATAAATAATACACCCCAAATTATGAAACTAGCTCATATATTTGAGTCCAATATATATTTATTTATTAAACATTTAAAAAATGGTCAGTAAATGTTAATTTTATTTATTACATGATATAAAATATACAATATATTATGTAGATTCATAGACTATTTGTGTGGAAATGTGGATGTGACATATCTTTATATGTGTGCTAGTGTCATGCAGTGCTGCATAATGCCAGCTTCACATCTCCCTGTGTAATTCCTAATGCATTTTTCACAAATCCTTCTTGAATTCTCATGGCACGCAGAAGATGTTTGCACTTGCAAACACAGATCTAAATGTTTGAGTTTTTTTTTATGTAGGAACAAGAGAATACAAAAATGTGAGACTCTGTGCAAGCACCTTCTACAGTAGATTCAGCAACAGTGAAAACCGGCTACAAAAAGATGGATCAAATATTGGATGCTTATACTATAATTAAACTATGTTCCACCTTTGGAGTGATGACGTGATGTGGTAGGTTTGCTACTAGAGATGAGCGAACACCTGAATGTTCGGGTTCGAGAGGTTCGGCCGAACTTCCGGAAAATGTCCGGGTTCGTGATCCGAACTCAACCCGAACTTCATCCCGAACCCGAACCCCATAGAAGTCAATGGGGACCCGAACTTTTGGGCACTAAAATGCCTGTAAAAGACTCCCGGAAAGGGCTAGAGGGCTGCAAAAGGCAGCAAAATGTAGGTAAATCCCCTGCAAACAAATGTAGATAGGGAAATGAATTAAAATAAAATAAAATAAATAAAAATTAACCTGTAAAAGACACCCAGAGGGATAATATACCGCAATAAACGCATTGCGATTGCAACTTTGAGCTAACGATCACCATGGGAACGCCTCCTCCAGTAGAATGTACTGTCGGATCTGAGAATTAAGTTGAAATCGCAATGCGATTCTTATATATTTGCTTAATCGCATTGCGATTTCAACTTAGCATTGCTAAATAATTCCATCCATATCGTTAACTTACTGAGTCAGTAAGTTAACGAATATGGATGGAATTATTTAGAATTAGCAATGCTAAGTTGAAACGGCAATGCGATTAAGCAGATATATAATAATAATATAATCGCGTTCGAATAGAACTTAAAGCTGTCTCTTAGTCAGTTTTAGTATGGTGTGCTGTAATAGAAGTTACATTCGTACGCGAATATAACTTAGAGCAATACAGTCAACTTTACACTGTTAGTTTTATTATCGCGATAATACAACTATTCAAGAATCGTGTACGTGCGTCTGTACGTGTGTGCGTTACCTTGGATCGGATCGAGAGAGACGAGAGTGGAGATTGGTGACTGTCCCAGCGAATTATGGCGAAAAGTAACTTCTCTAAAGAAGAGCTGGATTTCTTAATAACTGTAAGTAATTGAACTTAGTTAGTGTGTAATTCAGTAATGTGATTTAAACTTATTTATTAATGATTTTTATTAGCCAAGAAGCCTGCAGGCCTTCACTGATCTCATAACTGCCTTACACTGTCACATGTCCTACTGCTTGGTGACATAAACTCATCACAGGCTTTAGCAGACTGCACAACTACATGAGTGATTAGTGAAAGACACTGTTAAAGGGGTGGCAATGTTCAAGTCACTTTTAAAGGGATGACGATGTTCAAGTCACTTTTAAAGGGATGGCGATGTTCAAGTCACTTTTAAAGGGGCGGCAATATTCAAGTCACTTTTAAAGGGATCGCAATGTTCAAGTCACTTTTAAAGGGATGGCGATGTTCAAGTCACTTTTAAAGGGGCGGCAATATTCAAGTCACTTTTAAAGGGATCGCAATGTTCAAGTCACTTTTAAAGGGATGGCGATGTTCTACTCTTTGACTGTTTTGATATTAAATGTTATTTTTGATGGTTCTTATGACTATGATAACTAATAATTGTATTTTAGAACTGTGGGATTACATGATTTAATTGTTATCTTGCAGGAAATGTTGGAGAAGGGGTACGACCGCAGAAGGTCAAGGGGCGAAAAGCAGGCCATAGTGCGGAGAATTGCTTTCCATCTGTGGCAGATGCATGGGTGCACTCATCGGAAGGATGCGATTCTAAAAAAGTGGTCAGATCTGAAGCGCCACAGGATGGATCTGATCACTAAGATCCGAGATAAATCTTTTCCAGGTACAATACTTATTTGCATAACTGAGCAGATAGATAACAATATGTTGGTGAGAGAAATAAGTATTTTTAACCCTTTACAATAAATCACTTAGTACAGTGGTGTTGAACTGATGGGAAAGGGTGCTAAAGGTGGCAATATGAGACCTCTTTCTGGGCCACATATGTTTTTTGACTTTACACAGTTGACTTTGGCCCCTGAAGCTTGTCCAAACTCCTCGCACGTCTGGACGAGTGTAGACAACAAGCATCGATCAGGACAATTAGGCCACATGCCCAAATGAAGTCATAGACTCGAATCACTCTTGTTCCCTGGGGAGTGGCCCAACACCCAATAGCAGCAGTGAGTTGAAGCTGAACTTAATCAACGATGCTCAAAGGCAGAGTGCAGGGGGTACCCACAGGGTCCTGGTCCGGCAGGTCAAGGCAGACACTGATGATACTACACTTGATCTAAGCCAAAAGGAGAAGAAAGATAGGTGTAGTTAATTATTATGCCATCCAGACACTACCATAGATTAATTTGTGTACCTTTAACTGTAATTTGGCTTTACTTGTTTATCTTGGCATTTTTAAAAATTTTGGTCATCATCATTACAGATGCTCCGCTTCCCAAAGTGAGAGCCAAGCTCTCTAAAAAGAAGAAGGCGGTGGAGGTGGAGGAGGAGACAGACCACTCGGACGAGGAGGAAGAGGCAGGGCCATCAGGCTATCGGGCCCATAGCCCACCTGCTGCAGTGGAGGAGGGTGATGACTCTGAGGAGGCAGAAGAGGAGATGGTCACTACCCCCCGACAAGAAGGTAAATGGATGATGTGGATATTTTTATTTATTCAGTGTCCCAGAAAGCTAATGTTACGGGTGGGAGTACTGATTTCCATAACGTATCTAACTGCCACATCCATTTTTGGAAGTACGATATAACAAGCATGCAATATATAAATTTTTCTAAGAATATATTTTAACAAACTATATTATTTTTTTAAATGAAGAAAATATAATAAAACAGGCAACAAATAAAGTACAACACATAACAGTAATATAAAAATAAACACTAAAAAGTAATTGATCAACATCAAAACCATTAACGTAACTACTAAGTCAATAACCCAAAACTAAAAGGAACTATTATTAATCCTACCTAAACCAATATATAACAGATTTCAAGAAAAAATATCATCTCAGCTTTATATAACAATTAATGATTGTATTTTTAATGTACATTTCCAAATTTTATTTCATTTATTTTACAGCTGACAACATCATGTTAAAAAAATAAAAACAATGCGAAGGAAGCACCAGCTGCGAATGCAGCAGTTCAGGGAGCAGCAAACCAGGAAGATGAGGCAACTCAAGATGCAGTTCTCCCACCAAATGCGACCTATGGAGGAGGCTCATCTTAAGGACATCGATGATCTGCTGGAGGAGCAGAGAAAAATTAAAAAATTACCCTACATTTTTTGGTTATTTATATATTTATGTTAAAAAATAATTCTATTTTGTTAAAGATTATTTTATAAAACTATAATGTTAAATCAAATTTATTGCGTTTTGTTTGATTGGAAACAAAGGGTACAGATAGTGTTGCCCATATTAATAATTATTTTTCATTACTGTAATCTTTCAAGGGTTTCAAGTTCAACTGGTTTATGTGCTAGATCTGGTAAGGTTTTTGGTAAGGCTGTAAAACACACCCGGAAAGGGCTAGAGGGCTGCAAAAGGCAGCAAAATGTAGGTAAATCCCTGCAAACAAATGTAGATAGGGAAATGATGAGTTAACATAAAATAAATAAAAATTAAACAATATTAATTGGAGTGAGGTCCCATAGCACAGAATCAGGCTTCAAGTCACCCACCAATGGAGAAGGTCACTTACTATTATTTCGACCCCAGCACCCAGACAAAGGAGAGAGGTCCCACAGCAGAGAATCAGGCATCATATCAACCACCACAGGAGTAGGCCACCATTTAGTTACTTTGACCCCTTCACCCAGACAGAAGAGAGAGGCCACACAGCACATATTCAGGCATCATATCAACCACCGCAAGAGAAGGACACTTTTAGATACTTTGACCCATGCACCCAGGAAGAGGAGAGAGGTTCCACAGCAGAGAATCAGGCATAATATCAACCACCACAGGAGAAGCCACCATAAAGTTACTTTGACCCCTTCACCCAAACAGAGGAGAGAGGCCCCACAGCACATATTCAGGCATCATATCAACCACCACAGGAGTAGGCCACCATTTAGTTACTTTGACCCCTTCACCCAGACAGAGGAGAGAGGCCACACAGCACATATTCAGGCATCATATCAACCACCGCAAGAGAAGGACACTTTTAGATACTTTGACCCATGCACCCAGGAAGAGGAGAGAGGTTCCACAGCAGAGAATCAGGCATAATATCAACCACCACAGGAGAAGCCACCATAAAGTTACTTTGACCCCTTCACCCAAACAGAGAGAGAGGCCCCACAGCACATATTCAGGCATCATATCAACCACCACAGGAGTAGGCCACCATTTAGTTACTTTGACCCCTTCACCCAGACAGAGGAGAGAGGCCACACAGCACATATTCAGGCATCATATCAACCACCGCAAGAGAAGGACACTTTTAGATACTTTGACCCCTGCACCCAGGAAGAGGAGAGAGGTTCCACAGCAGAGAATCAGGCATAATATCAACCACCACAGGAGAAGCCACCATAAAGTTACTTTGACCCCTTCACCCAAACAGAGGAGAGAGGCCCCACAGCACATATTCAGGCATCATATCAACCACCACAGGAGTAGGCCACCATTTAGTTACTTTGACCCCTTCACCCAGACAGAGGAGAGAGGCCACACAGCACATATTCAGGCATCATATCAACCACCACAGGAGTAGGCCACCATTTAGTTACTTTGACCCCTTCACCCAGACAGAGGAGAGAGGCCACACAGCACATATTCAGGCATCATATCAACCACCGCAAGAGAAGGACACTTTTAGATACTTTGACCCCTGCACCCAGGAAGAGGAGAGAGGTTCCACAGCAGAGAATCAGGCATAATATCAACCACCACAGGAGAAGCCACCATAAAGTTACTTTGACCCCTTCACCCAAACAGAGGAGAGAGGCCCCACAGCACATATTCAGGCATCATATCAACCACCACAGGAGTAGGCCACCATTTAGTTACTTTGACCCCTTCACCCAGACAGAGGAGAGAGGCCACACAGCACATATTCAGGCATCATATCAACCACCGCAAGAGAAGGACACTTTTAGATACTTTGACCCCTGCACCCAGGAAGAGGAGGAGGTTCCACAGCAGAGAATCAGGCATAATATCAACCACCACAGGAGAAGCCACCATAAAGTTACTTTGACCCCTTCACCCAAACAGAGGAGAGAGGCCCCACAGCACATATTCAGGCATCATATCAACCACCACAGGAGTAGGCCACCATTTAGTTACTTTGACCCCTTCACCCAGACAGAGGAGAGAGGCCCCACAGCACATATTCAGGCATCATATAAACCACCACAGGAGTAGGCCACCATTTAGTTACTTTGACCCCTTCACCCAGACAGAGGAGAGAGGCCACACAGCACATATTCAGGCATCATATCACACACCACAGGAGAAGGCCTCTTTCAGTGACTTAGGCCTTTGGACCCAGACAGAGGAGAGAGGTCAGAGATTAGCTTCATATCCCCAGCACAGCAGAAGACCGCTTTATTTGACTTAGGCCTCAGCACCCAGACAGAGGACAGAGGTAGCATGGCAGAGGTTATGGCTTTATGTCACCCGATAGTTTAACAGGCCACTTTCATCTAGTTAGGCCCCGGCGCCCAGACAGAGGAGAGTTTCATTCAACTGTGGGTTACATAAAATTTGTATTAAATAAAGAAGTGGCCCGTAGTACAACAAGACATGTTTTAGGCAGTTATTAGGACTACTCTGCACAAGGGAGGGACAGGTCCTGTGGGATCCATGCCTGGTTCATCTTTATGAACGCCAGCTTGTCCACATTGGCTGTGGACAGGCGGCTGCGCTTGTCAGTAATGACGCCCCCGCCGTGCTGAATACGCGTTCTGATAAAACGCTGGCCGCCGGGCAGGAAAGCACCTCCAAGGCATAACATGCTAACTCTGGCCACGTGGACAATTTTGAAACCCAGAAGTTGAATGGGGCCGAACCGTCCGTCAGTACGTGGAGGGGTGTGCAGACATACTGTTCAACCATGTTAGTGAAATGCTGCCTCCTGCTAACACGTTCCGTATCAGGTGGTGGGGCAGTTAGCTGTGGCGTGGAGACAAAACTTGTCCACATTTCTGCCATGCTAACCCTGCCCTCAGAGGAGCTGGCCGTGATACTGCTGCGTGGGCGACCTCTAGCTCCTCCTCTGCCTTGGCCTTGGCCTTCCACCTGTTCCCCTGTGACAGTTGGGAATGCTCTCAGGAGCGCGTCTACCAGCGTGCGCTTGTACTCGCGCATCTTCCTATCACGCTCCAGTGCAGGAAGTAAAGTGGGCACATTGTCTTTGTACCGGGGATCCAGCAGGGTGGCCACCCAGTAGTCAGCACACGTTAAAATGTGGGCAACTCTGCTGTCGTTGCGCAGGCACTGCAGCATGTAATCGCTCATGTGTGCCAGGCTCCCCAGAGGTAAGGACAAGCTGTCCTCTGTGGGAGGCGTATCGTCATCGTCCACCGTATCCCCCAGCCACGCACTAGTGATGGGCCTGAGCTGTGTGGGCTGCCACCCTGCTGTGAACCTGCTTCATCCTCGTCCTCCTCCACCTCCTCCTCATCCTCCTCGTCCTCCATTAGAGTGCCTTGGCTGGCGACTCTGTGAACCTGCCCTCTGCTGCTTCAAAAACCTCCTCTGAGCTACTTCTAACAGACTGGCCTGAAAGTCTTAGAAACGAGCCCTCCTCCTCCTCCTCCTCCTCCACCTGGGCCACCTCCTCTTCCATCATTGCCCTAAGCGTTTTCTCTAGGAGACATAGAATTGGTATTGTAACGCTGATAACAGTGTCATCGCCACTGGCCATTTTGGTGGAGTACTCAAAGCAGTGCAGCAGGGCACACAGGTCTCGCATGGAGGCCCAATCATTGGTGGTGAAGTGGTGCCGTTCCGCAGTACGACTGACGCGAGCGTGCTGCAGCTGAAACTCCACTATGGCCTGCTGCTGCTCGCACAGTCTCTCCAGCATGTGCAAGGTGGAGTTCCACCGGGTGGGCACGCCGCATATGAGGCGGTGAGCGGGAAGGCCGAAGTTCCGCTGTAGCGCAGACAGGCGAGCAGCGGCAGGATGTGAACGCCGGAAGCGCGCACAGACGGCCCGCACTTTATGCAGCAGCTCTGACATGTTGGGGTAGTGGTGAATGAACCTCTGCACCACCAAATTCAGCACATGCGCCAGGCAAGGGATGTGCGCCAAACCGGCTAGTCCCAGAGCTGCCACGAGATTTCGCCCATTATCGCATACCACCAGGCCTGGCTTGAGGCCCACCGGCAGCAACCACTCGTCCGTCTGTTGTTCAATACCCCGCCACAACTCCTGCGCGGTGTGGGGCCTGTCCCCCAAACATAAGAGTTTCAGAATGGCCTGCTGACGTTACCCCGGGCTGTGCTGAAGTTGGTGGTGAAGGTGTGTGGCTGACAGGAGGAGCTGGTGGAAGCAGTGCAGGAGGAAGCCGAGTAGGAGGAGGAGGCTACAGGAGGCAGAGAATGATGCCCTGCGATCCTAGGTGGCGGAAGGACGTGCGCCAAGGAACTCTCCGCCTGGGGCCCAGCCGCCACTACATTCACCCAGTGTGCAGTTAGTGAGATATAGCGTCCTTGGCCGTGCTTACTGGTCCACGTATCTGTGGTTAGGTGGACCTTGGCACAAATGGCGTTGCGCAGTGCACACTTGATTTTATCAGACACTTGCATGTGCAGGGAAGGCACGGCTGTCTTGGAGAAGTAGTGGCGGCTGGGAACCACATACTGGGGGACAGCCATGGCCATCAGCTGTTTGAAGCTGTCTGTGTCCACTCAGCCGGAATGACAGCATTTCAAAGGCCAGTAGTTTAGAAATGCTGGCATTCAGGCCAAGGGCCTCGAGGGTGACTAGGTGGGAATTTGCGCTTCCTCTCAAAGGTTTGAGAGATGGAGAGCTGAACGCTGCTGTGTGAAATAGTGGAGACGCAAGGTGACGGTGGCGGTGGTGGTGGTGGTGTCGGTGGCACATCCTCTGTTTGCTGCTCGGCAGGTGGCAACATTCCTCTCGAGGCGGAAGCCGAGGCAGCAGCGGTAGAGGGAGCAGGGGAGCCTGAGCGGGTTCCTTGTTTTTGAGGTGTGCACTCCACTGCAGTTCATGCTTTGCATGTAGATGCCTGATCATGCAGGTGGTGCTCAGGTTAAGAACGTTAATGCCTCGCCTCAGGGTCTGATGGCACAGCGTGCAAACCACTCTGGTCTTGTCCTCAGCACATTGTTTGAAGAAGTGCCATGCCAGGGAACTCCTTGAAGATGCCTTTGGGGTGCTGGGTCCCTGTTGGCACTGGCCAATAGCAGGCGAACTCTCGGGACGGCGGGTGTTCTGCTTTTGCCCCCTGCTCCCTCTTTGGCTTCGCTGTTGTCTCGGTCTCACCACTGCCTCTTCCTCTGAACTATTTAAGTCAGCGGCACGACCTTCAGTCCATGTGGGGTCTAAGACCTCATCGTCCTCTGCATCGTCTTCCACCCAGTCTTCCTCCCTGACCTCCTCCTGTTCAGTCTGCACACTGCAATAAGACGCGGCAGTGGGCACCTGTGTTTCGTCATCATCAGACACTCGGTCACTCTGCTGTGGTGGTATTCCCATGTCCTCATCATCTGGATACATAAGTGGTTGTGCGGCCAGTGCATGGTATGTCTTCCACCGCTAGGGAAGGGCTAGGTGGACGCCCCTGGGAACCCCTGCCAGCAGAGTCTTCAAACAGAAGAAGAGACTGCTGCATAACTTGAGGCTCGGACAGTTTCCCTGATATGCATGGGGGTGATGTGACAGACTGATGGGCTTGGTTTTCCGGTGCCACCTGTGCGCTTTCCGCAGAAGACTGGGCGGAAGACAATGTGGTGAACGTGCTGGAAGCACTGTCGGCCACCCAATCGACTAATGCCTGTACCTGCTCAGGCCTTACCATCCTCATAACGGCATTGGGCCCCACCAAATATCGCTGTAAATTCTGCCGGCTACTTGAGGGAGTTGGTTCACTACTTTGTGCGCCTGAGGCCGAACGGCCACGCCCTCTGCCAGCAACAGAGACTCCACGGACCCCACCACGACCGCGTCCTCGTCCCTTAATAGAATGTTTTCTCATTGTTGCGATTCAACTCGCACCACAATAAAATATATTATTTTTTAGCCCCAAAATTCACACACTGGAAGATATACCGTAATTCCTTTTTCCGGTATTAATTACAAGAAAACTGCTGCAAATTGGACACCAGAATTTTTAAATGCTACTTATGTTAAATGAATTCCCACAGTGGGAGAACTATTTCCTTTTACAGGAGTAACAACGTGCGGCCTACTATTTCGGGTGTCACCAACACCAGATTGATTAAATTGGCCTTTTTGGAACCAAAATGACAACACTGGACACTATAATGCCTTTTTCTGGTATTAATTACAAGAGGACTGCTGCAAATTGGACACCAGAATTTTTTAAATGCTACTTATGTTAAATGAATTCCCACAGTGGGAGAACTATTTCCTTTTAAAGGAGTAACAACGTGCGGCCTACTATTTCGGGTGTCACCAACACCAGATTGATTAAATTGGCCTTTTTGGAACCAAAATGACAACACTGGACACTATAATGCCTTTTTCTGGTATTAATTACAAGAAGACTGCTGCAAATTGGACACCAGAATTTTTTAAATGCTACTTATGTTAAATGAATTCCCACAGTGGGAGAACTATTTCCTTTTTACAGGAGTAACAACGTGCGGCCTACTATTTCGGTGTCACCAACACCAGATTGATTAAATTGGCCTTTTGGAACCAAAATGACAACACTGGACACTATAATGCCTTTTTCTGGTATTAATTACAAGAAGACTGCTGCAAATTGGACACCAGAATTTTTTAAATGCTACTTATGTTAAATGAATTCCCACAGTGGGAGAACTATTTCCTTTTCACAGGAGTAACAACGTGCGGCCTACTATTTCGGGTGTCACCAACACCAGATTGATTAAATTGGCCTTTTTGGAACCAAAATGACAACACTGGACACTATAATGCCTTTTTCTGGTATTAATTACAAGAAGACTGCTGCAAATTGGACACCAGAATTTTTAAATGCTACTTATGTTAAATGAATTCCCACAGTGGGAGAACTATTTCCTTTTACAGGAGTAACAACGTGCGGCCTACTATTTCGGGTGTCACCAACACCAGATTGATTAAATTGGCCTTTTGGAACCAAAATGACAACACTGGACACTATAATGCCTTTTTCTGGTATTAATTACAAGAGGACTGCTGCAAATTGGACACCAGAATTTTTTAAATGCTACTTATGTTAAATGAATTCCCACAGTGGGAGAACTATTTCCTTTTCAAAGGAGTAACAACGTGCGGCCTACTATTTCGGGTGTCACCAACACCAGATTGATTAAATTGGCCTTTTTGGAACCAAAATGACAACACTGGACACTATAATGCCTTTTTCTGGTATTAATTACAAGAGGACTGCTGGTATTTCAGAACACCGGAATTTTTAAAATGCTCGTTTTGGTACATAAATTGCCCACACTGGGAGAATTATTGCCTAAACCTTTTACAGTATTATTTACTGAAGGAGTGCTTCTTCTGGTCTAACACCAGAATTATGTTTGTTACAGGGAAAGATTTTTTTAATTTATATTTCTGGCAAAAAAAAAAAATTTAATTTCTGGCTGACAGTATTGGACCTGGCTGTAGTGACACTGGCTAGCCTAGCTGGAACAGCACATTCATGGGATTTGCTATCCAAGTGGGTTACTTTCAGTTTCACCACTGATATATTAAATATATTGGCAGTTAGTAGGGGTGACACAAGCACAGCCAAACCCCTGATGTAGTATATCTATGAAAAATCGACTATTACATGAGATTAATGGACGCTGTGGCAGCTTTTGCTGTAGCACCACAAGTCCCAAAATGGCCGCCGCCTATCAGCCCAGTAACATGTGCCAGAAAATGGTCTGCCCAGCCAGAAAAAAAATTGACTTTGACTGAGCAGCTGAATCGCTGTTGTTCTGTGTCACAGGAGTAGATTTTTCAATTCTTTGGAGCTTTTCTTTGGACTCTGTGGCAGCTTGAGCTGGCGCACCACAGGTCCCAAAATGGCCGCCGCCGGTCAGCCCAGTTACATGTGCCAGTAAAATCGATCTGGCCAGTGTAAAAAATAAACTTTCAGTGAACAGCTCAGCTGAGTTGTTCTGATGCACAGGTTTAGATCATTCACTTCTTATCAGGTTTTCTTCCTCAATTATCCCTGCCTATCTCGCCCTCACAGCAGCTGCATCTATCCCTGGTCTAATCACAGCGGGAGTGAGCACATCGCGACGTGCGCACAAGCTTATAAAGAGGCTGAGTCACATGCTGCACTTGGCCAATCACAGCCTTGCCAATAGTAGGCATGGCTGCGATGGCATCTTAGGGCAAGTAGTATGATGCATGTTGATTGGCTGCTTTGCAGCCTTTCAAAATGCGCCACAAAAATGACGAACTACAAAACCGAACCCGAATTTTTATGAAAATGTTCGGGTTCGGGTCGTGTCACGAACACCCCAAAATTCTGTACGGACCGAACTATTCTCGAAATGTGCGCTCAACAACAACACTAGTGCTATTCGTATCCCACTCTTAAGTTCTAATCGCATTCGATTTTTAACTTATGCTTTTTTTGACAGGCATCGCATTCTATTTGATGCCTGGCAAAAAAAAAATGCATAAGTTAACATCGAATGCGATTAGAACTTAATAGTGGAATACGAATAGCACTGCGTGCTAGAACAGCACGCACTACGATTATTCAAATTTTGTATTATCGCGATACAAAACCAAACAGTAAAGTTAAAATCGAATGCAATTAGAACGTGTAGTGTGATGCGATTTATTTGAGTTCTAAGAATCGCATTGCGATTTCTGCTTCAGCCGGATTCCGTGCTAATGGAGCGTCTACATCACCATGGGAAAAATGCTAGAATGTACTGTCGGATTTGAGAAGTTGAAATCGCAATGCGATTAAGCAAATATATAAGAATCGCATTGCGATTTCAACGTAATTCAAACATCCTACAGTACAGTGGTGATCGGTAGCTCAAAGTTGTAATCGCAATGCGATTTCAGCTTTAAGCCTGTACTATTCTGCTATATAGTACTTTCAAAATGCGCCGAGAGAACATGCCGAACTCCGAACTCGAACCCGAACTTTTTTGAAAATGTCCGGGTTCGGGTCCGTGTCACGGACACCCCAAAATTCGGTACGAACCCTAACTATTCTCGAACTGTTCGCTCAACACTATTTGCTACGACATACCTCCCTCCTCTCGTTCTACCTCACCACGCATTTGGCTCGTGGGATGCGCCTACTTCTGAGCCCTCCTTACTCGACTGGAACCCCGAAACGTCTCCTGTGCTGTTACGCTGTGACCATCTGCTGCCTGTTTGGTGCTCCGCGGGTGGTTGACGTGACTGGTTTCCTCTGGCTGCTTTTGATTCTCCCGCTCTCCGATGCTCCGGTCTTCTGATCTTCGTTCCCTGATAGTCTCTGGATGGAGGTTTGACATTATGTTGTCTTGTGTCTTCCCCTGCCTTCATGTTTAATCCACCTCCCCCCGTTCCTGGTCTCTACCTATTTGATCCTCCTGTGTTTAGTCCTGTCGCTTCTGCAGTACGTCTTTCCTCCTGCTGCCCTGATCCTAACACCGGTGCCATGGTAGTTTTCCCCCCTCACGGTCATTATAAGAAGACTGTTGAGATTTCTCCATATTTGTTGGTCTTAAAGGGGGGAGAGACCGAGAAAGATAAAACAAAGAAGAAAATAAAATAAAAAGGAAAAATAATACAAAAGGAAAATATTAAATAAAATAGGAGAGGAGGGAGAAAGGAAAATAAAAGAGATGGAAAAGCAGAGAGGAGAAAAAAGAAGAGAGGAGAGGAGGAGAAGAGGAAAGAAAGGGGAAAAAAGAATGTAAAAAACAAAAAGAGGAAAAAATGGCTCCTAAGCAAAAAAGGCGATTAGCGGATTATTAATCTTCGAAAATGGGGCAGAAACCGTTAGAATCTGCCAAAAATGAACAATTTTTAAAGTCTCCAAATGTAATTACCAGAGCAGGACAAAAAAGGACATATGACTTGAATACTAAAAAAAATGCTGGATCGGGAACCGAAGGAGCAATAGATGTTTGCACCCAGGAGTAGTGGGCGGAGAGAGAGGAGGTAAACGATCTGATGAAGGATGGACCGACTCCACTAAAGAAATTCTGATTGCGTTAAAAAAAAGGGGGAATTAATACTAGAAGATATCTCAATGCAGTTTGGGGCAATTCAGTCAGATGTGGTCCTGATAATGGATGATGTTACAAAGATACGGGACAGAGTTACAACCATAGAAAAAATATGTGGGGGTATTGCAGAAGGAAGTTAAAATGCTTAAAACTGAAATCCTCACATTGAGATTGGAGGGTAATACCTTAAAAAAAGGTGATAAACTTGGAAGACAGGTCGAGGCGATGTAATGTGAGAATCATTGGTTTACCAGAAGGCATGGAGGGAGATAATCCTGGCGATTTGATACAGGACTTAATTTTGGAGAAGTTTGGAAAGGAGTATTTCTCCCCATTATTTTTTGTGGAAAGAGCACATCGAGATCCAGGTGGGAAAACCAATCCCTGGAAGACAGCCACAGATAATTCTGGTGAAGATATTGGTTTCACAAGATAGGGACATGATCCTGAGAAGGGCAAGGGAGTGCCCTCCTATTTTATATAATGGGACCAGAGTGTCCTTTTTTCTGATTTCTCCAAGGATATTCAAGTAAAGAGTCGTAGTTATATGGAGGTTAAAAAACATCTCCAGAAAAAGGACATTAAGTACTTATATGTTTATCCGGCTAAACTGCGGATAATCATCAACAGCGAGACTCTTTTTTTAGATACACCCAACTTGTGCTAGACTGGCTAGATCGGAATAATATCTGAGCAGTTTATTTCATTTTTTATTTTTTTTTATTTTTCCTTTTGGTGGGAGCGAGCGAGAGGAGGGGGTGGTCTAAGTTCAGACGTCTGTTACAGGAATTTGGCTGATCAAGAAGTTTGGGGGATTATAGCTTATGGGTTAGGCTGCGATGCGTCTCCCTTGGAGGGAAGGGGGTAGGAAATATGAGTTATCCTTCACTACGGGAATCTGTTGACTGATTAATGTCGGTTAGAATTTTAACTTGGAATGTTCGGGGTCTTGGCAAAGGCTAAAAAAATAGGCTGTTTGTGATCTGGTTCAGAGACATCTTTCAGCGATTTGGATTGGTGGAGACTCATTTTACTGAGGGGCTTGGTGGGGGTTGAGCCTCGCAGACTTATCATTCCACTTTTACCAGCTACTCTAGAGGAGTGACAGTATTAATTCATAAGCTGATTGAATTTGTCTGCCTGGCATTCTCTATTGATAAGCAGGGAAATTTGTTTTTCTTTATGGAAAACTCATTGGAAAATTATGCATTTTGGCCTTTATCTACATCCCTCCCCCTTTTTCTCTTTATATACTTAATTGTTTATTAACTTTTATGGATCAGTGGCCTGAATGTCCTTCCATAGTGAATGGGAACTTTAATTGTGTTATTAATCCAGAGATGCACAGAATTTCCACGGGGGAAATATCTATACTTCTGCTCAAGGGTTCCCTCTGGCAGGTTTTTGCCAGGAATCGGGTTTTGTGTATGTATGGGGATACTTAGGGAAGGGGAAAAGAGCTTATTCCTGTGTTTGTAAATCTGGAAAATCTATGTCCAGGATAGATTTGGCTCGGATAAATAAAAACTATTTGAAATATATTAAATGGATGAAATATGAGGCTAGGTCTTTATCAGACCATGTACCTTTCTCGCTTGAGTTATGTATGGTGGATAATAAGTATAGTGTAAGACCCCCATTTAGATCCTAATTGGATTTCCATAATGGACAACCATGATCTGATAAAAAAGGAGATTAGTTTTTTTTGGGATAGTAAATATGGCATGGTGAAGACTAGAGATGAGCGAATTTCTCAAAAATTCGATTTGGCTGGTTCGCCCAATTTTCTGAAATATTTGCTTCGATCCGAATATATTTGTGGTGAATCACGTTAAAAACTGCTATTTCCGGGATACAGAGAGCCTTTATAGGGATGTAGAACACTTTGTCTTGTGTTAAAACGCATAGGAAGTGTGCTGGGGTAGTGAAATAATACTGTCAGTGAGGATGACATGCAGATGACAGGCGTCACTATTAGAATCACTGCACACTTCACTTATTTAGGCAGTCACAAGGCCAAAACTGATCAAATAATTCAAGTATTAACTGAGTATTACATGTCCATGTTAGCGTGAAGAAAGCTACAGAGTGTCAAAATGACAGAGTCCGGAGGTGGCGGCAGTATGAGGAGGCCACAGAGTGGCACAATGACACAGTGTGGAGTCCGTAGAAGTATGAGAAGGCAACAGAGTGGCACAATGACACATCAGAAGATAGGTCAAAAAATGATGATGTCAACCTGGTCAAAAAGTCAAAATAGTGGCCCAGGGAGGAGGGTGGGGAGGGTGAGAACAGCATGAGAAGTCCACAGAGTGGCCCAATGACATAGTCTGGAGGTGGTGGCAGCATGAGAAGGCCACAGAGTGGCAAGGTGACATAGTGTGGACAAAAGACTGTGGGCACAGATTGTTGAGAAAGATGCAGATGGAAAGTTATCTGTAGAGCTGTACTACGGTAGCGTGCAGATTAATGCAGCCCTCAAAAGCAATTTGGGGTTATCGGTTCCAAAACCTAAATTAGATTGTGTGGCGGGTGATCAGTCCAAGACCTTCAAGCAGCAGCAGCATGATACCACAGATTGGCTAGGTGACATAGTGTGGAGATGGCAGCATGAGGAGGCCACAAGGTGGCAAGGAGACATAGTGTGGAGATGGCAGCAGCAATAGTAAAACAGATTGGCATGGTGACATAGTGTGGAGATTGCAGCAGCATGATAAAACAGATTGGCAGGGTGACATAGTGTGGAGATGGCAGCATGAGGAGGCCACAAAGTGGCAAGGAGACATAGCGTGGAGATGGCAGCATGAGGAGGCCACAAAGCGCCAAGGAGACATAGTGTGGAGATGGTAGCATCAGTAGGCCACAAAGTGGCAAGGAGACAGTGTGTAGATGGCAGCATGAGTAGGCCACAAAGTGGAAAGGAGACATAGTGTGGAGATGGAGGATCTAATCTGATGCCTCAAGCATCGGTGGGTTGAAATCGTGGCTGATCCACGCCTGATTCATCTTGACGAAAGTAAGTCTCTCTACATTTTGGTGCGACTGGCGGGTTCTTCTTGGGGTAACTATGGCCCCTGCCGCACTAAACACTCGCTCTTATGCCACACTACTGGCCGGGAAGGACAGCTTTTCCAGGGCAAACTGTGCCAGTTGCGGCCACAAATCTAGTTTGGCTGCCCAGTAGAACAGCGGCTCTTCAATGTGGGGTGGCAGGCTGCTGGCCAAGTATGCCACCACCTGCTAGTTCAGGTCCTGCTCCAGGTCTACAGTACTTGCTGCTGCTGGTGAGTAGTTACTTCACTATGTGGGTGAAGAAAGCTGCTCATCATGGACTTTAGACTCAGGCTGCTGCTGGTGGAGCTGATACTGTTTCTGCCACCGCACCCCTCCCTAGCAGCAATGACAGTGGAATATGAGTGCAGAGGGCCCTCCCAGTCAGACCTGCGAGAGGATGGACGATGGCGCAGATAGGCAGATGCCAACTGCTTACATAGCATGTCTCTGTAGTACTTCATTTTGTCCTCCCAATCAGTGGGTGTAAAAAAAGGCCCCCCTTTTGGACCGGTAGCGAGGGTCCAACATGGTGGAGAGCCAGAATCATCCCTCTGCCGAATGGTGACAATTCTGCTGTCACTACGCAAACAAGTGAGCATGCAGCGGGCCATTTGTGCACGTGACTCTGAGGGATTCCCTGCCTCCATCTCTACTGCATACTGCCATGGTGTGTCTAGGTCCTCTGCCTGGTCTTACTCATCACCCTCTTGATCCTCCGGCTACTCCTGCTCCTCCTCTCCTGTCACCGCAGTAGAAAAAACACTAATCTGGCAACATATTGCCTGTGAAAAATTTTTCTCTTCTGCCTCCGATTCAGCCCCCACAGGGCTCACATGGCCGTGACATCTAGGCGCCACGTCTCCAGTCCCCTGACAAGCCATATTCACCAGCATCTGTTCCAGGACATGAAGCAGTGGAATGACATTCTTCATCCCGTAGTCCTGGCGACTGACAAATAATGTGGCCTCCTCAAAGGGCCTGAGCAAACGGCAGGTGTCACGCATGACTTGCCACTGGCTGACATTGAAGTTACGCAGGGCAGTACTTCTATCTGCTTGAATCATCAAGAAATCGTTGATAGCCTTTCTCTGTTCGATCCAACATATGGAGGGTGGAATTCCAACGGGTGGAAATATCAGCCTATGTTGGGGGATGCTGTTCTGCCGCTGCAGCTCAAGGAGGGTGTGCTTTGCGGTGTATGGGTGGCTGAAGTGCATGCAAAGTTTCATGGCCATTTTTAGGATGTCTTGCATATGGGTGAAAGACTTCAGGAACTGCTTGACAACCAGATTGTACACGTGGGCAATGTAGGGAGCATGGCTCAGCCCTCCTTGACGCAGCACCGACAAAATGTTCTTGCCGTTGTTCGGTCACCATGGTTCTGCTTCAGTTGTCGTGGAGAAAGCCAGCAGTTGATTTCTTTCTGAGGGACACAGAGCAGTTCCTCCCTGGTGTGACTCCGTTCGGCCTGGCCAACCAGGTGCAGAACCGCGTGACACCGCTGTGCCCTGCACAAGCAGTATGCTGGAGGGGAACTGTGACTTGTCCCTGCAGTGAAGGCTGAGGTCATGGGGAAGAATAAGGAGGCAGAGGAGGACATTGTCACAGGACAAATGGTGTGACAACGTGGAGGTGGAAGCGGCGTCACCAGGCCAAGTTGCTGGTGTGGCTGTGCAGGAACCACATTCACCCAGTGGGCTGTAAAGGACATATATTGTACCTGACCATAGTTAGAGCTCCACACATCAGCACTACTGTGCATTTTTGCAGACACCGACAGGCTCAAGGACTGGCCCATCTTCTGTTCTACATACATGTGCAGGGCTGGTACTGCCTTTTGGGAAAATAAATGACGGCTTGGGACTCTCCACCTCGGCTCGGCACAAGCCATCAGTTCTCTGAAAGGTGCAGAGTCCCCCAATTGGAAAGCGAGGGACTGCAGCACCAGTAACTTGGCCAGGAGCACGTTCAGCTTCTGTGCTGTTGGATGTGTGCATGCATACTGCTGTCTCTTGGCAATTGGTTCAGAGATTGATTGCTGCCCGAATGACTGACAAGGAGTAGAAGGAGGAGGAGCAGGAGCTTCAGGGCCAGCAGATGATGGGACAGACACACTGCTTCCTACTGCTGAGCCGGTGGAGCCTTGACTGCCTGCAATGGGGTGCGTGCCACTAGGTAATGCAGCGGTTTCTGCGGCAGGCTGGACCACCACATCAGAACCACGATTGTCCCAGACCACTTTGTGGTGTCGCTGCATATGATGTCTCAGGGCAGTGGTACCAACATTGGCCGCCTGGCCCCGCCTAACCTTCTGCCCACAGATTCGACATATGGCCATGTTCACCTCCTCCAGAGTCTTGACAAAAAACTGCCACACTGCAGAGTATATCATTTTCCCACCAACACTCTGCACTGACTGACTGCTAGTGCCGCTGCTTGCATGAACCAGTGCACCACTCCTTTCCAGGCAGCTAGGCTCCTGTGAAGCAGGTGGTCTACCCAGGGCCCGTTTGGCTGCCGACCTCCCACTGCTGTCACCTAGTGTTGATAACGAATTTTAGAATTGCGAATTTTAATTGTGAATATCAGCACTTCTAGAATTTGCGAATATTTAGAATATCGCAAAATATATTCGCAATTGCAAATATTGTTTTTTTTTTTTTTTAAAACAGTTTATGCGAATTTTATGCGAATTTTATGCAAACTTTTTATATGCAAATTTTCGCAATCAAGGAAATTATGTCATTATTTTCTTGACCGCAAGAGTAAAGTGTCGATCATGATTATACGTTTAATCACCAGGGTTCATACAACATAACAAGGGGTGATACAGGATTGAATGAGTTAAAATATAACTTTTAATAGATAACTATAAGAAAAAGACCCTTAACTAGATAATAATAAATATTTGGGACACAACTGGACTAGAACCATGCGTTTTTAGGTTCCAGGAGGACCCAATAACAATTGTGCACGGCGGCACCCGCGAATAATAAAATTAAACCGGTGGTCTTACCGCACCATGTGGATCCGTCCTTGAGTCATGCACTGGCCTCCTAACTGATGCGTATGGAGAGCTCAGAGATAATTTGACCAGGTGTACCGGTAGTAAGACAGGTAGGGGAGATGGATTACTTACCTGGAAAACCCTGCCTAAAGACTACAATAGCCCTTATACCCCTGCCACGGACCCCGCGGCCGGGTATGCACCGGAACCTAACCCTGGAATTAAATCCGCCCTAATAGGCCCTTTGCGCCAGGTCCTGCCAGGGTAAGTAATCCATCTCCCCTACCTGTCTTACACCGGTACACCTGGTCAAATTATCTCTGAGCTCTCCATACGCATCAGTTAGGAGGCCAGTGCATGACTCAAGGATGGATCCACATGGTGCGGTAAGACCACCGGTTTTATTTTATTATTCGCGGTGCCGCACGTGCACTAATTGTTATTGGGTCCTCCTGGAACCTAAAAACGCATGGTTCTAGTCCAGTTAGTGTCCCCAAATATATATTATCTAGTTAAGGGTATTTTCTCTATAGTTATCTATTAAAGTTATATTTTAACTCATTATTTTCTTGATTGCGAAAATTCGCATAAAAAAATCTGATGAGGTGGTATTCCCATGTCCTCATCATCAGGAAACATAAGTGGTTGTGCATCAGTGCATTCTTTGTATTCCACCACTGGGGAAGGGCTAGGTGGATTCCCTTGGGAAACCCTGTCAGCAGAGACTTCAAGCAGCATAAGAGACTGCTGCATAACTTGAGGCAGTTTACCTGATATGCATGGGGGTGATGTGACAGACTGATGGGCTTGGTTTCAGGCGCCACCTGTGCGCTTTCTGCAGAAGACTGGGTAGGAGATAATGTTGTGAACGTACTGGATCCGCTGTCGGCCACCCAATTGACTAGCGCCTGTACTTGCTCAGGCCTTACCATCCTTAGTAGTGATGAGCGGCAGGGGCAATATTCGAATTCATGATATTTCGCGAATATTTGGGCGAATATTCGCCATATATTCGAAAATTCGCAAATTCGTAATCTCCAGACAATATTTTCTTGTTTGCGTATCTTTTAAATGCCAGCTTATGCGAATTTTTATGCTAATGTATGCGAATTTTTATGCGAATTTTCTCAAACAAGAAAATAATGACATTATTTTCTTGCATGCGAAAATTTTCATATAAAAAATTCGCATAAAGCGAATATTCGCAATTGCGAATATATTTTGCGATATTCTGAATATTCGCGAATTTTCGAAGTGCTGATATTCGCGATTAAAATTCGCAATTCGAAAATTCGTGATCAACACTAATCCTTAGAACAGCATTGGGCCCTACCAAATATCGCTGTAAATTCTGGCGGGTACTGGAACCTGAGGTAGTTGGTTCATTAGGACGTGTGGCTGTGGCAGAACGGCCACGTCCTCTCCCAGCACCAGAGGGTCCACTAATACCACCCTTTAACGGACATAAATACAATGGGAGATGCAAGGTAGTGTGTGAAGTTATTGAGGATGACCCTCTCAGCACTTGTATATACACCTTGAGTGTAATATACCCTTTTATGGACAGATTAACACTTGGCCTGCAACAGCCAGAACACCAGATTCAGGGTATTGCTATATTGGCAAGTGAATTTCACCCCAGAACAAAATCTATCCTTTGACGGATACTATTAAACTTGTCCAGTCACAGCTGGAACACCAGATTTACTGTATTTATATTTTGGCAACTGAATTTAACCCCAGAAAAAAATATACCCTTTTACGGACAGATTTAAACTAGGACTGCAACAGCTGGAACACCAGATTCAGGGTATTGCTATTTTTGCTGCTGACTTTCACCCCAGAAAATAATATACCCTTTATCGGACAGATTTAAACGAAGCCTGCAACAGCTGGAACAACAGTTTTACTGTATTTCTATTTTTGCAACTGAATTTCACCGCAGAAAATAATATAACCTTTGCCGGGCACTATTAAACTTGGCCAGCCACTGCTGGGACACCATATTTATGGTATTGCTATTTTGGCAATTGAATTTCACCACAGAAAAAAAATATATCCTTTGCCGTACTCTATTAAACTTGGCCAGCCACAGCTGAAACCACTGATTTATGGTATTGATATTTTGGCAATTGAATTTCACCCCAGAACAAAATATATCATTCGCAGGACACTATTATACTTTGCCAGCCACTGCTGGGACAGCAGATTTAGGGGATTGCTATTTTGGCAATTGAATTTCACCACAGAAAATAATCTATCCTTTGCCAGACAGCAGACAGTATTACACTTGGCTAGCCACAGCTGAAACACCAGATTTAGGGGATTGCTATTTTGGCAATTGAATTTAACCCCTTAATAAAATATAGAAATTGTTATCCTGAGTTTCTAGGGGTAACAATAAGCACAGCCAAGCCCCTGATGTAGGCTATAGCAAAAAAAAAACCTTGTATTGAAGGATTGATGGACTTGGTGGCAGCTTGTGCTGGTGCACCACAAGTCACAAAATGGCCGCCGATCAACCCAGAAAAAAGTGACAGAAAAACGCTCTGTGCAGCCTAAAAACCAGTGAGAAATTAACTATCAGAAGTTGAATGATTCACAGCTGTTGATCGATCACTTCATTAGGTGCTTTTGCTGACTTTTCTCTGCCTAATCTCGCCCTCACAGAAGCTGCGTCCTCTCCCTACACTAATCAGAGTAGTGTGATGTGCGGTGCTAACGTGACTCCAGCTTAACGCTGGGTTCACACCTGAGCGTTTCTGAGACGCTCGTTTTCCGCGCGTTTTTGTCGCGCGTTTTCCGTGTGTTTTTGGCAATAGTAAACAAATAGTAAAGTTTGTGTGATTGACTGCAGTGTTGGCTTCTCTCCAAACTGTGCCTAGCACCTGGGGTCTGGCCTTTCCAGCATGTTGCAAATTCATAAACGCGCTTCGAACACGTGTTTTCAGTGTCAAAAACGCGCAGAATACAAGCGTTGCGCGTTCCCATTGAAGTCTATGGGCCAAAACGCGCAACAAGCGCCCCAAAAAAAGCTCAAGTACTTGTTTATGCGTCGGGCGTTTTTCAGTGCATTCGAACGCGCTGTAAAACGCGAAAATGTGAACCAGTCCCATAGGGAAGCATTGGTTTGCATTGGTTATGCGTTTTACAGCGCGTTCGAACGCGCTGTAAAACGCGCAAGTGTGAACTGAGGGTAAATCGAGGCTGGGTCCCATGCTGCACTTGGCCAATCACAGCGATGCCATAAGTAGGCATGGCTGTGATGGCTTCTTAGGGCAAGAAGTAAAATTCTAGCTGATTGGATGCTGTGCAGCCCTTCAGAAAGCGGGAAGAAATCGCAGAACAACGGACCCGAACCCGAACTTTTTTGAAAATGTTCGGGTCCGGGTCTGTGTCCCGAATACCCTAAAATTCGGTACGAACCCGAACTGTGCTCGAACTGTTCGCTCAACACTAGTTGCTAGTGTTCATGCCCTGACTCAGTTTGGTACAGCACAGGTTGGAAAATACTACTCTTTTGTCGTCTGCGCTTTCCTCAAAAAAGCGCCATAATCTAGAACACCTACCCCTTGGCAATGTAGATTTACGCATGGGGGTGCTTAGTGTAATGTTGCGGGCCTGTTTGGTGTGGACCGATGTCTCCCCTTTGCAACCCCACTTCCTCTTCCAGACTGTTGCGTTGCTGCGGATCCCTCCCCCTCTGTACTGCTGTCCTCGCTCGGCTTTTCACCTTCCCATGTTGTGTCAGTGACCTCATCGTCCACCACCTCCTCTTCCACTTCCTCACTCTGCTCATCCTCCTGACTTGACCTAACCACCACCTAAGTGATTGACAACTGTGTCTCATCATCATCCACCTTGTGAACGAATGATTGCCATTCACCACTGTCATCTTCTTGAGACTGTGAAGGCTCAAGAGGTTGGGAATCAGGGCACAATATCTCAGGTACCTCTTAAGTGTGCTGGGCGAGAGGGCCAAATCTAATAGTGTCGCTGAAAAGAGTTCCTCAGAATATCCGAGTGTGGGATCACTCGTTTGGCAAGCCTCTCCATGGTGGGAGGAAAGATGATTAGAGTTAGCATTCGGTTGACTAGACTCTTGGCTACAGAGACTGGATGAGAGGGTGGTGCTTAACCGACTGGAAGCATTATCTTCAGCAGTCCAACCAACCAACTCTTCGCACTGGTCCGACTTGGAAAGTTGGACATGAAGCTAGGTACGGTGGATGTTTTTTTCTTTCTGGTGCACTGGCAGCAGGCACAGTTTCATTGCTCCCAGGGTCACGGGCTCTGTGCACCATCAGCATCACGCCCACTTCCCCGTCCCTTAGTGCTTGTCTTCTTCATATTAATGGTTTTGTCACTAGATGGGGTACAGATTGTTTTACTGTCCGCTAAAGACATAGTTTTGGGATGCAGGACAGTATATGTCACAGAAACCCACAGAATATGGACACTATATTAGGCCCAGATTATTGGTATTTGTAATACAGACACTGTTTGCAGATGCTGTACAGTATTGGTTACAGAACACCACAGATTATGGACACTATATTAGGCCCAGATTATTGAAATTTGTAATACAAACACTGTTTGCAGATGTTGTACAGTATTGGTTACAGAACACCAGAGATTATGACACTATATTAGGCCCAGATTATTGGAATTTGTAATACAGACACAATTTGCAGATGTTGTACAGTATTGATTACAGAACACCAGAGAATATGAACACTATATTAGGCCCAAATTATTGGAATTTGTAATACAGACACTGTTTGCAGATGTTGTTCAGTATTTTTACACAAAGCCACACACTATAGACACTAGATTTGGCCCAGATTATTAAAAACACAGTCTGCAGATGATGTACAGTATATGTCACTAAAAGGAATAAAATAAAAATATCTTACTGCTGTCAAACAAACACAGTAATCCTTAAAAGGACTTTGGGGTCTTTGAAAAAATTTTAGTAGTAAAAACAGCAAATGTCTCTGCCTGCACTATCTGTCCCTTCCGAAGCACTGTCCCTGAGACTGCAGGAGGTAAATTGATTGCTGCTCTAAAGCACACACACACACACAGTAGTCCTTAAAAGGACTTTTAGGTCTTGGAAAAGCTTTCTCAGAATAAAAACTGTGAAATTCGCTCCACACTGTCTTTCCCTTCCTATGTTCTGCTCTCCCTGTCTACATTTGAGCCGAACATGCGCCATCGGGTGCTATATAGAACTCGATGACACGTTCCGGCCAGCCAATCACTGTAATGCCAGGAGCCAACATGGCTACTGCCATTATAGTGAGGGCAGTACTTACCTGCACCTTTATTGGCTGCTTAAAACCTGTGAAACGTGCGTTGCGGAGACTCGAGCATTGGACTTGAGCAGATATTTGGCTGAGCATGCTGGCTCATCACCAGACACAACCATGCCTGGCTATAGGTTGAGTGGTGAGAGCCACAGCTTAGTCTGGTCCCTCATATCCTGCCACAGCTTTGCGGCGTTGTGCTGTTTGTCACCTACACAAATTTATTTCAGCACGGCCTGTTGCCGCTTTCCCACTGCATTGCTACACTGCTTGCATCTACTGACTGATGGCTAACTGGTGCTGCAAGATGAGAATTCAGAGGAGAAAGTGGTGGAGGAGGTGGAGAAGGAGAAGGGTCGGTTGCAGCCACTAATGTAGATGGTGGCAAAAATCCTGATGGAATTAGGGCCCGCAATCCTTTGCATCTGTAGTACCTGTGCCATGCCAGGCTATGACTCGCTCCCGGCCTCCACAACATTCACCCAGTGTGCCATCAAGGAAATGTAGCGTCTCTGGCCAAAAGCACTTGTCAATGTGTCAGTCGTTAAGTGGACGTTCCCAAAAACTGCTTTGGTCAGGGCAAGGGTGATGTTAAGGGACACATGATGGTGTAAGGCGGGGACGGCACACCGGACAAAATAGTGGCGGCTGAGGACTGAGTAACAAAGGACGGCCTTCAGGCTGCGGGAAGCCTCAGTGTCCACAAGCCTAAATGGCAACATTTCCAGGGCCAGCAATTTGGAAAGGTGTTCATTTAGTGCTATTCGCCTGTGGGTGGGTGGCTGAGTATTTGTGCTTTAGTTTAAAGGCCTGGGGTATGGACATCTGTACACTGAGCTGGGACACAGAAGTGGATGTGCTAGCTGATGGTGTTTGCGAAGGTCCAGGTGCAGGGTGGGAGGTATCTGGGCCTGCGTCTTGGACAGGGGATTGGCCACCACATAACACAGGGTAAGAGAAGCCAGTGGTGTGACCCGCAGACACTGATCCAGGTATTCGGACTACCTATTAGGGTGCTTTGATGCCATGTGGCATATCATGCTGGTGGTGGCGAGGTTGCTAGTGTTTACACCCCTGCTCATTTTGGTACGGCACAGGTTGCAAATGACAATTCTTTTATCGTCTGCACTTTCATAAAAAAAAGCGCCAGACTGTAGAACACCTAACCCTTCGCAAGGGAGATTGCCCCAAGGGGGTGCTCCGGGGAACAGTTGCAGGCCTGTTTGGTGTGCCCCTCCTCCTCCTTTTTGCCTCTTCCAGCCTGTTGCGGTGCTGCGGATCCCTCCTCCTCTGTACTGCTGTCCTCGCTTGGCTTGCCATCTTCCCAGGTTGGGTCAGTTATTTAACCCCTTAAGGACACAGCCCTATTTCACCTTAAGGACCAGGCCATTTTTTCAAAATTTGACCAGTGTCACTTTATGTGGTGATAACTTTAAAACGCTTTTTCTTATCCTGGCCATTCTGAGATTGTTTTTTCGTCACATATTGTACTTCATGATACTGGTAAAATGAAGTCGAAAAATTTCATTTTTATTTATAAAAAAAGACCAAATTTACCAAACATTTTGAAAAATTAGCAATTTTCCAAGTTTCAATTTCTCTACTTCTATAATACATAGTAATACCGCCAAAAAAAGTTATTGATTTACATTCCTCATATGTCTATTTCATGTATCGATCATTTTGGGAATGCCATTTTATTTTTTGGGGACGTTACAAGGCTTAGAAGTTTAGAAGCAAATCTTGAAATTTTTCAGAAATTTTCAAAAACCCACTTTTTTTAGGGACCAGTTCAGGTCTGAAGTCACTTTGTGAGGCTTACATAATAAAACCACCCAAAAATGACCCCATTCTAGAAACTACACCCCTCAAGGTATTCAAAACTGATTTTACAAACATCATTAACCCTTTAGGTTTTCCACAAGAGTTAATGGCAAATGGAGAAAAAATTTCAGAGTTTCAATTTTTTGTAAAATTTTCCCTTTTAATCCATTTTTTCCAGTAACAAAGCAAGGGTTAATAGACCAAACAAAACTTAACATTTATTCCCCCGATTCTGCAGTTTGCACGAACACCCAATATGTGGTCATAAACTGCTGTATGGCCAAACTGCAGGGCGCAGAAGGAAAGGAACGCCATATGGTTTTTGGAAAGCAGATTTTGCTGGACTGGATTTTTGACACCATGTCCCATTTGAAGCTTCCCGATGCACCCCTAGAGTAGAAACTCCATAAAAGTGACTCCATGTAAGAAACTACACCCCTCAAGGTATTCAAACCCAGTTTTACAAACGTTGTTAACCCTTTAGGTGTTCCACAAGAGTTATTGGCAGATGGAGATGAAATTTCAGAATTTCAATTTTTTGTTACCTTGTCTCAAAAAAAGTGTAATATAGAGCAACCAAAAATCATATTTACCCTAAAATAGTACCAACAAAACTGACACCTTATCCTGTAGTTTCCAAAATGGGGTCACTTTTTGGAGTTTCTACTGTAGGGGTGCATCAGGCGGGCTTTAAATGGGACATAGTGTCCAAGCAAGTCCAGCAAAGTCTGTCTTCCAAAAACCATATGGCGTTCCCTTCCATCTGTGCCCTGCCATTTGGCCATACAGCAGTTTACAACCACATATGGGGTGGTTGTGCAAACAAGAGAATCAGGGAAATAAATATTGAGTTTTGTTTGGCTGTTAATCCTTGCTTTGTTACTGGAAAAATGGATTAAAATGGAAAATTTGCAAAAAAATAGCTGTTTTGGGAACGTTTTTATTTTTTGTTATTTTACATCGTTGAACTGACAGGTTAGATTGTGTGCTATTTCTATAAAGCAGGTTGTTACGGACGCGACAATACCAAATATGACTACTTTTTGGATTTTTTTTTTGTTTCAGCTTTACATAATAAAGCATTTTTGAAAAAAAATATTTTTTAGTGTTTCCACATTCTGAAAGCCATAGTTTTTTTTTTTTTTTTTTGGGCGACTGTCTTATGTAGAGGCTCATTTTTTGCGGGATGAGATGGCGGTTCTAATGGTACTATGTTGGGGTGCATATGACTTTTTAATCGCTTACTATTACACTTTTTGTGATTTAAGGTGACAAAAAAATGGCTTTTTTGACAACGTTTTTATTTTTTATGTTTACGGCGTTCATCTGAGGAGTTCAGTCATGTGATATTTTTATAGAGCAGGTTTTTACGGACGCGGCGATACCTAATATGTGTAGTATATTTTAATTTTTTTAATTTTTATTCAGTGATATGCGTTTTTTTTTTCATTTTAATTTTTTTTTCACTTTTTTACATTTTATTTTTGACCCAGACCCACTTGGTTCTGAAAGATCCAGTGGATCTGGTGTCTGTATAATACAATACAGTACACTATATAGTGCAATGTGCTGTATTTTGTACTTTACAAAGTCTGAATAGACCTTTAGAAAGGTCTATTCAGACGTTCAGCACTATGGAGAGCAGGACGCTTCTGAAAGCGTCCTGTCTCCATGGCAACCAACACCCGCTGCCATAAGAAAGCAGCGGGTGATGGATGGGGAGGGAGCGAGCCTCCCTCCCTATGTGATCCCATCCTATTGGGGGGCTGCAAAGGCACAGCAGCCCCCCGATGGGAGAGGGAGCTCCCTCCCTGTTAACCCTTCCATACCGCAGTCCGTACGGACCGCGGTATAGAAGGGGTTAAACGGCTGGCATCTGATCAAGCACAGATGCCAGCCGTTTCTATCAGAGTGTCAGCAATGTGCTGACACTCTGATAGATCCCCTAGACACCAGGGAAACATTACAGAGGAGGCGGGCGGGGGATCGCAATCACAGCCATAATATGATTGGGGGCTGCAGGGGGGGTTAAAGATGAACAGTTTGGGGGCATTAACTCTCTTATCCCCGCGGTCACAGACCGCGGGGATCAGAGATCGCACAAAGCGCTGCAAACCGCAGGTCTGAATTGACCTGCGGTTTACAGTGATCGCCCATACGGGGGTGTCACAGGACCCCCCTGGGCATTGTAACAAGGTACCTGCTGAATGATTTCAGCAGGTACCTTGTTCCGATTACTGCCAGCTGAGCATCAGTGATCGGAAATACTCATGACGTACCAGTACGTCATGTGTTCTTAAGGACTCGGGAAACATGCCGTACCGGTACGTCATGTGTCCTAAAGGGGTTAATCGTCCACCATCTCCTTCTCCACTTCCTCACTCTGGTCATCCTGACTTGTTGACCTAACAAGAACTTCACTTTTTGACAACTGTGTCCCGTTGACCTATTGGCAACTGTGTCTCATCATCATCATCCACCTCGTGAAACACTAATTGCCGTTCCCCACCGCCATCTTCTTCTAAATGCGGATGCTCAGGAGTTTGGGAATCCGTGCACAAGATCTCCTCATGTCCCTCTTTAAGCGGGCTTGGCATGAGGCCCAAATCTAGGAATGCCGATGAAAAGAGCTATGCGGAATATCCGAGTGTGGGATCACTTGTTTGCCAAGACTCTCCATTGTGGGAGAAAGGAGGATCAGGGTGAATATTCTGTTGACCAGACTCTTGGCTACTGGGACTGGACTTTGTGGAAGACAGGGTGGTGCTTAACCGACTGGAAGCATTATCTGCTGCAATCCAACCGAACACCTGGTCGCACTGGTGTGACTTAGAGAGTGGTGTCCTGTGCCGCCCTGCAAACTGGGACATGAAGCTAGGTATCGTGGATGAGTGTGTTTCTTGTCCTCTGGCAGCAGGCACAGTTTCAACGCACCCAGGGCCACAGCGTCTGCATGCACCATCAGCAGTACGGCCACTTCCCCGTCCCTTACTGCTCGCCTTGAGCATATTAAACGATATATATGCAAGTATGTCACACGTACAGTAGCGAAGGTTTTGTAAGTGAAAATCACAGATATTTAGAATACGCAAATGTTATACTGGAGACGTAGCGCAGGTAATGTCGCTGTCACCAGCGGCTAAGAAAAAATTACACTGAATGTCACAGATATTTAGGATGTGCAAACGCTATACAGGAGATGTAGCAGAGGTAATTTCGCTATTCTCCAGCGGCTAAGAAAAAATTACACTGAATGTCACAGATATTTAGGATGTGCAAACATTATACAGGAGATGTAGCAGAGGTAATGTCGCTGTCACCAGCAGCTAAGAAAAAATTACACTGAATGTCACAGATATTTAGGATGCACAAACATTTTACAGGAGATGTAGCGCAGGTAATGTCGCTGTCACCAGCAGCTAAGAAAAAATTACACTGAATGTCACAGATATTTAGGTTGCGCAAACGTTATACAGGAGATGTAGCGCAGGTAATGTCACTGTCAGCAGCGGCCAAACAATTGCACGCAATTTATCGCAGGTTGCACTAATAATATATATTGCAGCCAGATAAAACAATTGTCCTTAAAAGGACTTTTTAGGATGCGCAAATGTAACACAACAGATGTAGCAAAGTTTGTGTCACTGTCAGCAGCAGCCAAACAATTGCACGCAATTTATCGCAGGTTGCACTAATAATATATATTGCAGCCAGATAAAATAATTGTCCTTAAAAGGACTTTTGGGCCTCTAACACCTTTCAACACTAAACCCTGCCTAAAAAAAAAAAAAAAACTATTCCTGTCCCTACACTATCTGTCCCTTCTGCTGCAGCTCGCTCTGACTGACTGAGCCGAATCACGTGTATATAGCACCCGATGACGTGTTCCGGCCAGCCAATCACTGTAATGCCAGTAACCAACAGGGCTACGGCATTACAGTGAGTGGCAGTACTTCCCCGCAAGTTTATTGGCTGCATAGCAGCTTGAATTCTAGCAGCTTGAAAAATATAGCAATAGTGACCCACGCCTGTATTGCGCTCGCAATACACGCATATTACATTGCCGATTTTCGCAATCAAGAAATTAATAATTTATGACGAATATTCGCCCAAATATTTGCGAAATATTGCAAATTCGAATATTGCCCCTGCCGCTCAGCACTATACATGATAAATGCTATTTGATAAAGTTAGACAACTCCTTTAAGGGCTATAACCTAGGTAGACAGAACAGAGATAGATAGATAGATAGATAGATAGATAGATAGATAGATAGATAGATAGATAGATAGATAGATAGATAGTGGTCTGTATGTAAAGTATCTTAATTCTGTAGGTACTTTGCAATAATCATGAAATAAATATGTCACGTGTGAAAAAAGTTCTCTAATGAGATAAAAATTACGTTGTCTATTAAAACCACATCAGTGCTCATCTAATTTCTGGTAAAATCATAACATTTTGATGCAATTTGATAGAACATTCATGTTGATGTTTTTTCACAGCAAAAACAACTTTGACTGAATATTAGCACCAAATGCAAGGCAAACAGAAATGACTAATCTTAGTAGAAAACATAAAGATAACTGTGGATCATCAGCAATTATTCATTCATGTGCAAAGTGAATTATCATTTTCATTAGAATGGAAACATAATTAGGTAATAAGATTTTCCAGCCAGTAAGATTACAGATTATCACAGGCCAAATTAATTTTTACTGTGGTTCATCATAAACTTTTTTTTTCCAGATGAGCCCTCAGAGCTAGACTCAAATCATATTGCATTGGTCCTTAGCTTATAGTAAGATTATTAACCAGAAGTGATATTTATTTCAACCGATGTCCTGTCATACTTTCCTGGTAAGTGGCAGTCAATTAAAAACTATTCATCCTGTATTATCGCATTGTATCCTTATACAATCCTTAATCCTTAATTGTAATCCTTATACAATCCTGTATTTCGTGCGAATATCGCATATTCGCGATTTCACGATTTTTTCAATATCATGCCATAAATTCGATATTGCGAATATTCGCGTTGGTTAAATTAGATGATACACAATAAGTTCAAGAACTTCAGTTCACTTGTGTTGATAAATGAGTTTGAGTGACTCTGAGTTTCATTCATTTAAGGTGTTGTTTTGCATCAAGGCTCTTTTTCAAAGCCATAGCCAAAATCCTGCCTTTTTTGCGATTTTCCGTAATGCGATTTTTTGACAGCGATGCGAATATCTAACACTTGCTGACATGCCTGCGCATTGACTTGAAAATTGAAATATTGCCTTTATGCGATTTTTCCGTAATGCGATTTTTTCACACTCTATGCGCTTGAAAAGCAGATAACATGTAGATGGTATATTTTATTGCACTAGGTAAATATGATGTAATCGATTTTGTACGAATACTGCCTTTGCCTGCCAGTAACAATGATCTTGCGCAATATGCGCATGATCATACGCATTATGCGATTATCCGCGATTTTATAAAAAAAAGATGGCGATTAAATGATGACGAATACAAATATTCGAATTTGCGAATATTTCGGGAATATTTACGAAATATTTGCGAAATATCGCGAATTCGAATATGGGCATATTCGATCATCACTATTACAATCATGGTCAGCTCCAGGTTCATGTAGGCCCTGGGCGATAAGGTCTCAGCGGGCCCCTTGTGGCATTTTTGCACGGTGCTTACAGCAATAAAACTGCATGTATTATAGATTAAATATCTTAGGGCCCATTCACATGACCGTATGAATGGATCCACACCTGTTCCACAATTTTGCGTTAGGTCTGCTGATCCATTCATTTCTATGTGCCCTCAAAAGATGCGGACAGCACATCGTGTGCTGTCCGCATCCGTTATTCTGTAAAAACAAACTTCACTGTCCTATACTTGTCCGCAAAAAATGTTCCCTGGACCCAAACAAGTCTATGGGTCCGCAAAAATGCAGATTACTACGGAAATATTTCCGTACGTAATCCGCATTTATGCGGATAAATGTCCGCAATTTTATTGACCCAGCCCCAAATAAAAATTGATACTTTATCAGACTTCCCATGTCTAGACAGAGAAATCAATTTCATACAGAGAAACCCATTTTGAGAGGTAGCAGCCATGGCATTCTCTGTTGAGCAAATGATAGTGCTAATTCAGGAAAGAGTCGGACTCTGGGACACTTGTTCCGAATTGTACCACAACCGTGTCCATAAGAAGTGGCTGAAATCCTGATGCCAGACGAGTGGGCAAAGGGAGATGCCAAACTGCATAAAAGACTTGGTAAGTACAATTTATTATATATTTTTAGATGATTTTCTTTTTTTTACATTAAAATAGGGTTAATGTTGTCTAGCATGTGCAGCATGCTCTTAGAAGTTTGTGAACTTCTCAGAGCATCCTGCTCTCATTTTCTAAGTGCACGAGCATGATGTCAGTTTAATCTAGTAAACATGCATGTAGTATCTTGCATGTTCCCGATGCTCTGAGAAGCTTGCAAACTTCTCAGAGCATCCTGCGCATGCTAGACAATACTTGCATGTATACTACATTAAACTGACATCCTCATCATTCAATGATTTTTTCACAAAAAAAACGATCAAAATTAATTGATAGATTTTTATTTTTAGTTTATAGTCAAAAATGTGAAGACAAGATGGCATTCCTGGCGAGATCAATTCCGCAGAGAGAAAACTGAACGAAAAAGGCGATGTGGCGATAATGGAGGCAAAAAACAACAAAACGTATTTATACACACAACTAGTGTTGAGCGCAAATATTCAAATAGCGAATTTTAATCGCGGATATCGCAACTTCGAGAATTTGTGAATATTTCGAATATTCATCAAATTTTTTTCATCTGAACCCATTACTTGCCTGCTTCTTGCTTGTGGGCCAATGTGAGAAGGCTGCAGTATCTAGTGATTTAGAATATTCTTCATTATTTAATATAGTTTTTGTTATGCAAAAACTCTGCAATTAAATATGCACATTAATCGAATCGCGTAAGGAGGTTAAGCAACTTTCCTATTGGCTTGGTAGAATTGTTGAATATGTAGAATATAGTGCTATATTCATAATTTACAAATACAATTTACAATTCGTCATTTTTTCCCATCTGAAGTCATGATTCCTCCCTGCTTAAGTTGCTTTTGGGCCAATGACTGTTCACATTAAATTAGAAAAAATGACGAATATTCTAAAAACTAATATATAGCACTATATATTCGTGTTTTAGAATATTCGTATTTGTATGATCCGCATACAAATACACAATGATGGTAGGCATGAACATCCTGTTCATGCCTACCAACATTGTGTATTTGTATGTGGATCATGTTTATGTCAGATTTTTATTGATTAATAAAGACATTGTTGTTTATTATGTGACTGTGTAGCATTTACTTATAGGTGTGTTATGTTGATTATACGGTGGGTGACCAGTGGGTCATTAATTGTTTGTTATGTGTTAGAATTGCTAGTGCAGGTGTAGGCAACCTCTGGCACTTCATCTGTGGTGAAAATACAACTCCCAGCATGCTCCATTCATTTCTATGGAGTTCTGTAAACAGCAAACAAGTTTCCTTTTCTGGGAGTTGTAGTTTTACCACAGTTGGAGTGCTAGAAGTTAGCAATCACAGCTCTAGGACAGACCATACACACTGCAGTTGTTGGTCAAGTTGGGGGTCAATTGACTTTCTGGATAGTCACCTATAGAGGCACTAGGGTTGGTTTTCTCCCTTGATCTGTGCAGATCTGAGTGAGGATAGCTGCCTGAGGTCTACCGTTCAAGCAGCAATGAAGCCTTATCAGTGCAATATTTCATTGCTTGGCTCTGTCAAATAAAGGGGTTATCCCATCATAGTCATTGGGGGCATATGGCTTTGATATGCCCCCATTGTCTAATTGGTGCGGGTCCCACCTCTGGGAACCACACCTACATGGAGAACGGAGCGTATAAACTTGATGAGGGCACACAGTGAATGCGCAGCCGCCCTCCATTCATTTATATGGAGCCCCTGAAAATAGCCGAGCACTAGCTCGGCTATTTCCGTCGGCCTCATAGAAATGAATGGGAGCGGTGAACGCGCATGCGTGGTGCATTCCAATTCACTTGTATGGGAGAAGCGGGGAGCTCCCCCTGGTGGTGGCCGGACCCATGGTCCTCCAGCCACAACTTTCCCCGCTCCGTTCTCCTTGTTGGTGCGCCATCAATGGAATAGCATTTATCTTTCTGTATCTTTCTAATGAGGTATTAGTCAGTTTTTTTAGAAACATTAAAAGAAAAATGTAATGTTTTTCTAAAAAACCTTAGCTCGCAAGCACACGTCAAGGGTCTTCATTCTCTTGCGAGTCCCTAATCTAATCTAATCTTAAAATATGGGGACTAACTATCTAAAAATCTAAATTTAAATACATTTATATTACCAAAACCCATTAATTATCTACGAGTACCACGAATGCTGTCCAGCTGCCATGATAATGCACCCTCTGTACTAATGAAGTAATCAGCAAAGAGTTCTCGAACTGCTAGTCCTGCATATTCAGGTATTCCATGCTGATTATGGTCTAATCCAACAGATGTGGATGTCAGAAAAGGGGCCACTTCAGGTTCTGAGGGTGCATCATGAATCCTGGTGAGGTTGTGTAAAATCACACATGCCTGTATCACCAGGGTGGCATTTTGCGTACTCATTTGCAAGGATGACACGAACATTCTCCATTTATTGGAAAGTATTCCGAAAGCACATTCAACATATCGATGTGCACGAGACAGACAATAATTGAATATGCACTTCCGGTCATCCAAATCGCGTTGGATAAAAGCTTGCATTACATGTGGAGATAATGCAAGCCCTTCATCTGCCACGATTACAAATGGAGTGGCTGAAGGAGAAGAACCTAGTAGTCATATGGGCTCTGGCAAGGCAAGATAGTTGGCGCATAGCTGTTCACCCATTATAGAAGATAAGAAGATGCGGGCGTCAGCTGTGCTTCCAAATGTCCCAATATCAACAATAATAAATCTATAAATACTGTCAACCAAGGCCAACAGCACTACAGAAAAATATTGTTTGAAATTAAAATATTGTGACCCTGAGTGAGGCGGCTTCTTTACACAAATTTGCTTGCCATCCAATGCCTCTATGCAGTTAGGAAACTGCACAGATTGATAAAACCCATCAGCAATTGTAAGCCAATCTTCTGCCTTAGGTTGGGGCATCACCGTATCTCTGAGTCGCTGCCAGATAAGTTGACTTGACATGTGTGATAGATGATCCCAGATATCATTGAGATTCCCAGCAGATACTCATAATGCGTTGAAGCAAAAGAGTTCCCAGTGGCAAGTAACCTGTGAAGAGAAAAAAATACAATTATCAGTTCCTGAAGGCTAAAAAAAATCACATTTAAGTTTAAATTAAGGATAGACAAATAACCTTACCTCAACGTGGCTAGAAGTTCTTCTTCAGGCAAAATGCTGCGCCTCATGTTTGTCTCCTGGGAAAGTCAGTCCAGAACATAGAGACGCAAGCAACATATCCAATGTAACAACTGACATACGGCAGTAACCCTGAAATTTATCAGGGTGCTGCCCCAAGTCAAAGTATGAAGTATGAAAGTGGGCCTTCTGTAGGCGCTGGGAGACAATGGGATGAACCCACTGCCTCCTCCTTCTCGGTTCTTCAGGCAGCATATCTGGCTGCCGTCCAAATTTCAGAGAAATTAGCCAGATTACACTGATAAGCAGGACAATGTGTGAGGACATTGTGCCGCTGCTGTTGTGGAGCGCTGGCAGGTCAATGGTGGAGTGGGGAGCAAATAGTTCCTTGCTTCAGTGGCATTCCTATGGTGTTTGGTAGTGTTGAGCGCGAATATTCGAATAGCAAATTTTTATCGCGAATATCGGCACTTCGCTAATTTGCGAATATTTCGAATATAGCGCTACAAATTCGCTATTTCGAATATTGTTTTTTTTTATTTATTTTTTTAGTTATATTTTTTCTTTCCCACTTCCCAAAAGTAGTTCTTACCTGTCCTGAGGATTCCTGGTTTCCTGGCTGCTCCAGTCAGTATAAACCATCCCCTATAGAAATGCACAACTGCATATGGGTATGAGCGCATCCTGCTTTTTTAACACCACATTTTTTGATGGTTTATATATATATGTACGGAGGTGTATAAACTCCAATTTAAATGTGCCTGTTTTTCATCTTCAGGTCACATTTGGGTGCACCTGCTAGGCTCTGGGCTATATCAGTCAGTCTTGGGTAGGGCTCATAGACACCTCCCACCTCCCATTGCAAGCATGGCTAGATGCTGGAGGTAACAGAGGAGATGTTTGTGAGTCGTCCTAATGCTCCTGTAATTGCCCACTGGCCCCTGATATCGCCCATATGGCGCAGGTAGGTGAGTGTTAGGGCCTCGGGCTACTTGAGAGACCTTGACGCTGGTGCCCGAGCTTAAGACATGTCCTCCTAGTAGGATATGTCGAACTAACCTCTCAATTTTAACATCAGTGTGAGGGTTTAGTGTGACTGCAGTGTGCACCTATCTCTGGTTCTGTGTTTGTTCTGCTCCAGTCAGTGCCCGTTGACGCTTCTGCCGACTTCCGTGCTCATGGAGCGTCTCCGTCACCATGGCAACGTCTCCATATACTAAAATGTACTGTCGGATTTGAGAATTACTTTTAAATCGCAATGCGATTAATTCAAGTTATATTAATCGCATTGTGATTACAACTTAGCAGTGCACTGCTATCTTACATATTAGGCTAGAATTAACAAATATGGAATATAGCAGCAGTGCTAAGTAGAAATCGCAATGCGATTACTCCAAGTTATATTAATCGCATTGCGATTTCAACGTAATTCTCAAATCCGACAGTACATTTTAGTATGGAGACGTTCTTGGCTTGGTAGAATTAGCGAATATGACGAATGTATTCGTCATATTCCTCAAAACGAAGATAACAAAGTATTCTCCATCTTCGTTTTAGCAACCTATTCGCCAACTTCACTAATTCTAGCAATTAAATAGGAGGGTTGACTATAGAGACAGCTGTGTTTAATTCGCTATGCGATTATATTATAATGTTTTTTATAAATAGAATAATTATAATAATTATCAAGTAATATAAATATTCTATTAAAAAAAGCAAAGTAATATAATCGCATAACGAATTAAACACAGCTGTCTCTATAGTCAACCCTCCTATTTGATTGCTAGAATTAGCGAAGTTGACGAATAGGTTGCTAAAACGAAGATGGAGAATACTTCGTTATCTTCGTTTTGAGGAATATGACAAATACATTCGTCATATTCGTCATCTTCGCTATAATTCTAGATATGAAACCAATAGGAAAGTAGCCTAAGTTAAAATCGCAACTACTCTTTCGAATATTCGCGAATTTGTTGAAATCGAATATGGCACCTGCCGCTCATCACTAGTGTTTGGCACCCGGGACGGGTCCTTTCTCTGGCACCCCCAATACTTTAAAAAATTGTACCCCCTTTGTACAATTGCCCTAATTGTACAACCTTCACAGTAGTTTTGTACATATGTGTGCTCCCTCACAGTAGTTATGCCATCTCTGTACCCCTTTCACAGTTGTAATGCCCTATCTGTGCACCCTTCACAGTAATAATTCCCATTGTGCCCCCTTCACAGTAGAAATCCCCACTGTGCCCCCTTCACAGTAATAATGCCCACTGTGCCCCCTTTCATTGTAGTAGTGCCCTCTGGCTCTTTACCCCCTACATAGTAGAAATGCCCATTATGCCCCCTTCACATTAGTAATGCCCTCTGTGCCCCTGCCAGAGTAGAAATCCCCTTTTTTCCCCCTGCATAGTAATAAAGTCCTCTGTGTCTCCTCTATAGTAATAAAGTCCTTTGTGAATAAAGAACGGATATAGTGTCTCACCCCACAATAACACGGAAGGTGCACCAAGGTCCTGTTGATCCACGACATCAACAGAGAAAAAATGTATTCAAAGCAACTTATAATAAGGACCGAGCATTAAAAATAAAAGATAAAAAATCTTAAATACATAAAACACTTTACAGCTAAAGGACGGTCGTTCATGCAAAAATGGCGATAATCTCTGCAGATTTTTTTCAGGAAAACCTGAAATGGGAGTGGTGTTACTTCAGGCACAATCCAGGTGTATACTTAATAGCAGGTGTAATGTCTTGCTTTAAATGGAAGTATATTTTATACTTTATATATATTCTGAGCGGTATCATAAATGCTGTCCTAGGAAATATCACATATAACCTCCTTTTAAGAATATAGCTTCCCTTTGGAAAGCAAGATGGCAGCTTTTTATAGAAAACAAGGGATCCAGCTCAATAGATATCAGCCACAGCATGTGTTAATATACTAAAATAGATGTTAGTCATATAACACAACGCGGTACGGTATACTGTAGGTCCATCTCTCTCTGGCGTCCCACTTAGCTTGAACTGCCGATACCACGATTGCCTCTTCTGACAGTTTTCTTTTCCCAATAGATAGAGTAGGTAGATAGAGTATGTTATTGTCCTCAACAATCATAGGACCTGTAGCGTATCACATGCTGTGTCATGTGGTGTGAGCTTAAAGGGTTTCTGTCATCACGTTTTGACATTATAAGCTGTCTGACATTAGCTATGTGCTAACGTCAGAGCAGCTTGATAATGTCTTTTTTATAAAAATCCGATTTATATTCAGGCTAAAAAACGTACTTTTATAATATGTCACTAGCCTCTAGGAGCAGGGCGCTGCCCTGCTCCTAGAAGCTCCGTGCGGCAACGCTGGCACGCCTTACTTTGAGTGACAGCGGGCAGCGATCCTCCGGCACTGTCCCTAGAAATCCGCGCTGGCACGTTGCTCTGTATCTCGGCGCGGGCAGGTGAGTAGAGGACGCTGGTGCCTGCTGTCCTCTGCTCACCGCGCCTGCGCCGAATACAGAGCGGCCGTGCAGGTGCGGGATTCACAGCGAGACAGTGCCGGAGGATCGCTGCCCGGCACTGTCACTCAAAGTAAGAAGGGCGTGCCAGCAGGTTGCCGCACGGAGCTTCTAGGAGCAGGGCAATGCCCCCCCTGCTCCTAGAGGCTAATTTATATATTATAAAAGTACGTTTTTTAGCCTGAATATAAATCGGATTTTTATAAAAAAGACATTATCAAGCTGCTCTGACGTTAGCACATAGCTAATGTCAGACAGCTTATAATGTCAAAATGTGATGACAGAAACCCTTTAACCCCTTAAGGACACGGCCCTATTTCACCTTAAGGACCAGGCCATTTTTTCAAAATCTGACCATTGTCACTTTATGTGGTGATAACTTTAAAACGCTTTTTCTTATCCAGTCCATTCTGAGATTGTTTTTTCGTCACATATTGTACTTCATGACAGTGGTAAAATGAAGTCAAAAATTTCATTTTTATTTATAAAAAATACCAAATTTACTAAAAATTTTGAAAAATTTGCAATTTTCCAAGTTTCAATTACTCTACTTCTATAATACATAGTAATACTGTCAAAAAAAGTTATTGATTTACATTCCCCATATGTCTACTTCATGTATCGATCATTTTGGGAATGCTATTTCATTTTTTGGGGACGTTACAAGGCTTAGAAGTTTAGAAGCAAATCTTGAAATTTTTCAGAAATTTTCAAAAACCCACTTTTTAGGGACCAGTTCAGGTCTGAAGTCACTTTGTGAGGCTTACATAATAGAAACCACCCAAAAATTACCCCATTCTAGAAACTACACCCCTCAAGGTATTCAAAACTGATTTTACAAACGTCATTAACCCTTTAGGTTTTCCACAAGAGTTAATGGCAAATGGAGATAAAATTTCAGAATTTCGATTTTTTGAAAAATTTTCCGTTTGAATCAATTTTTTCCAGTAACAAAGCAAGGGTTAACAGCCAAACAGCAGGAACTTGAGGCTGCACTAGGCTCCTGTAAAATACACTCCTCACCAGGCTCAGACGGGTTACCATACGAAATATACCGAAGATATGGCCCAGTCATACTTCCCAGGTTACTGGAGGTATTTACTAACTCTATAGAAGCTGGAGACATTTCAGATACTATGAAGGAAGCCATTATTGTCGTAATTCCAAAAAAAAGGTAAAGATATAGTGGATATGGGATCTTACAGACCCATCTCCCTTCTTAACTCAGACGTAAAATTGTTGGCTAAAATGCTTACCACCAGATTAGCTAAAGTGATTACTTCGGTAATACACACAGACCAGAATGGCTTCCTTCATGGTAGAAGTACCCAAAATAACATTCATCGGGTGTTCTCTAACATTCAAGCTCCCGGAGGGAGTGCCCGATCTATACTGTCGATTGACGCGCACAAAGCTTTCGACAGGGTAGAATGGGAATTCATGTGGGCAGTGATGGAAAAAATGAGGTTTGGACCTAAATTTATTAGTAGGATAAAATCCTTATACAGATCCCCAATAGCTCGAGTTAACATAAACGGAAGTCTGTCTTCGAGTTTTCCCATTCTGAGGGGAACACGGCAGGGTTGTCCCCTGTCTCCCCTTCTTTTTGATACATATATTGAACCCCTTACATTGGCAATTAGACAAGACCTTAATTTGGAAGGGTTTGGAGTGGCAGGAACCGAAGACCGTATTTCTTTATACGCAGACGACGTTATAATTTTTCTGAATCAAACTAATACATCACTCCCTCAAGCAGTTAAAATTATAGAAAGCTTTGGGCAGGTGTCCGGTATGAAAGTTAATTGGCAAAAGACCCATATAATGCCCTTGGATGTGTTTCAACTTGATAGGTCAAAGGTCCCTTGTAGCCTAAAAGTAGTAGCTTCTATTGACTACTTAGGAGTAACTGTTACCCCAACAATAAACGACTTTATAGAGAGGAATTTAACCCCGTTAATATTAAAGTCAAAGGGGAAGATTAACACATGGCTTAAATTGAATCTCTCCAAGGCAGATAGAATATCACTGATAAAGATGGTTCTTCTCCCTCAATACTTATATGTTCTTAACAACTCCCCTGTGTGGATTAATGATATTTTCTTTAAGAAAATAGAAAGGTTATTAAACGAGCTGATCTGGGGAAGAAAGAGGGTTCGGCTGAAGCTCGATTTTCTTTACAAGGCTGTGGATAGGGGAGGGCTTGGTCTCCCTTTCTTTAAAGGATATTTCATAGCTGGTATTTTGACCCTACTTAGTAGATGGGAGTCCAGTCCTCTCTGTTCCCTTCTGGTTTCAAAGTCGGGCTTCGACAACATTTTTTCCCTGTTGGAATCAGATATATTAAGCTATAATCATCACGACTTTACTACCACTACAAACATGTTTCACAAAGCGTGGATTACCACTAAAATCTGGGTAGGTGTAAAAGGTTCTTTGAAATTCACCCCTTTTTGGCACAACCCCTCCCTTCCAGGATTAAACTCGTTGAGGGGTGATCATTTCTGGAAATATATCAATATCAAATATCTGGATGAAGTGGTCCTCGATGGAGATGTAGCCCCCCTCAACAGCTTGACCAGGAAATGGGAGAACTTTAATTGGTTTAGGTTTTTTCAGCTTCGGGATGCACTTTATTCCTCTAACAATTTTTTATTATTGAATATAGACTCACTTTCAATTTTGAACACCTTAGTAGAAAAAAAGAATGTTAATTTAAAAATGGGTGTTCTTTATAAGAGTATAGTACACAGACATTTGTTTGGACAGCTATCCCCTGGGCAAAGGGTTTGGGAAAGGGAATGCGCTGATATTAGCACTAATGGTTGGGAGAATATCTATAAGAATATGGAACACGTATCTAGGAACTATAAGCACTATTTAGTTCAATTTCACATACTTCACAGGTTATATGTTACTCCTTATTGGTTGAAGAAATGTAGAGGAACGGACGTTCCAAAATGTCCCAGATGTGAGGAAGTAGAAGCCGATTTCTCTCATATGATCTGGTTATGTCCCTCCCTGGAGCTCTATTGGAGAGGCATTGCTGATTTTGTTGAGGATAGGTTGGGGGTACAGGTGCCTCTACAGGTGGAGATGTGGGTGTTGGGGGACTTTACAAGTGTTAATCTAAGTTGGCCCCATAGGGTAGGACTTGCAAGAGTTGCCTTTCTGGCAAGACTCCTCATAGCGAGGAAATGGTTCTCTAAAACTCCTCCAAACTGCTTTAACTGGTTTCAACTGGTACAAAAGGTCAGTGGTTATGAAAAATTTTTATCAAAACAAAATGACATAATCGATAAATGGGCTAGGATATGGGCAATATGGGAGATAGAACCTTCTTCTTAGCCAGAGGTTGGGGGAGTGAATCGCCGCAGGGTAAAGGGAGGTGTTTTGGGGGGAGGTTGGGTATTAGAGTGGAATTGTAAAAGTATGGATTGCTTTTATATTTTTGTAAAATGTAAAACTTAATAAAGTATTTAAAAAAAAAAAAAAAAAAAAAAAGGGTTAACAGCCAAACAAAACTCAATTTTTATTGCCCCGATTCTGTAGTTTTCAGAAACACCCTATATGTGGTCGTAAACTGCTGTATGGCCAAACTGCAGGGCGCAGAAGGAAAGGAGCGCCATATGGTTTTTGGAAGGCAGATTTTGCTGGACTGGATTTTTGACACCATGTCCCATTTGAAGCCCCCCGATGCACCCCTAGAGTAGAAACTCCATAAAAGTGACTCCATCTAAGAAACTACGCCCTCAAGGTATTCAAAAACAGTTTTACAAACTTTGTTAACCCTTTAGGTGTTCCACAAGAGTTATTGGCAAATGGAGATGAAATTTCCGAATTTCTATTTTTTGTTACCTTGTCTCAAAAAAAGTGTAATATAGAGCAACCAAAAATCATGTTTACCCTAAAATAGTACCAACAAATCTGACACCTTATCCCGTAGTTTCCAAAATGGGGTCACTTTTTGGAGTTTCTACTGTAGGGGTGCATCAGGGGGCTTCAAATGGGACATAGTGTCAAAAACCAGTCCAGCAAAATCTGCCTTCCAAAAACCATATGGCGTTCCCTTCCTTCTGTGCCCTGCCGTTTGGCCATACAGTAGTTTACGACCACATATGGGGTGTTTGTGCAAACAAGAGAATCAGGGCAATAAATATTGAGTTTTGCTTGGCTGTTAACCCTTGCTTTGTTACTGCAAAAATGGATTAAAATGGAAAATTTGCAAAAAATAGCTGTTTTGGGACTGTTTTTATTTTTGTTATTTACATAGTTGAACTGACAGGTTAGATTGTGTGCTATTTCTATAGAGCAGGTTGTTACGGACACGACAATACCAAATATGACTACTTTTTGGGGTTTTTTGTTTCAGTTTTACATAATAAAGCCTTTTTGAAAATAATTTTTTTAGTGTCTCCACATTCTGAAAGCCATAGTTTTATTTTATTTTTTTGGGCGACTGTGTTATGTAGGGGCTCATTTTTTATGGGATGAGATGGCGGTTTGATTGGCACTATCTTGGGGTGCATATGACATTTTGGTCGCTTGCTATGACACTTTTTGTGATGTAAGGTGACAAAAATGGCTTTTGACACCGTATTTTTTTTTTTTTTGCTGTGTTCAGCTGAGGGGTTAGGTCATGTGTTATTTATATAGATCAGGTTGTGACGGACGCGCGATACATAATATGTATACTTTTTATTTATTTATATAAGTTTTACACAATAATATAATTTTTTAAAACAAAAAAATCATGTTTTAGTGTCTCCATAGTTTGAGAGCCATATATATTTTTTTTTTGGGCGATTGTCCTATGTAGGGGCTCATTTTTTGCGGGATGAGATGGCTGGCATCTTGATTGGCACCATCTTGGGGTGCATATGACTTTTTGATCGCTTACTATTACACTTTTTGTGATGTAAGGTGACAAAAAATGGCTTGTTTGACAACGTTTTTATTTTTATGTTTACGGCGTTCATCTGAGGGGTTAGGTCATGTTATATTTTTATAGAGCAGGTCCTTACGGATGCGGCGATACATAATATGTATACCTTTTTTATTTATTTTGGTTTTACACAATAATATCCTTTTTGAATGAAAAAAACATGTTTTAGTATCTCCATAGTCTGAGAGCCATATATTTTTCAGTTTTTAGGCAATTGTCTCAGGTTGGGTATCATTTTTATGGGATGAGGTGACGGTTAGATTGGCACTATTTGGGGGTCATATGACTTTTTGATCGCTTGCTATTACACTTTTTGTGATGTAAGGTGGCAAAAAATGGCTTTTTGACAAAGTTTTTATTATTTTTTTTACAGTGTTTACTTGAGGGGTTAGGTCATGTGATATTTTTATAGAGCAGATTCTTACGGACGTGTAGATACCAAATATGTCTACTTTTTAATTTTTTTTACATTTAACACTAAAAGCATTTTTGAAACAAAAAATCATGTTTTAGTCTGAGAGGCATAGTTTTTTTATTTTTTGGCCAATTGTTTTAGGTAGGGGCTCGTTTTTTGCGGGATGAGATGGCGGTTTGATTGGTACTATTTTGGGAGGCAAACGCCTTTTTGATCGCTTTGTATTACACTTTTAGTGATGTAATGTGCCAAAAATGGCTTATTTACACCATTTTTTGGGGTTTTTTTATGGCGTTCACCTGAGGAGTTCAGTCATGTGATATTTTTATAGAGCAGGTTTTTACGGACGCGCGATACCTAATATGTGTAGTGTATTTTATTTTTTTAATTTTTATTCAGTGTTATGTGTTTTTTTCATTTTTACTTTTTTTTCACTTTTTTACATTTTTTTGACCCAGACCCACTTGGTTCTGAAAGATCCAGTGGATCTGGTGTTCAGTAGTAATACAGTACAGTACACTATATAGTGCACTGTACTGTATTTTGTACTTTAGAAAGTCTGAATAGACCTTTAGCAGGTCTATTCAGACTTCAGCACCATGGAGAGCAGGACGCTTCTGAAAGCGCCCTGTCTCCATGGCAACCATCACCCGCTGCCATAACTGGGCAGGGGGTGATGGATGGGGAGGAGTGGAGCACCCTCCCTCTGCGATCCCATCCTGTTGGGGGCTGCAAAGGCACAGCAGCCCCCGATGGGAGAGGGAGGGAGCGCTCCTCCTGTTAACTCCTTCCATACCGCGGTCCGTACGGACCGCGGTACGGAAGGTTAAACGGCTGGCATCTGCAGCACAGATGCCAGCCGTTTCTATCAGAGTGTCAGCAATGTGCTGACACTCTGATAGAACCACTAGACACCAGGGATAGATTACAGGGAGGCGGGCGGGGATCGCAATCGCGATCCCGCCCGCCGCACCGCCCGCCTCCCGCCCGCCTCCGCCGCCCGCAACCACCCCTCTGCACCCCGCAGCCACAATATGATTGGGGGCTGCAGGGGGTTAAAAACAGTTTGGGGGCATTAACTTTCTGATCCCGCGGTCATAGACCGCGGGATCAGAGATCGCATAGAGCGCTGCAAACCGCAGGTCTGAATTGACCTGCGGTTTGCAGCGATCGCTCATATGGGGGTCACAGGACCCCCTGGGCATTGTAACAAGGTACCTGCTGAATGATTTCAGCAGGTATCTTGTTCCGATCACTGCCAGCTGAGCAGCAGTGATCGGAACAACTCATGACGTACCGGTACGTCATGTGTCCTTAAGGACTCAGGAAACATGCCGTACCGGTACGTCATGTGTCCCAAAGGGGTTAAGGGCAGATCTTTCCAAACAAAGTAGTCACAAGTTGAATCCTTCCAAGCAGAGTACTCGTTTGGCTAGCCAAAAAGGGGAAATAAAAAACAGCCCAGTGAAGGATTAAACTTCATATCAGTCCTTCCTAGGTAGGCAGATATCGACCATACGCGTTCCTCAGTGGTAGCCTGCCATAATGACCATTCCCCATTTTTATATTAAATTTGGGCTGCTTTAAAAACCCGGAGTTTATGTTGATTTCAAAACTTGAAATTGAATGTATCAAACATCCTATACTACTACTTTGCTCATTATAATACACCTGCTAAGTATTAGATTAAAGAAAACCATGTGTATTTATGCATATTATAATTTAGATCACAAAAATATTCAAAAACACATAAAAAATGCATGTGCATTTCTGATGTGTTTTCAATGCATTTCTGATGCATTTTTTATGCAAACTGTGTTTTTTTTATCAATGTTGCCTAAATGATCCAGATATGATACTATATGTATAGTTTTTCGACCATCACAAAGAAACTTAATTTATAACTTAGAGTATACATGAAATATTATATATACTAATGTCAAACAATGTTGAATCTATATATCCTTTTTATAAAATAGATAGAAGGAGCCTCGCAGTAAGGGGAGACCCAGAGTGCGTAAAACAAAGCACCTCTGGTCTCTCATCGGTTGGTTTTTACACCAGTTTTGATAAATCTCTCCCAATGTTTTTTTTTTTTCAATTGATGGTGGTATGATGATCATCTGATTTCCATGGAAAAGGCTTCTGAACCTCTCAACAGCCAATATCACAGGGTAAGTTGGGTCCTAAAACATGTCCCCTGAAGTAGCTGTTGCAGGAATATGTAATATTACACAACTATCTAAGAAATGCAAAGGAGAGAGCCACTCTTTCCTAGAAGTTCTTTGCTCTTTCTGGAGGGGAGTCCTGAGCAGAGGACCACCTCTATGATATCTAAATGGCCCACCATTCCTTATAGAAAGGAGTTGCCTTAATGAGGCAACTCCTGTAATTAATCTGTTTTATTATTTGACTTTAGAACTTTACAGTATATGACAATGTAGGTGTCTTTTTAAGAGTCAGTGTAATTATTTGCTTAAAGGGCATCTGATAAAATAATGTTTTAATAAATGCAAATAAGCCTTTAGGAGCAACAAGGGTGTTGCCATCACACCTAGAGGCTCTGCTCTTTCTGCAACTGCTGCGCCCTCTGCACTTTAATCTACAGGATCAGGCAGTGGAAGCGTCATCACACCTGACTCTGTCAATCAAAGTAGAGAGGACGTGGCAGTTGCAGAGAGAACAGTCTCTAGGTGTAACGGTAACACCCCCATTGCTCCTAGAGGCTCATTTGCATATATTAAAACATCATTTTTCTCAGCAATGCGTGCACATATGAAAATGGGACCAACACAGATGCCTTCAGCTGCCAAGTGCACATCTAGCAGGTCAGCCAGTTTCATAGGTACAAATCTGCTGACAGATGACTTTTATGCATAGCATGGTATAGCGATTACCAGATTAATAGCAAATGTGTCAGTGATGTTAAACAAAATTCTGCAGCATTCGCTACAAACAGGGATATCTGGTTGTTGAAATAACATTAAGTCACATTTTCCTCAAGTCACATTGCCTTATGTTGGAATGATTTGCAAGAAAATCTCTAGGCAATGCTAATTACGTTTATGTTCACCTGCAGCAACAGTTAAACTGGAATTTGCTGCATATGTGTCCTCATGCTTGAAACCATTAAACCTCAAGATACTACAGTATATATCACAATAAATATAACTTACATTGCATGGTGCCAATCTAATTTTATTGACTAATTGTTTCATACGTTACCTGATTTGTAAAACTAAACCACATAATGCTTATCTACATGATAAACCAGGTTGCCCAAATTTCCTTACTGTCATTGAGAATGAAGTCTTTATGAGACTTGATAAAATATTGTTATGTCAAAAGATATTCTGTGGTTTATTACCCTGCTTGATAAACTGAATGATTACCATATCATTTTAAAATATAGAACACATTAGAGTATTAATCCCAAGCAGTGTCAAACTTGTGTCTTGTGTTCCCAATTCTTTTTTTATGCCAATCTATACAGAAGTTATACATGCCCTCTTCTAATTATATCTTAAATTATACCGTTATCATTGTGTACAAATATCTTGCATAATGCATTTTAAGTTGTTTGTGAATTAAACAACTTAGCAAGTAACAAGTAACAGTAACAAGTAACAGAACAGCCTTAAAAGGAGGTTATCTTCTGCTAGATCTTTGGGGATCCGTTATTGTGTGAGAAACTGAACCACCCTGAGGAATCCTCTGGTTCTCTAGTTGGCACTGCATCCTATGGTCCAACTTGTGGAACAGTGGTCTAAAATCCAGTAGTTGCATAGTTGTTAAGGCTAGAAAAAGACAAAAGTCCATCAAGTCCAACCTGCAATCCTGCTACAGTTGCAAGAAAAAGTATAGGAACCCTTTGGAATGATATGGATTTCTTCACAAATTGGTCATAAAATGTGATCTTATCAAAACAATAGACAATTACAGTCTGCTTAAACTAATAACACACAAAGAACTAAATGTTACCATGTTTTTATTTAACACACCGTGTAAACTTTCACAGTGCAGGTGGAAAAAGTATGTGAACCCTTGGATTTACTAACTGGCTGAACCTCATTTGGCAGCAATAACTTCAACCAAACGTTTCTTGTAGTTGCAGATCAGACATGCACAACGGTCAGGAATAGTTCTTGACCATTCCTCTTTACAGAACTGTTTCAGTTCAGCAATATTTTTGGGATGTCTGGTGTGAATCGCTTTCTTGAGGTCATGCCACAGCATCTCAATCGGGTTGAGGTCAGGACTCTGACTGGGCCACTCAAGAAGGCGTATTTTCTTCTGTTTAAGCCATTATGTTGTTTATTTACTTCTATGCTTTGGGCCGTTGTCCTGTTGCAACATCCATCTTCTGTTGAGCTTCAGCTGGTGGACAGATGGACTTAAGTTCTCCTGCAAAATGTCTTGATAAACTTGGGAATTCTTTTTTCCTTGATAGCAATCTGTCTAGGCCCTGATGCAGCAAAGCAGCCCCAAACCATGATGCCCCCACCACCATACTTTACTGTTGGGATGAGGTTTAGATGTTGGTGTGCTGTGCCTCTTTTTCTCCACACATAGGGTTGTGTGTTTCTTCCAAACAACTCAACTTTGGTTTCATCTGTCCACAGAATATTTTGCCAGTACTGCTGTGGAACATCCAGGTGCTCTTGTGCAAGCTGTAAACGTGCAGCAATGTTTTTTTTGGACAGCAGTGGCTTCCTCTGTGCTATCCTCCCATGAAATCCATTCTTGTTTAGTGTTTTACATATCATAGATTCACTAACAGGGATGTTAGCATATGCCAGAGACTTTTGTAAGTCTTTAGCTGACACTCTAGCAATCTTTTTTACTTCATTTAGCAGTCCGCACTGTGCTCTTGCAGTCATCTTTACAGGAAGGCCACTTTAGGGAGAGTAGCAGCAGTGCTGAACTTTCTCCATTTATAGACAATTTGTCTTACTGTGGACTGATGAACAGCAAGGTATTTGGAGATACTTTTATAACCCTTTCCAGCTTTATGCAAGTCAACAATTCTTAATTGTAGGTCTTCTGAGAGCTCTTTTGTGCAAGGCATCATTCACATCAAGCAATTCTTCTTGTGAAAAGAAAACCCAGAACTGATGTATGTTTTTTATAGGGAAGGGCAGCTATAACCAACACCTCCAATCTCATCTCATTGATTGAACTCCAGTTGGCTGACACCTCACTCCAATTAGCTCTTGGAGATTTCATTAGTCTAGGGGTTCACATACTTTTTCCACCTACACTGTGAATGTTTACATGGTGTGTTTAATAAAAACATGGTAACATTTAATTATTTGTAAATAATAAACAGTGGCTCCACCCACTTCACAAATATGAATTGGTGCACACCTGCCGGTTCACCCTTGACCGTAAAGAAAGACTAAAAATAAAGTAGATGCAGGGGCACACAAATATCTGGTCAATGGACTATACACATATACGTGGTAATGTATTTATTAAAAGTAATAACATATAAAATGCAATAACATATAAGATACACCAGATTTAGCTAAATCCACAATGCTCTAGATCAGGCATCCTCAAACTGCGGCCCTCCAGATGTTGTAAAACTACAACCCCCACAATGCCTTGCTGTTAGCTGATACCTGTAGGCTGTTCGGGCATGCTGGGAGTTGTAGTTTTGCAACAGCTGGAGGGCCACAGTTTGAGGATGCCTGCTCTAGATGAAAGCTAATCCAGTAAGAATCTTATCTGGTACATAAAATAAAACATCAAACACATGATCTAATGGTGGATATTCTGCTGATTTAGAATCATGTATGGATCTTAAACCTCTATAAGTGCCTGTATGGACCCTTCTATTATGTGACCATACATAGACCATCAGACATAACGTTTCACTTGTGAGATGGTGTCACGGTCTAAGATGAACGTCTCTATTATAGTAGGTTAGGATGAAGATAGTCTATTCATAATCCAGATGTAACGTCCTTAAGACCGTGAGTAGAATTAAAAGTCCTCCGTAGAAGACGTACCTTATCAAATCCACAGTGGGTAGCAACTGAAAAACATAGAGGGTTACTTTACCATCCTCCGTCTCACATCAATGGCCTTCCTTTACTTCCTTGTACCGCAGAGATACAGTTAGACGCCTTCTCCCTGCCAGGACCCGGCGTGGCGTCTCACGTGGTCACTGTCGTCACTAAGTGGCGTCCCACGTGACGGTGGCGGGTGCGTCCGATTGGCTGATCGTATCTTTGACGCAGGAGGTAGACGGAACAACTATTCAGAAGGTGTTCTTTATCGTCAATGTTGCGATCCTTTAGATTGCGGTTTATAAAGGGAAGGATAATAATGGTTTGTCCTCCTTTTGACGTGTATCCTTAAAGTTGCTTGCCTTTTATCCAAACGCTTTTCGGGGCATATATCAACTGGCCCCTTCCTCAGTGGTTAACTGGCAAGACTTTCATATTCCTTTTTATAGGTACTTCCCTCCCAAAGGATTGTGGGATATCTAGGGCGATATTTAAACCATGGACATGGAACCTTCTCCTACTGATGGTGATGGTCTCAATTAATACCATTCATATCAAGAATATATATAGATATAAATCAAATAAAATAAAATAAAATAAAATTGTGCATATATAGCAAGTAATATATAGAGATACAAACAGTTTTGGATAAAATATGGGCAAATAGTCAGTTGTAACCAATTGTATCCAATATACCATAAGACCATATGCTACAGCTTTAAAATTGGTGGGGGACTCTATCTTTCATGAGCCCTCAAATGATGGAACTTGGGTAACGGTGAACGTTGAACGAAGTTCAGGGGGAGGGATCCGCTAGCGAGGGAAGATCGGCATGCTGGGAAACAGCCGGATGTCGATGTTCCGTCGCCTGCAGACCCCAACCCATATTATAAAAACCCAAATATTTCCATCTCAGCATTTAACCCTCTAGGGATCAGGGATTGGAATTCGAAAATCCTTCTTGTTTCAGTTCTAGACATTTGTGCTATAAGATTGCCTCCCCTCCATGGCTGTACCACTTTTTCTACAGCCATAAAGGAGAGGCTGGAGGGGTCACTGCCATGTACCTCTTTGTAATGTTTAGATACAGAGTGTAATATGTAACCTATTTTTATATTATTTATATGTTCAGCCACCCTCTTTTTTAGAGACCTCTTCGTTCTACCCAGATACTGTTTCCCACACGGGCATTCTAATAAATAAATGACATTGATGGAATTGCATGTCAATCCATCTCTAATGTCCATGTGGAAGTCATTCTGGGTTGAAGAGGCTCTTGTTATCTTTCTCGTATTAGGGTGATTCCTGCAACACACACATGTTCCGCATTTAAAAAATCCCTGTGAGGATAACCAATTCTTAGTAGGCTTAGATAGTCGGTGCCCTACTGTGGGTGCCACCTTTAGTCCTAAATTTGGGGCCTTAGTATACACTATTTTTGGTTCTTTTGTGATTTTTGTCCCTATTACCTTATCCTCTAAAACAGGCATCCTCAAACTGCGGCCCTCCAGCTGTTGCAAAACTACAACTCCCAGCATGCCCGAACAGCCTACAGGTATCAGCCTACAGCAGGGCATTGTGGGAGTTGTAGTTTTACAACAGCTGGAGGGCCGCAGTTTGAGGATGCCTGCTCTAAAAGATGGCCCCAATGTTTCCTAATTATCCTCTCTATCGACTTATACTGGGAGTGAAAGGGTAAGATTAATCTCAATGTGTCTTCCTGTTCATTGGTTTTTTTTTCAATAGTTTTTTGTTGTTCATTAAAAAATTCCTTTCTATCCATAGCCTCTACTTTTTTCATAGATCTTTCTATAGTCCATTCTGGATAATCTTTTTCCAGAAATAGTAGTTTTAGTTTTTCTGCTTCTTTTTCATATTGTTCAAGTTTGGTACAATTCCGCTTCAACCTTCTCAGCTGGCTGGTCGGGATATTGACCAGCCATCTGGGGAGGTGACAGCTGGAATATCTAATAAAACTGTTCTTGTTTGTTGGTTTAAGATAAGTATTACAAACCAACTTTGTCCCCCTCAAACATATGTTTAGGTCTAAGAATTGCAATGAAAGAAATAAATCCAATATACGTATCTTCCAAAATGCTGCAGTCCTTATAAAGAGGTGGGTAAGTCTCTCGTCAAAAGTTTTAAATGATAAATGGACCGCGCAGAAAGTACTTCTTTTCTCACACCAAAGGGAATACTCTTTGATCGATCTTTGACATCAAGCTCACACTGCTTCCTTTCATATGTATCGATCTGTACAGATTGAAAGGAACCACATATAGTGAAGTATTGTCGGTTGAATCTGCAGACACTCTGAATTGCACTCACCGTGCTCTAGTTGAACACTGGCGTATCAAGATGCTTAAACACAGGTCACCGGCTTGCTTTCCTTCATCCTATGTGAAAATAACTTCTTCCATAGTGAAGACGTAACACAGCATATAAAATTCCAATCTTAATCTACTTACAAACTGGTGAATAAATCATGCTTTATAAAATCAATGCTTCTGCCGACTGGTTTTCGCTCCAAATGGCTTCACAGTGACGCCCTGACGGCCATTTGGAGCGAAACCCGGGTCGGCAGACGCGATTGATTTTATAAAAAACGCTGTGATTTTATTCACCAGTTTGTAAGTAGATTAAAATTGGAATTTTATATGCTGTGTTACGGTCTTCACTATGGAAGAAGTTATTTCCACATAGGATGAAGGAAAGCAAGCCGGTGACCTGTGTTTAAACATCTTGATACGCCAGTGTTACAACTAGAGCACGGTGAGTGCAATTCCAGAGTGTCTGCAGGTTCTAACCGACAATACTTCACTATATGTGGTTCCTTTCAATCTGTACAGATCGATACATATGAAAGGAAGCAGTGTGAGCTTGATGTCAAAGATCGATCAAAGAGTATTCCCTTTGGTGTGAGAAAAGAAGTACTTTCTGCGCGGTCCATTTATCATTTAAAAGGTCTAAGAATTGTATTTCAGTCAGACTCACATTCGAGGTAAACTGTAGACCCCTATCATTCTCATTGATATTCCTGATAAAGTCTTCTAGGGATTCCCTTGTACCACGCCAAACAAAGAGGATGTCATCAATGTACCTACGCCATAGGGCCAGGTCCGTCCCCAGCAGTGGTGCAATCGCCTCACACTCCCATTGGGCCATGAATAGATTGGCATAGCTGGGGGCGAACCTGGTTCCCATGGCGGCACCCCTCTGTTGCAGGTAAAATTCTCTTCCAAAATAGAAATAGTTATGTGTGAGAATATAGTTCACTCCATCCATTATGTACTCTATTTGTTGTTCTTTTAGGGACCTATGTGCGGTTAGTTGCTTATTAAGCGCCTCCAATCCCTTTTCGTGCTCTATGACCGTGTACAGGGCCCTTACATCGAGGGTCCCAAGTAACCACCCCTCTTCCCAGTTAAGACTCTCCACTGTTTTAACTATATCAGTCGTGTCTTTAACATAGGATGGGATTCCCTTCACCACAGGCTGTAATAATCTATCCACGTATTGAGATAGATTAGAAGAGATAAAGTCAATTCCTGACACTATTGGCCTCCCTGGGGGGGCCCGTAGGTCCTTATGGACCTTTGGGAGGCAATAGAAGACAGGAATTCTCTTTTGCGTATTCAGGATGTATCCAGCCTCCTGTTCTAGAAGGATACCCTCTTCCACCCCTTTCTTACAATAATCACCCAATTCCCGGTAGAACGTCTGTGTGGGGTCCCGGTTTAGTTTCTTATATGTACCTTCCTCCCTAAGTTGCTTGTCGCACTCTTTATCGTAATCCTCTTTATTTAAAATAACCACCGCTCCCCCCTTGTCCGCTGGGCGGACTATAATATCGTTGTTCCCCTGTAGTTGTTTTATAGCTTCTATTTCCTGCCTATTCAAATTGTTCCTGATTGGGTGGATCTTAATGTTTCTTATGTCTCTTTAAACATTCTTCCTGAATGCTGATATCTCAGGGCTAATTTCCTGTATTGGAAATTTCTTTGATTTTATTTTTAAATTTGTGTGTATGTACTAATTTTTCGTCTCACCTGAGTTCATCACTAAAGGATTCTTCATATAGTATCTTTTTAGGCAGACTTTCCGTATGAATTTCTCAACCCCCATATACGCAGTAAATTTATCTAATTTCCTTGATGGTGCAAATTTCAATCCTTTATTTAATAAAGCTTTTTGTGAAGGTGTGAGTTCTGTGTTGCTTAGGTTAATTATGTCCGTTGTGTCCTGTGTGGATAATACCTTCTTTTGCTTTGAGTGTCTACCTCTTCGTATCTGTCTTCTCTGCTGTGATATTGTGATCTCGTGCGTATCTGATCGTGTCCCCTGTGTTGGTGTAACACATCCTGATTGTGGCCGTATTGTCGAGGTCTCTCCTGTGCTGTATATCTGTCCCTGTCCTGTTGTTGGTGCCTCAAATTGTATTCGTGTTTCTGTGTCTGGTGCCTCAAATTGTATTCGTGTCTCTGTGTCTGGTGTCCTGTGTCCTTCCATGACGGAATTGGTATCCGTACTCGTCTCGACCTTGTTCTGTGGTGTGGCGGAGTTTGATCTAAAAAAGGAGATGGAGTCAATACTTCATATCTATTATTAACCGCTACATTATATTGTTCAACAGTTTTCAGCCTCCCCTCTCTTTCTAAATCATCACTTTCTTCATTCCTTTGTGGGCCTTCCCTCATAATATTATTTCTTGTTTGGTTATAATTATAATTATAATTCTTCATTTTCTTTGATTTCTTGTTAATAATTTCTTTTTCCAATATATCTAGACTCTTACAGATACGTTCCTCCCATTTATGTATCTTTTCACCATCTGGGAACTGATCTATATTCTTTTTCAGAGCATCTATCTTTTCGGCTAGCTCTTTTATCATTTCAGTACGTCTTTTTATAATCATCTGGATTAGAATATTAGATTGACTCTTTAGGAATTGGTCCCATTCTTTACTAAACTCTACATTCATTAGGTCTGCTGCAGGTGTCTTTGTCAGGGTTAACCCTTTTGGGGTCAATCCCTTCTGTAAATATTGTGTGAGTGATTTAATCTCACACCTATTACGTAGTTGTTTATGTAGCACTTTCTCCAACTCTTTGAAAGTATCATCTATCGATATACTATTCAGTGAGTTTGATTCCTCAGATGTATCAAATATAAAGTTCTGTATTTTCTTGCATTTCTGGTCCATATATTCCCAGATATTCATATTGGTTGGTGGGGAGCTCAACTGAAATGGGTGAAAAGTAGGATTTATAAATAATAAACAGTGGCTCCACCCACTTCGCAAATATGAATTGGTGCACACCTGCATGTTCACCCTTGACCGTAAAGAAAGACTAAAAATAAAGTAGATGCAGGGGCACACAAATATCTGGTCAATGGACTATACACATATACGTGGTAATGTATTTATTAAAAGTAATAACATAAAAAATGCAATAACATATAAGATACACCAGATTTAGCTAAATCCACAATGCTCTAGATGAAAGCTAATCCAGTAAGAATCTTATCTGGTACATAAAATAAAACATCAAACACATGATCTAATGGTGGATATTCTGCTGATTTAGAATCATGTATGGATCTTAAACCTCTATAAGTGCCTGTATGGACCCTTCTATTATGTGACCATACATAGACCATCAGACATAACGTTTCACTTGTGAGATGGTGTCACGATCTAAGATGAACGTCTCTATTATAGTAGGTTAGGATGAAGATAGTCTATTCATAATCCAGATGTAACGTCCATAAGACCGTGAGTAGAATTAAAAGTCCTCCGTAGAAGACGTACCTTATCAAATCCACAGTGGGTTGCAACTGAAAAACATAGAGGGTTACTTTACCGTCCTCCGTCTCACATCACTGGCCTTCCTTTACTTCCTTGTACCGCAGAGATACAGTTAGACGCCTTCTCCCTGCCAGGATCTTACGTGGCGTCCCACGTGGTCACTGTCGTCACTAAGTGGCGTCCCACATGACGGTGGCGGGTGCGTCCGATTGGCTGATCGTATCTTTGACGCAGGAGGTAGACGGAACATCTATTCAGAAGGTGTTCTTTATCGTCAATGTTGCGATCCTTTAGATTGCGGTTTATAAAGGGAAGGATAATAATGGTTTGTCCTCCTTTTGACGTGTATCCTTAAAGTTGCTTGCCTTTTACCCAAACGCGTTTCGGGGCATATATCAACTGGCCCCTTCCTCAGTGGTTAACTGGCAAGACTTTCATATTCCTTTTTATAGGTACTTCCCTCCCAAAGGATTGTGGGATATCTAGGGCGATATTTAAACCATGGACATGGAACCTTCTCCTACTGATGGTGATGGTCTCAATTAATACCATTCATATCAAGAATATATATAGATATAAATCAAATCAAATAAAATAAAATAAAATAAAATTGTGCATATATAGCAAGTAATATATAGAGATACAAACAGTTTTGGATAAAATATGGGCAAATAGTCAGTTGTAACCAATTGTATCCAATATACCATAAGACCATATGCTACAGCTTTAAAATTGGTGGGGGACTCTATCTTTCATGAGCCCTCAAATGATGGAACTTGGGTAACGGTGAACGTTGAACTCCCAGCATGCAAAGCCTGTCTATAGCTATCAGCCTACTGCAGGGCATGGTGGGAGTTGTAGTTTAGCAACAGCTGGAGAGCCGCACTTTGCCCATCACTGGTCTAGACCATGTGACCAATGAATATGACATTAGTGACCTGGGGAAAACTGCCAGAAGGCCATGGTGTTCACATGAGCGCTGCATCCTTCTCAAACAGCTGAGACACCGATACCCATAAACTGATGACCAATCTGTAATTCAACCAAAGTTGTGACAACGATCTTGGAAGAATCTTTACCTATACAGCACACTTACCTAAATTATGGCAAGAATCTCAACAGTCATAATCAACTAGGAGCTCAATACTTCTCTGCATTGTTTTAATTATGACTTGAAACTCTTGCAGTGCTATAGGTGTGTCTGCAACTATGTGTGAATTGTGGCATAACTGATTCCTTAAGTTTGAACAACTCATCCATGTCCTAATTTTAATGATCATCATTTTCTCAAAGCCTACAATAGTTCAACCCCTGGGTAATTTTTTCTCTTAGACAATGATTTTTATGATGCAATTGACTATTATCTTTATTCAAATTGCACAACTTGTTTTTTAAGGTATCTATGATAAGGTTACAAGTTTATACAACTTATGAGCTATATATTTAAAATGATTTAATGAAAGTTAGGCTTTAAATAAGTTATTTTCTTTTCAGAAGTTAGTACACTGACTACAACAATCTTGCTTGTATCTTATCCTACATAGGTTTTAATAGAAATTGATATTGCTAGCAGGTTGGGATAAAAATAATAAAAAGAAAGGTAATACATGGGATTATGTAGGATTTATTGTACAAGCCCCTCCCCCCAGAAGGCAGGATATCTGAACACAAACTCTTCAAATCTCAAGAAATATTATAGCAACTATAACACAATGGAATGTGTGAGGATATCTCTACATTAGATTACATGTTTTGGAAATTTCATGGAAATTTCAAAAAAGTTAGGTGGTCCACTTTTTCTACCACTTTTTCAATTGCCTTTATAATGCAGAAAATTGTAACAAGGTAAACACAATTTTACAGATTAAATTGGAATTCATCATTTCTTTAATACACGCTGACACAATCATTTGTCATCCACTTATCAAGGGATTTTGGCTAATAGGAATTTGCTGTTAACCACACAATGATTCTGTTTGTATTCTGTAAAGGCATATTCCTTTAATTCAGTCAATTTTGCTTCTCAACAACTTGGGAGATGTAATGAAGTTGAGAAGTTAGACTAATATCTTGAAAATAAAGTAAAATGATTATAGATAAAATGTATTAACGGTTAAAAAAAATTTAATAAAGAGAATAAATAAATGGAAAACAAGTAAATTCAAGGATGTAAACAAGTAAATTCAAGGATGTTTGTGAAAGTTTGTACCTACATAATACAGTTATATGGGACTGAGAAGACTTGGTTTAGTCATACTATACTCATAATATTATGCAACAGTATTATCAGGAATTCTCTAACTTGATTTGATATACTCTTGGATGTGGACAGCCATAGCTATGTGAAAACTGTATGATATACAAGGAAAAGATTTGTATGACCTGCTTGGGGCACAGACAGAGAGAGTGCTTCAAGTACTGTAGCTATGCTTTTGCCTCCTCCCTCAAAGGCTGTGCAGATACAGGAAGTCCACCGGATCCATGGACAGGCATACCAGCACCTGAAGGACCATGATTGTTTTTATTTAAAGGGCATCAGCCAGCAGATTTGTACGTATGAAACTGGTTGACCTGTTACATGTGCGCTTGGCACATGAAGGCATCTATGTTGGTCTCATGTTGATAGGTGCCTGTGTTGCTGAGAAAAATGATATTTCAATATATGCAAATGAGTCTCTAGGAGCAATGGGGGCTTTTCCATTACACTAAGAGACTTTGCAGACACTGCCTGGCCCTGTCAATCAAAGTGGATAGGGCCAGGCAGTTATAGAGAGAGCAGAGCCTCTAGGTATAATGGCAACTCCCCTGCTGCTCCTAGAGGCTCATTAGCATATATTACCACATCATTTTTGTCAGCAATATGGGCACATATGAACATGAGACCAACACAGATGCTTTCAGCTGCCAAGCGCACATGCAACAAATCAAAGGTATTGTTCCATCTTTTTGAATGATAAAGCATCATGTTTTTTAGAAAATAGTGACACAACTGCAACATTTTAACAATTTTTGGTAAAATAGTGTCAAAATTGCACCATTTTGCAGAAATTTTTAAAAAAAGCCATGGTAAAACTATACCAATTTGCTGCAAATTTTCAAAAATACCACAGTTTTATGGCAGTTTTTCGAGAAATTATGGAAAATCATGATCCACCATTATTGAAAAAGAGGGAGTCATTCTTTAAACAGCAAAAACAGTTACCAGGTCCCCTGAGGTGTGAAGAGGGCACTACTGGAAACATTATATGTTAAGAGGCTGCTACTTAGCAGCATTCTATGTAAAGAGGGCACTACTGGGGGAAGCTATATGTACATAGGGCACTACTGGGGGGCATTATATCTACTGGGGGTTGAATGGGGATGATTACTAAGTAGAGACATAAGTATGGGCATAAAAGGAGGCATTATTGCTAAGTAGGTGTGTTAATTTATGCAGAAAAAAGTTTTGGTCAAGAGATGTCATCAAAATGATCTTTGCAGGACTGATGAAAAAAGAAAGAGAACAACTCCAGTCAGTGGAGATATCACCTGCAAGTCCCTGAGTGGGGGCCTAAACAAGATGATTAACTACTGTGTTTTGTAACTTTGAGTCAATACACCCACACCCAGGCTGGATTTTACATCCATAATACAGCTACAAATGTGTAACTTTATTAAACTTGTGTGACTGTGTTCACAAATTTTGTTAAAATTATTGCTAAAATGCAACAAAAGAATTGCAGTTTAGTGACATTGTATGTAAGGCATTAACTAAAAGTATTGCACGGCAGGAGCGTTGCTAGGTTAAAACATTCGGGGCCTGGGCCCCTAAAGTTTTGTCCCAGGCCCCAAATGTACTATCTGCCAGCTAGATACAACTGTATTGCCGTCCTCGGGACAGTAATACAATTAATTCAAATGCAATGGACGATCTGAAGGACTTGGTCATGTGACCAGTAAAACAGGCAGTGGTTAAGAAGGACCTGGGATGATGTCACCATCATGTGACCAGAGCAGGAAAGGAGGGCAGTAAAGAGGAGAAGTCCTGGGGGAAGAAGCTGTGGTGAGGTCTGCTACATGAGGAGAGGTAAGTGAAGGGAGAGGGAGAGCAATGCTAGGAGTTGTGGTTATTTAACTGGGACTGTATGTTAGGGCTGAAGAGAGTGATATTATTTAAATGGGACTGAATGTCGGAGGGAGCTGGGGCAGGGTGATGTTATTATCATGGGACTGTATGTTGATGGTGGCTGTGGGAGGGAGTAATGTTATTTACATGGTACTGTATGTCGGAGGGGCTGGGGGAGGCAGTGATGTTATTTACATGGGACTGTATGTTAAAGGCGGCTGGGGGAGGGAGAGATGTTATTTACATGGGACTGCATTTTGGAGGGGGCTGTAGATAGAGAGCGATGTTATTTATGTGGAACTGTATATTTGAGGGGGCTGGAGAAATGGTGCAATGTTATTTACATGAGACTCTATGGCGGAGGGACGGAAATAGAGTTATTAACATGGGACTATGTATTGGAGGGGATGAAGGGAGGGGAGTGATGTTATTTACATGGGACTGTATTTTGGAGGGGGCAGGAGATATGGTGTGATGTTATTTACATAGGACTGTATGGTGTAGGGAGGAATATAACTACAGGCGGAACTGCAGGGGACATTATAAATACTGGAGGCACTTTAGGGCGAGAATTATAACAGTAGGGGGCAGAATAAATACTGAGGGACCAGGGGACATTAGGCATTCTTATTACTACGGGGGGCTCTATAGAAGGGACTTTAAGATCTGCCTTATTACTACTGAGGGGGTCTGTAGAGAGCTTTATTACCACTGGGCGAAACAATAGGGGGCCTTACTTATACTGGGGACTCTGTGAGGGCATTATCAATACTGGAGTGCTCTTCTACTAATGCAGGCACTCTTGTGGAGCATTATCATGGTTGCGGGCACTGTAGGGGGCAGTATTACTAATGAGGGCATTCTAGAAGGGAATTACTATTGGTGGGACTATGTAGAGCACTATTACTATGGGGGCACTCATTTTTCAGGATAGCATTTGGGGGAATTGGGGAGCACAGTGAGCAGCAGGATAACACTGTGGGACTTTAGGTTGGGGAATGATGATAGAAATGTGAGGAAGCTAAGATGTCTGTGTGTCACACTTTGCTGAGACAAGGCGCGGCTGAAAGCTGTCCGGACCAAATGGAGAAGATGATGACAGAGAAGATCTACATCAGAGGAGACGTCACCTGGGAGGCCCTGGATGTGACAGGTATGTGCTGCAGTATAGCTGGTACAGGAAAGCGTGGGGGGAAGGGTCGATTTTGAGAACTGGGACATATTCATTGGGGCTTGGGTCCCAGATCTTTTGAGACCCTAGCAACGCCCCTGCTGCATGGGTTGCCATATAGCATAAGACAATTCCTGCTCTTGGATCATTCCTGCTTGAAAGGGAGTGATCCAGGAAATATAATTTTAATGATATGTTAACCCCTTACAGACCAGGCCCATTTTTGCTTTTGCAGTTTTGTTTTTTTGCTCCCCACATTCCAAGAGTCATAATTTTGTAAAAATTTAGTTTTCATAGACCACGCATATTCAACCTGCGGCCCTCCAGCAGTTGCAAAATTACAACTCCCATCATTCCCTGACAGCCTACAGCTATTAGCCTACAGAAGGGCATGGTGGGAGTTGTAGTTGAACATCCTTGACAGACAAATTTGGGCTTATTATTTGTATATTTCAATGGCATTTAATTCACCATATCTTGTATTGGAAAGCTTTTAGTCCCCTTAGGCAGCTAGAATCTCTGATCCTCTGATTGTTTGTCCCAAAGGCCACTAAATTTGGACATCCCACCTGCTGAGCCATTCCTCAGGCATGCCTTTACAGGCAGTTAACTATGACAGCCCTGCGAACCTTCAGAAGGTTCAGGGCAGTCATTGTAACCAATCTATGCCCTGCAATTTTACTGCAGGGGCTCCAATTGAAAGGCAGAGAGAGCCTCCTCCCACTACCTAACCCCACAACTAATAAGACTGCCTCCTTGACTCCTAAGCCCAGAATAAGCTGGAATTGAAATTAATGACTACAGGTTGCACTGCATTTTTAAAGTCACTTGTTCACTTAAATGAATATTCTGATTTAAAAAGGGGTTGTTAACCTAGAACATTGGGGACATATCACTAGGATATGCCACCAATGTCAGATAGGTGCAGGCTCCACCTCTCTCTAGAGCGGTTCATCCAGTTTTCAGGAGCGTGCACCACACATGCATAGATACCCTCCTGTAATTTCTGTGGGAGCACCGGAAAGAGCCAAGCCAGCACTTGGCTATTTTCAGCACTCCCATAAAAACTAATGGAGGGCGGCTATGCATTTGCTCTGCACGCTTGCTCTCATTCTCTGTATCTAACATTGGTGGCATATCCTAGCAATATGCCATCAATGTTAGAGGTGAGGCAACCATCCACAGGATAAATAGCAAATGTCTGATAGGTGAGGGTCATAACCCAATTTGGCAATACAAAAGTTAAAGCTCATCAGACATCTATGGCATATTCTACTGAGTGAAAACCTCAGTTGAGTGAACTTAATAACTTGCTGTCTCGTGATTCTTATCAAGCTGGGTGTCATAGCAGCTTGGGTAATGAAACCAGACCTGCTGATAAATGAGGTGAAGGTGGGCGTTGTACCGCCTGATGAGATTATCAGCTGTCATTGAGCTGTCATGAGTTATGAAAAAATGAGCATTACAGATTACAGTGCCCAGTGCAATCACTAGGAGCAGCTATTGGTGGCGGTGATAGCATTAATTGCAATTTGTCATCAAGTATCAATTTATTAAAACAAATCTGTCAAATAGAGATTAGCATATTTCTTTTTTGTTCTAATTGCTATGAGCATAAATATTATAGGAAATATAAAATCGCTATCAGATTTTTTTTCCCCTATAATAAGTTTTCTTGTTGCTTTAAGAAAATTGCTTCAGTGCATTGTTGAAATATTATGGCGAGACGGAGATATAAATGAAATCGTTTGCTGTTATTGTTGGTTATTGTCATGCACAGATTCGTTTTTGTTCTCTGTGTTCTCTATTGTACGCCTCTTTTCTTGTACAACTATTATTTCTTGATTGTTTGGAAGTAAAGCATCAGCATTATAATTTTCTACCTGGAAGAAGATTGAAAGCAAAATACTTATGAGTAAGTAGTAATTACAAAGCCCGAAATAGAAACATTATAAATCCTTCTCTACTCGGCAAAGCTTTCTGCTGACAAATTAATTAAGCTGTATAGAGAGAGCTAAAACTAAAAGATTCCTTTACTACAGAGGTTCAAATTTAATACTATATTAGTATTTTCATGTACTCCTATATATAATCACCCAAAATGTCAGCAATGTGCCACCTTACATAGGAATAAAAGTAGTCCCTGTATACTGGAGGCCCCACTGCTGAAACCAGCATGATTACTAGAATGGGGTCCAGAATCATCATACCCAATCTCACCCACATGACCACAATGAGGAGTAGTTTGAAATGGAGTGGCATTTAACATGTGATTTTCAGCTCATTCAAAGACTACAAGACTGACTGAAGGAATCTAGGGGCATAGCTATAGATGTTGCAGAGGTAGCAGTTGCACGCAAGGCACAAATTACACAAATAATATAAATGGCATATGGTAGGTGAAGGATCCTGTTACAGATTTTGCACTGGGGCTTCAAGCTAAGCCTCTATTGCAATCTAATAACATATTAGGGGCTAATCTTCAATGACTGCATGCTAATTTCTATATGGTAACTAGAGATGAATGAAGTTTGGAGAAATTAGATTGGGATGATTCGCCGAAGTTAGTCAAGAAATTTGATTTGTTCCAAATTGATTTATCGTGATAAATCAGGTATACCCAGGCCACTCTGCCTAATCATATTCATCCCACTTGGTGGCCCATTCTCAGTGTGATGGCTTGGAACTTAAACTGTAGGAAGAGGGTATTGCCATGTGCATTATGTCCTAGTGCACCCACATTCATCATTAATCCATTCTGTAGGTACTGTGCCATCAGAATTACAGGCAGTTGTAATTTATCACCATCTACATCACTGTGCAGGGCACCACAATTTATAGCTAATCCCTATTGTTAGTTGGGGAATTATTGTGCGTCAGTATTACAGGTCAATAAAAGAGTTAGGCCTAACTTATTACCATGGACTTAACCATGCAATGCCCCAAGATTCAAGTAGGGGCCTCATGACAGAATGAGGATGGTGGCAGCAGCAGCGGCAGTAGTGGCCCCATGACAGATTGGGGAGGGGGGGCAGCAGCAGTATTGGCCCCATGACAGAGTAGGGAGGGTGGCAGTAGTAGCAGTGGCAGTAACCATGACAAAAGTGGCCCCAAGGCCAGATTGGGAAGTGGGGGTAGCAGCAGTGGCAGTAAGGCTGTTTTAACATCACTGTTTATGTTTACGTTCTTCTGATCCGTCAGAAGAACATTAAAAAAATCCTGTGTTTTAAGCATTCATATAGCCTCTTTCAGATGCTCAATATTTTGTCAGTGTTTTGCATCGGTATTTGTAAGCCAAAAACAGGAGTGAGTCCAAAACAGAGATACAATGTAGTGGATTTATTTGCATCTCATCTGTGTTTTGGACCCACTCCTGCTGTTGGCTTACAAATTCTGATCAAATGCTGATGCAAAACACTAACCAAACACTGACTAAAAGAATGTATTAGCTATGATGAGTTGTTGGAGCAATTTGTGTTAATTCCAATAACCAATGAGTCTCCTCCCTTACAGCAATAATCCAGCTGCAATCTTTAATCCATCCAGCAAGTTTGGCCCATCTGGTTTTAACCCAACTATGTGTTGAACGCAAAATACCATTAAGTTCATAGTATCAAGAGATCGCAGACTCTATGGAGGGATCCACATGGGTTAAAATGTTATTGCACTGCACAGTGTAGTAGAATTTTTTTTAAATTTGTTCCGGCTCTAACAGTGATGCGGAATAAAATTTTCGATAACAGAACGTGTTAGCTAGGATCGATGAATTTGGGTCCATTTGGTGAAGAGATTTGTCTGGTAATACCATCTTAGTTCCAACCATAAACAATTGCAATAAAGACGCAGACCAACTTTTTTGCTAAAAGAATGTATTAGCTGCGATGAATTTAAAGGGACACTGACAAGCCGTTTCATCATATAAAGTGTTTTATATGACCCTACTGGTCTTAATCTGCTTAATCCAATTATACTATTTTCTCCCCTGTTTGACTTTCCAATGCTTTTAAAAAACATTTTTCTTGATATGCAAATTACCTGAGTTTGTGCCCAAGGGGCAGCCCCACTTCCAGCTTTGTGCCCAGCCGTGCCCCAACTGCCGTCTCCTAGTGCCGACCAGCTCATTAGTATTCACTGCGCTGGGCGGATTTTCATACTCCTGATGCAGCGAAATCCATCGCATGGTCCAGTACTATATTGCTGGCATCTGCCTCACATGGACATTGTACGCCTGCGCTGGATACGACCCCGGCAGGCACAGGAGGAGTAACTGAAGCCGCGGCCGACTACTCTATGTGGCGCAGGCACACTCCGTTACTGGAGCTGAAGGATGCCGGAGACTGTATCCAGCGCAGGCGCACAACGTTCATGTGAGGCCGATTCCAGCAATATAGTACTGGGCATGAGCATGAAAATCCGCCCAGCGCAGTGAATACTAATGAGCTGGGCGGTACTAGGAGAGGGCAGTTGGGGCACGGCTGGGCACAAAGCTGGAAGAGGGACCGCCCCTTGGGCACAAGCTCAGGTAATTTGCATATCAAGAAAAACATTTTTTAACAGTATTGGAAAGGCAGACAGGGGGGATAATAGTATGATTGGGTTAAGCAGATTAAGACCAATTGGGTCATATAAAACACTTTATAAGATGAAACGGCCAAACGGCCTGTCAGTGTCCCTCTAAGTCGAGTTGGTGGAGCGATTTGTGTGGTTAATTCTAATAACCAAAGGGACTCCACCCTTATATGCAATAATCCAGCTTCCATATTTCAGCCATCCACCAAGTTCAGCCCATCTGGTTTTAACCCAAATTCTAGAATTCGTGATCTCCATTCATTATTTTCTTGGCTACGAAAATCGGCAATGTAATATGCATGTATTGCGCATGCAATACAGCCATTGCTCACTTTTGCCACATTTTTCAAGCTGCTGGAAGTTTCCTGAGACTGTAGAAAATGGTTGGCAGCTTTCTTGACTGTGAGGAAGAACTCCTGATCACACTAATCATTATCACAGCACAGTAATTCCATTCATACTACCTAACACCCTGCACTAGCACCTTTCATCTACACTATATCACTATCTAAGCTACACTGACTATCTCCCACTAATTATCTGTATTATATATATAAGCTAACTAACTATCTAATGTAATTAAATAAGGATCCATGCGACTCAGCAAAGCACAGAGCACAGCAATGACACTGCTCTCTCTCTCTCTCTCTCTCTCTCTCTCTCAGAACTGCAAAAAAAAAAGCTGAAAATGGCTGCTGGGGAGTTTTCTATATAGTAAGGGGTAGGCAACTTTACTATTGGTTGCTAGGGATGTTCCTAAGCTCAGACAAAGATATTGCAGCCTTCTCATTGGCCCACAAGCAAGAAGCAGTGAGGGTACTGATGAAAAAAAATCTAGAATATTCGCAATTATGAATATATAGCACTATATTCTAGATCTGCCTATATTTGCAATAAAAATTTGCGATTAGAATATTCGCGATCAACACTATAATAAAATGGGTTTTCTACTAATCAATATGGATAACCCAATGTGCACACCATTAAGTTGGATTGCTCTGTGCCCTGTGAATCTGCTGCAGATTCAACAGATTAATTCAACAGATTAAGTATTAATGGTGCAGCGGGTGAACTAGATAAATATGCCTATATATTAGACCACATGTTGACACTGAGTCTGATGCACAGTGTCAGTAAGCCTATGTGTAACAGAACAGATTAAGTATAAATGGCGCAGCAGTTGCAAAAAATGTCCAGTGTAATTACACTCAGCCTGCACTGTCCCTGCAGTCTCCCTATGCTCTCCCTACAGTGTCTAAAAACTTTCCCTACAATCTCTCTACATTGTACCTGTGCTGTCCCTACACTCTCCCTATCAAATATTCTACAATTAAATGCTTTCTGAAACACTGTCTCTAGTTCATGCCACGTCTCTCCCTATGTTCAGCTCAAAGTGAAATGGCAGAGACCATGTGGAATAAAGCATTTAAAGGGCTGTGACATCACAGGGGATAGTTATCTCTAAAATTATAGCATGAACAATTAACGAATAGCTTTGTTTTAAAACACATGAATACATGAAAGGAGGAAAAATGTTCTGTCTTCATACACGTTCACACAGTGTGCAGTCTGACATTTAGCATAAACCATTCCTGTCTTTCAAATAAGAGGACTGTTCTTTGCAGTCTAACTTGTTTATTGGTAAAACAGGATTGTTTGAATAATAAAACTACAAGAATGCAAATAGCAAGTATAAGTATAGATAGCATGTACTATAACATTTGCATTTACACTAAATTATATGGTAAAACGGCTGTCTGTACATAAGATTACATGTTTAACTAAGCTCTGCATAACATCATGTCCTTAAATCAAAGGTAGATCTCTCAACAGATATAATTACACATGTATGGTGGAGTTTAAGAAGGAGATAAGCAAAAGGACAGCTCTGCTGCAGTGTCCTGGAGACTGGAGACTTCTCTTTCCCAGGATGCTTTTCACTCGCACAATGCAGTGCACCACCCACAATGAAAAGTGTTTGTAACAGGAAAACAAAGTGTAATACAACTTAACACCGCTAGATGGTGCAATAACCACACTAACCACTTGAGAAATACTAAGACTCTCACAGAATGAACTACAATAATTTTCTAACCCAGCTGGGCATAACACTCCCCGTCTGGCATCAATAGACGCCACTACTAGGTCCTATATTCTTGGCAACCCATTTTGATCAATGATGGGATCAAGCTTCATCAACAAAACCAAGAGAAAAGAAATACCACTAACAGGCTGCACCTCTATAGATAAAATAATAGTTTATTGAAGCACAGAAATTAAAAACAGCTACAACAATACAAGGACAAACCTCCCCAAGTGGGTTGAATAATGTGCAAAATGCAGCCAATACCACTATCATTTGGTATGAAACAACATACAAATGTAAAATAGCATGAAATAATATACTAATCAAGAAAACAGTGGTGGCACAAGGCAAATAGAGACACACAAAAGGGGGATCAAGGGGGAGTAACAAAGTCTACAAACGAAGAGGGGAAATGATACATTATGAACCTTTTTATAATAGGAACCATGCGTGATCCACTTCTCCTGTAGGTTATAAGGGAGTTTTTGTGCAATTGGGTTGACACCTCTGGTGGTGTTCAGGAATGGTAGCCCTGGCAGAGCTCCTTCTGCCTGAGCAACCTATACCTCTATCAACAAGTCACTGAGTTCCCTGAGCTTCTGGTAACCCCTACCCATTATTCTGAGAAAATTATTCTATAGCTTCTATTAACCCATAACAATCATCAAGTCTTTCCCACACCATCTTTAAGCCTTTGCCCAGATAATTTATGTTATTGTTTCTGATTCTTTTGGCATGTTCAGCAGACTCGCTTCCAAGCCACTTTATCAAGAGATCTAACTGCTCACTACAGGAAAGATCTAAGTCCCTTATGGCGCTCTCGAAGGAGGCTTGCCATGCCCTGCATGCTGCGGTATTTTCTCCATCCAAAATTCCGGAACACTTGCCGGAATGCCAGATCCAACATTAATTTCGATTGAACTGTATTAGTGCCAGATCAGGCATTAAAATTACTGCATGGCCGGATCCGGTCTTCCAGTCTGCGCATGTGAAAAAGATAAATAAAGGATTCGTTTTTCCAGATGACAACCGGAGAGGCAGATCCAGTATTGCAATGCATTTGTGAGATGGATCCGCATCCAGATCCGTCTACAAATGGTGTCCGTTTGCAGATTGCCGGAATCCAGCAACGCAAGTGTGAAAGTACCCTTAAAACGCAAGAAAAATTATACAAGTGTGGTATCGTTGGAACCGTACTGACCTGGAGAATGAAGATAACAGGTATATTTTACTACATAGTGTGCAGTGTAATAATAATTAAAAAAAAAAACGTTATCAGAATTGTGTTTTTTCCCAATTCTACCGCATTTGGAAAAATGTTTCCGCTTCCCACTACATGGTATGCAACTGTAAATGGCGCCATTAGAAAGTACAACTTGTCCCTCAAAAATAAGCTCTCATAAGGCTATGTGAATGTAAAAATAAAAAAAATTAGGACTATGGGAAGGTGTGGAGTGAAAAACATACAAATGTAAAATAGCATGAAATAATATACTAATCAAGAAAACAGTGGTGGCACAAGGCAAATAGAGACCCACAAAAAGGGGGGGGGGGGGATCCAGCTTCATCAAAGCGCTATTCTTGGAGACTGTTTGACCATTGCAGAGGTAGTCTATTTCCTTAGCATGATATTCACGTTCAAGCGGACCTTTTCAGATTAGCAGCGGTAAAGGAGTGTTTGCAGTAATGCCAACCTTTGCAGGACTTCTGGCTCACAGGTAATGTCAACTTTTAAGACTGAGCTTTATAAACTACACAGGCTACAGCATGAATGAGTGACATCTAGGTGGAGAACCTGTCGAAAACGATAAGATTTGAGTTGGTGTTCTATAGTCACCGTACGTAGAACAGATAATTCAGGTGGGATTTCTTCATCGGCATCTGGGTCTTCCAATTTAAATGAATTGGATACAATGCTGCAAGACATTGAGCGGTACAGGAATGCAGGACCCATGAACCATGTTGAGTCCTAAAGGTGGCTTGGTGCGACTGATCTAGTCGCATGGTCCGCAGGATTATGCTGTGTAGGCATGTAGTGCCACTGTTTAGGACAAGTGGATCTCCTGATCCTTAGCACCTGATTGCAGACATAGATGTAAAAGCATCTGATTTTGATGCAAATACAGTGTATATCCTAGGACTACCTGGCTGTCCATATAAAATTTTACTTGTTCGATTTCCAGGTTCATTTCTGATGTTATAAATTCAGCCAACTCCACTACAAGCACAGCAGCGCAGAGCTCCAGTCTGAGAATCGTGTGTTCGGGAGTGGCGCTAGTTTAGTCTGGCTCGTGACAAATCCTATATGGCATCGTTCTTTGACGTCAATAGTCTTTAGGTATGCTATGGCAGCAATTGCCTTGACTGCATCACAGAAGATATACACTCTTTGCATGTTGACTTCAGTTGATGGATGGTGTTGATCGCGAATACTCTAATAGCGAATTTTTATCGCGAATATCAGCACTTCGAGAATTTGCGAAAATCTAGAATATAGTGCTATATATTCGTAATTGCGAATATTCTATATTTTTTTTTCAGCAGTAATACTGCTTCTTGCTTGTGGGCCAATGAGAAGGCTGCAATATCTTTGTCAGAGCTTAGCAACATCCCTGGCAACCAATAGGAAAGTTGCCTACCCCTTTACTATATGAGGAACTCCCCAGCAGCCATTTTCTGCTGTTTTTTGTTTTTTTGCTGTGGTCTGTGCTTTGCAGACTCATATGGATTCTTATTTAATTACATTAGATAGTTAGCTCATATATATAATACAGATAGTTAGTGGGAGATAGTCAGTGTAGGTTAGATAGTGATATAGAATAGCTGATAGGTTCCAGTGCAGGGTGTTAGGTAGTGTGATTGGAATTACTGTGCTGTGATAGGGATTAGTGTCTCTGTTAGACGCAGTGCTGTGATGTCACAACAATACTTAGTGCACCGATCAGTAATATCTACTCAGACCCGATAAAATGTGAAGTTGCACAAAAAAATCCGCATCATTAGAGCCGCTTTGCGCAATTGCAAAAATAATGACTGGAGATTGCGATTTCTAGAATTCGAGAATTTCTTACAAATATTATGCAAAAAATTTGCAAAATACAGCGAAAACGAATATTACCTATGCCGCTCATCACTATTGAAGGCACGGAAGCATAGAGTCATGCCACGTGAAGGCTGGTCAAAGCTTAGAGAGACTTTCTCCAACCTGTCCACAGGTCCTTTTTCTCTGTGGGAAGCGATTCATCCCAATCAGACGTCTCTGTGGTGAAGTCTCTTAACATCATTTTTCCTTGGATAGTAACAGGCACTATGAATTCCAAAGGATCATATAAGCTGTTTATGGTGGACAGAACTCCTCTGCGTGTGAAGGGCTTCTCTTCCTTGCTAATATGGAAGGTGAATGTGTCTGCCTCTAAATCCCAGAGCAAACCGAGGCTTCACTGCATGGGAAGGGAGTCGGTGCTAAGATCCAAGTCCATTAGATCACTTGAATGGTCTTGAGGTGTGTAGTCCTCCATTAACTCACGGCTGTTGGAGGAAACTTTGTGCAACCTCAGATTAGATAGGCGAGCATCTCTTGAGCCCTTTTCAGGAGACTGATTGCAGTCTCATTCGTGAGTGTTGATTTCAAGCAGTCGTCTACGTAGAAGTCTTTTTCCACAAAGTATCTGACATCTGACCCATACTTTGCTTTACCCTCTCGGGCTGAATGTCTGAGACAATAGATAGAGACTGCAGGGAAAGGACTGTTTCCGAAGATGTGCACTCTCATTCAGTACTCTACAATTTATTCATTAGGGTTGTTGTTGCGGTACTAGAATAACCTCCAGTAGTTTCTATGTTCTTTCTTGAAGAGGAAGCAGTGGAACACCTGTTATATGTCGGCCATAAATGCTACAGAATCTCTGCAGAAGCAGAGAAGTACCTCTAGAAGTCTATTGTTGGGGTCTGGACTAGACAGTAAGACATTGTTTAGAGAGACGCCTTTACACCTGGCACTTGAGTCGAATACTACTCGTATATGCCCTGATTTTTTTAGGATGATACATATGGGTACCAACACTCCTCGGAGTCTTGGAGCGTGGGTGCCATTTCTGCATGGTGGTTCTGGACTATTCTATCTATAAAGGTAAATAAATGTTCTCTCGTCTCTGGTGTCCTCTAAAGTTTATGTTTGATGGAGATAAATCAACTGTAGACAAGTTCTTTGTTGTTAGGTAACCGTTGTCTCCGGGGTTTAAATAATAAAGATGCGACCCAGCTTTTTGACTTGTCTTTTACTATTCCTTGATCCATGATATTCAAGAACAGCCTGTCTTCTATTGACATTGCAACCCTGCTGTCTTCTCTTGTTCTGTGAAAGACTGTGCACCCTAAGTGATCTTGCTCACCATTGCAGGTGTGGTCTTCACAGGAGGTATCTGTGAAAAGACAAGGCACAGGAGCGCTGTGAGGAGTGCTGTGTGGGAATTATTTTATCAGGAAACTGCTGTGACATGTCTGGAATAAGGAAGGATGTCCATTTTCAAGTGTGTTGGTAAGCACACTGTTGACTGAGGTAGGCGTGTGTGCTCCTCCTAGACAGACATCTCCTATTATGACCCATCCTAGGTCAAGTCTCTGGGCGTATGGAGCATTTTGGGGACTGTTACTCTGTCCTCTAGCCTTATGAACTCTCAGTATGTCTCTTCCAAGGAGTAAGACTATTGGGTTCAGTTCCAGTATCAGGTGAGCTTCACTTCTCAGGTCGGGGTTGTATGCCGCTACCTCTGGTGTAGGTATCTCAGACCCGTTGTCAGGGATGTGATTGCACTCCAGTATGGTTGACAGGGACAAGCAGGTATGACCATATTATGGACTCTTTCTTGTATTTCCTTGATTGCCTTATCTCGATGGCCGACTGGATAAACTCTGACCAGGCAGATTTTTGAGCAGGACTTTCCTCCTGTGAGTCCATTACAGATCTTTTTACAGTGAGAAGTCACTACTAGTGTCTATGTCAGTGTCTGTCTGCTTTTAGTCATGCTTCTCTGCTTGGGATGATACCTGAGAGGGTAGTCCAGGGTGTAAAGCCATGTTGTTTTCTGTGATACCGGATTCTGTGCATGTCACACTGACCTTACAGTTCCTGGTGAAGTGCAATGTTGTAGTTCAGCACCTGAAGCAGATGTTGTTTTCTTTGAGGAATTCTTTGTGGTCCTCTAAAGACTTCTCCCTGAAGGCTCATCATTTTAGTAGAGAATGTGGTTTCTTGTTCAGGGGGCATTGTTTGGTAAGATCTTTGGGTATGTTCTGTTATTGAGAATACTTAAATGGCCTGTAAGGAGAACCTGTGGAGGCAACGTTAGTTTTGTGGACTACCATTGGTGTTTTATAAGGTTTGACACCAGAGGTAGTGGGACATGACAATGAAAAGCCAAAACTAGGATCATTTCTAATCCTCGCCTGTTGAGTAACAAAGTCTACAAACGAAGGGGGGAAATGATACATTATGAACCTTTTTATAATAGGAACCATGCGTGATCCACTTCTCCTGTAGGTTATAAGGGAGTTTTTGTGCAATTGGGTTGACACCTCTGGTGGTGTTCAGGAATGGTAGCCCTGGCAGAGCTCCTTCTGCCTGAGCAACCTATACCTCTATCAACAAGTCACTGAGTTCCCTGAGCTTCTGGTAACCCCTACCCATTATTCTGAGAAAATTATTCTATAGCTTCTATTAACCCATAACAATCATCAAGTCTTTCCCACACCATCTTTAAGCCTTTGCCCAGATAATTTATGTTAATGTCTCTGATTCTTTTGGCATGTTCAGCAGACTCGCTTCCAAGCCACTTTATCAAGAGATCTAACTGCTCACTACAGGAAAGATCTAAGTCCCTTATGGCGCTCTCGAAGGAGGCTTGCCATGCCCTGCATGCTGCGGTATTTTCTCCATCCAAAATTCCGGAACACTTGCCGGAATGCCAGATCCAACATTAATTTTGATTGAACTGTATTAGTGCCAGATCCGGCATTAAAATTACTGCATGGCCGGATCTGGTCTTCCAGTCTGCGCATGTGAAAAAGATAAATAAAGGATTCGTTTTTCCAGATGACAACCGGAGAGGCAGATCCAGTATTGCAATGCATTTGTGAGATGGATCCGCATCCGGATCCGTCTACAAATGGTATCCGTTTGCAGATTGCCGGAATCCAGCAACGCAAGTGTGAAAGTACCCTTAAAACGCAAGAAAAATTATACAAGTGTGGTATCGTTGGAACCGTACTGACCTGGAGAATGAAGATAACAGGTATATTTTACTACATAGTGTGCAGTGTAATAATAATAAAAACAAACGTTATCAGAATTGTGTTTTTTCCCAATTCTACCGCATTTGGAAAAATGTTTCTGCTTCCCACTACATGGTATGCAACTGTAAATGGCGCCATTAGAAAGTACAACTTGTCCCTCAAAAATAAGCTCTCATAAGGCTATGTGAATGTAAAAATAAAAAAATTAGGACTATGGGAAGGCGTGGAGTGAAAAAATGAAAACGCAATAGAAAAATGGCCCGGTCCTGATAGGGTTAAGCAGGAAAAAAGAGCCTGACATAGTTGAAGACATTTAAACTTTTTTTTATCTTTTTTTTCATTTACAATTTCCTTTTCTCTTTTTATACTTAAAGGGATTTTTTTTCACTGATTTTTCACCCTATTGTGACAAACTGACCTGCCTGGGCTCCAGCAGTGAGATCTCCAGCTTCGGCGCAACTGTGCCAGAAGAGACATGCTGCTAATACATGACCCCTGGTGATGTTACAACGTCATTAGCAACTGAATGCAATGCTCTATTTCTCCCCACAGCTGGCGTGTGCTGGAAGAGACTAGCAGTGGGCTGATTGTTTAGCTGATCTCTTCTGTGTGCTGTGTTCTGAGTAATGGAGCACCGAGTCATAGACCTATCAGGTTCTGATCGAGGGACTTGGTGCTCTATTTAAACCCCTGTTGGCAATACACCCCTGCCAGTTATAAGTTTTCCTTGCTGTTCTCCAGTTTGCTTTTATGCGTTTTGGATTGTTGCTATCGGATTTGTCTTCAGCTTAACATGGATCTCTCTCTCTCTGATTTGGTACTGTATTGACCTTCTGGCTTTGATCTTTTCTTGCACAAACTTTCTCAGTGTGTTTGTCTATTCTGGGTTACAATTGGGTGACCAGGTGCCTACAGTTTTACCACGGGCACTTGGACTCCCTGCACTTACCAGCATAGGGTCGATCGACCAGTTGTGGACTTGCCACTTAGGGCTTGCTCTGAAAGTAGGCAATGACAGCTGGTTGGGTGAAAGTAAGGGCTCACTGTGTAAGTGTGTTTCCTCTGCCTATTGTGCTGGTACCTATCCTCTGGATAAGCCAGCAGTATCTGCCCTGTCACCATGGCCGGAAGGTCTCTGCAGTTTAAAACAGCGGAGACCCGCGGCTACTCATAATATAATTCCAATTGTGGTCATTAAAGCCTTTAGATCACTTTATCAAGTGTGATCACGACATCTAAAAAAAAACAAAGCTTCATCCCGGCATCATCTGTGGCCAATGAGAATGCCAGAAATTGGTTTCAATGCAGCTACAATTCTTATTTTGGTCAGCAGGTGGCAGGCCAACATAAGAAATGAGCAATTCTAGTACCATTATGGATCAATATTGAACATAATGGTACAGAATAAAAATAATAGTACTGAGTCTTGTAGCTTCACGAGCTGAAAAACAATAAAAAGTCAAAAAATGTATAATATATATAAAAAATTAAAAAAACATAAAAATGTAAATTACCCGCTTAACGTAGATTTAAAAAAAATGATACATAAATAACAAAAAATATAAACATCATGTGCATCACCATGTATTAAAACATTTTTCCAATTCGGTGAATGGTGTAATGGAAAAAAGGGTCAACATCGGCAATTTGCAATTTTTTCATCCCCTCTCTTACCCCAAAAAATGTAATAAAATGTGATCAAACAGACACACACTCCAAAATGGTATCAATAAATCTACAGATTGTCCCACAAAAAACTGAGCCTCTCACACCGTTCAGTAGATATAACTATTGTATAAAAAAAAGTTATGGGGGTCAGAATATAGTGATGTAAAAAGAAAATTATAAGTTTTAATTTATTTTTACACTATTTAGACATAAAAAACATATGTGGATGCAATTGTACTGACCTAGAGAATGAAGGTCACAGGTCAGTTTTTCAGAGTGGTGACAACATACATCACCCTGTGTGAGATTTCAGGCGGTTTCTGCAACCAAGGTGGCCACAAAGGCTTGTTCTCGTGCAAATGGGTGAGATGAGTATGTATTTTTTTTTTATTTTTACTGCCATTTCAGGAAAAATAGATTTGGCTTCACATCTAATCAAATTTTTCAAAATTCAGATCAAAATCAATTAGTTTTAGCTTTGATTCTCTGAACTCTAGTTATAACTAGTGATGACCAAGCATGCTCGGCTGAGTATTGGTTTGGCTCGAGCATCGCTATGCTCGGTGCTCGGCTTTACTCGGCCGAGCACCACGTGTGTTTGTCGCATTGCTCGAGCCTCCTCCCAAATACGTTTGGCTTCTTCTAAGCAGCCAATCAAGGTCCAGGTAAGTAATTCTCCTCAGTGTAAGGCCATAGCCATGTTAGCTGTAAGCCTTACACTGATTGGTTGGCCGGAACATGTGATACCATTTCACATAGAAGCTGGGGTCCGGCGCTCGGCTCATTCAGCGTCAGGGAGAGCAGACAGTAGGCAGGGACATAAAGCTTTTGCTCTAAACTTACTGATTTTACTCCAAAAACCTTATTGAAAGACCTAACAGTCCTTTTAAGTGTGTGTTTGACAGAAGTACAGCACCTTTTTTTTTTTAAAGAAGGGTTTGCTTCAGCACTATCAGAAGCAGGCATCACCAGGAAGGAACAGATAGTGCAGGGCTTAAAATCGCTTTTTTAACTACCCAAACTTCTAAAAGACAGAAAGATTTCAGATTAGTGACATCTACAATACGCCATCATTAAGCAGTGTGTTGGTCAGATATTATAAAAAGGGACTTATTCACTACAGTGTGCCTGATACTGAGATATACACTGCACCATCATAAAGCAGTATGTTGGGCAGACTTTTTAAAAAGGGTATTATTCACTAGAGTGTGCCTGGTACTGAGATATACACTGTACCATCATAAAGCAGTGTGTTGGGCGGACATTATAAAAAGGGGCTTATTCACTACAATGTGCCTGGTACTGAGATATACACTGCACCATCATAAAGCAGTGTATTGGGCAGACATTGTAAAAAGGGGCTTATTCACTACGGTGTGCCTGGTACTGAGATATACACTGCACCATCATAAAGCAGTGTGTTGGGCAGACATTATAAACAGGGGCTTATTCACTACAGTGTGCCTGGTACTGAGATAACTTATACCTATTTTTGGACCCTTGATTTAGTGTAGAGGCATTAACACATTTTTACATTTTGGGACTTCCCAATAAATTGCCCGTACCCCAGGGCACACTGCCCATACCCCTGAGGACGCCAAGAAACATGTCGGGGGGCAGTGCCGGATAGTTTTTAATACCTTATAGGCGGTGAGTGGTATACTGACCTAACACTTAATTATAGGCTCAGCAATTGTGGCGATTAACTGTGACTGCTGGATCGCGCAATCAGCAGTGTGAAATAGCCATTATAAATATAAATACAATACATTGGCATATTTGAACACTCCCCTACCGCAGGAATAGCCTATTAACTTTTAATAGGGACTTTGATTTTCAGTATGGAATACTATTTATAACTATATAATAGAAGTTACTTTTTAACAAGTGATAGGTTAGTGTCAAGAGAAGGCAATTTATTGGGAAGTCCCAAAATGCAAAAATGGTACTGAGATATACACTGCACCATCAGAGAAATTATTTTTTCTGGGGAAATTAACCTAACTTGTGCCACATCTGTATGTGCGTTCAATCCGCATGTTAATTAATTACTCCTGCAGAGAGTGATTTATATGTTGGCCATAGTTAACTATTTTTGGGCAAATCTGTGTGTGCGTTTAGGTTGTAACCATATATACAGTATTCCAGCAGAAAATACATTTTGTTGGGACAAATTTGTATCCAATATAGAACTACATCCGAATACAGGGTGTATATTAAAAATTACATTATCTTTGGCCTAGTGTAGTGCCCAAAATCTGTATTTTTCTGTATCCAGTACATTACTGCAAGTCAATACAGTGTGTATCGTAAAAATTACATTATCTCTGGGCTAGTGTGGTGCCCAAAATCTGTATGTTTTTCTGTATCCAGTACCTTTCTGGAAGTCTATACAGTGTGTATTGTAAACATTACATTATCTCTGGGCTAGTGTAGTGCCCATAAAGTGTATTTTTCTGTATCTAGTACCTTACTGCACCTTACTGTGCGTATCGTCAAAATTACTTTATCTCTGGCCTAGTGTAGTGCACAAAATCAGTTTTTTTCTGTATCCAGTAATGTCCTAAATCAGAAAACTGTGTTTTTAGCGGACAGTAAAACAATCTGCGCCACATCTACACACAAAAACATTAATATGAAGAAGGCGAGAACAAAGGGACGGGGAATTGGGTGTGATGCTGATGGTGCAAGCGGAGGCTGTGGCCCTGGGCGTGATGCTTAAGTTGCAAGTAGAGGCCATAGCCCGGGCGCAATGAAACTGTGCCTGCTGCCAGTGCACCAGAAAAAACAAAAAAATCCACCTTACCCAGCTGCATGTCCAACTTAGCTGGGCGGTGCAGGACAGCACTGTCCAAGTCGGACCAGTGCGAACTGGTGGTCGGTTGGATTGCAGGAGATAATGCTTCCAGTCGGTTAAGCACCACACTCTCTTCCACGAAGTCCAGTCGCTATAGCCAATAGTCTGGTCAACCGAATCCTCACTCTGATCCTCCCACCATGTTGCGTCTGGCCAAACAAGTGATCCCACACTCGGATATTCACATGACCTCTTTTCATCACCAGTACTTGGTTTGGCTCTCTCACCAAGCAGGCTTGAAGAGGTACCTGAGATATTGTGCCCTGATTCCCAACCTCTTGAGCTTACACAGTCTCAAGAAGATGACGGTGGTGAACGGTAGAGATGAGCGAACACCTGGATGTTTGGGTTCGAGAAGTTCGGCCGAACTTCCCGAAAATGTTCGGGTTCGGGATCCGAACTCGACCCGAACTTTATATCGAACCCGAACCCCATTGAAGTCAATGGGGACCCGAACTTTTAGGCACTAAAAATGCTGTAAAATAGTCCAGGAAAGGGCTAGAGGGCTGCAAAAGGCAGCAAAATTTAGGTTAATGCCCTGCAAACAACTATGGATAGGGAAATGAATTAAAATAAAATAAATAAAAATTAACCAATATCAATTGGAGAGAGGTCCCATAGCAGAGAATCATGCATCATATCACCCACCACTGGAGAAGGCCACTCTCAGTTATTTCGGCCCCAGCACCCAGACAGGGGAGAGGTCCCACAGCAAGGAATCAAGCGTCATATCACCCACCACTGGAGAAGGCCACTTTCAGTTATTTAGGCCCCAGCACCCAGACAGAGGAAAGAGGTCCCACAGCAAGGAATCATGGGTCATATCACCCACCACTGGAGAAGGCAACTTTCAGATATTTAGGCCCCAGCACCCAGACAGAGGAGAGAGGTCCCACAGCAAGGAATAAGGCGTCATATCACCCACCACTGGAGAAGGCCACTTTCAGTAATTTAGGCCCCAGCACCCAGACAGAGGAGAAAGGTCCCACAGCAAGGAATAAGGCGTCATATCACCCACCACTGGAGAAGGCCACTTTCAGTTATTTAGGCCCCAGCACCCAGACAGAGGAGAGAGGTCCCACAGCAAGTAATAAGGCGTCATATCACCCACCACTGGAGAAGGCCACTTTCAGTTATTTAGACCCCAGCACCCAGACAGAGGAGAGAGGTCCCACAGCAAGGAATAAGACGTCATATCATCCACCACTGGAGAAGGCCACTTTCAGTTATTTAGACCCCAGCACCCAGACAGAGGAGAGAGGTCCCACAGCAAGGAATAAGGCGTCATATCACCCACCACTGGAGAAGGCCACTTTCAGTTATTTAGGCCCCAGCACCCAGACAGAGGAGAGAGGTCCCACAGCAAGGAATCAAGCGTCATATCACCCACCACTGGAGAAGGCCACTTTCAGTTATTTAGGCCCCAGCACCCAGACAGAGGAAAGAGGTCCCACAGCAAGGAATAAGGCGTCATATCACCCACCACTGGAGAAGGCCACTTTCAGATATTTAGGCCCCTGCACCCAGACAGGGGAGAGAGGTCCCACAGCAAGGAATAAGGTGTCATATCACCCACCACTGGAGAAAGCCACTTTCAGTTATTTGGGCCCCAGCACCCAGACAGAGGAGAGAGGTCCCACAGCAAGGAATAAGGCGTCATATCACCCACCACTGGAGAAGGCCACTTTCAGTAATTTAGGCCCCAGCACCCAGACAGAGGAGAGAGGTCCCACAGCAAGGAATAAGGCGTCATATCACCCACCACTGGAGAAGGCCACTTTCAGTTATTTAGGCCCCAGCACCCAGACAGGGAGAGAGGTCCCACAGCAAGTAATAAGGCGTCATATCACCCACCACTGGAGAAGGCCACTTTCAGTTATTTAGACCCCAGCACCCAGACAGAGGAGAAAGGTCCCACAGCAAGGAATAAGGCGTCATATCATCCACCACTGGAGAAGGCCACTTTCAGTTATTTAGACCCCAGCACCCAGACAGAGGAGAGAGGTCCCACAGCAAGGAATAAGGCGTCATATCACCCACCACTGGAGAAGGCCACTTTCAGTTATTTAGGCCCCAGCACCCAGACAGAGGAGAGAGGTCCCACAGCAAGGAATAAGGCGTCATATCACCCACCACTGGAGAAAGCCACTTTCAGATATTTAGGCCCCAGCACCCAGACAGAGGAGAGAGGTCCCACAGGAAGGAATAAGGCGTCATATCACCCACCACTGGAGAAGGCCACTTTCAGTTATTTAGGCCCCAGCACCCAGACAGAGGAGAGAGGTCCCACAGCAAGGAATAAGGCGTTATATCATCCACCACTGGAGAAGGCCACTTTCAGTTATTTAGGCCCCAGCACCCAGACAGAGGAGAGAGGTCCCACAGCAAGGAATAAGGCGTCATATCACCCACCACTGGAGAAGGCCACTTTCAGTTATTTAGGCCCTGGCACCCAGATTGAGGAGAGGTTCATTCAACTTTAGGTTGCACCGCAAGATCATGGTAAAGTTAAAAAAATGAGGGTTCAATAAAGAAGTGCCCCGGAGTACAAGTATACATGGTTGAGGGGGAGGCAGTTATAAATGTCTATTCTGCACAATGGAGGGACAGGTCCTGTGTGATCCATGCCTGGTTCATTTATATGAACGTCAGCTTGTCCACGTTGGCTGTGGATAGGCGGCTGCGTTTGTCAGTAATGACGCCCCCCTGCCGTGCTGAATACACGTTCAGACAAAACGCTGGCCGCTGGGCAGGCCAGCACCTCCAAGGCATAAAATGCTAACTCTGGCCACGTGGACAATTTGGAGACCCAGAAGTGGAATGTGGCCGAACCATCAGTCAGTGCGTGGAGGGGTGTGCAGGCATACTGTTCAACCATGTTAGTGAAATGCTGCCTCCTGCTAACATGTTCCGTATCAAGTGGTGGTGCAGTTAGCTGTGGCGTGGAGACAAAACTTTTCCACATTTCTGCCATGCTAACCCTGCCCTCAGAGGAGCTGGCCATGACACAGCAACGTTGGCGACCTCCTGATCCTGCTCTGCCTTCGCCTTGGGCTTTCAACTGTTCCCCTGTGACATTTGGGAATACTCTCAAAAGCGTGTCTACCAGCGTGTGCTTGTACTCGCGCATTTTCCTATCACGCTCTAGTGCAGGAAATAAGGTAGGAACATTGTCTTTGTACCGGGGATCCAGCAGGGTGGCAACCCAGTAGTCTGCACACGTTAAAATGTGGGCAACTCTGCTGTCGTTGCGCAGGCACTGCAGCATGTAGTCGCTCATGTGTGCCAGGCTCCCCAGAGGTAAGGACAAGCTGCCCTCTGTGGGAGGCGTATCATCATCGTCCTCCATATCCTCCCAGCCACGCACCAGTGATAAGTCTGGGCTGTGTTGAGTGCCACCCCGCTGTGAACCTGCTTCATCCTCATCCTCCTCCACCTCCTCCTCATCCTCCTCGTCCTCCAGTAGTGTGCCCTGGCTGGCCACATTTGTACCTGGCCTCTGCTGCTGCAAAAAGCCTCCCTCTGAACCACTTCTAACAGACTGGCCTGAAAGTGCTAAAAATGACCCCTCATCCTCCTCCTCTTCCTCGGCCACAACCTCTTCCATCATCGCTCTAAGCGTTTTCTCAAGGAGACATAGAAGTGGTATTGTAACGCTGATAACGGTGTCATCGCCACTGGCCATGTTGGTGGAGTACTCGAAACAGCGCAACAGGGCACACAGGTATCGCATGGAGGCCAAATCATTGGTAATGACGTGGTTCTGTTCCGCAGTGCGACTGACGTGTGCGTGCTGCAGCTGAAACTCGACTATGGCCTGCTGCTGCTCGCACAGTCTCTCCAGCATGTGCAAGAGTTCCACCTGGTGGGCACGTCGCATATGAGGCAGTGAACGGGAAGGCCGAATTTCCGGTGTAGCGCAGACAGGCGAGCGGCGGCAGGATGTGAACAACGGAAGCGCGCACAGACGGCCATCACTATATGCAGCAGCTCTGAAATGTCGGGGTAGTTGTGAATGAACTTTTGCACCACCAAATTCAGCACATGCGCCAGGCAAGGGATATGTGTCAAACCGGCTAGTCCCAGAGCTACGACGACATTCCGCCCATTATCGCACACCACCAGGCCGGGCTTGAGGCCCACCGGCAGAAACCACTCGTTGGTCTGTTGTTCAATACCCCGCCACAACTCCTGCGCGGTGTGGAGCCTGTCCCCCAAACATATGAGTTTCAGAAGGGCCTGCTGACGTTTACTCCGGGCTGTGCTGAAGTTGGTCGTGAAGGTGTGTGGCTGACTGGATGAGTTGGTGGAAGCAGAGGAGGAGGAAGCCGAGTAGGAGCAGGACGCTACAGGAGACAAAGAATGATGCCCTGCGATCCTTTGTGGGCGGAAGGATGTGCGCCAAGAAACTCTCTGCCTGGGGCCCAGCCGCCACTACATTTACCCATTCTGCAGTTAGGGAGATATAGCGTCCCTGGCCGTGCTTACTGGTCCACGTGTCTGTGGTTAGGTGGACCTTGCCAAAGATGGCATTGCGCACTGCACACTTGATTTTATCGGATACTTGGTTGTGCAGGGAAGGAACGGCTGTCTTGGAGAAGTCGTGGCGGCTGGGAACAACATACTGTGGGACAGCAATGGACATAAGCTGTTTGAAGCTGTCTGTGTCCACCAGCCTAAATTGCAGCATTTAAAAGGCCAGTAGTTTAGAAATGCTGGCATTCAGGCCCAGGGCTCGAGGATGGCTAGGTGGGAATTTACGCTTTCTCTCCAAGGTTTGTGAGATGGAGAGCTGAACGCTGCCGAGTGACATGGTGGAGATGCTTGGTGACGCAGGTGGTGGTGTCGTGGCACATCCTCTGTTTGGTGGGCGGCAGGTGCCAACTTTCCTCCCGAGGCGAAGGAAGAGGCCGAGGCAGCAGCAGAAGAGGGAGCAGGCAGAGCCAGAGTGAGTTCCTTACTTTTAAGGTGTTTACTCCACTGCAGTTCATGATTTTGCATGTAGATGCCTGGTCATGCAGGTTGTGCTATAGTTCCGAACGTTAATGCCTCGCTTCAGGCTCTCATAGCACAGTGTGCAAACCACTCGGGTCTTGTCGTCAGCACATTGTTTAAAGAAGTACCATGCCAGGGAACTCCTTGAAGCTGCCTTTGGGGTGCTCGGTCCCTGGTGGCGGTGGCCATTAGCAGACGAACTCTCTTGGCGGCTGTTCTGCTTTTGCCCCCTGCTCCCTCTTTTGCTACGCTGTTGGCTCGGTCTCACCACTGCCTCTTCCTCTGAACTATGAAAGTCAGTGGCACGACCTTCATTCCATGTGGGGTCTAGGACCTCATCGTCCCCTGCATCGTCTTCCACACAGTCTTCCTCCCTGACCTCCTGTTCGGTCTGCACACTGCAGAAAGACGCAGCAGTTGGCACCTGTGTTTTGTCATCATCAGAGATGTGCGGACTCCGATAAGGTGGTATTCCCATGTCCTCATCATCAGGAAACATCAGTGGTTGTGCATCAGTGCATGCTATGTCTTCCACCACTGGGGAAGGGCTAGGTGGATTCCCTTGGGAAACCCTGCCAGCAGAGTCTTCAAACAGCATAAGAGACTGCTGTATAACTTGAAGCTCAGACAGTTTCCCAGATATGCATGGGGGTGATGTGACAGACTAATGGGCTTGGTTTTCAGGTGCCACCTGTGCGCTTTCTGCAGAAGACTGGGTGGGAGATAATGTTGTGAACGTGCTGGATCCACTGTCGGCAACCCAATTGACTAGCACCTGTACCTGCTCAGGCCTTACCATCCTTAGAACGGCATTGGGCCCCACAAAATATCGCTGTAAATTCTGGCGGGTACTGCAACCTGAGGTAGTTGGTTCACTTGGACGTGTGGCTGTGGCAGAATAGCCACGTCCTCTCCCAGCACCAGAGGGTACACTAACACCACCACGACCGGGTCCGCGTTCCTTACTAGATGTTTTCCTCATTGTTACCGTTCACCGAGCACCACAATAAGAAAAAAAAATATTTGGCTCAATGTATTGATTTCAAATTCAGGCCATTTTATACAGGTACCTAACACTATCTGCCTATTTATTTATGTAGCGTATTACACTAATCGAGGCACAGCAGTAACCACTGATTATGGGTAATATCTCTTTAAGGGCTAGTATTTAGGCCCTCGATGAAAGGTATCCTTTTATGGACACACTTACACTTGGAGATGCACAGTAGCGTTAGAAAAAATATGTAGGAATATGCCTTCAGCAATTGTTTTTGAACACTTTGTGTAATATACCCTTTAACTGACAGAAATACAATGGGAGATGCAGGGTGGCTTGAAGTTAATGAGGATGACCCTCTCAGCACTTGTATATGCACCTTGAGTGTAATATACCCTTTTACGGACAGATTAACACTTGGCCTGCAGCAGCTGGGACACCAGATTCAGGGTATTGCTATTTTGGCAATTGAATTTCACCCCAGAACAAAATATATGTTTTGGCGGACACTATTATACTTTGCCAGCCACAGCTGTGACACCAGATTTATGGTATTGCTATTTTTGCAATTGAATTTCACCCTAGAACAAAATGTAAGTTTTGGCAGACACTATTATACTTTGCCAGCCACTACTGGAACTCCAGATTCAGGGTATTGCTATTTTGGCAATTTAATTTCACCCCCGAACAAAATATACCCTTTTACGGACAGATTAACACTTGGCCTGCAACAGCTGGGACACCAGATTCAGGGTATTGCTATTTTGGTAATTGAATTTCACCACAGAACAAAATATATGTTTTGGCGGACAATATTATACTTTGCCAGCCACAGCTGTGACACCAGATTTATGGTATTGCTCTTTTGGCAATTTAATTTCACCCTAGAACAAAATGTATGTTTTGGCAGACACTATTATACTTTGCCAGCCACTACTGGAACTCCAGATTCAGGGTATTGCTATTTTGGCAATTTAATTTCACCCCCGAACAAAATATACCCTTTTACGGACAGATTAACACTTGGCCTGCAACAGCTAAGACACCAGATTCAGGGTATTGCTATTTTGGTAATTGAATTTCACCACAGAACAAAATATATGTTTTGGCGGACAATATTATACTTTGCCAGCCACAGCTGTGACACCAGATTTATGGTATTGCTCTTTTGGCAATTTAATTTCACCCCAGAACAAAATATATGTTTAGACGTACACTATTATACTTTGCCAGCCACTACTGGAACACAAGATTCAGGGTATTGCTATTTTAGCAATTGAATTTCACCCCAGATCAAAATATACCCTTTTACGGACAGATTAACACTTGGCCTGCAACAGCTGGGACACCAGATTCAGGGTATTGCTATTTTGGCAATTGAATTTCACCCCATAACAAAATATACCCTTTTACAGAAAGATTAACACTTGGCCTGCAACAGCTGGGACACCAGATTAAGGGTATTGCTATTTTGGCAATTGATTTTCACCCTAGAACAAAATATATGTTTTGTCGGACAATATTATAATTTGCCAGCCACAGCTGTGACACCAGATTTATGCTATTGCTATTTTGGCAATTGAATTTCACCCCAGATCAAAATATATGTTTTTGCGGACAATATTATACTTTGCCAGCCACAGCAGTGACACGAGATTTATGATATTGCTATTTTGGCAATTGAATTTCACCCTAGAACAAAATATATGTTTTGGCAGACACTATTATACTTTGCCAGCCACTACTGGTACTCCAGATTCAAAATATTGCTATTTTGGCAATTGAATTTCACCCCAGCACAAAATATACCCTTTTACAGACTGATTAACACTTGGCCTGCAACAGCTGGTACACCAGATTCAGGGTATTGCTATTTTGGCAATTGAATTTCACCCCAGAACAAAATATATGTTTTGGCGGACAATATTATACTTTGCCAGCCACAGCTGTGACACCAGATTTATGGTATTGCTATTTTGGCAATTGAATTTCACCCCAGAACAAAATATATGTTTTGGCGGACACTATTATACTTTGCCAGCCACAGCTGTGACACCAGATTTATGGCATTGCTATTTTGGCAATTGAATTTCACCTCAGAACAAAATATATGTTTTGGCGGACAATATTATACTTTGCCAGCCACAGCTGTGACACCAGATTTATGGCATTGCTATTTTGGCAATTGAATTTCACCCCAGAACAAAATATATGTTTTGGCGGACAATATTATACTTTGCCAGCCACAGCTGTGACACCAGATTTATGGTATTGCTATTTTGGCAATTGAATTTTACCCCAGAACAAAATATATGTTTTGGCGGACACTATTATACTTTGCCAGCCACTACTGGAACACCAGATTCAGGGTATTGCTATTTTGGCAATTGAATTTCACCCCAGAACAAAATATACAATTTTACGGACAGATTAACACTTGGCCTGCAACAGCTGGGACACCAGATTCAGGGTATTGCTATTTCGGCAATTTAATTTCACCCCATAACAAAATATTTGTTTTGGCAGACACTATTATACTTTGCCAGCCACTACTGGAACATCAGATTCAGGGTATTGCTATTTTGGCAATTGAATTTCACCCCAGAACAAAATATATGTTTTGGCGGACACTATTATACTTTGCCAGCCACAGCTGTGACACCAGATTTAGGGGATTGCTATTTTGGCAATTGGCTCTGTGCAGCCTAAAAACCAGTGAGCAATTAACTAGCAGAAGTTGAATCATTCACAGCTGTAGATCACTTCATTAGGTGCTAATGCTGACTTTTCCCTGCCTAATCTCCACCCTCATAGAAGTTGCGTCCTCTCCCTACACTAATCAGAGCAGTGTGACGTGCGGCGCTACGTGACTCCAGCTTAAATAGAGGCTGGGTCACATGCTGCACTTGGCCAATCACAGCCATGCCATTAGCAGGCATGGCTGTGACGGGCTCTTAGGGCAAGAAGTAAAACGGTAGCTGATTGGCTGCTGTGCAGCCCTTCAGAAAGCGGGAAGAAATCGACAAACAACGGACCCGAACCCGAACTTTTTTGAAAATGTCCGGGTTCGGGTCCGTGTCCCGAACACCCCAAAATTCGGTACGAACCCGAACTATGCTCGAACTGTTCACTCAACACTAGTGAACGGCAATGATTCGTCCACGAGGTGGATGATGATGAGACATAGTTGCCAATCACTAAGGTGGTGGTTAGGTCAAGTCAGGAGGATGAGCAGAGTGAGGAAGTGGAAGAGGAGGTGGTGGACGATGAGGTCACTGACCCAACATGGGAAGCTGAAAATCCGAGCGAGGACAGCAGTACAGAGGGGGAGGGATCCGCAGCACAGCAACAGTCTGGAAGAGGCAGTGGGGTTACAAAAGGGAGACGTCGGCCCTCACCAAACAGGCCCGCAACCGTTACGCTAAGCACCCTCATGTGTAAATCTACCTGGCCAAGGGGTAGGTATTCTACAGTATGGCGCTTTTTTGAGGAAAGCTCAGACGACAAAAAAGTGGTAGTTTGCAACCTGTGCTGTACCAAAATGAGCCGGGGCTTGAACACTAGCATCCTCACCACCACTAGCATGATCCGCCACATGGCTTTCAAGCACCCTAATAAGTGAACCGAATGCTTGGGTCCACACTCTGGGTCTGCGGATCCCACCACTGCCTCCTCTTCCCCTGTGTTACGCACTGATGGTTAATGCCCTGTCGAAGGCGCAAGCCCAGTTACCCCCTGCCCTGCACCTGGACCTTCTTATGAACCATCAGCAACAAAATCCACTTCCCTGTCCAAGTGCAGGGTCCAAATGTCGATAACATAGGCATTTGAACGCAAGCTCAAATACCCCACCACCACCCACAGGCCATAACACTAAATGCACAACTTTTGAAATTACTGGCCCTTGAAATGTTGCCATTTAGGATTGTGGACACTGAGGCCTTCCGCAGCCTTATGTTGGCGGCTGTCCCTCGGTACGCAGTCCCCAGCCGCCACTATTTTTCACCGTGTGCCGTGCCCGCCTTACACCAGCATGTGCCCCAGAACATCACTCATGCCCTGACCAACGCACTTACTTTAAAGGTGCACTTCACCATGTACACATGGACAAGTGCTGGTGGCCAGGGATGCTACATTTCCCTGACCGCACACTGGGTGAATGTTGTGGAGACTGGGAGTGGGTCGTACCCTGGGAAGGCACAGGTGCTACCCACGCCCAGGATTGCAGGCCCTACGTCCATCAGGGTCTCCACCAGCAGCTATGTTACTGGCTCCAACCCCCACTTCTCCTCCTCTGCCGCCTCCTCCTCCACTTCCACCTCTACTTCCATCTCCAACAGCAGTCAGCTATCAGTCGTTAGCTGTAAGCAGTGTAGTACTGCTGTGGGTAAGCCTCAACAGGCCGTGCTAAAGCTGATCTGCTTAGGGGACAAATTGCACACCGCTGCAGAGCTATGGCAGGGTATAAGGGACCAGACCGAGCTGTGGCTCTCGCCACTCATCCTACAAACAGGCATGGTTGTGCCTGACAATGGCCGTAACTTGGTGGCGGCTTTGTAGCTCGGCAACCTGACACATACTCGATGCCTAGCCCACGTCTTAAACTTAGTGGTTCAGCAGTTTATCAAAACCTACCCTAATTTGCATGAGCTACTAGTCAAGGCTCGCCGCTTGTGTGCTCATTTCCGAAAGTTGTCCACAGCTTCAGCCGGTCTGTCAACGCTGAAGAAGTGTTTGCGGTTTCCAGCTCACCGACGAGGAGTGGGAATTGATGTCAGACCTATGTGAGTTTTAAAAAATGTTGATGATACGCCTCCCACAGAGGACAGCTCGTCCTTACCTCTGTGCAGCCTGGCACACATCAGCGACTACATGCTGCAGTGCCTGCGCAACAACAGAAGTTTTGTCACCACGCCACAGCTAACTGCACCACCACTTGATACGGAACGTGTTAGCAGGAGGCAGCATTTCACTAACATGGTTGAACAGTACTTGTGCACACCCCTCCACGTACTGACTCATGGTTCGGCCCCATTCAACTTCTGGGTCTCCAAATTGTCCACATGGCCAGAGCTAGCCTTTTATGCCTTAGAGATGCTGGCCTGCCCAGCGGCCAGCATTTTGTCTGCAATGTGTATTCAGCACGGCAGGGGGCGTCATTACTGACAAACGCAGCCGCCTGTCCACAGCCAACGTGGACAAGCTGACGTTGATAAAAATGAACCAGGCATGGATCCCACAGGACCTGTCCATCCCTTGTGCAGAATAGACATTTACAACTGCCTCCCCCTCAACCATATATTCTTGTACTCCGGGGCACTTCTTTATTGAATCCTCTTTTCTTAATTTTACCATTATATTGCGGTGCAACCAAAAGTTAAATGAAACTCTCCTCCGTCTAGGTGCTAGGGGCCTAATTATCTGAATGTGGCCTGTTCCCGTGGTGGGTGACATGAAGCCTGATTCTCTGCTATGCGACCTCTGTCCTCTGTCTGGGTGCCATGGGCTAAATATCTCGAAGTGGCCTTCTCTATTGCTGTGTGACATGAAGCCTGATTCTCTGCTATGCGACCTCTCTCCTACGTCTGGGTGCCAGGGGCCAAATAATCGAAAAGTGGCCTTCTCCATTAGTGGGTGACATGACGCCTGATTCTCTGCTATGCAACCTCTGTCCTCTGTCTGTATGCTGGGGCCTAAATAAATGAAAGTGACCTTCTCCATTGGTGGGTGACTTGAAGCCTGATTCTCTGCTATGGGACCTCTCTCCAATTGATATTGCTTAATTTTGATTTATTTTATTTTATTTTAATTCATTACCCTATCCACATTTGTTTTCAGGGATTTACCTACATTTTGCTGCCTTTTGCAGCCTTCTAGCCCTTTCCTGGACTATTTTACAGCCTTTTTAGTGCCCAAAAGTTCGGGTCCCCATTGACTTCAATGGGATTTGTGTTCGGGATGAAGTTCTGTTCGAGTTCGGATCCTGAACCCAAACATTTTCGGGAAGTTCGGCCGAACTTCTTCAACTCGAAGATCCAGGTGTTCGCTCAACTCTATTCATGACCTCATTTTTACATCACTTCCGCTACTCACGCAACAAATACTCATTTCAATTAGAATCGCATTAGTAGAAATTGAACAGATGTTAAAGATTTTGACCAACAAAGCGCTATCATTGTAGAGAGATTTAAGGAGAAGGGATACTCTAAAGGGTTCCTAGAAAGAGAGGCAGAAGGGGTTAGAAATCAGAGAGGGATAATACAGAAACGGTCCGGAGAGACAAATAACAATACCCAACAGAATTTCAAATGTGCCTTCATCACAACATATTCAACATCATGCCCACAAATAAAAAAAGTGATTCACCAAAATTGGAGCATTTTGAAAAACAATGAAATATTGGGTCCCCTAATCCCAGATAGACCACCATTCATTTTCAGAAAAGCCCCTACCATTAGGAACAAAGTGGTATGGGGATGCATCCGAGAAAATAGGATTTCCACTGCTAATAACCAGTTTATGTGCTGCGGTTTTTGTGCTGGGTGCACAAACAGAGGAAAGGAAGATAAAAAGATTAGGAAGGTGAAGGAGATAGTTTCCACTACAACAGCTGTGAGGAGAAAAATTAAGGGAAATATGTCCTGCAAATCCAGTGGGGTAATATACGTACTGGAGTGCTCATGTAAGTTTCAGTTTGTGGGGCGCACCTTAAGAAAGTTGAAAACTAGGATAAATGAACATCTACGGAATATCAGAAAAGGTCTAGATACACACAGTGTTTCAGCGCATTTAAAAAAATATCACGGGGAGAACCCAGCTGGTTTGAAGTTTAGGGCTGTTGAAAAGTTCCATAACAATTGGAGAGGAGGGGACCCAGTGAAAAACATCAACAAAAGAGAGGCACAATGGATCCATGACCTGGGATCCCTGCAGCCCATGCGTCTGAGCATAGAGTGGGATTTAATGGCCGTCAGCATGGCATAAAGGTTAGGAGAAACCACAATATGATTAGGGAAGATTTTCTTGCCAGCGAGTATAGTCACTATTTCTCTTGCCGTTTCATTTGAATAGGGTGTGATTAAGTACCCAAGATGCACTTTTGAGTGATCACACGTACAGGAAAGAAAAAATCTTTGTTTAGTTTCTTTATATAGTAATTTTGTATATATATGTGATTTTAAATTGATAGCGAATGATATTATGGCTAATAGTTATTGTTTTATATACATTGTTTTATTATGCATGGATGTGACTAATGCCTTATTCACACGTCCGCAATTCTGTTCCGCATTTTGCGGAACGGAATTGCGGACCCATTTGTTTTAATGGTGACAGACGATGTCCCGGCCGGGTCCGCAATTGCGTTCGAAAAAAATAGAACATGTCCTATTCTTGTCCGCAATTGCGGACAAGAAAAGGCATTTTCTATGAGAGTGCCGGCGATGTGCGGTCCGAAAATTGAGGAACGCACATCGCCGATGTCCGTGTTTTGCGGATCCGCGGATCCGCAAAACACAACGGACATGTGAATAAGGCCTAACTCTAATTGAAATGAGTATTTGTTGCGTGAGTAGCGGAAGTGATGTAAAAATGAGGTCATGAACCCCTGAAGAAGCTATCGGCGAAACCTGGGTCGGGTAGGCAGTGATTTTACCTGCGTTTTTATGTATTGGACTGGTGACAAGCATCTTATCTTGTACAAGTACAATAAAGCACACTTTGTGATAAGCAGCTGGATGTACTACACTATGTCCGATCGTTTGCTTTAAAGGGAAAGGACGTATTGGAGCAACTGCAGTTTGGTTGGTGGGTACAAGACATCAGAAGTAGCAGTGGAGGACTGCTGTGATTATCCGGCGCTGTGTTCCCCACAAGTGGTCTCTGGATTGAAAACGCGGCCCCACCACCTTTATCTTTTATGTGTCATCAGAGAGGGTGTTCAGTGCAACGGGGGCCATAGTTACCCCAAGAAGAACTCGCTTGTCCACCCAAAATGTGGAGAGACTGACCTTTGTCAAGATGAATCAGGCATGGATCAGCCAGGATTTCCTTCCACCAATGCCTGATGCATCAGAATAGATCATCCATGCTGCCTCACCCAAACCTTGACAAAAGAGACCGGTTTCTTCTGGCTTCCTGCCTCAACTACTATTCTGATGCTGGCACCCACCTGAGGCCAAACATCTGCTGCCAAGTGCTCCTTCTTACACCCACCATCATCAGTGGGTACTGTTATTGCCACCCACCTCCACACTCTGTCATCATGCCACTTTGTGGCCACCTACTGATGCTGCTGCCGCCACCTCCACAGTCTGTCATTGTACCACTCTGTGGTCTCCTGATGCTGCCGCCTTCTCCAGACTCTGTCATTGTGCTACTCTATGACCTCCTGATGCTGCTGCTACCTCCACACTCTGTCATTGTACCAACCAGTGGTCGCCTCCTGATGCAGCTGCTGCCACCACATCTGCGGTCTGTCATTGTGCCATCATATGGCTTCCTCCTGATGTTGATGCCTCCATCTCCAGACTCTGTCATTGTGCCACTCTGTGACCTCCTGATGCTGCCGCCACCTCCAGACTCTGTCGTTGTGCCACTCTGTGACCTCCTGATGCTGACGCCACCTCCAGACTCTATCATTGTGCCACTCTGTGGTCTCCTGATGCTGCTGCCACCTTCAGACTCTGTCATTGTGCCGCTCTGTGGCCTCCTCATGCTGCTGCCACCTCCATGGTCTGTCATTGGGCCACTCTGTGGCCTCCTCATGCTTCTTTCACCTCACCACTATGTCATAGGGCCACTCTGTGGACTTCTCATGCTGTTCCCACCCTCCCTGCTACATGACTGGGCCACTATTTTGCCTGTTTGACTTGGCTGACATCATCATTTATTTGACCCTTTTTCTGATCTGTCAGAAGGAAGGAAAAATGAGATGCACAATGGATCCTCTCTGTCTAGCAGCTGTAAGGCCTGTATGATCCCATCAGAACTGGCTTGTGATTTGGTAGCCAAAAGCAGGAGTCGGCACAAAACACAGAAGACATGCAAATATTCCGTTCAGTGTCATCTCTTTTTTGGATCCGCTCCTGTTTTTTTTTTGCATTAGCAATACTGAGTAATTACTGACCAAATGCTAACCAAGTGAAAGCGGATGCTCCACAGACAAGATCCATTTTTTGGGGGGTTATTGTCATGCTGGATCAGAGAAAGGGCAAAATAATCAGTGAGCACGTCAACACAAACTTACTGCTGACACCCTCTCCACTCTGTCAGGGGGGGCTTTATTTTTAAAAGCGTTTAATAGAACAGGTTCTGTTTAAATCTATGTGGAATCAGATGACAATTGTCCTCGCAATTTATGCGATTCTCTTCTTCTTTGTGCGGTGACAAATTAGTTAGGATTGTAAGTATGAGCTTATACAGCTTTCTCAATGAGACCAATATAGGCTGGTATCATGGAAAATATGCATACTTTATTCAAACAACATACACTTATATAGGCAATGTGAGGTAGACAAAAAGGGTGGTCTTAAATGAAAGTTTATTGGCTCTTTGCCAAAATGGGAGTAGTTTACTAACTTTATCCCTAAGTTTATTGGCACATTCAAAAACTGCAACTTAACTCCCCCCTTTCCCCCCACCTTACTAATAGAAACAAAAGAATAACATGAGGCTCACCACATCTGATTAGCAGCCATCTAGTGGACAGAAAAGGGTAATACATTACATATAGAAACAATATCCTATCTCTCACAATTCCCTCCTTTTTGCGGTAAATAGATACAAGATGAATAAGCAAAGTGAGGTACTATCCCAACGCCCTAAACAGCGAAGAGCTGGACTTTCCTTATTGCTTTACCAGGTCCCCCCCAACTCCCTTTCAGGTTTGCTTTCATCTTATTCTATTTATTTCGCAACTATAAACAAGGTTTCATTTGTTTTAGGATGGAATCGCGTTCCTCAAAGAGGTTTTCATAATAATCTTCGGATTTGACAGAATCACAATGCATGTACATGGTGTTTGCGGGCATGGTCGAATTAAACATTTTAAAAACAATTTTCTTAAAACAAGGAACCACACAACACCCTATTAATGCCAATACCAAAAATACTACAGCTAGAGTAACTAACAGATTAGAAAACACACTAGACCAGTTCCCAAACCACTGTTCTAGCCAAGAAGTAAACGGGTTATTGATTCCAGAATTTTCCGCCAGTTCGTTCGATAAAGCCGTCAGTGCTTTCAAAGCCTTGGCGATGCTTCCGTCAGGGGCAGTGTTGTTCGGGATGAAGGTGCAGCAGGAACTTCCAATCATCTTGCAGACTCCTCCTTTTTCCGCCAAGATCATGTCGAGGGCCAGTCGGTTCTGCCACGCCATCACCGATGAAGAGCTCAGTTGTTCCTCTATTCCTTTCACCGCATCTCGGGTATAGTTCACGAATCTCTATTGATTATATTACAAATAGTTAATCCAGTCTACATTTTTGTTAATGCCAATCATGGGAAAAAACCTGCAGCTATCTGGTTTCTAGCCTTGATATCATCCGGAACTCCTCTAGGGACTCCTATAGCATCTATATAAACATGAGAATCAAAAGATGTAGAGAGTGGCCTACTTAGCCTTGACCGGACATTGGTTTGCTATTGACTTGATCCCACTCAAGAGGCAAAAGTAGAACAAATGGAATTAGCACCTTAATCAGGGTACATTGGCCAATCCATTCGTATCCTGGGTCGGAGCTTCAAATCTCCACACAACCACCAGATATCAGAGTGTTGATAATTTTGGTGGATAAACCATTTGTCAGGGTAAGCGTCAGAGTCACTACTTGTCTCATTCAGATAGATGTTATGGAAACAATATCCTGGAGGGAAAACACCAAGTTGTACGATTAAAACAGGTATAATTTCCAGGGTATGGCGTTATACCGAAACCCATATGGTCTTTATCATGAACTATATGATAGAGTAATTCTAATGTCCTGCAGCGGGAGGTGTCATTACTAGGAATCGTTTTAGTGTACATCTTAAGGATGCACTTGAAACCCTCAGGATCTGTAATCTCATTCAACGGGAAAGGTACTGTACCCAAATGAGGTCGAGCTGCAGCACAGGCTATGCAGTTGGATCACTTCTGGAAAAGAACCGTATAGCAGATCCACTCTATCCATACATTTGTATCTGAAAACCCTTTCTCTAAAGCCATTTTGTCAATCGTGGGTGAAGATGTAGGAGATACAAATGCAACTACACTATGATTCTACTGTATTAGTATTGCTCTAAATAGGGCATCTGGGGTTTCATCTGACTGTGCCTTTCCCCCTGTACAATATAAAATGAACAGTAAGGCATGCAAAATCATTACGGCCCTTGCAGTCATTCCGGTACTTGAGGTTCTGGTACTTTTTTGCAGTGTGATGCGTGGACCCAATTAGGTTTTCCTTCCAACTTGACAGCAATGGCGGTGGTTAACAGTACTTGATGTGGACCCTCAAACTGTGGTTCTAGGACTTTCTGCACGTGTCGTTTTACCACTACCCAATCTCCTGGTTGTAGAGAATGAGTTGCCTCTATGCTGTCTGGATCTGGAAGAGAAGCAAAAACTTGGGAATACACATTAGACAATCTGTTTGTAAGACAAATAACGTACTTTGAAAGACTACTATGCTGGATCTGGAGTTGTTGTGGAAAATAGAGTCCTAATCTAGGGGCATTGCCAAAGAGTACTTCATATGGACTCAGGCCTGTCTTTCGGTTAGGGGTATACCGGATGGAAAAGAGTGCCAGGGGTAGACACTCTGTCCATCGCTTATTCAGTTCAGCCATGGCCTTCTGTATTTCTGATTTAATTGTGCCGTTGAGTCGCTCTACTCTACCGCTGCTTTCTGGGTGATATGCAGTATGGAAAGCTTGTTCAATACCCAGGGCCACCATAATTTCCCGCATGACCTCCCCTGTAAAGTGAGAACCTTGGTCACTCTCAATTGTCTCTGGGACCCCATACCGGCAAATTATCTAATTCAGAAGTTTCTTGGCTGTGTTTTGTGCAGTGGCCTTGGCCACAGGATAGGCTTCTGGCCACCCTGAAAACAGATCTACACATACCAAGACATATTCTAGGGTCCCAACTTTGGGTAGTTGGATGTAATCTATTTGCAGTCTTTGGAAGGGGAAATCGGGCCTGGGAGTGTGCCTCAAAGGTGTTTTTACTGTCCTTCCTATGTTGTGATGGGCACAAATCATACAAGCCTGAGTGAATTTGGCTGCAGCTACAGTGAATCCTTGGGCATACCAGTAGTTATGAACAAGAGCAGTCATCGCAGTTTTGGAGAGGTGAGTATTCCCATGAGTGGCCTGAGCTGTAACTGGGAACAAGGCACGGGGCAAACACAACTTTCCTCTTAATTCCCATGTTCCTTTTGGGGTAATCACAGCTCTTTTCTCTATCCATACTGCCTTTACCTCTTTGGTTGCTCTAAATCTGGGTTTCCTAAGAGAGTATCTACCACGTGATCAAACCCTGCTGTCTCTTGAGACATTAATTGGAGACAGTCGTGTTCATCTTCTGCGTCAGGAAGATACTCAGCTAGATGACTCATACTACTACTCCCTCCAGAGGCAGCAGAGTAGCTGGATTCAAAGTAGTGCACCTTTTGATGGTGACATTTGGTGGCATAAGTAGTGCACATTCTAGTCTAAGGTGTCTGGCGGTAGACAGGTATTTTGGCTGTACTTGTGTGAGAATGGCCGAGATGTCATGAGGGACAAAAACAGTGATCGGATAATTCAGCACAATCTCAGAACTTTTGTCAAGCATGAGTTGTACAGCCACTACTGCACGAACACAAAATGGCGCTCCTCTAGCCATTGGATCAAGTCTGGCAGAGTAATACGCCACTGGACGCTGTTGGCCAGCCCTAGCTTGTGAAATGGAGTCTGAAATCTTTATCGTAGTCTGGTAGACCCAATGCTGGTGTGGAACTGATGACTAGATTTAATGTATGGAAGCTCTCCACGGCATCATCTGTCAATGAAAAAGAAAAAGAGGTGAGACAATCATACAAAGGTTGCATAAGAGCAGAGGCATTCCTGATCCAAGGCCTACAATATGAGACTAGGCCCAAATAAATTCTCAGAGCTCCACAGTAGTAGGCAGAGAAATTTGTTGGATTGCAGTTATACGGTCTGGGGTGAGATGCTTAATTCCAGCAAATATGCAGTGCCCTAGAAAGGTGACAGTGGTGCAACAAAATTGAAGCTTCTTACGAGAAGCTTTACAACCATTTGCAGCCAGGAAAGTGAGAAGAGACACCGAGGCTTGTTTACACACCTCCTCTGTAGGGCAGCAAAGAAGTAAGTCGTCTATATACTGAAGTAAGACAACTCCTTCAGATGGAATGGGCCAATCCAGTAAAACTTGGGCTAAGGCAGTACTGTACATACTGGGGGAATTATGTGCACCTTGTGGTAAGAACGTCCAGGTGTATTGCTTCCTGTCATGACTAAAAGCAAAAAGATATCTGCAATCCAGATGTAATGGAACTGGGAAAAATGCATTTGCAAGATCCACCACAGTGAAATGAGTTGCATTGTTGGGAATCTATGCCAACAATGTATGTGGGTTAGGTACCACAGGGGTATTAAAAACTGTAGCCTCATTAACAGCCCTAAGATCATGTACCATTCTATACTGCACTGGTTGACCCTTTTCCCCCCTTTTCTTAATGGGGTACAAGGGAGTGTTACATGGAGAGGTGGTTTCAATTAGTACCCCATTATCAACAAAATCACGTACTATTTAGCTGATAGCATCAGTCTGTTGTATACTCAAGGGATACTGCGCCTTTCGAGGTAATGGAGCACCAGGTTTACGTTCTATCATTATTGGAGGGACAGATAAACGGCCAACATCTGTGGGTCAGGAGGCCAACAGATGTGCAGGTACTTGTTGCAGCAGAAGGAACACGCCCTCTTCAGAGAGTGTAGACACGTACATGTGGAATGGATTATAGTCACAGGCTGCTAAGAGGCATATATCCTCTTCACCTAGTTTGCCTTGTAACTTCACAGTACCATCAGGAAGATATGTTATCTGCACATATATTCTCTGCAGCAGATCTGCTCCTAACAAATTAACAGGGGCGGTGTCACTTACTAGGAGACGACTGAGCATTTGTTGGTTTGGGGCAAATGCAATTTGTATTGGCTTTGTGAGAGGAGTAGGAACCTCATTACCATCTACTCCTACACATGGAATACTATACTTAGATATGAGGGATCGTTTTACATGTTTGCTGTGGATAACGGTTTTGGCTGCTTGTCACCGCCGGTTCTGCGAGACGGTCGGTCAGAGGTTCCTCCCTGTCTTGTGTATGACATTCTTTGTTTTGGTTTCACTTTGCTCAGTTCCTTTCTCTCCCTCAGCTGCCTCTTATCTTGATTAATTGGCTTGCTTTATATTCCCTCCAATACTGCTTCTCCTTGTGGTTTATATTACTTCCTGGATGAAGTGTGTGCTGCTGGAGGCTGCAGTTGTTTTGCTCTAAGATAAGTGCATTCCGTTTACTTTGTGTTTTGTTTGCTGGCTTGATTCTAGGTGACCTTGACTCCCTTCGTATTCTGTGCAGGGAGCCGGTGGCCGTTCCCCTCACAACTATAGGGAATTCAGGTGTCACTCAGTTATAGGTACGAGGGCATGTATTTGTATTGTACCACCGGGACCTGTACATGTGCATAGCAGTTAGGGAGAGTTCTTAGGGATTTATAGGGCCCTCCTATATTTTCCTTAGTTTGGGATCAAGCCAGTCTGTCGTTATTTATCAGTTCCTGCGAACTGTTCTCCATCCTTGACACTGCTCCAGTGTCAATCAAAAAAGGGGATAGGCTCCCCCCCCACTGATTGCCAAGGAGACAACGGGGGCAGGCCCTAAGGATTGCATATGTAATAGGGGCACAGCATTTGACTCTGGATTGCCAACTCCCTATGGGCGTTGTTCTTGAGGGGGCTTATGATTCTCCTCCTCTTCCTCCTCCCATGGGCGAGGAAATCGGCAACTTCGTGCAAAGTGCCCCACCCTGCCACATCTATAACATCTTATGTAATATTGTGATTTCCCTCCCCCTTTTTGGGGAGAGGACTGGTAAGCAGCCACGCCCGTTTTTGGTCTTTTGTTTAACTCAGCTTCTGCACCATTTGCTACTTGCAACAAAATGGAGGGCAGTATAGTTCTCCATTCAGGCCTAGCTAATACCAGACCCTTGTGAATGCTTTCCCTGAGACCATCCACAAAAGCAGCACTCAAAATTCTCCCATGCATGTCTGAGGTGTGCTCAAAGCCCAAATCCACCCATCTTTGCTGGAGTGAAATATTCCACACTCTCTGTTCTGTCCTGATGCATATCAGACAATGTAACAGACTGATCACCTAAACGCTTTCTCCCCCATTCCGTGAGTTTTACTATGTATTGCTCATGAGACAACAAAAAAGTATCAACTCCCTCACAAGATTCCACCGCAGAAGCTATGATATGAGAAAAAGAATCACCAGCTTTACACTGAACTAAATCTTCCAAATCCTGCCAACAACATGAGAAAGATTTCCGTATCTTCACTAACTCCCTACAAAACGGCATGGGTAAGTCCTCTGGATTGGGGATCCTACTCATCATGGCCAGCATCTCACTAGGGGACCAAGGGTGATACACAGGCTCATCAGGGCCATCATGTGGACCCCTGAGAGGAGCCGCTCCAAGGGTTATGTGCCTAGGCGTACGATAGGGTATATAAGGCTGGACTGGGGAAACCGGGGACAACAGACTTCGTGCATCAAAGAATGATGCTGGAAACCCCACATTTTCTTGGGATTGAAATCCACTCATGTCTGGATTGGAACTTAAAGTGGGTGTAGCCCTAGATTGAGTAGATTGGTCAATGGTATTTCCAGTAGTTATCATAGGGGCAAGCACTGCAGGCACATTTTTAACTGGTGGGACATACAATTGGGAAGGGTTGTTTGCAGACATCACTGGATATAATCCAGTGCTGGGGGCTATGCTAGGAAATGTGCCCTGCCTTTGAGATCTACAGATCTCACATATGTTACTAGTTTCAGCATTCCTGTGCCTACAAACACACTCCCATCCCCCATATGGTGGGGGTTGGTTTCTTGTAGAGGGAGCTTCGGGGCATGGGGAAGGGATGGAAGGAGCAGGAAGCGCAATAGGAGGTGTTCCTGCAGTGGAACATATTTCAGAGGGGGATGGTAAGGAAGAAGAAATAGGGAGGGTTGACTTAGAAGTAGAAGAAGAAGATGAAGAAGAAGATGAAGAAGAAGGGGATGGGTGCCACATGGCAAACTATCTTGTTCTTTGTTCACTACCACATCCAAATCCTCCATTTTACAATAGAAATATTGTCCCTTTCTCTCAACTTCTTTCAACTTTCCATCCATCACATGAGTGGACAACTTCCACCATAACTCTGCTTGTACCAATCTATTATTATCTCTCAACCAACCTCCCTTTTCCTGCAATAACTTCTTCCATAATTTTTCATTTAATCTATCTGTTTCTGGCATACCAATTTCATGCATGAACGATTTTAACTTATTGACTGAAACTTTCCCTTCTCTCGCTCTGATCAGCTGAGCTGCTGTTAACATTTCCTCATTTTGTCCTGCAACATTAGAATTTCCCATTTTTCCTAACTTCTTCCTAACGGAAGAATCCACCAAAACTGTTTAACCTAGATTCTTCCTGACCGGGAAAACCACAAAACAAAAAAAAAAGTTTTAACCTAGATACTTCCTAATTGGGGAAACCACAAAACAAAAAAAATAACAAAAAAAAACTCATCCAATTAGGGGAAACTCAAACCTATATTATCTAGATTCATCCAATTAGGGGAACTCAAAAACGACATCATCTAGATTCTTCTGATTAGGGAATACAATCTCACACTACCAAAAACTTGTCAGAGTCTGGCTGGGATCCAATTCTACGTCATAGGATATGCATCAGCTGTCTAACAACTTCCGTTCTGCTCAGTTTCAGCACATTTTACCACACAAAGAAGGAATATTCAAATAGGATCTTTTGTTCTAAAGGACAGATCAACTATAATTTGAACACTTCTATCGTGATAACACTAATTCAACTCTTGAGAATTAACTTGGGGAAAAGATTCAGAGGAGGTGTAAGAATTAAAGCTTCTTACCTTTTGTTTGCTGCAGCTTGTGACCTCGTCTGATAATTTTGGCCAAGTTCTCTCCTGACGTTTGAATGGGAAATTACGCAAGCTGTCTGCCCCACGTTGGGCGCCAATAATTGTCGTCGCAATTTATGCAATTCTCTTCTTCTTTGTGCGGTGCCAAATTAGTTAGGATGTAAGTATGAGCTACAGCTTTCTCAATGAGACCAATACAGGCTGGTATCATTGGAAAATATGCATACTTTATTCAAACAACATACACTTATATAGGCAATGTGAGGTAGACAAATGAAAGTTTATTGGCTCTTTGCCAAAATGGGAGTAGTTTATTGGCACATTCAAAAACTGCAACTTAACTCCCCCCTTTCTCCCCACCCTACTAATTGAAACAAAAAATAACATGAGGCTCACCACATCTGATTAGCAGCCATCTAGTGGACAGAAAAGGGTAATTCATTACATATAAAAACAATACCCTATCTCTCACACGATGGTGTGAAAGAAGTGCGCTTCTTCTTGTCACTAACATTGACCTGTAAGGCTGAGTTCATACTTGAGTTATATGGTCAGTTTTGGCTCTGTGACTGCCCAAAATAAGTGTGCAGTGATACTAAGAGTGACACCTGACATCTGCATCATACGGACTCACAGTATTATTTCACTACCAAAGCAGACTCCATTCCTATGTGTGTTGCTGCAAGGCACACTGTTCTACACCACTATAAAGGCTCTCAGCAGCCAGGAAATAGCCGTTTTTTAACGTGATTCACAGCGAATATATTCGGTTTGAATCTAATGTTTCCTGAAAAATTCTGTAAATCGGCGAACTGAATTTTTCAAAAACTCGCTCTATCTAATTATTATTTTCAGATGCCACAATCAGCGATTAACGCGGCATCTGTGGGGTACAATGATGGGGAGTGGCGCAATCGCAGCTCCCTGTCATAGCACCGACTACTTACAAAGAAATGCACATTATGATGAATTTTCCATACTTTGCGCATCTCTAAATATGACAAGTTCCTCTTGAATATGGTACTACTGCATATTTTGCCCTATAAGTAGCTCTTATATGGGAGGATACTGTTTACTGTTATATTATCATGTGCATGAGACCAAAGACCTTTTCAATATGGTAAAATAAGTGAATATCTTGAGGTAAATTAATTAATTAATAAATTAATCAATACAAGATCTCTGAATTATTATTCATCTGTGACAGCCACAAATCTATTCTTGAAATTATATAGATCGATAATTAAAAATATTATTAATAATGTTAAAAATATTAACACTGCAAACAGTGAAAAAAAAAATACACAAATCACAGAAATAACTATGGAATATAAGATAGACTTGGGCATTATTATTCCATAGTATAATACTACAGGACAGTGGCTTTAGTTTGGCATCATTTATTTCCTTTTTTCACCTAAACTTATGTATTATTTTCCAATTGTCATTCAAAAGAGTATTTCTTCAGGGAGGAACAAAAATATAAAAAAACAAACGAACTGGGACAAAGTCCTCAAATATAAAAATACAGCCACAAATTGGGATATTTTTAAAAGCATCCTAAAATCTAATTGTGAGAGGTACATACCTTATGGGAACAAAAGATTAAGGAACAAGAAAAAACAATGTGGATAAATAGAAATGTAAAGAAAGCAATAAATGACAAAAATAAAGCATTTAAATCACTAAAACAGGAGCGCAACAAGGAAGCACTGGAAAACTATAAGGAAAAAAATCAAATATGTAAAAATCAAATAAAAGCAGCCAAACTAGAGACCGAGAGATTAATTGCCAAAGCAACTAAAACTAACCTTAAAATGTTCTTCAATTATATAAATGGTGAAAAGTATAAATCTGAAGGTGTCGGAAGAGTAATGAGGAGGGAGTTGCAGACAGCGATGAGGAGAAAGCAAAGCTTTTTCTCCACTGTATTTACTTAGGAAAATATAGCTACTAGAGAGGGGTCGTTGATCCAGGGAGTTATTCTGACTGCCTGATTGGAGTCGGGAGGAATTTTTTCCCCCTTAAGTGGGGAAAATTGGCTTCTACCTCACAGGTTGTTTTTTTTTTTTTTGCCTTCCTCTGGATCAACTTGCAGGATAACAGGCTGAACTGGATGGACAGATGTCTTTTTTTCGTCCTTATAAACTATGTTACTATGTATTGATTTTAGCCTCAGCTCAATATCAACCATAATTATTCTAATTTTCTTATTAACAGGAAGATTAATTCTGCTGATCTTATCAATCCAAGGATCAGTTTACCTTTTTTCCATGTTTCTGTAAATTAATTTGCTAATTCCTGACAGTATTCAATGTTCACCTCATATATGAAAAAAATATACTGCAGAAGGGGCCATACTATAAAAAAAAAAAGGTTCTAACAAGCTCATTATTAGTATTAGTGTAAATAATAATAGCGTTCCCAATGATGGGAATTTCCATCTGTAAACTTATGGCATATCCACAGACTATTATATAAATGTCCAAAAGGCACAGGTTCCTCCTCTGGGACTCGCTCCATTTTCAAGCAGTACCTAATTTATTTTGCCATGAATGAAGGGTTGGATGCATATGTTAAGCTTTTTCCATTCAACTTCCATAGGATTTCCCAAAAACAGCAGAGTATGCGCCATTAATGGAGGAGTGAGATGGAATCCTATTCTTGAGTTAAGCGCAGGTCCCAGAGGTGGGACCTGCATATATGACATATTTTATGAATGTGCTATAATGGGCCAGATAGGACAGCCCCTTTAAGCACAATGTCCCACCACAGACACATCTTACTAACAATTTCAATTAGTTGCTCTAGGTTACATTTGTATGGGGAACAGGAAGCATAGATCCACTTCAGATTTTTATGCATTGACAGCATGAGCTGTGCTGCTGCAAGACAATTTCTGGCTTCTTTTTTGTTTTTACTAAAATCAATCTTACCAATGTGATAAGTGTTTTTTTTAGATGTATATTATGTATAGCCTGGCTACAAGATTAGATATGGCTGGGCATGGAGGTGTGCAACTTCTGTATAGTATCCTGCACCACATTTGACCACAGATTTTGTAGCTGGACCTGTAGTTCCTGAACACTCATAGATTGGTGAAGCTGTCATCCAAACTGGTCCCATATAGTGTTGGGCGAGCATGCTTGGCTGAACACCTTTTTTACTCGAACATTGCTGTGTTCGGCCGAACATCGCGGGTGCTCGAGCTCGATGCTCGAGTCTCTGCCCAGCACGTTTGTGGGATGCTATGCAGCCAATAAACATCCTGGGAAGTACTGCCACTCACTGTAATGCAGTAGCCATGTTGGTTACTGGCTTTACAGTGAAAGGTTGGCTGGAACGCGTCATCAGGTACTATATAGCTATATAGATGAAATGTAGTTAAGCTCAGACTTAGTCAGGGCGAGCTGCAGCAGAAGGGACAGGTAGTGTAGGAAGAGAAATATATGAATATATATATATATATATATATATATATTTTTTTTTTTTTTTATTTATTTATATATTTATTTATTTTGTAAGCCATTTTGAGTGTTGAAAGGTGTCAGAGACCCAACAGTCTCTTTAAGGACTATTGTTAAATTTGGCTGCTAAATATATTAGCTCAACATGCACTAAATTGCGTGCAATTGTTTGGCTGCTGGTGACATCAGCGACATTAACTGCTCAACATCTCCTGCATAATGTTAACCGCTGGTGACAGCAGCGACATTACCTGAGCAAGATCTCCTGTATATCGTTTGTGCATCCCAAATAGCTATGACATTCCCTGTAATTTTTTATTAGCCGCTGGAGACAGCAGAAAAATGACCTGCGCTACATCTCCTGTATAACCTTAGCCATTGAAGACAGCAGTGACATTACCTGCGCTACATCTCCTGTATGACGTTTTCGCTTTCCAAATAGCTATGACATTCCCTGTAATTTTTTATTAGCCACTGGAGACAGCAGCAAAATTACCTGCACTACATCTCCTGTATAACGTTAGCCGCTGGTGACAGCAGCGACATTACCTGCTCAAAATCTCCTGTATAATGTTAGCCGCTGGTGACAGCAGCGACATTACGTGCGCACATCTCCTATATAATGTTTGCACATTCAAAAAAGCTATGAAATTCTGTGTAATTTTTTATTTGCCACTGGTGACAGCAGGGACATTACCTGCGCTACATCTCCTGTATAACCTTAGCCATTGAAGACAGCAGTGACATTACCTGCGCTAGATCTCCTGTATAATGTTTACACATTCAAAAAAACTGTGACATTCAGTGTAATTTTTCTTAGCTGCTGGTGACAGCAGCGACATTACCTATGCTACATCTCCTGTATGACGTTTGCTCTTCCCAAATAACTATGCCATTCCCTGTAATTTTTTATTAGCCGCTGGAGACAGCAGCAAAATTACCTGCACTACATCTCCTGTATAATGTTTGCGCATCCCAAATAGCTGTGACATTCCTTGTAATTTTTTATTAACCGCTGCAAACAGCAGCGACATTACTTTAGCTACATCTCCTGCATAACGTTTGCACATCCCAAATAGCTGTGACATTCACTGTAATTTTTTCTTCGCCGCTGGTGAAAGTAGCGATATTACCGGCGCTACATCTCCTACATAATGTTTGCACATCCCAAGTAGCTGTGACATTCACTGTCATGTATTTGCACATACACTTACAAAACCTGCGCTACTGTACGTGTTACCTACTTGCAAGAATATATACCATTTAATATGATGAAGGCGAGAAGTAAGGGACGGGGAAGTGGCAGTGCTGCTGATGGTGCACCCAGAGTGCCTGCTGCCAGAGCACAAGAAACACACTCATCCACGATACCTAGCTTCATGTCCCAGTTTGCAGGGCGGCACAGGACACCACTCTCGAAGTCACACCAGTGCGACCAGGTGTTCGGTTGGATTTCAGCAGATAATGCTTCCAGTCGGTTAAGCACCACCGTGTCTTCCACAAAGTCCAGTCTCTTTAGCCAAGAGTCTGGTCAACAGAATCCTCACACTGATCCTCCTTCCTCCCAACAAGGAGAGTCTTGGCAAACAAGTGATACCACACTCGGATGGTCAGATCAGCAGCAGGCCCTCGCCCCTAATGTTTTAGATGGTCAGATCAGCATAAGGCACTCACCCCTAATGTTTTAGAGTGTCAGTTCAGCAGCAGACCCTCACCCCTAATGTTTTAGAGGGTTACTAGCAGGCCTTCGCCCATAATGTTTTACAGTGTCAGATCAGCAGCAGGTTCTTGCCCCTAATGTTTTAGATGGTCAGATCAGCAGCAGGCATTCACCCCTAATGTTTTAGAGGGTCACCAGCAGGCCATCAATCATAATTTTTCAAGGGTGTGTATGATGCCCTTCCTTTATGTGTAGCAAAGCGTGTATTGGAGTGCCGGTTCCTTGTAATTTTTGGCAGCCCTTTCACTTAGTGCATAGGCTTTATGAGTGTAGGAGTCCAACTACCTGAACAATTTTACCACAATGTGAATGAGGCCCTCCTTTTTATGATTTACAGGTTGTTTTGAAGTGCCTCTTGCTTGTAATTTTTGGCAGCACTTGCACTTTATATACAAGTAAATATACAAGAAAGAATGTTTCCTAACAATTTTTCCTCTAAAATCGATTTTATCTTTAGTTTTGTGCATATTATTGTCAGTCTGTAAAAGTGTCGTACTACGCGGACAACATCTTTCCCAGCAGCGACCTGGGAGTACAAAATGCATCCAGACATCCTCCCCATGCTGTTCCCGAACCATTTCAGTGGTGTTTCCATCAATTTCTGACCTTTTCCTGTGAACCAGACACCCTCCCCTCTTCAGAGCAGGGGGTGCCTGGTTTAATGCTATGGTTCCCCCATTGACTTCCCTTGTGCTTGGGTGCTCTGTAGAGCACCTGAGCATCCCAAAGTGTTCTCCTCGACCACCTGAGCTTGATCAACACTAATCCCATAAATTCTAATTTGGCAATAAATTTTGCAACCAGACAGGTCAACGAATTGTTGAAATCTGGTAGAGACATTCCTGTGAAACACTTTCTGCTGTAGGTGAGTATTATCCTCCTAAAAAAATACCAAATGGAAGCCCTGGCATGAGAGGCAACATGGCCACAAGAAGTCCTGCCTATATTGCTGAGCTGTTTGGGTCTCTTGTATCACTACTGTGGGTGATCGATTGTTATATGTCATGGATCCCCAGATCATCACAGCAGCAGTTGGGGCAGTGTGTCGCTCACAGCATAGGCAATTTTGAAGCACTCACCCCGAGGCCTCCATACTCAGACCCGACCGTCATCAGATCACAAACATAACCTTTTGCTAAAGAGTAGTGTTGAGCGAAGCGTGCTTAGGATCAAAGATCCAAAGTCGCCAAGTTTAAAACTTGAAATACTGTACAGAGACCCGTGGTACCTTGGTACCAAAGCTGACTTTGGATTGCAGTTTAACACGTTTTTCAAGTTGTAGAATCGAATGCCAAAGTTCTTCATCAAAGTCTTGTGAGGTTTCGGGTCTCAGTACAACATTCAAATGAAGTTTTGAATGAAGTGACTTCAGATCTATCATCCGAAGCTCGCTTCCCTCATGCTTACTAAAGATGATACTGTTCCAGTCTGTAGCAGTCCAGGTTTAGTATTTACGACACCACTGCAAATGAAGGTGAAGATTACTGTCCATTAATGGAAGGAAACCTAATAGGCATGTTTATGTCAAATTTTCTTCCCCTAAATGCTTGGAAATGGCCCAGGCAGGGACAGGGGTGTATAATGAAGATGCTATCAGTGTTTGGATGGTAGCTATGTTGATAATGTGTTCCAGACTTATCAACTGTATACTTTTAAAGAAAAGTGAAAAAAGTCACAACTTTAATCCAATATGGGGGGTGGCATGCAAAAAAATTAATTAGCATTAATAAAAGTGTTAAGATTCTGACTGTTCTTCATGATGAATTCACCCCTCCCCACACACACACATATTTATTAGTAAGATAAATGCTATGGCTGATTTCACATCACCTTTTATATTTCCATTCTTCTAATCTATCAGAAAAACGGACAAATAAACAAAAAAATGTATCTTTTATTTTAAACATCAGAAGAACAGAAAAATAAAAAGTGATGTGAACCTGGCCAAATGCTGTACAGCTTTCTGACCTGACGAGGCATCGAGAAGCACTACTGTGTTGACATGTGCAACTCCCCTTCCTCTCAGTCAAGCTGAGGCAAATAGAGAGCCCACCCATCAACCATCAAGAATTTAGGTGCAGCAGCGGAGAAGGATGAAGTAGCAAACGCATCAGAGTGAGAAATTTTCAATACATAACACATACAAGCGCTGTCAATTTTTTTTTGAGAAAAAAGTCCTTCTGGAGACAATTTCAACTGAACAATTAATGGTCCCCTTACCATATGAATACCCAACCAATATAGTCTTAGATGTATTAATTAAATATATAGATTTGTCCTTTCTTACCATTTGACTTGATAAGACATGCCCTCATATGTGTCTCACAAGATAACTAGCCTTTCAAAGCAACAGGGTTTTATGATGTTATGTTCCATGGTGTTTATACAATGCATCTACATGCGCGACTGCCTACAGGTTGTGTCGTGAATAGTAGCCTGTCAAAGGCTTTGGTAGCATGTCACAATATTGTATAGAATTGGTTTAATGACAAATTGGAGTAAGGTAAGGGTGGACATACGGTATATATAATTCTGCCGCAGTATCTCATGCTTGGTTTCTGGTTATGGAATTACAGTGATTCTCAAAAAATTATTAAGAAACTGTAAAAAAAAAAAATAGCTAGACAGATTTTATCTGATCCAAAGTAAAGAGCTTGTTCCACCTCCAGTGTGAAAAGGTTAATAAAGCGGAGGTTAAGGGACAAAGAACTTCTTAAATTATTTATATTTGAAAGGACATTTTTATTTGTTTGTGCCAAGACATTCTTCATCTTCACTCCTGGGTTGCTTTCATCCTCTCCTTAGTGTCTCCTGAACAGCAAAGCCTTTAATATGTCATACCGTTATTATCACTGACAAGCAGGATATTGCCCTTTTTTAAGCCGTCTGATGTCAGTAAATATCACTACAAGAAATGATTTGATCACTCACCTTCAAAGAACACTCCAGCGTTTTGAATTATTAACATTAATAATTCTGCAAGAATTTTGTACATAAGCCCATCAGGGTCTCCAGTTAAATAATAAAGAGCTATCTATATGGGCTGACACTTGGAATACAAGGTAAGATTCAGTAGAGAAATTAATCTTAATAACTCACTGACCAACTCTATATCCAGACCTTGTTCTGTAATGTTGTATTATGAAGACAATTAAGAGAAACTAAAATAAATAGTACTCATTTGACATTCTCATTCTACACATTCAAAAATTGAACATATAAATTTATTGTAACAAAATGGTCAAGCTACGGATAACAAATTATATTATAGAAGAAAATTCATATTAAAAGGTAAATAGGAATTCTTAATAGGGAATGAACAAAATATTGGATTTATCACTTATGCTGTTCAAAGGCATTTGTCAGCAGATTTGTACCTATGAAACTGGCTGATCTGTTGCATGTGTGCTTGGCAGCTGAAGGCATTTGTGTTGGTCCCATCTTCATATGTGCCTGCATTGCTAGAAAAAATGCTAATAATATATGAAAATGAGCCCCTAGGAGCAATGAGGGTGTTGACATTACTCCTAGAGGCTCTGATCTCTCTGCAACTGCTGTACACTCTGCTCTGTGATTAAAAGGTCCAGGTGTTATCACATTTTCACTGCCTGGCTTGTCAAAGTGCAGAAGGCATTGCAATTGCAGAGAGGGCTGATACATTCTAGGTATAACAGCAATGCCCCCATTGCTCCTAGAGGCTCATTTGCATATATCATTTTTTTCTTTGCAATGCGGGCACATATGAAGATATATGGGACCAACACAAATGCCTTCAGCTGCCAATAGGACATGCAACAGGTCAGCCAGTTTCAGAGGTACAAATCTGCCAACAGATGCCCCTTAACCAGCTTTCAATACCTTGTATACTATACAATTTTATTTAAAATGATGTTTTTTTGATTATGGTGAATAAAACATACAGGGCTTGTCTCTTTTATACCCTATTAGAGAATTGTGAATTAAAAGAGACATTTACTGTACCTTCAACTATTAGCAAGAGTCTTGCTCTGGAAGACCAAGCAAATCCATGTATTTCATGAACAGCTCTTTGATTTCAATGAGCTGTAGATCTAATGGATTTGAAAGTTTTTTTTTTTCCTATGATGGTGCTGTAGTAGAAACATCTGAGACTCTTCTAACCAAAATTGGATGTCCATAGCAGTCATTTCTTTTTAAATCATTGTAAAGCTTCCTTTAGACGTCTGGAACCACAAAGACAATGGTACTATAAAATGTCAGGTATTGTGATACTGTAACATCAATTCTATCATGTGTTTAAAAAAAAAAGAAATTAGAAAAGTATTTCCTGTTAAGGAAAGTGGGCAGAGACATGGAAAATGATAATAAATATGCCCCTCTTTTTGGATTATGCATTTGAAATTACTGGTTTGTAACACATATCCGGCTGATTCCAAAACTATTTCAGTTTTCCACCTGCCTCCCACTGTTTCCTTTTTACTAACAGGCTTGGCCACAGGCTGTGGCCTGCTTCTCGGCTTCTCCTCTGCCTACAGGGCACACACACACTCTCTCCGGCTCCTAACGGGCTAGCTCGTGCACACCCTAATCTTCAACAGCCAAATGATGGCAACTGTGGGATTCCTATGTGGGAAGGTGCCTGAGCAAAAGGTTGCCGAGCTTGTTAGTTCCCTGCAAAGGTGCCATAGTTTTGTTTGTCTGCCCATCTACTGACTACTTCCTGTTTTCCAGATATGACATTTCTTTGCCTTGCCTGACCTTTGTATTGACCCTGAGCTTCCTGCCCTTACCTTGAAATGTTTATCAGACTGTATGTTTTCTGCGTGCCTTAACCTTGGCTGGTCCCTGACTACAATTTTTCCTGACCATTCAGTGCTCTACACTGGTGTCTTTTGTCCCCCGTGGTCAGCTGTCAATCACACAGAGACTATTACAGGCTTTTTGTGGCCTGGTAGTTCCCTGCAGTGAAGTCCAGCTCCCTGAACATGGCTTAAATAGTGAAAACCCGGGGACCACCAGGATAACACCTTTAGGAGTAGCCCAATGCCAAATCTGTTGGTTGACACACTGGTTACACATCTACTGCCACAACAACTTACCAGTGCAAGACATAAGATCATATTTCATTGTCCTGTTTCTCAAGACCAGACCTGGAAAAAGAGTTTATGCGGTAAATATGTCCACTGAGAGTTTTTCTGTAAGGTTTTGTGTGCATTCCTGGGCAGATCATGTGTGGGACTTAACAAGTCCAGTAAATCTGAATTTAGATTTTGGGAGGTACAGTATGTAGGGTTTGAGGGATACCTTGTAAAGTTTAATTTTATATTTACGTTTGAAATAATAACATATTGGGTCAGATTTATCATTAGGATACACTACTGTGTGTTTGTGACTTTTTCAATGTCCCACTTGCACAAAAATGCCTTGTTACTTTCCTGAAGAGGAGGTGTGGTGAGGGTGGGGAGGGGGTTGGGCTGGAGGCCCTCCCACATTTATCATCTAAGCCAGCTTTCTGGAGTAGAAGAACACTGAAATCTACACCATTCCCTGTTTCAAACTGCTGGATGCTGCACCTAATTTATGATAAGGTGTACGCCTTGTAATTAATTAAGTAAAGCATCTAGCAGCATGCCCGGGTTTCGTAGCTGCCAGGCTCTGATAAATTTCCCCCATAGTGTCCAGATTTTGGAGACTCAATGGAAAAAATAATTTTTAACGTTGCTGTGATGCATGTCCTCACATTTGCAGAGCAATTTTTTACCCCTTAGAATGGGGTTATTAATAAGTTAAGCTACTAGAAAAAGTCCTATATTAATATAAGAAAAAAACTGTTTACACTCAAAACTTAAAATCTACCCTACCAAAAGTAGAATTCACACTCTCATCTTATATTCATGATTTATTTTTTAGAAACACAGAGATTTAACACCTAATCAGCAGTCGAATTTCGAGAAACATAATTAGGATAAAGAAAACTTTCTTTGAGCTCACTGAATGAAAAATCTCAAAATTGCAGCTCTTTTGCAGACTGCAGCAGGTTTTCCTCTACATTATTCTACGCAGTTAGCTTCCTAAAAAGTAAATTTTTGCAACTACTGAGTAATTGGTAAGTTTTTTTAGAAAAAAAAATTCTCTGTGATTTAAGGTATCTGGGCAATTGTATTTAACCCCTTAATAAAATATAGAAATTTCTTTCCTGAGTTTCTAGGGGTGACAATTAGCACAGCCAAGCCCCTGATGTAGGATATAGCAAAAAAAAAAAAACTAGTATTGATGGATTGATGGACTTGGTGGCAGCTTCTTCTGGCGCACCACAAGTCACAAAATGGCCGCCGATCAACCCAGAAAATAAGTGACAGAAAAACGCTCTGTGCAGCCTAAAAACCAGCGAGCAAGTAACTAGCAGAAGTTCAATGATTCTCAGCTGTAAATTGATCCGTTCATTAGGTGCTGTTGCTAACTTTAACCTGCCTAATCTCGCCCTGACAGAAGCTGCGTCCTCTCCCTACACTAATCAGAGCAGTGTGACGTGCGGCGCTATGTGACTCCAGCTTAAATAGAGGCTGGGTCACATGCTGCACTTGGCCAATCACAGCCATGCCATTAGTAGGCATGGCTGTGATGGGCTCTTAGGGCAAGAAGTAAAACGCTAGCTGATTGGCTGCTGTGCAGCCCTTCAGAAAGCGGGAAGTAATCGACGAACACCGAACCCGAACCCGAACTTTTTCGAAAATGTCCGGGTTCGGGTCCGGGTCCCGGACACCCCAAAATTCGGTACGAACCCGAACTATTCTCGAACTGTTCGCTCAACACTAGTAGTTAAACATTTTCAAGTTTTGCTTAATAGATGATTACCCTATTACATGATATGACCATTAGTGTTGAGAAAATCGAAGCATCAAGGTTGAATTTGATCTGAAGCTTAGTGAATATTTTGATTTGCAATGAATCCGAATTTACTCGCACTCCGTGGTAATTAATCTTATTTTTCCAAAATAGCTGCTACCTGTATTACAAAGTGAAAGTAAGAAGCCCAGGAACATGAGATCACTCATAATGCCATGCAGACAGACAATCAGCAGCTAGCCATTGCCTGTGATGCTACAGCCCTTTTAAAAGCCTCATCCTGCACTGTGTGGTCTGTCATTTCATTGTGAGCTGAGCATAGGAAGAGACATGACAAGCACTAGAGATAGTGTTGCTGCTAAAGGCTTATAATTATGGAATATTTAATAGGGTGAGTGCAGGGACAATGTTGGGAGATCATAGGGAGAGTTTTTAAACACTGCAAGGAGAACTTAGAGAGGCTGCATGGAACTGTAATCTGAAGTTGAAGGGATCCATAGGAGGAAGTGCAGTTTGCATCAATCCCTGTGTAGGGCACAGTGCTGTCTAATTAAACAGTTTCCTCCTTGTTTAATAAATATGCAATTCTATTATGCCTTGATTCTGAAATGGGGGTGAATAAGCTTTCTAATTTTAGTGTTATTGGGGTGTCCACCTTGTTTAGTAGATAACTGATTCTATTACACTTTGATTTCTCAAGTTGGGGCCAATAATCTTTCTAATTTATCTGTTATGGGAGTGTCCAGCTTGTTTAATAGATAAGCAATTCTATTACGCCTTGATTCTCAAATTGGGGTGAATAACCTGTACAATTTTACTGTTATTCGGGTATCCACTTTGTTTAATAGCTAAGCAATTCTGTTAGGCCTCGACAATCAAATTAGGGCGAATAAAGTGTCTAATTTTACTGTTATTGGGGTGCCCACCTTGATAAATAGATAAGCAATTCTATAGGCATTGATTATCAAATTGGGGTGAATAAGCTGTCTAGTTCTACTGTCATTGGTTAACCACCTTGTTTAATAGCTAAACAATTCTATAAGGCCTTGATTCTCAAATTGGGGTCAATAGGCTTTCTAATTTTACTGTTATAGAGTTCTCCATCAGTTCTTTAACAGATAAGCAATTCCATTAGGCCTTGATTCTCAAATATGGGTGAATAATCTGTCTTGTTCTACTATTAGTGGGATGTCCACATGGACATTGAATAACTTATTTTAGATATACATTTAGTGTTATAGTACAGTATGTCCAACAGACAGTTACCAGAGACCTCCAAAGGATCGGGCAGTTGCAAAAATGACAGTGACAAAAATGTTGCTGGAGCATGGCAGAAGTAGCAGCAGAAGAAATGGGGGTGTTAGCAGCAGCCGCAGCAACAGGCCAAAGCTGCCACTCTCATCCAGCGGTAGTGTATTGACGACCAATCCTGCTGTCCTGGAATGGTTGACTCAGTCATTAACATCATCTCAACTGACATCAGACTCTTGAACAATCTCTGTGCCCTTATCTGTTCTGAAACTACCTCTTTACTTCGCTAATCCTTCTGCCAGGAAAGTAATGCTCTGCTCTTTTTTTCAGTGAGGAAGATATTATTGAGGACAGTTGGCAGCTACTGGCCAGGCCTGATTTGGAGGAGCGATCCACTGTTTCCTCCTGTAGGCATGCAAATAGTGATGATGACATTCGCATGTTGCCAGTGGTCAGGGACGTGGCCATGAGATTGGTGAGGGTGACATAAGTGCTGAGCAGACAGTAGTAGATGATGATGTAGCTGATTGCTCATGGGAGTCAGGTGAAGAGGGGGCTTTATCATCATCATCAGGGGGTGAGGGTGGAAGCTTGCCTGTGAGACAGAGGCAGGGAGGCAGCATGAGGGTGAAACTGCAGGGTGTCAGCAGTGTGTAATCTGGAGCAAAACGTGCCCAGGCAGTGGCAGGCAGTCAGCATGGAGTTGTGGGAATTTTTCATCAAGTTTCTTGAGGATATCAGCATAGACATATATAGGATCTGTGGGCAGAAGGTGAAGCACAGCCAGGGTGCCAATGTTGGCACCATGGCCCTGCGTTAACACATGGAGTATCAATATAAAGAGGCCTACGAAAACCATGGTGCTAATGTAGTGGTACAGCCTAGCGTATCTCCCAGCGGCCTGAAGCCCTCTTCCATCAGTCAAGGCTCAACCACCTCAGTAGAATGAAGCTGTGTTTCCTGCCCATCATCTACTGGTCCTGATGCTACTCCTTCTACTCTCTGTCGCGTGTTTTGGCAGCAATCGATCACCAAGGTGATTTCAAAGAAACAGTATGCGTGCACTTCTAATGGCATTGAAGCTGAATGTGCTCCTGGCCAAGTTGCTGGTACTACAGTCCCTCCCTTTCCATGTGGGTGACTCTGCACATTTCAGAGAACAGATGGCTTGTGCTGAGCCAAGGTGGAGAGTCCAAAGTCATCACAACAATTCTAAAACAGCTGTACCAGCCCTGCATATGTACGGATAGCAGAAAAGTAGGCCAGTCCTTGAGCCTGCCCGTTTCTTGTACAGTTCATGGCAGCATCGATGTGTGGAGCTATAACTATGGTCAAGGACAATATATGTCCTTTATGGCCCACTAGGTAAATGTGGTTCCTGCCCAGGCACACCAGCAACTTGGTCAGGTGATGGCAATAATGCCTCCATGTTCTCATGCTGTGATTCCTGCACCAATGTTCTCCTCCACCTTGTCCTCAGCCTCCACAGTAAGCACAGTTCTGAGTGGTTCTCCAGCATGCCACCTATGCAGAGCACAGCGGTGTCTCGCTGCTCTGCCCCATGCCTGCCCGAGTGAATGGAGTTACACCAGGGAGGAACTGCTCTACGTGCTTCATCAAGAAATCAATTTCTGTCTGTCTCTTCACCAAAATCGAAGAAGAAGACCGGCACTTGCTGATATCAATACAATCTTTTTTATTTTCTGTCACTCAGAGGACAAGTTAACGTGACGCGTTTCGACTCGACCTGAGTCTTTGTCAAACCAGTGGACTACGGGATGAATGATAGAAAATAAAGAAAATTGTAGCCAGTATTAGTGATGAGCGGCAGGTGCCATATTCGATTTCGACGAAATTCGCGAATATTCGATGGAATATTCGTTTCATATTCGTCCAAATCGAATATTTGTCATTATTCTAGGTATCGCGATTAATATGCGATTTAAATAATCGCGTATTGCGATTGTAAGTTAAGGCTACTTTCCTATTGGTTTGATATCTAGAATTAGCGAAGATGACGAATGTATTCGTCATATTCCTCAAAACGAAGATAACAAAATATTCTCCATCTTCGTCAACTTCGCTAATTCTAGCAATCAAATAGGAAAGTTGACTATAGAGACAGCTGTGTTTAATTCGCTATGTGATTATATTATTATTATTTTTTTTTTTTAAATAGAATAATTATAATAATTATCAAGTATTATAATCATTCTATTTATTTTAAAAAAAGCAAAGTAATATAATCGCAAAGCGAATTAAACACAGCTGTCTCTATAGTCAACCTTCGAATTATCGAAGTTGACGAATATGGAGCAAAAACGAAGATGGAGAATACTTCGTTATCTTCGTTTTGAGGAATATGACGAATACATTCGTTATATTCGCTAATTCTACCAAGCCAACCATAGTAAACCAGGTCTAAGTTGAAATCGCAATGCGATTAATTCAAGTTATATTATTCGCATTGCGATTTGAACTTAGAGCTGGGTTTCTAATGGGTCAGCTTGCTAGAATTAACGAAGTTAAAGAATATGGAATATAGCAGTGCTAAGTTATAATCGCAATGCGATTAATATAACTTGAATTAATCGCATTGCGATTTCAACTTAATTCTCACATCCAACAGTACATTCTAGTATGGAGGTGTTCCCATGGTGATGGGGACACTCAATCAGTAGAGATGACGCGAACATAAAATTTTCCGTTCGCCAGCGGCAAACGCAAATTTACGCAAATGTTCCCGAACGGGCGAACAGGGCGAACCGCCATAGACTTCAATAGACAGTCGAATTTTAAAACCCACAGGGACTCTTTCTGGCCACAATAGTGATGGAAAAGTTGTTTCAACGGAACTAACACCTGAACTGTGGCATGCCGGAGGGGGATCCATGGCAAAACTCCCATGGAAAATTACGTAGTTTACAATGTAATGTTATAATGTTAACCTAAAATCAAATATTTTCCATTTATAGCCATATTTTTAATTTTTTTTTTGGTGACATTAATTACCAAAACGTGAATTTTAAAAGTTTTGGATTACATGTATACATGTTGGACAAGGTCTATGATCTGAGCTGGTCTTAACACGCGTGCTGCTAAGAGCGCCACAGTCCGCAGTATTCGGTTTGAATTGTCGCACACACATGACCACCGGCTCAAGAAAATAGTCATAGTGAATAAGTGGTCCGACCATAAGGGGCGCCATGTCTATTACCCTGTTTCCATGTAACAGAGGCTGCTGTATGCATTGGTAATGAATTATTACTTTGGCCCAGACTAAATTGTCCGTACTGTAATCCCATTGGTAACAATAAAACAAAACACAATAAATTTGATAGTTCAATAAAATTTACTAAAACAATTTTTAAATAAAGATAAATATTAATTAACATAAATAACATAAATTAAAAAAAAAGTAAAAAAAAATTATGGTAGGCTCTTCATTTTTTTCTGCTCTTGGAGCAGTTCTTCAAGGGCCTTTTGGTTGGCCTCCTCCATCAGGCTGAGCTGGTGGGATAGACTAAGCTTCTGCTCCCTTATCTTTCGCATCTGCAGCGCCCTGAAGTGCCTCATCCATTCGCGCTGCTCCCGCTGCACTTTTTTAATTTTTTTTTATCATGTTGTTGTGAGCTGTAAAAGTAAAGGAAATAAAACATTTTATGTACTTTAAAAGACAATCATTGATTGATGTATAAATCAGATGATATATATTGGTTTAGTTAGGATTAAGAATAGTTCTTTTGACTTTCGGGTTATGGACTTAGTAGTTACGTTTTTATGTAGATTAATTACTTCATAGTGTTCATGTTTTATATTACTGTTGTGTGTTTGTTGCCTGTTTTATAGTTTTTTCAGCATTTTTTAGATTAATATTGTTTTGTGCACTTTAGTCTAAAAAATTTTTTATATATTGGATGCTCTTAATCTTAATTAAATTGTATGCCTCATTGAGATACTTTACGTAAATCAGTACACCAGTAACATTAGCTTGCTGTAAAAAATGTTTTTTACATAGATTTAATTAGGGTCCGGGTTTTTTGGACTGACAGATATAGTTGCACAGGTCACTCCTGTGCTCCATCAAGCGTTTTTATAAAGTGGGGATTAAAAATGCTGTTCTTTTCAAGTGTGGACAGGAGCTGTGAAATGAACCTGCAGAGAAATGAGCATGGTCTCTGACAGACCCTAAAGAGTGGTGATATACTAATCTTTTTGTTACAATGCTTGGAGTGAACGCAAAGTGTGGGACTCTAGGTTATGCAATATCTGAAGTCTGAATAAAAATTACAAGTTGAACTTGTTTTTAATTGTTTGCTTTAGTAAAATCTGCCTGTGGTCAAGACTAAACTGACACCTGTTTGTGTGTGGGGACAATGAATAAATTAAAACATCAACAGCATATATTTACCCTCCTAGCGGGGGGTGTTCACGACCTCGTCTTCTTCCTCCTCATCTTCCTCCTCGACCTCATCTGCATCAGGTGGGCTATGGGCCTGATGTCCTGATGGTCCTGCCTGTTCCTGCTCCTCAATGTCCTCATCCTCTGGCATCTCCTCCTCTTCCACCACCACTCTCTTTTTTGAACGCTTAGCGCATATTTTCGGAAGAGGAGCATCTGTAATTAACAAATTTTCCAAAAATATAACTAAACACATAAATAACAATAGGTGTGTGATAGAAAATTAATGTAAGCATCGTACCTGGACAAAATTTGTCTCTGACCTCAGTGATCAGAACCATATTATAGTGTTTCAGGTCAGACCACTTCTTTAAAATGGCATTCTTGGCATGCTTGCTTGCCATGTTGATGCCACAGATGGTACCCTAGTCGCCGCACTATGGTCATATCCCTTCTGCAACATATGCTGCAAGATAACAATTATAGGATGTAATCCCAAAGTTGTAAAATACAATTATTAGTAATTACAGTCATCTCAACCATCCAAAATAAAATTTAATATTGAAAGGCTAAAAGAGTAGATATTTATATAGTTCCCTATGGGACTATATGAAAGTAAAATTTAAAAATGTTTTATATTCAAGGCAAATATAAGAACTAAACTCCACAGTGTCCGCCCCTTTAACAGTGACTTTCAACAATGGCCACCCCTTAAACAGTGACTTTGAGAGTGGCCGCCCCTTAACAGTGACTTGAACTGTGGCCGCCCCTTTAACAGTGACTTGAACGGTGGCCGCACCCTTAACAGTCACTTTGACAGTGGTCGCCCCTAACAATGTCTTTGACAGTGGCTGCCCCCTTAACAGTCACTTTGACAGTGGCCGCCCCCTTAACAGTGACTTTGACAGTGGCCGCCCCCTTAACAGTGACTTTGACAGTGGCCGCCCCTTAACAGTGACTTTGACAGTGGCAGCCCCTTTAACAGTGACTTTGACAGTGGCCGCCCCTTAACAGTGACTTTGACAGTGGTCGCCCTTTAACAGTGACTTTGACAGTGGCCGCCCCTTTAACAGTGACTTTGACAGTAGCCGCCCCTTTAACAGTGATTTTGACAGTGGCCGCCCCTTAACAGTGACTTTGACAGTGACCGCCCCTTAACAGTCAGTTTGACCTGTATGGCAGTTAGGAGTTCAGTGAAGGCTGCAGCCTTGTTGCTATTATGGCTAATATGAATGATAAATAATTAGAAATGACATCCCTGTATGACATACTTGTTAGTTATAATTACTTCCAGAGATCAAGAATTCCAGCTCTTCTGACTTGAAATTACTTTTTGCCAATTCTCAAGTTATTTGAAAAATTTCTCTCGAATGTGTGTCTTCCAGTCTCCACTCTCTTTGCGAATTGCGATCCAAAGGCACGCACGTACAGACGCACGCACACGATTATTTAAATGACGTATTATCGCGATAGCAAATATAACAGTAAAGTGGACTGTACAGGCAGGCAAAGTTCTAAGTTGTATTCGAGTACGAATTAAACTTAATTCTATTACAACCGATAGGGTGAGTTAACTAAAAGTTGTAATTGCAAAGCGATAATACTTAAAATTATTAATCGCATTGCGAATCCAACTTCTATTTTTTACGATTCAGAGATATAGCACTGTATTTGTTACGTGACCATCAGCACGGAAGTCAGCAGAAGCGGCAACGGGCACTGACTGGAGCAGCCAGGAATCCTCAGGACAGGTAAGAACTACTTTTGGGAAGTGGGAAAGAAAAAAATATAACAATAAAAAAAAAAACGAATATTCAAAATAGCGAATTTATAGCACTATATTCGAAATATTCACGAATTAGCAAAGTGCTGATATTCGCTAAAAAAATGTGTTATTCGAAAATTTGCGCTCAACACTAGCCAGCATCTCCTATTTGCAAGTTTGATTCCTATGAGCACATAAAAATAGGAAATATTTTGGCTTATTCCAAGCATTTCTCAAGCCATAATACCATAGTGAATCCACCAGTTTAAATACATACACAGAAAAGGGTTATACTAGATAATGCACCAGTCAACAATGTGCATATACTTTAGAGCCATCTTACGGTATCACTAATCGCAAATGCATAATGTGGATTGAAATTCTCTCCTTTCACACAACAGCATCTTACATGACGCACTGTGTTGTGCTCTTGGACAGCTGGGCAGCAAGATGACCGCATCAGTGTTTCCTTAGCGTCTCCATTCTCCATCTGTGCATGTCCCATTGCATCATATCCCTTATCCCGTCTATAAGGAACTGCGCATATCTTGTGACGTCATTTTCACAAATCTTTTCACAAAGCAGAGCCAACGTCCGGCCTCCTATCTCTCCCAGACAGCTAGACATCTGGTTGGCAAACATGCAATATTATGTTTCCCTGCAGTCAAATTTGCAGGAGAAATAAAATGCTGACAGCAACTACAAAACATGTTCATGTGGTACATTAGGCAATGCTGTAATTTAACACTTTGCATTTGTGAATTCAGGTTTTATAACATTGACTGTTGTGTAGTAAGGGTTACACTTATTAGATTGCACTAGTAGTCATTGCAGTGGAAGATGTGCATTGAATTTATGGTCAAATGTGATTTTTGTAATATGATATTTGACACCTTGAAAGTGAATAAAAAATAGAAAATTAAATTAAATAAAAGTTCATGAGAACAGGAGAGGAAATATCTAATTTTATATCACCATTTACTTGTCATTTAGATGGTTGTCATTTAAATTGCAAGTGGATGTGCCATTTGAAATAATCACTTTGCTTGTGGCAAATGTCATTTATTGCTATATCTAAATTAATCCTTTGACATACAATTAGCAAAAAATGAAGATGGATGTTCCGCGGTACAAATGAAATTTCCATATAAAGCACATATTTTCCCCCCTCCTTGTTGGATGTTGCTTCTTTGCCAATCATTTTCAATTAAACTTTGCTTTTATACTGTTGCATGTTAACTATCATGTTCATAATTTGGAGAAAGCCTCTGGCATGGTATACATTCAATATCATTTTTTTATGTTGAATGAGTGAAGTCATTAGTCTAAAACAAGGCATGCCAGCAAATGATCAACTCACTGCAAGATATAAAGGGCTTGTTTATCTCACTTTTAGTGGATGACAATACTTTGAAAAAGTTAATTAAATGTTATTGTCACATTGTACATTTGCAAAAACAAAAATGGTCAAAAGGAATATAAAGACAAGACTTAATTAAGCTTAGCTTCCTTTGCATAATATGTTGGTCTTTGTCTGGTCATGTCCACAGAACAAAGGCCAACATTTACTAAAACTATCTAGAAGTAAGATAGCATACATTTACAGTCGTGGCCTAAAGTTTTGAGACACATATATTGGTTTTCACAAATTTTGCTGATGCAGTGTTTTTAGATATTTTTGTCAGATGTTTTTATGGTATACAGAATACCAAACTAAGACTAATGTTGACCCTTATGCCCAGACTACAGTGTGTATAAGCAATACATATAGCGGCAGAGATAAAGGGGCCAACAATTGAAACCATAAAGGAGTACCCGCTCCCATAACAAACAAAAACCTACAAAAACTGAAGCGTACAGGTACAGTAACAAAATATATATTTTATTGAATCAAGTAAATACAAACATAAAAACATTGTGTTTAAAAAGTAGCAGCAAGAAAAACCACCATCCCAGTGGTAGACTACATGAAAATGATAGTATAAAGGTACACTTATGTCAAGAGTATAACTATGGCAGAGTCTCAGGATACTATATGACCAAATATAAGTATGTGGGTCAGTTAAACCACTGCCACAACTGGCGACAATGGTGTTTAATTGTGAGCATCACGCAATTCAGTGAAGCGCAACAACAGAATATAACCTATGGTAAACCGTTGACCCTAGAAAGTAACAAAATGATGGTCATGATCACCGTATACAGGGAGACTCACCCAAATGTAGTATATCCAAACCGGGATGGCGTTACCCCAACATACATTTCGGCGTGCCTTCGTCAGACCCCCTGATGAAGGCACGCCGAAACGCGCTTTGGGGTAACGCCATTTTAATTTTTTTATTTTTAAAAACTTTTTTTTTACACTTTTTTATAGTTCCCATAGGGAACTATAACATGCTATCATTAGATTGCTATTATCATAGACTCCAATGCACTTGACCACACCAGGATTGACCACTCCATCTGAGGAGTTAAATGTCCGCGATCGGCATTACTGCCAGTTGCGGATATGAGCCGCAGGTGTCTGCTATAAGAAGCAGGCTGCCACCCGCAGCTATGGCTCATGCCTCGCTGAGGAGCGGGCGCCATCTTTAAAGACCATGCCCGATTATGTACATGTACGTCATAGGGTATGAACGGGTTAATGCGTAACAATATCCTGTTTGCCGTTGAGGTTGGTGATTGACATTGCATACTGTTATTTAGTCTATGATCTACAAGTACACCCAAATCCTTCTTTACAAGTGGCTCCTCTGCAGTCCAATCCCTGTATTTCCTGCAGAATGTCAGTCTGTCCTTGTTTTTCTTGGTTAGAAGTGGCTTATTTGAAGCCCTTCTTGACACCAGGCCATCCTCCAAAAGCCTTCACTTCACTGTGCTTGCAGTTGATGTGACATCCCTGCTGCAGCTCGGTAAACAAATTCTGGCTAGGAGAACCAGAGGGGGATGTGGGATCTGCCAGGTAAGTCATGATCACTTTCATTTATTGCAGGTAGATCACCTGTGTTGTCTGGTTTTCTCCTAAAGCTGGACCAACCCCTAATATGAGTAAAAACCTTACATACGTATCATAGATTTCAACAGGTTTCTATTTTTCAGTGTTATAGATAGAGATGAGCGAATTTCTCAAAAATTCGATTCGGGTGGTTCGCTGAATTTTCCGAAAAAATTACTTTGATCCGAATTTATTCGCAGCAAATCACATTAAAAAATGGCTATTTCCGAGCAGCAGAGAGCCTTAATAGGGGTGTTAGAACACTGTGCCTTGCAGTAACACGCATAGAGAGTGTGCTTTGGTAGTAAAATCAGTATGACATGCAGATGACAGGCGTCACTATTAGAATCAGTGTCACGGGGCCAAAACTGTCCAAATAACTCAAGTATGAACTCAGCATTAGAGGTCGATGTTAGCATCAAGAAGAAGTGCTCTCCTTTTACACGATCGTCAGCTGATTCCATATAGATGTCTACAGAACTTGTTATATTAAATGCTCTTACAAGTAGAGCCCCCCCCCCCCCATTAACAGTGCAGACCACCTAAACAATGTTGTATTTATTAGTTTAGATAGAGCCCTCTATGGCCATGTGGTAATTGAACATAGCAAGGCAACGTCAAAAGCACCACACGAGCATGTTGTTTTGCTGTGCCCTGCGGTCGCGGGGAGCCCACAGGACACAAGGAGCTCACACAGAGGCCTAAGGGAAAACACAGAGCTGACAGTGGGAACTCACAGGTCAGTGACCATCAGTACTTGAGGGCAGTGCAGGGCTGCTACAATGAGAGTGTGACCCCAGCAGCCTTGCGCCCCCTCCTCCACAGACTTTGCTGCATGCTTCTTACTAGATGGACTAGGTGCTTTAATAGGAAGGTCCTGGGAGCTCCAGCAGTCCGGCAGCTGAGGTCAGAGCCTGTGGGTCAGATGCAGCAGAAGGCCTAGTCACCCAGTCTGATGTTTGGGCATAGCAGCCTAGAGCAAGTGAAGACAAAGGCTGGGGGAGGGCTATGTGTCCTGAGCCCAAACACAGAACGTCCTTATGCTGGCCTGTCACAGAGCTCTGGTGAGACTGGGGGGGGGGGATACTTAGCTATCTAACAGCAGAGGGGACCCTGCACTGCATGCATGGCTTTATGGGTGATCCCACCTTCCCAGAGTTCCTTTCTCCATGTCCTCACATGTGCAGCAGCCATTTTAGAAAAAAATGTGATTCGTTACCACGAATCCTGAGGAAATTCGTATTCGGTGCGAATTGAACAATTCCTGAAATTCGGATCGAATTCCACTTTGTCAGCTTCGATTCGCTCATCTCTAGTTATAGATTGAAAAAAATATATATATTTCGCTATTTTCACATTTTACTGAGCGGTCACCATTGCTGATACTTCCTGTTTTATAGAGTTAACTTTTCAGCTTGTGTTGTGTACACTGGAGGCAGGGTCAGTAGTTTCATTATCAACAGAGAGTAAGATGAAGGTCACACATCTTTTATACATCTAGAGGCAGATAACACAGGAGATGCACCTCAACTCCTGCCTGCACAGGGACCTTTAGAAATAACACAGAGCATGCCAACAACACTACCCAATAGAAATCTAAAGGATATTTTCTGACACAGTTTTTAGAGATGAGTGAAGTTTGGAAAAATTATATTTGGCTGCTTTGCCAAATTTCAACAAGAAGTTACGCTTATCAGGTTCGCCTCAGATTGGCATTTTTTCTTCAATCAAGATGGAAGCGGACTGCCTCTCCACGAGTAAGTGGATAAGGTGAATATAATTTTTTTATGTTCAGCCACCATTTTAGGAAAAGTTGACTCTTTACCATGAATCACTCATAAATTCAGCTATGTGACAAATAAAAATTTTTCCTGAAATTTGGATTGAAGTCCACTTTAAATACTTGGATTCACTCTAATAGTTTTCATATATCCATGTGCCTTCTATGAAGCAAATATTTGCAGCTGCCATTGCAACAGATGTGGTAATATTACAGCCCCTGTAATAATGTGAATCATATTGAATATGAGATAAACGATCAGTGCATATTTTTAATCATAAAAAGCGATCCATTCCCTTTCTGATGTATTCCCTCATAAAATAGGTTTTTGCTTTGTTGAGAAAGCCATGACCAGTACACATCATATTAAATGGATCTAATAATGCCAGTGTTAGCAATGCATTTTATTTCTTATAAAATACCTATATAAGTATAAAATAATGGTGCTGTAAATCTGGCATTAGTAACATGTACTAAAGTTAATAGACCATTAGATGTACATCATCACACTATGTATCATCCATTTCATTTACATGCCAAAACAAGATATCCTGCTCATGTAATTCTCATTTCACCGCTGTCCATCTGTCACATACTGTGATGTTCTTTATTGTTCCTCCATAGAGAGAAGCAGTTTGATGAAAATTAAAAAGATTGAATCGAGCTTTTGGTAAAAAGAGCTTTATTCAATCAACATCAGAGGTCTGAGAAATGATGCAAGTCTATGAGTCATCTATGGTTTGATGCTTACCTTTGTACCTCAGAGCATCCATAACATGTATGGTACGGTACATGTTCATTTCTATATTTTAGGGAAAAAATATTCCACGTACAATGGATACTAGAAGTAATTTTTTTGATACTGTCTAAGCCTTTGTATATACAGACATGTCCACCTTTAAAAGGTTTGCCCAAGATGTTTAAAGGGGTTTTAACTCCTCAGGGTAGGTCACCAATATCTGATAACCCCTAGTAATCAGTAGTTTGAAGGGGCTGAAGTGCTCTGGTGAGTTCTACAGCCTCTTCACAGCCTTCGAAGCAGAAGGCCATACATTGTATAACGGATGTGTTTGGTATTGCCGTTCAGGCCCATTCCGTTGAATAGGAGCAAGCTGCAACCAGTTCATGTGACTAATGAATGTGACAGTAGTGTCCTAGAAAGAGGCCACAGTGCTCACTAGGATGCTGCAGACTCTTCAAACAGCTGGGGTGCCAGGAGTTAAATCTTCGCCGATAAAAATAAATAAATAATGAAAACAACTTTAAAAAATGGAAGGAACACTGTGAGAGTAATAAAAACTGTATAACTATCCTGAATTCTGATATAGCTGTAACGCTTCTGGTTTTTTTTTGTTTTTGTTTTTTTTAACTTTAATCTTTCTTAAATTTTGTTTTGGGCTCCAATTTCTCAAGATATAAAATAAATACAATCTCCTGCCAATCAGTAAAAAAAAATCATAATAATAATAATAATAGTAATAATAAAAAAAAAAAATATATATATATATATATATATATATATATATATCACTCCAACAAATTGGCGCAGCACTCCTTAGGTAAAAGTGAACAAAATAGTGTTTATTCACACATGTTAACACAGCAACGTTTCAGCTCTTCACAGAGCCATTTTCAAGCCGACTTTGCTTGAAAATGGCTCTGTGAGAGAGCTGAAACGTTGCTGTGTTAACATGTGTGAATAAACACTATTTTGTTCACTTTTACCTAAGGAGTGCTGCGCCAATTTGTTGGAGTTGTAAAGAGACCCCATAACCATTGGTATACACTGGAGGAGTGCTGCCTGATTTTGGCTTATATATATATATATATATATATATATACACACACACAATTAATGTATATGTTTACAGCATGGAAACCTATGGGCGATGGATGGCATGCATTTATTTATTTATTTTCATCTTGCAACTCACATCTCGGGATATACCAAGTTAATGGAAAGGATAAGAGAGGGGATATCTGAATTATGTCTGAATATAGGTGTACTTAATGTTTAGAATCTGGATGCCACTTTTCATACATCCAATGTTCTTAGATCTAAATTTACAGACAAAAAGACAGGGGCAGTCTATTACATACAACATTATGAGGAAATAGAGATGTCCCGAACTATTCGCCGGCGAACGGTTCCCGGCGAACATAGCTTGTTCGCGTAAGCCGCTGCGGGCGAACATATGCGATGTTCGCGTTCCCCCTATACTTTATCATTGAGCAAACTTTGACCCTGTACCTCACAGTCAACAGACACATTCTAGCCAATCAGCATACCCTCCCTCCCAGACCCTCCCACCTCCTATCAAAAAGCAAGGACGGCATCCATCTTAGATTCATTCTTAAGCTGCAGTGTTATTCATTCTTAAGCTGCAATGCGATTAATATAACCTGTATTAATCGCATTGCGAATTTAACTAAGAGCTGGGTTCCTAATGGTTGTATTGCTAGAATATAACGAAGATTGAGAATATAGAGCTTTATTAATTATATTCGTCAATTCTATCAATACAACCATTAGGAACTCAGATCTAAGTTGAATTCGCAATGTGAGTAATACAGGTTATATTAATCGCATTGCGATTACAACTTAGATCTGAGTTCCTAATGGTTGTATTGCTAGAATATAACGAAGATTGAGAATATAGCGCTAAATTCTCAATCTTCGTTATATTCTAGCAATACAACCATTAGGAACCCAGCTCTAATGGGAGTTTTGCAATGGATCCCCCTCCGGCATGCCACAGTCCAGGTGTTAGTCCCCTTGAAACCACTTTTCCATCACTATTGTGGCCAGAAAGAGTCCCTGTGGGTTTTAAAATTCGCCTGTCTATTGAAGTCTATGGCGGTTTGCCTTGTTTGCCCGTTTGCGAACATTTGCATAAATTCGTGTTGGCGAACATAAATTTTTATGTTCACGACATCTCTATGAGGAAATAAAGCAAAATAAAATGAGCGGGTGATCACCTTCCTACAGTATGTTGTGCAATGACTGAGCACAAGATTGATCATGGATAGATCAATGTCTGATGCTTCACTGATTCAGATCACACTAATAGAAAAAGACTAGAAGACAACATTTATAAGCTTCATGTATGGGCAAGATGTCATAGTGTATTTGCATGTTTTAAAATAAATAACTAGAGTAAATGGTGTAATGGCTAATATTTTATTGGCTAATACATCCAACATATTCATGTAGAGAGATGCAGGACATTTAGAGCTCTGTAACAGAGAAACTTAGTTTCTACCTCAGTAAAGATAAATTATAAAGTACAGAATTTGAAACCTACTAAAAATTATCTAATTCTAAAAGAGTTGGGAGATAACCCCTTTTCATTCTGTACATGTGGCTATCATTCTGGTGGACTCAAGTCATCCTTGTAATTCAAGGACAGACATTCATCTGTATGCCTCCATGTAATAATGTATTTCCCCCGCTTAGCTGCTAGAGGGAAAATGGCTGGCTAGCCACAGCTTCCCCCAGCAAACTCAGTAGTTAGAAGGATAACCTGGAGTAGTTAGAAGGGTAACCAGGATGCAGTAAAAAAGAAAAATGTATATAAAGAGGAAAAGTTGTTAGTTTTTAACATTTTTAATTTTCTTTGTGTTAATAGCAGAACGTGCAACTAAAATATAATTTCTTTATTATGTCCCCTTTCCATAATGGTTGTTTAGATATATGGGATATATAGGTTATGGTGGGTAGAGGTAGGGCTAGATGTGTTGTGGTGTGTGCTGGCTTTTTTTTTAATTTTGTGTTAATTTTTTTATTTTACACTTCATGCCCCCTAAGCTCCTACAAGGCCTTTGACATGAGAGACATTCAATTTTAATTTTTTTATTTTTATTTATTGCTGATTTCTCCTATAACTGTGACTGACATATTAACCCAAGTAACAGCAGGAACACCGCTCCCCGAGAGGTTGTATATCACATTACATCCTCAATGCAAAGCTAATCTGGATCTGCTAAAACCCAGCAGCTCGCACAGACCCCCTGGGACCAGAGCAAGAAGCAGCTTTGCAGATTACTGATCTCTTTACACAGTGCTCATCAGGCGCTGAGTATAGAGTGATAGGATACATGGATGGTAAAAACCATCCCTGCCTTCTCTATGGGGAAACTCTGCTCTCACTGACAGCAGGCTTCCTGCTCCCACATGATTCGTGTGCAGCTGCTCTCTCTACATGGACATTTTAAAAGGTTTTACAGAAATATGTGCCAAACCTTCCAGACGTATGTAGTCAATGGGTAATCTTTTCAGGGTTCTGTTCTTCTGATAAAGAGTTCCAAATTCCCTACATAGACAGTCAGATAAGTTACCATTCTGGCATCCAGCACCAGAGAAAACTTAGTAGTACTACATATTGTTTATTGCTTATATAATAATAATACTATTTATTAATATAGTTTTAACATATTCAGTACCACTTTACAATCAGAGGGTCTTAAATGGTATTTTCATTTCAAATGTAATTATTAATTAAGCAAGTTAGTAAATACTCTTATTTTATTAAAACTCTGTCTTGTTTTCCACTTACGATTTACCGTGCCTCCATGGGCATCCTTTTGTTTTTACTTTGTTGTCTATGGTTGTGACTAATTCTGCTGCATTGTATTTGTGACCAAGACTGTGTGGATAACAGCTTTCTTGTGTTCAGGCCAGGTTCTTGATATTAAATTAATTTGTTACAAAGCGCATTAAATTAGCTATATCCCGACCCGCAGTTAAACTGCAGGGAGAGTGTATCTCACTGTACATCACTGTGCATTGCAGCAAGATGCATAGCTAATCCTTGATGAGACTTTTGAGGGACTGTAACATCACAGGGTCTGGCTATCTGCACTAGATTATGAGTGATCTCACATTCCTGGGCTTCTTACTTTCACTTGGTAACACAGGTAGCCGCCATATTAGGAAAAAAAAATATTTGTTACCACAAAGAGCTAGGAAATTCAGATTTGTTGCAAATCAAATTTTTCCAAAACTTTGGACCGAATTCTACTTTGGATATTTTGATTTACTCAACACTAATTACTAGTAACCCTATCTTTTGGCATAACTAGGGAGGGCAATTGGTTATATATCCTAGTTATTCAGATTGAATGATGTCACTTAGGCAAAGGCTATAGTCCAAAGTGCATTTTCAAGAAGAGATGCTGGAGTAGAGAGCAGTGTGATAAGGTAAACATACAATTTACTGTGTTAAAATACTTTCTTTAGGCCAGTTTAAACAATATACAAACCAGGTGGGAAAAAAATGGGGATGGAAATACCCTTTAATAGCAGTATATATTAGGTTTATATGGTCCTTCTAGGGGCCACTAAATGGTACCTTTAAAAAGAGTTTTCCCAGATTTTAATACTGATGCCCTATTCTCTGGATAGATCATCAGTATCTGATATGTGGGGGTCAGACACTCGAGACCCCTGCCCATCAGCTGTTTGACCGATGAACATGTAGTCACTGGCCTAGGAAAAGCTAAGAGAAGGCTGTGGCACTACTGCAAGCGCAGCTTCCTTCTCGAACAGGTCATAAGTAGAGATAAGCTAATCAAGGTCCATATAGGATAATTTTGATTCGCCATGAAGCCAGACTCCCTCGTGCTTCAAGGTAGCAAATCAATTTAACTTAAAATAGTGTAAACAAACAAAATGAATAATAATACTTACCTCATCCATTTGCTTATGACGGGCTGCCCGCCGCCATCTTGCTTGAAGATTTCTGCCGAAATCCCATACGCAGTATATATAATAGTTTTTTATTTTATACACTATTATGCATATCAGATGATATCAGATCATCTGAGGGGTACAATAACGGGGAGCGGAGCAACTGCAGCTCCCTGTCATTGCACCCACTACTTACAAAGAAATGCGCTTCCTGACAAAGTAATGAATCGCAAAGCAGATTTTATTTGTAAAATTCGTCGAAGCAGCCAAATCAAATTTAACAAAACTTCACTTATCTCTAGTCATCAGTATAAAAATTTCAAAACACCCCTCTAACTAAAGGAGTTAACTAATAGAGCTGTGAATCAGCGCCAGTCAACTAAAATAGACTTTTACATTCATGTCATTTCCCCTTTGGTCCTGACCCCTTAAGTAGAACATGCTGGTCATTTGGTCAACATGTAAGCCCGTTTAAGCCTTCATTTTTCCAAATGACCAATGTGCACTATTTAAGGCCTCTTTCACACGACCGTATGGGTTTTTCAGTACTTTGTGGTCCACAAAAAACGGATCCCCAAAAAATACGGATGACATCCATGTGTATTTCTTTTTTTGCGGAATGGAACAGCTGATAGAACAGTACTATACTTGTCCATTATGCAGACAATAATAGGACATGTTCTATCTTTGAACGGAACGGAAAAATGGAAATATGGAAAGGGAAGGCATACGGAGTACGTTCCTTTTTTTGCGGACTCATTGAAATGAATGGTTCCATAAATGGTCCGTATACGGAACGCAAAAAACGGAAAGTAAGCGAAAAAAAAAATTTGTGTGCAAGAGGCCTAAGAAGGTGTGGAAAACGGAAGGGGAGATCACATGGCTTCTCATCACAGTGGTAAGCATTGCACTGCATTGGTCATATGATCATCGGGAAGGGAAATCCAAAATTGAATAATATATAAATAAAAATAAACTGCTCTATCATAAGTTAAAAAAACAAACTGTGTTCAATGGTGAAAACTTACTATGGGGCAAATTCTTGTCAAAGACATGAACAATTTTCAAAAAGGCCTTTCCAAAACACATTGATTTCCCTTATTTTACATATTGGATTTTAAGCATTAGTTGTAACATACTTTATTAGGGAAATGTGTTGTTTTTTTAATAGAAAACAAGGTTTAACGAATCGGTCACTTTGCAGCACTGTGTTTATTGTCCTTGTAATTAAGATTCTTATAATAATGTCCTTTAAAATAAATTAAAGCACTGAAATATTACATTTCTATTTCATATAAAAGGGGTCACCAAGACAACTGTTCACCTATAGAAATCAATGGGAATTCTCGATTTTCCCCAGAGAATATTATGGGTTCCATCACATTATCATTTATATCATCTGTCATGTGAGAATGGGTTTAATTTATAATTATAAGTCATTGTAGACCCCCTGTCTCATAAATTCTTGAGCAGCACTGATCTAGAGGCTTTATAATTGCAAGTGTCAAGAAAATAAAAAATGTACAGGGGGTGAGTGTTCATATATTTACTGAACTATCCAGCACTTGTATATAATACATTCTATTTAGAAACCAAGATTTATCATAGCTAAGTAATCAGATTTTATACAGAGGTCCGTGCAATGTGTATTCTATGTAGACCCATAAGAAAAAGAAATTTGTGACAAGTTCCATGTCACTGTATTGTAACAGAGGTAATCTTTCCAGATACATTTCATTTAAGGGAAGATACCAACTATGGCACCATATGAAGGTCCATAATTTTGATGTATTGGAACTTTCTATTTCAGTTCTTATATAGTCCATGTATGCAGTAAAATCACAGGTTCATGAACCCCGATGCTGCATAAAGTTTAATCTACTGTGTAGAGATAGGGTACAGTACTTGCAGACAGCAGTATAGTTTATGCAGATTTTCTGTGCAGGTTTTTGTGAAGATTGCTGCGTTTCCACTCGAAATCCACCCCATACTAATCTCCTGTTATGTCCAGATTTTATCATATATTTTTACATAGATTTTAAGCAGATCTGACCATGAAATCTGCACAAATAATATACATTCTGTGAATTTCAAACTTCACAGTGCAGGTCAATATTCCAAAAAGTGTAGATGGGGTTTTTGAAATCTCATCTACTCAGTTGGTATTGAATTATGAAAATCTTGACAGAACTCCATGGGGACTGTATACTTGTAATAAGAGCAATTTCTAGGAAATTTTGCCAACAGGTCGAACAATACAAAAGCCACCCGACCCCCTAACCCCCGATAGTGATGCTCGAGCCGAACAGATATTCGGTCGCGCATGCTCGCTCATAGCTACTTAACAGCAAAACTCTCAACATGTGCTTGATCGATGAATCACCCAATAAATTTCCTAGTTCAATTATAATTGGTATTTTAACAGTCCACCTCATCACGCTGTTCACATTTTGACATCATGAGACCAAGAAGACACCCAACAATTTATCATAATTACCTCGCCATTGCAAGGCTTCAAGCAGGATGTTCTAAGATGGAAGTGACTATAGATGAGCAAATTGTTTAAAAGTTCAATTCGGCTGATTCGCCGAATTTTACAAAACAATTTCCTTTGTGACAAATTACTTAGTCACCAAGCACATTTTTTTTGTAAGTATCGGATGCAATGACAGGGAGCTGCGATAGAGCTGCACCCCTTCATTGTACCCCTGAGATGTGGGGTTCATACATTATCGCGGTATCTGAGTGTAAAAATTGTGTGAAATTAAGATAAAAAAAAAATTAAATCAAACTTACCGGGTCCATTTGCTCATGACGGACCGGCCACAGCCATCTTGCTTGAAGATCTGGCGCAAAATCTCTTCTTGGGATTCGATTAGCTCATCCTTAGAAGTGACCACTGAGCTTAGATTGTCACAGAGTGTCATCTGCCGGTTGCAACAGAAATACAGAGAGATTGAAAGAGTCACAGAAAGGCTTAGAAGTGGACGTCCATTGGCGACATCCCACACGGAATACCGCTTCATTGTGAACAATGCCCTGCGAACAGGATGATTAATGTCACACAACTCCAGGTACATTTGAGGGAGGTGAGAGGCACCCAAGTGTCATGTCAGACCATTCACATCAGCGTTGTCTGCATGCTGGATGACCTGTAAGGGTACCTGACCACAGAAGTCATAGTTTAATGGGCCAGGGAGCATCTACGCTGGAACCGTGGGCCTCAGTGCTGTTCACTGATGAAAGTAAATTCATGCTGAGCAGAAATAAGGGCCACCAATGATGTTGTAGACGTCAAGGAGAGCGCTATAGATTAGCCACTGTTTGCCTTTGGTTGTTGTGGTGTTACAGTGTGGGCAGGTGTGTCTAATCAATACATAACTGCCCTACATGTTGTGAATGGTACAGTGACAAGCCCATACTACTTGAATAACATAATTAATCCAGTCATTGTGCCTCTGCATGAATAACAAAGGCCACATTTCATCTTCATGGATGACGATGCACAAGTTCATCAAGGTCCCTCATTAGGGAATGGCTCAAGTGGAGTGGCCTGAACTTTCAATGACATAATATTATTATTATTATTTTTTTTTTTTTGGGGGGTTGTTGGCTTTTGCTTCAATAAGTTGTTTGAGGTGAGGCAATCATCATTGCATGTTTCTAATTAAATGCCCTACTTTCACGATTTAATATCACTGTATGGTAATCTTAACTTTTTCCATAATTTTCATCCAAAATCAAAATATTAGTGATGAGCGAGAATGCACGGCACATTTGGAGCCTTCTAAGCAGCCAATAAATGTGCAGGTAAGTAATGCCCTTCACTGTAATGCCGTAGCCATGTTAGCTACTGGCATTACAGTGATTGGCTGGCCGGAACGAGTCATCGGGTGCTATATAGCACCCGATGACACATGCTAGGATCAGTCATAGTTAGGGAGAGCAGAGTGTAGGAAGGGAAGGACAGTGTAGGGAGCGAAATTCACAGTTCTTATTCTAAAAAAGCTTTTCAACGACCCAAATGTCCTTTTAAGGACTACTATGTGTGTGTTTGTGTTTGAGAGCAGCAATATATTTTACCAGCGCTAAATTGATCAGTCTCAGGGACATCCGTGCTGAGAATGAGACATATAGTGCAGGGAGAGAAATTTGCAGTTCTTAATACCAAAAGCTTTTCAAAGACCCCAAAGTCCTTTAAAGGACTACTGTGTGTGTGTTTGAAAACAGCAATATATTTTTCTTTAATACATATTAGTGTCATATGCTGTACATCATCCGCAGACTGTGTCTTTTTGCGTAAATTCAAATAAACAGCACCCCATTTATTGTCTATACTGTGTGTGTTTAATACACATCCATAAGGTATACAGTACACCATCCGAAAACTGTTTCTTTAGCGCAAATTTAAATAATCAGGGGCCAGCCCTCATTATCTACTGTCTCTGTAGTGTGTGCGTGTAATACACATCCATGACATATGCAGTACTGCATCCGAAAACTATTTCCTTAGCGTAAATTTTAATAATCTGGGCCTAATATATTGTCAATAGTTTGTTGTTTTCTGTGACATATACAGTACTCCATTTGAAAACTGTTTCCTTAGCATAAATTTAAATAATTTGGGCCTAATATAGTGTCTATAGTGTCGTTTTGTTTGACATATACAGTACTCCATCTGAACACTGTTTCTTTAGCACAAATTTTAATTATCTGGGCCTAATCTATAGTCCATAGTGTGTGGCTTTCTGTGACATATACAGTACTCTATCCGAAAACGGTTTCTTTAGCGCAAATTTAAATTATCTGGGCCTAATCTAGTGTTCATAGTGTGTAACTTTCTGTGACAAATACTGTACTCCATCCGAAAACAGTATCTATAGCATAAATTTAAATAATCTGGGCCAAATCTAGTGTCCATATTGTTTCGTTTTCTGTGACATATACAGTACTCCATTCGAAAACTGTTTCCTTAGCGTAAATTTAAATAATCTGGGCCTAATATAGTGTCCATAGTGTGTTTTCTTTGACATATACAGTACTCCATCCGAAAACTGCTTCTTAAACGCAAATTTAAATTATCTAGGCCTAATCTAGTCTTCATAGTGTGTGGCTTTCTGTGACATATACTTTACTACATCTGAAAACAGTGTCTGTAGCGCAAATTTAAAGGATCTGAGCCTAATCTAGTCTCCATATTGTGTGGCTTTCTGTGACATATACAGTACTCCATCTGAAAACGGTTTCTTTAGCACAAATTTAAATATTTTGGGCCTAATCTAGTGTCTATAGTGTGTGGCTTTCTGTGACAAGTACTGTACTACATCTGCAAACAGTGTCTGTATTACAACTTCCAATAATATGGGCCTAATATAGTATCCATAATCTGTGGTGTTCGGTAACCAATTCTGTACTACATCTGCAAACAGTGTTTGTATTACAAATTCCAATAATATGGGCCTAATATAGTGTCCATAATCTGTGGTGTTCTGTAACCAATACTGTACTACATCTGCAAACAGTGTCTGTATTACAAATTCCAATAATCGGGGCCTAATATAGTGTCCATATTATGTGGGTTTCTGTGACATATACTGTCCTGCATCTGAAAACAGTGTTTGTAGATCAAATTTAAATAATCTGGGCCCATTGTACTGTCCATACTGTGTTTCTTTCTGTGACAAATTTTGTACTACATGAGAAAAATAATTTGTGGCACATCTACTGTGTGTCCGTTTAACCTCTTGAGGACTCATGACGTACCGTGCGGTGGGCGGTGATCGGAACTGGGTGACTGCTGAAATCAATCAGCAGGCACCCTGGGACAATATGCAGGGGGGTCCTGTGGGGACCTACGGTCTGCGGCTTTTCCGTGTGATCGGGCGGCATCGGTCGTCTGTAATGCGGTGGCTATCAAGTCCCTGTGTTGCTGTAATGGGGACCCGATAGCAGGGAAGGCAGCCCGATGCCTTCCTTAGGCATCAGGGCTGACTTCCAGTGAAGCTGTATGAGTAATACATACTGTATTACTCATGCAGCCAATGCATTCCAATATAGTTTTGGAATGCATTGTAAAGGGGATCAGACCCTCAAAAGTTGAAGTCCCAAAGTGGGACAAAAAATAAAGTGAAAAAAAGTTGAAAAAATAAAGTCCCCCCCCAAAAAAAAAAAATTAAAAGTTTCAAGAAAAAAAAAACACGTAATTTTCCCCAAATAAAGTAAAAAGAAATTGGTAAAAAATTGGAAAAAAAAAAGTAGACATATTATGTATCGCCACGTCCGTATCGACCGGCTCTATAAACACATTACATGACCTAACCCCTCAGATGAACACCGTAAAAAAATAAAAAGTGCTCAATAAACCATTTTTTTGTCAACTTACATCACTAAAAATGATACAGCAAGTGATCAAAAAGGTGTATGCCCACAAAAATAGTAACAATCTAACCTCATCCCGCAAAACATGAGCCCCTACCAAAGACAATCGACTGAAAAAAAAAAAAAAACTATGGCTCAGAATATGGAGACACTGAAACATAATTTTTTTGGTTTTAAAAAAAGCTGTCATTGTGTAAAGCTTAAGTAAATAAAAAAAGGTATACATATTATGTATTGCCACGTCCGTAATAACCTGCTCTCTAAATATATCACATGACCTAACCCCTCAGGTGAACACTGTAAAAAAATAAAAAACGGTGTGAAAAAAAGACATTTTTTGTCACCTCACACTACAAAAAGTGTAATACCAGGCGAACAAAAAGTCATACGCACCCCAAAATAGTGCAAATCAAACCATCATCTCATCCCGCAAACAATGAGGCCCTAACTAAGATAATAGCCCAAAAACTGAAAAAACTATGGCTCTCAGAATATCGAGACACTAAAACATGATTTTTTTTTGTTTCAAAAATGATATTATTGTGTAATGCTCACATAAATAAAAAAAGTATACATATTATGTATCGCCACGTCCGTAATAACCTGCTCTATAAAAATATCACATGGCCTAACCCCTCAGACGAACACTGTAAAAAAATAAAAACGGTGTAAAAAAAGCCATTTTTTGTCACCTTACATCACAAAAAGTGTAATAACAAGCGATCAAAAAGTCATACGCACCCCAAAATAGTGCCAATCAAACCATCATCTCAACCCAATAAAATCATACCTTACCCAAGATAATCGCCCAAAAACTGAAAAAAACTATGGCTCAGAGACTATGGTGAAACCAAAACATGAGTTTTTTTTGTTTCAAAAATGAAATCATTGTGTAAAACTTACATAAATAAAAAACAGTATACATATTAGGTATCACCGCGAACATTTTAACCTGCTCTATAAAAATACCACATGATCTAACCTGTCAGATGAATGTTGTAAATAACAAAAAATAAAAACGGTGCCAAAACAACTATTTCTTGTTACCTTGCCTCACAAAAAGTGTAATATAGAGCAACCAAAAATCATATGTACCCTAAAAAAGTACAAACAAAACTGCCACCCTATTCCATAGTTTCTAAAATGGGGTCACTTTTTTTGGAGTTTCTACTCCAGGGGTGCAACAGGGGGGCTTCAAATGGGACATGGTGTCAAAAAACTAGTCCAGCAAAATCTGTCTTCCAAAAACTGTATGGCATTCCTTTCCTTCTCAGCCCTCCCGCGTGCCTGTACAGCAGTTTACGATCACATTTGGGGTGTTTCTGTAAACTACAGAATCAGGGCAATAAATATTGAGTTTTGTTTGGCTGTTAACCCTTGCTTTGTAACTTGGAAAACATAATTAAAATGCAAAATCTGCTAAAACAGTGACATTTTGAAATGTTATCTCTATTTTCCATTAGTTCTTGTGGAACACCTAAAGGGTTAACGACGTAAAGGGTTAACGAGTTTTGAATACCTTAAGCGGCGTAGTTTCTAGAATGGGGTCATTTTTGGGTGGTTTCTATTTTGTAAGCCTCACAAAGTGACTTCAGACCTGAACTGGTCCTTAAAAAGTGGGTTTTTGAAAATGTATGAAAAATTTCAAGATTTGCTTCTAAACGTCTAAGCCTTGTAACATCCCCAAAAAATAAAATATAATTCCCAAAATAATACAGACATGATATAGACATATGGGGAATGCAAAGTAATAACTGTTTTTGGAGGTATTACTATGTATTATAGAAATAAAGAAATTGAAACTTGAAAAATTGCAAATTTTTCAAAGTTTTCGGTAAATTTGGTATTTTTTTTATAAATAAAAATGAACTTTTTTGACTACATTTTACCAGTGTCATGAAGTACAATAGGTGATGAAAAAAAACTATCTCAGAATGGCCTGCATAAGTAAAAGCGTTCAAAAGTTATCACCACATAAAGTGACACTGGTCAGATTTGCAAAAAATGGCCGGGTCCTTAAGGTGAAATAAGACCTTAACCCCTTTGGGACACATGACGTACCGGTACGGCATGTTTCCCGAGTCCTTAAGGACACATGACGTACCGGTACGTCATGTTTCTTAACGGCGATTGCGGCGGTGAAGGGGTTAATACAAACGGGATGCCCGCTGAAATCATTCAGCGGGCATTCCGACACAACGCCGAGGGGGGTCATGTGACCCCCCCCGTATCGGCGATCGCAGAAAACCGCAGGTCAATTCAGACCTGCGGTTTTCTGCGTTTCCGGTCCATTCGGGTCTCCGGTGACCCGATGAACCGGAAAAGAATGGTGATCGGTGGTGTAATATCACACCACCAATCACCATTCTTGAATTGTGTGCGTTGGTGGCGGTAGTGGCTGCTGATTGGTCCGGGGAGAGAGGCAGGTGATTCAAACACCCAGCGCTCCTCTCTCCCCTCCTCTTTCTCCAGATGCTGCCGACGTGCCCGCACCTGCCCGCACCGCTCCAGCTCTGCTTCTTCTCCATCCTTGCTCCCCCCCTGCTCCCCCCCTGCTCCATCCAGAACCCTCCTGCACCCTCCAGGTAGGTTAGGGTCAGTGAGGGAAAGGTCTATTTAGGCAGGGCTAGGAAGGGATAGTGTAAGTTTTAGGGAAAGAAAAAAAAACTTTTTTTTTTTCAGTGCCTCTGGTGGTTGGGGTCCACAGACCCTAAAACCAACCCAGGGGTTCTGACCAGGGGCCCCACATGCTAGGGACCCTGTGGCCCACACCAGTATGAGCAGCCCTGGGGCTCGTACTGGTTTCCCGTCCCACCAAATAAGCGCACCGGAGCCCCCCCACCGGTGAACTTAGCTGGTGTCCCCCATTGGACTATGAACCTGTGATTCCGGATTTCGTTGGCAATCCTGGAATCCAGATTCCCACAGTGGGGTTCACTGAAATAGACTATTTCAGTTTTTTTTTCAGTGACCCGCTGGTGAATCTGATGGTGGAGCAGACGAATCTGTACGCCCAACAGTTCGTCGCTCAGCACCCAGGTTCCTTTTTGGCTAGGCCCGGTGGCTGGACGCCAGTCAGTGCAGCCGAGATGAGGACGTTTTGGGGCCTCGTGCTGCACATGGGCCTAGTGCAAAAACCAAGCGTCAGGCAATACTGGAGTGGGGACGTCCTCATTCAGACCCCACTGTACAGTATGGCCATGACGCGCTCAAGGTTTGAGGCCATCCGGAAATGCCTGCATTATGCAGATAATGCAGCATGTCCCCCCCAAGGTGATCCCGCCTATGACCGGCTGTACAAGATACGGCCGATCATCGATCACTTTGGGGCCGCATTCGAGCAGGCCTACGTACCTGGAAGGGAGGTCGCGGTTGATGAGTAGAGATGTCGCGTTCGCGAACAACGAACCCGAACTTACTCAAATGTTCGCGAACAGGCCGAACCGCAATAGACCTCTATTGGCAGGCGAATATTAAAACCCACAGTGACTCATTCTAGCTAACCTATTTTATGACATCTAAATCTACCCTAACATTTTATTTTCTAACCTACTTTTAAATACTAATTTAGTTATTTAACATATTTTAATTACTTGTAAAATAAAAAAAATCACTCTACACCATGTCAAAAGCCAGGTATGTGCAGGCTGACTATCTATCCATAAGACAGGGTGTCAGCATACCTTACAATGACAGGTTTGAGCAATTTAGACAAACAAACATAAGTTCTCAATCCAAAAGGAGAGAAATTGGTCAGCATTGGTTGGCTATCTAGAGGGGCCTGGACCCTAGACCATTATCATTAGGGCGACAAAAATTGTAATTTTATATGCCAGCCTAACTCCTCTCTCACTGCCTAAGAGAGCTGCATAAACATTTCCCAACATTTAAATCTCATTTGCATACACATGACCAAGAAATGCTAATGAGCAATATAGCAGTATCTGCCTTGTTTGTAAACTGAAACACGATTTGCATAGCTTTCCCATAGTCCCATGTTATGCAAATGAGTTTATATGACAAAACAGAATAGAAAGATTATAAAGTTAGTCTTTAAAAAATTGCAAAATCAAAAAACTAGGCAGCCTTCCTAATCATTGAGATGAGAGCTAGGTGGCATAAAAAAAAAAAAAAAAAAAAATGTTGTCACCCTAATGATAATCATCTATGTGCACAGGTCCCCTAGATACCTAACACTAAACAGACAATTTCCTTCTGGGAAATTTCCCTTCTGGGAAAACTGGTTAATACCCAGGCTGCCTTGCTAAGGTATGCTGATGATCTGTCTGTCTGATGGATTGTTGGTCCTGCATATACCTGGTGCTTGGCGGCCATAGGGGAGAACTGTTCTGTGTTGTCCATTGAATGTTTTATGTAATAATACAAATAATAATAAGATTTTATGATAGGCAGGCCAGGGTAAATGTCTGTAAGTCTGTCTTTGTCTGTTTTAAAAATACAAAGATTAGTTTTTTAGTCAGCTACCTTACTGTATGTTAAAACTCATTTGCATACACATGGCCAAGAAATGCTAATGAGCAATATAGCAGTATCTGCCTTGTTTGTAAACTGAAACACAATTTGCATAGCTGTCCCATGTTATGCAAATGAGTTTATATGACAAAACAGAATAGAAAGATTATAAAATTAGTCTTTAAACAATTGCAAAATAAAAAAACTATGCAGCCTTCCTAATTATTGAGATGAGAGCTAGGTGGCATATTAAAAAAATAAAAAATGTTGTCACCCTAATGATGATCATCTATGCGCACAGGTCCGCCTAGATACCTAACCCTAAATAGACAATTTTCCTTTTGGAAAAACTGGTTAAAACCCAGGCTGCCTTGCTAAGGTATGCTGATGACCTGTCTGTCTGATGGATTGTTGGCCCTGCATATACCTGGTGCTTGGTGGCCATAGGAGAGAACTGTTCTGTATTGGTAATTGGATGTTTTATGTAATAATACAAACAACAATAATAACTAGAAAGTGCTGTTTCTGAAGAAACCACAGGATGTTGGCTTGGAATATGATTGGCTGTTTGTGGCTCCACCTACTTTCTTGAATTTTAATGCCAGTCCTCAAGTGACCAATTGTGCCAAGTTTGAAGACTGTGCCAATAACAGGCTACGAGCTGCGGCAGTTTTACATTTTCCCATTTAAACCAATTGCTAAAATTTGATTGGCTGATATAGACTCCGCCCACTTTTAACAATTTTGACCCCAATGACCCACGGTGCCAAGTTTGGGTATTCTCATTTAAATACTGTGAAAATGGCAGCTTTTTAAAGTTTTCCCATTGAAGTCAATAGGGAAAATCTGATTGGTTGTAGTTTGCCCTGCCCACTTTTTCCAATTTTGAATTGGACATAACCTACCACCTGATTTCTGAAATTTGAAGCCCCTGACATAAAAAATTTGAGAATTGCAGCATTTTTGGAAGTTAAAATTTTTCAAATTTTCACATTTTTCACACTCAAAGAAATCTGATTGGTTGATTTTGGCCCCGCCCACTTTTCAGAATTCTAATCCCAGTCCTCCAATGACCAACTGTGCCAAGTTTGAAGACTGTGCCAATAACCGTCTACGAGCAGCGGCAGTTTAAAATTTTCCCATTTAAACCAATTGCTGAAATTTGATTGGCCGATTTAGACTCCGCCCACTTATAAAATTTTTGACCCCAGTCACCCAATGACCCACGGTGCCAAGTTTGGGTATTCTCATTTAAATACTGTGAGAATGGTAGCTTTTTAAAGTTTTCCCATTGAAGTCAATAGGGAAAATCTGATTGGTTGTTTGTAGCTCCGCCCACTTTTTCTAATTTTGAATTTGATGTAACTTGCCACCTGATTTCTGCAATTTGAAGCCCCTGACATCAAAAATTTGAGAATTGCAGCATTTTTGGAAGTTAAAATTTTTCAAATTTTCACATTTTTCACACTCAAAGAAATCTGATTGGTTGATTTTGGCCCCGCCCACTTTTCAGAATTCTAATCCCAGTCCTCCAATGACCAACTGTGCCAAGTTTGAAGACTGTGCCAATAACCGCCTACGAGCAGCGGCAGTTTAAAATTTTCCCATTTAAACCAATTGCTGAAATTTGATTGGCCGATTTAGACTCCGCCCACTTATAAAATTTTTGACCACAGTCACCCAATGACCCACGGTGCCAAGTTTGGGTATTCTCGTTTAAATGCTGTGAGAATGGTAGCTTTTTAAAGTTTCCCTATTGAAGTCAATAGGAAAATCTGATTGGTTGTAGCTCCGCCCACTTTTTAATGTCCCCAAAATGTGACATAAATTTTCAGGTTGACCCCATGACTAAGTGACCCAAGTTTGGTGAGTTTCACTCGAAGCTGTATGAGTGACAAACGCTTGCATTTTTCCAATAAAACTCTATGGGAAAAAAAGAGGTTTTCGTGGGCCCGTCCCAGGGGCCCGGAGGGTGGGATCGGTTAAAGCACAAGCAACCTATTCGGGTATGTGCCGAACAAGTGTGCAAAGTTTGGTAATCCTAAAACTGTGGGAGGAGTAGCGTATAGAAATTTGCTAAATTTTCATTGGCCGTTGGTAGCTCCGCCCACTTTGGGGTGTCCCCTCAAATTTACCCATTTATTCGGGTTGACACCAACAATATGTGATCCAAGTTTGGGGAGCGTAGCTTCAAAATTGTGCGAGTGGGAGCGATTTGAAAATTTTCCTGTCAAAGTAAAAAGGAAAAAGTGGGTGTTCGGGGCCCGTCCCAGGGGCCCCGAGGTTGGGATCGCTTAATAAAGCACAAGCAACGTACTTCGCTATAGGCCGAAAAAGTGTGGAAAGTTTGAGGTCTGTAGCACAAAAACGTTTTATAGACATTATGCAAAGACAGTGTTTGATGATAATAGTATAGTTTTTCTGAGATCAAGGATCCTAATACAGTAATATATATATTTACATATATATATTTCTATAGGGTAAAACAGCCTGTCCCTTTAAGGTGTAATACTCAATCAAACATACAGTAAGGTAGCTGACTAAAGAAGCTAATCTTTGTATTTTATGAAACAGACAAAGACAGACTTACAGACATTTACCCTAGCCTGCCTATCATAAAATCTTATTAGTATTATTTGTATTATTACATAAAACATTCAATGGACAACACAGAACAGTTCTCCCCTATGGCCGCCAAGCACCAGGTATATGCAGGACCAACAACCCATCAGACAGACAGATCATCAGCATACCTTAGCAAGGCAGCCTGGGTATTAACCAGTTTTCCCAGAAGGAAATTTCCCAGAAGGAAATTGTCTGTTTAGTGTTTGGTATCTAGGGGGACCTGTGCACATAGATGATTATCATTAGGGTGACAACATTTTAAATTTTTTTTTTTTTTATGCCACCTAGCTCTCATCTCAATAATTAGGAAGGCTGCACAGTTTTTTTTGATTTTGCAATTTTTTAAAGACTAACTTTATAATCTTTCTATTCTGTTTTGTCATATAAACTCATTTGCATAACATGGGACTATGGGAAAGCTATGCAAATCGTGTTTCAGTTTACAAACAAGGCAGATACTGCTATATTGCTCATTAGCATTTCTTGGTCATGTGTATGCAAATGAGATTTAAATGTTGGGAAATGTTTATGCAGCTCTCTTAGGCAGTGAGAGAGGAGTTAGGCTGGCATATAAAATTACAATTTTTGTCGCCCTAATGATAATGGTCTAGGGTCCAGGCCCCTCTAGATAGCCAACCAATGCTAGGCAATTTCTCTCCTTTTGGATTGAGAACTTATGTTTGAAAGCTCATGATTGTCATTGTAAGGTATGCTGACGCCCTGTCTTATGGATAGATAGTCAGCCTGCACATACCTGGCTTTTGGCATGAATTGAGTGATTTAAGTTAAATGTGATAGAAAATGATTATTAATGATATATCATTTTCAGAAAGGACTTTTTTTTGGTTTGACGGTTGGGGTGGACAGGGCTAATCGAACATAGCATAATGTTCGAAGCGATCGCGTTCGCAGGGAACTGTTTGCAGTCGAACATTCGGGACATCTCTATTGATGAGTCTCTCGTTGCGTTCAAGGGGAGACTCAGTTTCCACCAATACATTCCCACTAAGCGGGCGAGGTATGGCATCAAAATGTACAAAATTTGTGAGAGTGCCTCAGGGTACACTTACAAATTTTGTGTGTACGAGGGACGAGATTCCCGTATTGAACCCCCAGAATGTCCCCCCACTCTGGGTGTTAGCGGGAAACTCGTGTGGGACCTTTTGTACCCACTACTGGATAAGGGTTACCACCTGTACGTGGATAACTTTTATACCAGTATACCCTTGTACCAGGCCCTCTACGCCAGATCCACGTTCAGCTGTGGGACCGTGCAGGAAAAATCAGCGCGGCCTCCCTGCCCACCCCCTCCAGGTACCTATCCCCAGGGGTGAGACCCGTGCCCTTACTTGTGGAAACCTGCTGTTGGTCAGGTATAAGGACAAGAGGGATGTCCTTATGCTGACCACAATCCACGGTAATGGCACCACCCCAGTCTCTGTGCGAGGATCCTCGGCAACGGTCCTCAAACCCGATTGTATCGTCGACTACAATCGGTATATGGGTGGAGTTGATCTGTCTGATCAAGTTCTCCAACCATATAATGCCATGCGGAAAACCCGGGCATGGTACAAAAAGGTTGCGGTCAACATGGTGCAGGTTGCCATGTACAACGCTTTTGTACTATGCCGAGCGCTGGCAGCACAGGGACTTTCCTCCAGTTCTATGAGGCAGTCCTCAAGGACCTGATCTTTTCAGACCGGGAAAGAGCAGGTCGGAGTACCTCGGGAATTGGAGGCGCCGGGTCGTCCCTGGCCAACATTTTCCAGGTGTGGTCCCCCATACTGGAAAAAAGGGACGAACCCAAAAAGATGCAGAGTGTGTCACAAGAGGGGATTCGGAAGGACACCACCACTCAATGTGACACTTGCCCCGATCATCCGGGCCTCTGCGTCATCAATTGCTTCAGGGAGTATCACACTTCCATGGAGTACTAAATTTTTATAAGTCCCGACAGTCCCCTAGAAAACATAAAAAGTATGGCTCTAAGACTTTGGAGGCACATAAACATTTTTTTTTCCCCAAAAATATTAGTTTTAGTGCAGGCATCCTCAAAATGCGGCCTTCCAGATGTTGTAAAACTACAACTCCCAGCATGCCCAGCTACAGGTATCAGCAGGGCATAGTGGGAATTGTAGTTTTACAACATCTGGAGGGCCGCTTTTTGAGGATGCCTGTTTTAGTGTCACCTTTAGCGACCCCTTTGAGAAAGCTAACGCGAAACGCGCATCAGGGGCTTGTGCTGGTGGTATATTGGTTGGCGCCTCTTTTGGTGTGGTTAGTATGCGTCTTTTCATTATTTAATATTATACTCATTTCTGTGACTTAGAAATAATAGATACCATGTTTTACATGCACATGGTCTTCTACCTAATAGTCCTTTAAAAAACTTTTGGATATTTGACCTGCTTACCCCTATACTACCGAATATTATGGTCATCTTTTTGCACTTTGCACTTTATTTACTAATATGAATTTGTGCGCCTACCCTATATCACCAGTACAGTATAAATTTTAAATGTTTTTAATCATGTGAGTCCTGTGCTATGTCAATCATGTACTCCATGTTATTTTTTGTTTAATAAAATATTGTGATACTACTATATATAGCCCTTGTTTGGAGTTATTGTTATGGTATGACCCATACAGCTTTATTGGTGTTGTTTGCATTTGCATGTGTGGGTTGCTTGAACGATTGGGACATTGTATTGGTTTCTCATTAGTGTCACCTAAGTCTGAGAGCCATACATATTGGGCATCGCCGCGTCCGTAAAAATCTGCTCTATAAAAATAAAATTTGACCTAACCTCTTTGAAAAACTTCTTAAAAAAAAAAAAAAAAAAAAACTATGTCCAAAAAGACATTTGTGTTATTACCTAACACTACAAAAAGTGTAATAGCGAGCGATCAAAAAGTTGTATGCACCCCCAAATAGTGCCAATAAAACCACCATCTCATCCTGCAAAAAATGAGCCCCTACATTATATATTCCCCCCCCCCCCCAAAAAAAAAAATGCAGCTACCAGGCTATTTAGATAGTAAAATTATCTTTTTTTTTCCTAAAATGATAATCTAGAGTCAAATCTGAATAAATCAAAAATGTAGACATATTAGGTATCGGGCGTCCGTAATAATCTGCCCTATAAAAATAACATTAGAACCAACCCTCGGATGAATGGCGTTAAAAATAAAAATAAAAACAGTGTTAAAAAAAGCCATTTATGTCTCCTAACACTACAAAAAGTGTAATAGCGAGCGATCAAAAATCGTATGCACCCCCAAATAGTGCCAATAAAACCGCCAACTCATCCTGCAAAAAATGAGCCCCTACATTATATAGTAACCACCCCCAAAAAATGCAGCAGCCAGGCTATGGAGATAGTAAAATTATCTATTTTTGTTCCTAAAATGATAATCTAGTGTCAAATCTGAATAATTCAAAGAAAGTAGACATATTAGGTATTGGCGCGTCCGTAATAATCTCCCTATAAAAATAACATTAGACCCAACCCCTTACAGGAGCGGTGTTAAAAAAAAAAAAAACTGTGCAAAAACAATTTTTGGCCAAAATTTCCGTTTTAATCCATATTTTCCAGTAATAAAGCAAGGGTTAACATTAAAAAATATATATTATTTATTGCCCCAATTCTGTACTTTGCAGAAACACCCCATATGTGGTCGTAAATGGCTATATAGCCACAAGGCAGGGCACAGAATGAAGGGAACGCCATATGATTTCTGGAAGGCAGATTTTGATGGACTGGTTTATTTACACCATGGCCCATTAGAGGCCCCTCTGACGTAGCCTAGACTAGAAACTCCAAAAAAGTGACCCCATCTAAAAAACTACACCCCTCAAGGTATTCAAAAATTACTTTACAAACTTTGTTAACCCTTTAGGCGTTCCACAAAAATTAATGGCAAATGTATTAACAATTTTAGAATTTAAATTTTTTGTTATATTGCCTCAAAAAAGTATAATATAGAGCAACCAAAAAAAATTTTTACCCTAAAATAGTCCCAAAACAACAACCACCATATCCTGTAGTTTCCTGGATGGGGTCACTTTTATGGAGTTTCTACTCTAGGGGTGCAGCAGGGGGCTTGAAAGGGTACATGGTGTAAATAAACCAGTCCCGCAAAATCTGCCTTCCAAAAACCATATGGCGTTCCCCTCCTTCAATGTCCTCCCGTTTGGCCAAACAGTAGTTTAGGACCACACATGGGGTGTTTCTGTAAACTAGAGAATCTGGGCAACCCATATTGAGTTTTGTTTGGCAGGTAACCCTCACTTTATGACTGGAAAAATGGATTATAATGGAAATTTTTCCAAAATTCCAAATTTCAAAATTGTTTCTCCATCTTCCACAAACTGTTGTGGAACACCTAAAGGGTTAACAACGTTTGTAAACCCAGCTTTGAATACCTTGAGGGGTGTACTTTCTTAGATGGAGTCACTTTTTTGGAATTTGTATGCTAGGGTGCATCAGGGGGGCTTGCAATTGGACATGGTGTAAAAAAAAACAGTCCCGCAAAATCTGCCATTCAAAACCCATATGGCGTTCCCCTCCTTCAATGTCCTCCCGTTTGGCCAAACAGTAGTTTAGGACCACACATGGGGTGTTTCTGTAAACTAGAGAATCAGGGCAACCCATATTGAGTTTTGTTTGGCAGGTAACCCTCACTATATGACTGGAAAAAATGGATTATAATGGAAATTTTTCCAAAAATTCCAAATTTCAAAATTGTTTCTCCATCTTCCACGAACTGTTGTGGAACACCTAAAGGGTTTGTAAACCCAGCTTTAAATACCTTGAGGGGCGTAGTTTCTAAAATGGGGTCATTTTTGGGTGGTTTCTATTATGTGAGCCTCACAAAGTGACTCCAGACCTGGACTGGTCCATAAAAAGTGGAATTCGGGAAATTTCGGAAAAATTTCAAAATTTGCTTCTAAACTTCCAAGCTATGTAACATCTCAAAAAATAAAATGACATTCCCCAAATGCTCCAAAAATAAAGGAGACATATGGGAAATGTAAAATCATCCCTTTTTGGGGGGGTATTACTGTGTATTCTAGAAGTAGAGAAACTGAAACTTTAAAATTTGCTACATTTTCCAAATTTTTTGTAAAAATTGTATTTTTTTATGCAAAAAAATTGACTTTTTTGACCCAATTTTAGTATTGTCGTGAAATACAATATGTGACGAAAAAACAATCTCAGAACGGCCAGGGTAAGTAAAAGCGTTTTAAAGTTATCCACACTTAAAGTGACAGTGGTCAGATTTTGAAAAAATGGCCTGGTCCTTAAGGTGAAATAGGGCCGTGTCCTTAAGGGGTTAAGGAGTTAATACAGATAACTGAAATATACTGTATTTTATCAGTAGACGATGTATGCTAGCCTTTGACATCATCAGGGCTAACTCTCCTGTGTAATGTGTGCGCATCCCAAATACCTTTTTAATTTATTGGCACATACACTTACAAATCCTACGCTACTGTACATGTGAAATACTTTTTAGTAGATATAACAGTTAATATTAAGAAAGCGGCCAGTAAGCGCCATGGAAATGGCCATGACCCTAGGCGCGATGAAACTGAGTAAAAGAATGCAGCTGAGGGCTTCCAGGTGCGCTAACCCTCAAAAACATAATTTGGAAGTTCCTTCAGATCAGCTGACCCTCTAAAACTCATTTGCGAGTGCCTTCAGGTCAGCTGTCCCTGTAAAACATTATATGTGAGGGCCTGCAGGTGAAATGACCCTAAAAAACAATCTTCCAGGGCCTTCAGGTCAGCTGTCCCTCTAAAACATCATTTGCGAGTGTCTTCAGTGAAGCTGACCCTGTAAAACATTATTTGTGAGGGCTTGCAGGTGAACTGACCCTAAAAAACATAATTTTCCAGGGCATGCAGGTGAGCTGACCCTCTAGAACATTATATGTGAGGGCCTGCAGGTGATCTGAACCTAAAAAAACATGAATTGCGAGGGCCTGCAGGTAAGCTGACCCTCTAAAACATTATATGTGAGGGTCTGCAGGTGAGCTGACCATGTAAAACATTATATGTGAGGGCCTGCAGGTGAACTGACCCTCGAAAACATTATATGAGAGGGCCTGCAGGTGAGCTGACCCTGTTAAACAATATATGTGAGGGGCTGCAGGTGAGCTGAACCTGTGAAGCATTATATGTGAGGGCCTGCAGGGGAGCTGACCCTCTAAAACATTATGGCAGCCTAAAAAGCATGTTGATATGATGGAGGAGTAGGAGGAGTAGAGAAGGCAGGGGCAATCCAGGCCTTGTTCATTTTTATAAGAGTCGACCTGTTAGCATTTTTAGTTAACAGACGGATGCGCTTATCAGTTATTATGCTCCCAGCAACACTAAATACCCACTCTGACAAAATGCTGGCGGCAGGGCAGGCCAGCACCTCTGAGGTGTAGAGTGGCAGTTTGTGCCACGTGTCCACCTTGGACACCCAATAGTTCTAAGGCACAGAGGGATCACTGAGGACGCTGACACGGTCTGCTATGTACTCCTTCACCATCTACCAAAACATTTTCCGCCTTGTGACACTAGGCCGCGCATCACGGTGAGAGTACTGGCAGGGTGTCATGAAACTGTTCCAGGCCTTGGAAAATGTTGTCCTGCCTCTGTTGGAACTACTGTGTGCTCCACTCATCTCAATTCCTGGGTTGCAAAAGGAACTACGTACTCTACCGCCAGCGTTTTCAGATGTAAATTCATCCGCAATAACATTCTGTTCTATTATTATTATGGTTTGTGGTTGTATTATTGTTGGTATTATTATTGTTATTATGGTTTATGGTTGTAAAATATGTTATTGTTATTTGGTTATTGATGAGTTAACAAGCCATGCCATTGGTTAACCTCCACTCTCGTGTGTTATGTTTTTAGTTATATTAATGTATAAGTTTGGGATGTTAGTTGTGCATGGGACATATATTCTGTATGATTGCCATGTGTGTGACCTTGCCAAGGTCCAAAGCTGCTAACAAGTTATGGCCATAATCTGACTCAACAACCAACCATGCCTGGTTGTAGGTTGAGTGGCGAGAGCCACAGCTCAGTCTGGTCCCTTATACCCTGCCACAGTTCTGCAGCGGTGTGCTGTTTGTCACCTAAGCAAATGAGTTTCAGTACGGCCTGTTGCCGCTTTCCCACTGCCATGCTACACTGCTTCCAGCTACTCACTTATGGATGACTAGAGCTGCAAGATGAGAATTCAGAGGTGGAAGTGAAGTAGGAGAAGGGAGGTTTGCTGCAACTAATGTAAGTGGTGGTGAAAATCCTGATGGAATGGGGGCCCGTGATGCTTGGCGTTGGTAGCACCATTGCCATCCCAGTATACGACTAGCTACCGACCTCCACAAGGTTCACTCAGTATGCCGTTACGGAAATATAGCATCCCTGGCCAAAAACACTTGTCCGTGTGTCAGTCGTTATGTGGACCTTACCAATAACTGCATTGGTCAGGGCACGGGTGATGTTACGGGACACAATTGCTAGTGTGCGGGGATAGCACACCGAGAAAAATAGCGGTGGCTGGGCACTGAGTAACGAGGGATATCTGTCGCCATGAGGCTGAGGAAAGCCTCAGTGTCCACAGGCCTAAATGACATTTCCAGGGCCAGCAATTTTTTAAAGTGTGTATTTAGTGCTATGGCCTGTGGGTGGGTGGCTGGATATTTGCGCTTACATTCAAAGGCCTGGGTTAGGGACATCTGTACGCGGGCCTATTTGGTGGGGCCTGCCTTCTCCCTTTTGCCATCCCACAGCCTCTTCCAGCCTGTTGCGGTGCTGTGGATCCCTCCCCCTCTGTACTGCTGTCCTCACTTGGCTTGCCACCTTCCCAGGTTGGGTCAGTGATGTCATCGTCTACCACCCCCTCCTCCACTTCCTCACTCGGATCATGCTCCTGACTTGTGTTGTTGACCTAACACTTATTGACAACTGTGTCTCATCCGCATCATCCACCTCATGAAACATTAATTGCCATTCCCCACTGTCATCTTATTCTGACTGTGGATGCTAAAGAGTTTGGGAATCAGTGCACAAGATCTCCTCATGTCCCACTTCAGCGACGGTCAGCTCACCTGCAGGCCCTCACCTACAAAATTTTACAGGGTCAGCCCACCTGCAGGCCCTCACCTACAATATTTGGGAGGGTCGGCTCACCTGCAGGCCCTCAACTACAATATTTTAGAGGGTCAGCTCACCTGCAGTCCCTCAAATACAATATTTTACAGGGTCAGCTCACCTGCAGGCGCTCAACTACAATAATTTAAAGAGTCAGCTCAGGAGCAGGCCCTCATGTACAATATTTTACAGGGTCAGCTCAGCAGCAGGCTCTCGCTCATCATTTTTTCAATGGTCAGCTAAGCAGCAGTCCCTCTACCATCATTTTTGCAATGCTCAGCAGAAGGCTCTTGCCCCTAATGTTTTAGAGGGTCTACAGCAGGACCTTACTCCTAATGTTTTGGAGGTTCACCAGCAGGCCATCAATGATAATTTTTCAAGGGTGTGTATGATGCCCTCCTTTATGTGTAACAAAGGGTGTATTGCAGTTCCGGTTCCTTGTAATTTTTGGCAGCCCTTTTCACTTGGTGCATAGGCTTTATGAGTGTAGGAGTCCCACTACCTGAACAATTGTACCACAATATGAATGAGGCCCTCCTTTATGTGATATACAGGCTGTTCCGGAGTGCCTCTTGCTTGTCATTTTTGGCATCACTTGCGGTTTATATACAATTGAATATACAAGAAAGAATGTTTCCTAACAATTTTTCCTGTGAAATTTATTTTTTGGGGGGGTTTTGTGCGTATTTTTGTCAGTCAGTAAAAGTGGCGTACAACTCGGACAACATGGATCCCAGCAGCGTCCTGGGAGTCCAAAATGCATCCAGACATCGTCCCCATGCTGTTCCTGATCCATTTCACTGTTTTTTCTGTTACTTTCTGAGCTTTTCCAATAGACCAGGCACCCTCCCCTGTTCAGAGCAGTGGGTGCCTGGTTGTTTTCCATTGACTTCCATTATACTTGGGTGCTCAGCCGTGCACACAAATATAGCAATGTGTTCGGGTCGAACACCCGAATACTTTGGTGCTCGATCTTCACTACCAAATATCCCAAACTTTTTGTGAGTAGTGTATATTTAAAATGGTGGAAATAGAAAACCCAATGTATCCCATTTTTGTTAAGGGGGTCCTATGGGCACAATATAAAAGATATGTCTACATAATTTTAGGTCTGCTTGAATGATGGACCAAAAAAAGTATATACCAATGTATGTGTGAACCCATCATAAACTGTTATTTTTACAAATCATAGCTGCTCTATTTTGTAGTACATAGATGTTTCAAAGACACTTCTAAAATTATAACATTTTTTCCCTTACCAGGATAAGAGAAGATGTTTTTCTTATCCACACTTCAAGTTGTGAAGCGCATATCCTCCTACTCAAGGAAGGCTATTTTATTCTCCCTGATTCATCTTTGTACCGTAGGTGACTTTGGAAAAGAATATTCTGTTCAACAGGAATACACAAGGAAACCTACGAGAGCTGAATTTAAAAAGCTTGGTGCTTAAGAAGGTCATTTATGGTTCACATTCGTACTTTCGCTGAATGAGTGAACTAAAGATAATATAAATATAAATATATATATATATATATATATATATATATATATATATTTGCAAAAGAGAGATGGCTCTTTGTTACTTAGAGGTCATTGCTCTGAGGGCATCAGTGCTGTAGCATGGGTAGGTTTGAAAAGTCAAAACTATTTGTCATTAAAAGAAATAAAGAAGAAATCTTTAAAATCTGTCATTCCTTTAATGATAATTTTGACTGATCTAAACAGTTTTTGGCAATGTGAGAATTGAAAATTTCAGAATTAGTGCTACCACTAAAAAGCGCTAAATCTATGTCCACTCTTGCAAAAAAAAATATATAAAAAATAATATATATATATATATATACACATATATACACACACACACACACATACATGCGAGTCACATTATGAAAACTTACCGCCTCCATTTGTTTGAGACAGGCCGGCCACTGTCATCTTGTATGAAGATCTTGGCCGAAATCCCGTGCTGCGCGAGGTTACATAAAAATGTAAAAAAGGCATAAGAAAGACATCTGAAAATGGGGAAAGAAAAAAAAGGCAGCGTGAGTCACTACGTCACGTGCCTGTGCCGCCCAGTTTATGAATGAAGCAGGCGGTGCAGACAATTGACTTACTGACTGACGCTGCCTGCGCCCGTCCTCCCGGCCTGCCTCCTCCCTCCTCTCTGCCACCGATTGTAACTAGAATCATACAACTAAGGATTAATAAGGATTTTTACTTATAACAACAGTGGCTTCAATTATAGCAAGCTTATATACAGTGAGTTGGGCCTGTGTAGTACTGCACGGGCCCCGCTGTCATTATAAAAGCAGATGCAACCTCTACCCCCTATAATAGGGGTCATCACAGGGACACTGTAATGGGGGAATCTGTGCATGACACATAGCTTAAGATGCTATGTGTCATCCACATATTCCCCCCATAGCAGTGTAATCCACAGACTTCCACAACAGTGCACCATCTACAGATCCCCCCATAACAGTGCGTCATCCACAGATCCTCCATAACAGTGCGCCATCCACAGATCCTCCATAACAGTGCCATCTACAGATCTCTCATAACTGTGTGTCTATCAGAGATCCTCTATAACAGTGACATCTACAGATCCCCCATAACAGTGTCACCCAAAGATCCCCCATAACAGTGTCACCCAGAGATCCCCCATGACAGTGTGCCATCTACAGATCCCCTATAACAGTGTCATCCACACCATTAGTTTAAAACCCACCAAAAGCACACATTTTGGTTTAAAAAAATGTTTTTCTTATTTTTCTCCTCAAAAACCTGGGTGCGTCTTATGGGCAGGAGTCTTATAGGGCGAAAAAGAAGGTATATGTCTCTATATTATTTATTTATATATTCTACACCGTTATGTATATATCTTATCCTATTTTTTGGGTTTATATGGGTCAAGTATCTATTCACTCTCATACTTTTATACCCGATATCATAAAATCATTGATATTATATCCATATATTATGCTTTTAAGCACATAATGGCCGTACACTTTTATTTTTATTCTGCTACTAATATTTTATCCATATGTGTGACACATTTTTTGTGCAATATAATTATATATATATATATATATATATATATATATATATATATCTAGAGATGAGCGAATACCTGGATGTTCGAGTTCGAGAAGTTCGGCCGAACTTCCCAAAAATGTTCGGGATCCGAACTCAACCTGAACTTTTTCCCGAACCCCATTGAAGTCAATGGGGACCCGAACTTTTGGGCACTAAAAAGGCTGTAAAATAGTCTAGGAAAGGGCTAGAGGGCTGCAAAAGGGAGCAAAATGAAGATAAATGCCCTGCAAACAAATGTGGATAGGGAAATCAATTAAAATAAAATAAATAAAAATTAACCAATATCAATTGGAGAGAGGTCCTATAGCAGAGAAACATGCGTCATATCACCCACCACTGGAGAAGGCCACTTTCAGTTATTTAGGCCCCAGCACCCAGACAGAGGAGAGAGGTCCCACACCAAGGAATAAGGCGTCATATGACCCACCACTGGAGAAGGCCACTTTCAGTTATTTAGGCCCCAGCACCCAGACAGAGGAGAGAGGTCCCACAGCAGGGCACACAGGTCTCGCATGGAGGCCCAATCATTGGTGGTGAAGTGGTGCTTTTCCGCAGTGCGACTGACGCGTGCTCGCTGCAGCTGAAACTCCACTATGGCCTGCTGCTGCTCGCACAGTCTCACCAGCATGTGCAAGGTGGAGTTCCACCTGGTGGGCACGTCGCATATGAGGCGGTGAGCGGGAAGGCCGAAGTTACGCTGTAGCGCAGACAGGCGAGCAGCGGCAGAATGTGAACGCCGGAAGCGCGCACAGACGGCCCTCACTTTATGCAGCAGCTCTGACATGTCGGGGTAGTTGTGAATGAACTTCTGCACCACCAAATTCAGCACATGCGCCAGGCAAGGGATGTGCGTCAAACCAGCTAGTCCCAGAGCTGCGACGAGATTTCGCCCATTATCGCACACCACCAGGCCGAGCTTGAGGCCCACCAGCAGAAACCACTCGTTGGTCTGTTGTTCAATACCCCGCCACAACTCCTGCGCGGTGTGGGGCCTGTCCCTCAAACATATGAGTTTCAGAATATCCTGCTGACGTTTACCCCGGGCTGTGCTGAAGTTGGTGGTGAAGGTGTGTGGCTGACTGGATGAGCTGGTGGAAGCAGAGGAGGAGGAAGCCGAGTTGTAGGAGGAGGCTACAGGAGGCAAAGAATGATGCCCTGCGATCCTTGGCGGCGGAAGGACATGCGCCAAGGAACTCTCCGCCTGGGGCCCAGCCGCCACTACATTTACCCAGTGTGCAGTTAGGGAGATACAGCGTCCCTGGCCGTGATTACTGGTCCACGTATCTGTGGTTAGGTGGACCTTGCCACAGATGGCGTTGCGCAGTGCACACTTTATTTTATCGGATACTTGGTTGTGCAGGGAAGGCACGGCTGTCTTGGAGAAGTAGTGGCGGCTGGGAACAACATACTGTGGGACAGCCATTGACTTCAGCTGTTTGAAGCTTTCTGTGTTCACCAGCCTGAATGACAGCCTGAATGACAGCATTTCAAAGGCCATTAGTTTAGAATTGCTGGCATTCAGGCTCAGGGCTCGAGGGTAGCTAGGTGGGAATTTATGCTTTCTCTCCAAGGTTTGTGAGATGTAGAGCTGAATGCTGCCGTGTGACATGGTGGAGATGCTTGGTGACGCAGGTGGTGTTGTCAGTGGCATATCCTCTGTTTGGTGAGCGGCAGGTGCCAACATTCCTCCCGAGGCGAAGGAAGAGGCCGAGGCAGCAGCAGAAGAGGGAGCAGTGGAGCCAGAGTGAGTTCCTTGCTTTTAAGGTGTTTACTCCACTGCAGTTCATGCTTTGCATGTAGATGCCTGGTCATGCAGGTTGTGCTAAGGTTCAGAACGTTAATGCCTCGCTTCAGGCTCTGATGGCACAGCGTGCAAACCACTTGGGTCTTGTCGTCAGCACATTGTTTAAAGAAGTGCCATGCCAGGAAACTCCTTGAAGCTGCCTTTGGGGTGCTCGGTCCCTGGTGGCGGTGGCCAGTAGCAGGCGAACTCTCTTGGCGGCGGCTGTTCTGCTATTGCCCCCTGCTCCCTCTTTTGCTACGCTGTTGGCTCGGTCTCACCACTGCCTCTTCCTCTGAACAATGAAAGTCAATGGCACGACCTTCATTCCATGTGGGGTCTAGGACCTCATCGTCCCCTGCATCGTCTTCCACACAGTCTTCCTCCCTGACCTTCTGTTCGGTCTGCACACGGCATAAAGAAGCAGCAGTTGGCACCTGTGTTTCGTCATCATCAGAGAGGTGAGGACTCCGATGAGGTGGTATTCCCATGTCCTCATCATCAGGAAACATCAGTGGTTGTACATCAGTGCATTCTATGTCTTCCACCGCTGGGGAAGGGCTAGGTGGATTCCCTTGGGAAACCCTGCCAGCAGAGTCTTCAAACAGCATAAGAGACTGCTGCATAACTTGAGGCTCAGACAGTTTCCCTGATATGCATGGGGGTGATGTGACAGACTGATGGGCTTGGTTTTCAGGCGCCACCTGTGCGCTTTCTGCAGAAGACTGGGTGGGAGATAATGTTGTGAACGTGCTAGATCCACTGTCGGCCACCCACTTGACTAGCGCCTGTACCTGCTCAGGCCTTACCATCCTTAGAACGGCATTGGGCCCCACCAAGTATCGCTGTAAATTCTGGCAGGTACTGAAAGCTTAGGTAGGTGGTTCACTAGGACGTGTGGCTGTGGCAGAATAGCCACATCCTCTCCCAGCACCAGAGGTTACACTAAAACCACCACGACCGCGTCTGCGTCCCTTACTAGATGTTTTCCTAATTGTTGCCGTTCACCAAGCACCACAATAAGAAAAAAAAATATTTGGCTCCATGTATTGATTTCAAATTCAAGCCATTTTTTACAGGCACCTAACACAATCTGCCTATTTATTTATTTAGCGTATTACACTAATCCAGGCACAGCAGTAACCACTGATTTAGGGGAATATCTCTTTTAGGGCTAGTATTTAGGCCCTGGATTAAAGGTATCCTTTTATGGACAGATTTACACTTGGAGATGCACAGTAGCGTGTGAAAAAAATATGTAGGATTATCCCTTCAGCAATTGTATTTTAACACTTTGTGTAATATACCCTTTAATGGACAGAAATACAATGGGAGATGCACGGTGGCGTGTGAAGTTATTGAGGATGACCCTCTCAGCACTTGTATATACACCCTGAGTGTAATATACCCTGTTACGGATAGATTAACACTTGGCCTGCAACAGCTGGAACACCAGATTCAGGGTTTTGCTATATTGGCAAGTGAATTTCACCCCAGAACAAAATATATGTTTTGGCGGACACTATTATACTTTGCCAGCCAGTGCTGGGACACCAGATTATGGGTATTGCTATTTTGGCAAGTGAATTTTACCACAGAACAAAATATATGTTTTGGCGGACACAATTATACTTTGCCAGCCAGTACTGGGACCCCAGATTCAGGGTATTGCTATTTTGGTGATTAAATTTCACCCCAGTACAAAATATATGTTTTGGCGGACACTATTATACTTTGCCAGCCACTGCTGGGACACCAGATTTAGGGGATTGCTATTTTGGCAATTGAATTTCCCCACAGAAAATAATCTATCCTTTGCCAGACAGCAGACAGTATTACACTTGGCTAGCCAAAGCTGGAACACCAGTTTTAGGGGATTGGTATTTTGGCAATTGTATTTAACCCCTTAATTAAATATAGAAATTGCTATCCTGAGTTTCTAGGGGTGACAATAAGCACTGCCAAGCCCCTGATGTATGATATAGCAAAAAAAAAAAAAAAAAAAACTAGTATTGATGGATTGATGGTCTTGGTGGCAGCTTGTTCTGGTGCACCACAAGTCACAAAATTGCCACCGATCACCCCAGAAAAAAGTGACTGAAAAACGCTCTGTGCAGCCTAAAAACCAGTGAGTAATTAACTAGCAGAAGTTGAATCATTCACAGCTGTAGATCGATCAGTTTATTAGGTTCTGTTGCTGACTTTTCCCTGCCTAATCTCGCCCTTACAGAAGCTGCGTCCTCTCCCTACACTAATCAGAGCAGTGTGACGTGCGGCGCTACTTGACTCCAGCTTAAATAGAGGCTGGGTCACATGCTGCACTTGGCCAATCACAGCCATGCCATTATTAGACATGGCTGTGATGGCTTCTTAGGGCAAGAAGTAAAATGCTAGCTGATTGGTTGCTGTGCAGCCCTTCAGAAAGCGGGAAGAAATCGCCGAACAACTGACCCGAACCTGAACTTTTTTGAAAATGTTCGGGTCCCGGTCCGGGTCCGAGTCCCAAACACCCCAAAATTCGGTACGAACCCGAACTATGCTCGGACTGTTCGCTCAACTATATCTATATTTTTACACTCATATTTTACATAATCCCATAGACACTTATATGGATTTTAATCATGAGAAGATAATATTTATGTGTTTTTATCATGTCCCATTCCTCATGATACATATGGAAAGTGAGTCGAAAGAAACAAGTTTTTTCTTCCCCACACCAAAGGGTTAATTGATTTTCACTTATGACAAGTGCTGACAGAAGTGCATTTGCGTTTCATCTATGTGCTCCACGCTTGCACAATGCAACACCTGCACCCCGCGCCTGCGCACTGGCCTCTGTGTTCCACCAATGCTTTCCACCGGGTCGGGACCAGAAGTAACCTCACTTCCGGTCCCGCTGACATCGGGGAACTCTCCCTTCTCTGGTTTCTTTACTCACCAAGCCTGCCATCTTGTTCCTCCTCTCCCCACATAGGCGAAGCAGGTTGCCTCCCACCTCACAATATTATTTATACTATGTTTATTTGTTGAAACATTTACTGAAATACATTAAAGAACAAGTGCGTTCCACAGTGGAACGCATCACTTCCTGTAGGACTGGAACTGGAAATTACCCCATTTGTCACCCTTTAGGCGGTATTTGTCTATCTCTATATAAACCATTTGTTGTTTGTCATGTATATATCATTGCTTTATGACTGCTCCTGATGAAGGGGGACCAATAAGACCCCGAAACGCATTGAGCCATACCTGTTTTTAACATTAAAGGAATTAACAAGAAGCACCTATTGTGGAACTGCTGTTTCTTCCTAAGATTCTACAAGCGATCTAGGCGAGGGAGGTCAGTTTTTTGGGTGTCTTGAGCCTTATCCCACCAAACTCCTCCCTAGTGAAGTGAGTCTTTTTTGGGTCTCATTTTTCCATTATTGTTTCTAACACTTATATCCTCCACCATATGGATGTTATGATGATTTTGTGATACATTGCTCTATACGATTAAAAACATACTACTTGCAGATATATAGGTGGTTAATAATAAGCAGCTTGTGTTCATCAGCTAGGCCTCACATTATTTCCACAATTACCCCTAACTGCTTTGAATTACGACTAGTGGATTGGCGCTACTGTAGTGTACGGGAGTTGTAATGCCCGTCACTACAGAAGGGTCACTTGGATGCTGTCGTTCCTCTCATTTATGGGGAGGCTGGTATAAGTCCTATTTATAAAATGCAATGTAATGTAATGCTATTTAATTCCCTGTTACTGTGAAATGTGCTATATTCTGGCCTGCTAGGTGTGTCATTCCAGCTCTAGTCACTAGAGGGAGCTAGGGAGCCCTAGTCTATATAAGGCCCAGGCAGGGAAGGGATTTAGTTCAGTCTACTCCAGGCCATGAGCCTGTGAAGTCTACACCAGGCCATGGGCCTGGGAAGCAGTGCAGACCCTGGAGTCTGTGAAGGCCACATGTCATAGGCCTAGGCAAGTCAGCAGGAGCAAAGCTGAGGCAATCCCTAGAGCAAGAGGTACTGTAATGTCAGAGGAGGTACACTGCAAACTGGAGATTCAAGGATATAAGCCAGAAGTAGGGCATTGGGGCCTTGAAGAATAATTGCCAGTCAGGACAAGTCAGGAAGAAAGTAAGGTTCACCTGCAATTCAAAGTCCTGTTATTTAACCCTCTGTTTAACCTTGCTGGATATAAGCCTGCTGTAACTAGACTGTACCAAAGCCTATTGTCTGCAACAAGAACTGTTTTAAGAGAGTGCCTTCTGTATTTCCACTGTTTCAGTAAAGTTGGAATTCTGTTTCAAGCTACAAGTCTGCACCTCTATTATTCCTACTATAAATACGGTGTGCCACCGTTTACTGGCACTGGCGTCACGAAACATCAGGGACTTAGCCATAGGCACGTTAAACTACAACACCAAGGGCACCTCACATTGCACTTGGCTGTGTCCCTTCAGAACCCAGAGAGTGCCCCAGAGGAACAGCGTGCCGGCCTCTCCATCACTGGCATTCCCCAGGTTGGTCACCCACATTGCTCTGACTTGGGGGTGCTACATTTTGGCGTCACGAACAGGATACGCACGTTTTACGGACTGTGAGCAAAACGTGAACTTTGTGCCTTAACCAGTTTGCCAAGTGACAAAACGCCTGTTTATTTGAAGTGAACTTTGTGGACTGAAAAACATACAAAAAGTGTCCCTAAAACCTCTAAAAAGTGCTGTGCAGTGTTGCGCTATCAAGAGGAAGAAAATCGCCACATGCAAGAGTGTTTTTGTGGACTTTTTATCATCCTGCTTGCTGTCACTGAATAACTGCATCATGGCGCCCAAGATGGCCGCCGGCGCCATTGGACTTCTTCCTGCGCCATCACTGTCCTCAGTGGCGCGAAAATTTGGCGCCAAAACCCTCCAAGAGGGAGGAGACAACCGTCCTGGGATGCCGCCCCTGTACGTGGATTACAATGTGGGCGGGCCTGAAGTTGGGCGAGAACTCCCGAGTCTGGGGGAGTGGCCGCAGACTTGTGCAAGCAGAAAGAAAGTATTGGAGCCTGCTGCAAGTGTGCCGGAATCCAGCAGTGACATCGCCGCCCTGGAGGAGCGGATCGCTATCATTGCAAGTTCATCTGGACGGCCTGCGGCAAGTGGCGGATGCTAAGAAGACAGCGCAGCAGTCCAGCGGTGGTGAGTTACCTGTGACCCCTGTACCGCCCGAACCCGTAGTACAAAGTCCTACTACCAGCGCTGAGCCACCCAAGGTCCGTGTAAAAGTGGATAAATTGACATATGCCAGGAGCCGAGTCCGCCTTGACGGGAGCATCATGTCCCGGCCAGAGGAAGCGCCTACCCCAGTGCCGGCCCGTGTCCCGAGACCAGCAGCTCCTATTTGTCCGCAACCCAGCGGGCCAGTGAGGTGGGTAGGCCCAATACCTGTGATGTTTCCAGCCCATTCTCTTTGGTGGGCACCCCCTCCAAGTGGCCCTGGTGCATGGCCCAGACTACCCGCAGCACAGGGCTGCACCAACTCTGATGAACAGGGATCATTTGATACCTACCTGTGAGCAGGCCTGCTAGGCCATTTTGCTCATCCTCACAGGGACATCATCTTTGTTGCAGGAACTGTCCCTTTAAGTTTGCCAGGCTGGTGGAGCTTGCTGCCAGTTCCCCACGGCCGGTGGCATGTTTGACAAATAAGTTGCCACTGTGAACCACTGCTCCCAGCCTGCCCTTTGCTGTTTCCGGGACATCCTGCCTGCTGCTACCATTTTGGCGTCAAGTACTTTAAAACTTCCAAGTTGTGCTTTTATTTGCACTTTATCCCCTTTTAACCCCCATTTCAGGTTGAAAGGGCTTTTATGTCAGCACTTTAAAAAATACGCAGGACTTGCCAGGAAGGTGTTTCCCTGGTATTGTCAGAGTCCTGTATTGTCATTTTATATGTATGTGCTGCTGACCGTATTTATTGCTCAAAAATTTTTATTCAAGTCTATGTGCCCAGAGATGGACTTCCTATGTGTGAGCCTCTGAGATGTTGCTTTTATTGTGGACTCATTCATTGTCATGGACTATCCTGGTATTCCCTAACATCCGCAGTGCCAGGTCAGCGCCCCAGTTCCACTCATTATCCTGAAGGAAGAGAACGACGCCCCTTGTCACCGCACTTCTCCGTTACCAGCTGGACCTGATAACAATTGTCAATGCAGATGGAATTGATTACTGATATGTATGTATGCCTGCATGTTTTTCTTGTCTCTTTCAGGTGAAAATTCCAGACGGGCGGTACCCTGTTTAGAGTACGAGGTCGTACTCAGCTTAAAGCAGCGGGGTATGTAGTGTACGGGAGTTGTAATGCCCGTCACTACAGAAGGGTCACTTGGATGCTGTCGTTCCTCTCATTTATGGGGAGGCTGGTATAAGTCCTATTTATAAAATGCAATGTAATGTAATGCTATTTAATTCCCTGTTACTGTGAAATGTGCTATATTCTGGCCTGCTAGGGGTGTCATTCCAGCTCTAGTCACTAGAGGGAGCTACGGAGCCCTAGTCTATATAAGGCCCAGGCAGGGAAGGGATTTAGTTCAGTCTACTCCAGGCCATGAGCCTGTGAAGTCTACACCAGGCCATGGGCCTGGGAAGCAGTGCAGACCCTGGAGTCTGTGAAGGCCACATGTCATAGGCCTAGGCAAGTCAGCAGGAGACAAGCTGAGGCAATCCCTAGAGCAAGAGGTACTGTAATGTCAGAGGAGGTACACTGCAAACTGGAGATTCAAGGATATAAGCCAGAAGTAGGGCATTGGGGCCTTGAAGAATAATTGCCAGTCAGGACAAGTCAGGAAGAAAGTAAGGTTCACCTGCAATTCAAAGTCCTGTTATTTAACCCTCTGTTTAACCTTGCTGGATATAAGCCTGCTGTAACTAGACTGTACCAAAGCCTATTGTCTGCAACAAGAACTGTTTTAAGAGAGTGCCTTCTGTATTTCCACTGTTTCAGTAAAGTTGGAATTCTGTTTCAAGCTACAAGTCTGCACCTCTATTATTCCTACTATAAATACGGTGTGCCACCGTTTACTGGCACTGGCGTCACGAAACATCAGGGACTTAGCCATAGGCACGTTAAACTACAACACCAAGGGCACCTCACATTGCACTTGGCTGTGTCCCTTCAGAACCCAGAGAGTGCCCCAGAGGAACAGCGTGCCGGCCTCTCCATCACTGGCATTCCCCAGGTTGGTCACCCACATTGCTCTGACTTGGGGGTGCTACACTACCTCTGTGGTTATACACCCCTTTTTTATTCTCCTCCTTCTATCTGTGTAACGGTTTTCCGCACATACATAATCACCATTGGCAGCCTTCCCGTATCTCTAACCTTTTACCCTGTCCGTCCTTCAGCGCTCTGCAGTTATTGCTTGATCCCTCTGGAGTCCAACCCAGGAGTTTCTTTTATTAACACTCTCTTTTGATTTTTTCCTTATCCAAGACTGAAATAAGACAGCTGGCTCTATCAGAGATTTTGTTGTCGTGTCCATATGCACTGTTTTTGCCAAGAAAATGATGGGAATCTTAATGGAACCTCAGCAGACTCCATAATACATTATTGTTGATCGGGCATACCGTACATCTATGGCTTTCCATTATGAATGAAGTCATACTGCAGAAATGAGCAAAATCTGACAAATATAGGAGCATACTGCCCATTCTATTGTATTCATGAACATTTTTTCCCCATCATTGTAATCCTATAACTGCTACAGTGATGATACTCTTATCAAAGTAAAACCTCATACCCTGATGCTCATTTTACTGCATGTATAAAGGACTCAAAATTATTTACACACCTGCAGATCCTAACACAGTGTTCCCTTTGATTGGCACCAGAAAAGCTCTGAAGCAGAAATCATTTGCCCTTAAATATGGAATTCCCGTTTCTATTAAGAAACTTTGTGAAGCTGTTAGTTCTATGTGAACTGAGCCTGAAAACTCTATATAACTATGCATGTGTCACACTGAACAGCATAATCTGAGATGTTCCTTTCACAGAGCTTTGGACGTCAGGGATGAAACCAGTTCTTATCCACAAATAGAATAGTAATGACGTGAATTACCATTCTATTTGTAGATCAGACTTTGCTTCAACTCGCAGGACATAAAGCCAATACTAATTCAAACCTTATTTCTGTATGTAGATTGATGCATGTGTAATGTAAATTCATTAAAGAAGAATAAGTCAGAAATTCATTTTATTTATTTTTTACTTATTTTCTGGCATGACATTAAACACAAGGTGCCGGACCAGTTCCAAAAACCTAACTGGAAAAATACTATATATCTGCTATTGTTTGAAAAATAGGTTGCTATCAAAGTAGCGTTCCCTCTGGAGTTGCAGTCTATGTAACATTTTCCCTGGAACACTAACATAATCAGCATATGTATAACCTCATTATGATGTGTCCACATATTTTCTTTGCTCGGCTTTCTAAAACATAACTAATAAAAACCGGGAATGACACTTTTGTGAGACTATTAATCTTCAGTGTCCTTCTCTAATCGTTTTATGTTGTTTTCTTGACTGTATTTCTTTGTCTTATACATTTATTTCCACTGAATTAAGAAGTGAGCTGAAGTTTCATGGTTTAAATCAGATTACATTACAAAGTTTTTAGATATTTAAAACACTGTTTTAAAGTGAAGCACTGGGGCTCTGTTACAGAGACGTTACTTGAAGCTTCTAGGGTCCAAGGCACTATCTAGCATAAGCTATTTAAAATAATCATGTCTTCTTATGTAGCACAGGGGCATTTAGGTTCTGTTCAGGCATCAAGGCCTGGGTACATCTTCTACCCTAGCCCTTGTAAATACTCTTGTACCTGTTCAATGATTTTATTATACAATTGTATAGCAAATTCCTACCATAATGGCAGGCAGCCATTCTGGGAGAGTGGGAGCTCATTGGCTAATGATAAGGAGTCTGTATATGCAGTGTTACTGAATTGAAGATGAAACTGTGTGATTTAATGGTTGTCAAAAATGAATAACAATGGGGAACATTTAGGACCCCTTCAAGGGGTGGTCTATGTGGCAGGAAGGAAGCTGCAATTCATATAAAGATGCTTCGTCATTCAGTAGCAGAACTCAGCTGCAGGAGAAGAGCAATCCCCCAAATCATCCCCTTTTATCAGTTCTTGACACTTATTAGAAGGCATTGTCAGTGTCACTCCATAATTGGGGTATAAACCAGCTTTCCTAGTTACTTTCGTAAGGTTGCTTTCGACTCACTTTTATAGTGAAAAAAAGTCTGAAATATATTTCCATTAAATTTATAACCTATAACTTAAAGGGAGTCTTTCACCCCAAAATTGCAATATCTAACACTTACACCATTGTGTCCAATACAGTCCCCACATTAAAATGCATATTACAATATTGTTGTCCGTTCCATAGGTCGTCCAAAAAACACTCATCAGAGGGCTGTCCTTACTGTGCGGCGCTTGCTCTAATGTGACGTACGGGCCGGCACCTGCGCACTGGATACTCCGATGCTTCTGCCAGTAATGGGTAAACCAGTGTGCAGCCGCGGACATTCCGTTCATCGGCGCGGGATTTGGCTATGGACTAAGGAGGCAAAGATCCAGACAAAGGGCAGGCCGAATGGTTAAAGGGGAGTGGTTGCTTATGAAACTCAGCTCGGGGCCTGGGCACTGGCTGTTTGAACGCCGCCCCTGGGCACCTTCACACACTGATTTGCATATGGAATAAAAGTGTTTTTTGAACGACCTATGGAACGGACAACAATATTGTAAGATGCATTTTAATGTGGGGGCTGTATTGGACACAATGGTTTAAGTGTTAGATATTGCAATTTTGAAGTGAAAGACTCCCTTTAAAGAAAACGCTACCTCTCCTGATATGTATATTTTAGCCCCTGCAAGCAGTTTTCTGTTCACATCAGTGTTACAAATACCGTTATTTTCCGTTACAACCATGTTATAACGGAAAACAATAACGGAATTCATAAGATGGAATTAAAAATGGAAACCTTTAGAGGCGTTCCGTTTTGATCCGTCATAATAGAGAACGTATCCATCTGGTTTCCATTATGCAGGACGGAAAAGAAAGTCCTGTCAATAGTCAATAATAATTCTGGAGGATTTATTCTCATGACTATGTTTTGCCATTCCTTTATTATTTCTGCTAGAAGTTATTAATGAATTACTAGCAGTCTACAAAGATGGTCCAGATGGGTGTTACCAGTTAGGGAGTGTCCGTGCAGAGTATGACACTGGCAGCACTGATTGAATTGTGACTGTGCAAGGATACATCCCCAGTTTGTAATTGTCATCTGTACCCTCATGACAAACTGCTAGCAATTAATTCATCACTTGTAGCAAGAATCGTAAAGGAATGGCACAACCCAGAGTAATAAGAATATATGCTCCAGAATTGTTTTTACATAGGAAATACAAGTAGTTACTAAAACAGATATGTCAGTAAAGGTGACAGCTTCTCTTTAACCACCTCAGCCCCCCTAGTTTAAACACCAGACCACTTTTTACAATTCTGCACTACACTACTTTCACGGTTTATTGCTCGGTCATACAACTTACCACCCAAATGAATTTTACCTCCTTTTCGTCCCACTAATAGAGCTTTCATTTGGTCGTATTTCATTGTTGCTGACATTTAAATTTTTTTGATATTAATAAAAAATGACCGAAATTTTTGCAAAAATTGACATTTTTCGCTTTGTTGCAAATTTTTTTTTTTTTAAACTACATTTCTATATAAACTTTTCTCTAAATTTATTGCTCTACATGTCTTTGATAAAAAAAAGTGCATATTTATTGGTTTAGGTAAAAGTTATAGCGTTTACAAACTATGGTGCAAAAAAGTGAATTTCTGCATTTTGAAGCAGCTCTGACTTTCTGAGCACCTGTCATGTTTCTTCAGGTGCTAGAATGCCAGGATAGTATAAATACCCCCCAAAAGACACCATTTTAGAAAGAAGACACCCCAAATTATTCGCGGAGGGGCATGGTTAGTTCATGTATCATTTCATTTTTTTTTCACAAGTTAGAGGAAAATGACACTTTCTGAGGAAAAAAATAAATAAATAAAGTTTCCATTTCTGCTAACTTCTGGCAAAAAAAAAAAAAATCTCCCACGGACTCACTATGCCCTTCAGTGAATACCTTGGGGTGTCTACTTTCCGAAATATGGTCATTTGTGGAGTGTGTTTACTGTTCTGGCATTTTGGGCGTGGCTAAATTGTGAGCAACCCTGTAAAGCCTAAAGGTACTCGTTGGAATTTACTCCCCTTTACGCACCTGCAAAAAAGTGGCACACGTGCTATCGCCGTACTCAGAAGAAGTGGGGCAATGTGTTTTGGGGTGTAATTTTACATATACCCATGCTATGTGTGAGAAACATCTCTGTAAATGACAACTTTTAAAAAACATTTATACATAGTTGTCAATTTACAAAGATATTTCTCTCACCCAGCATGGGTATATGTAAAAATACACCCCAAAACACATTGCCCTACTTCTTCTGAGTACGGCGATACCATGTGTGTGACACTTTTTTGCAGCCTAGGTGCGCAAAGGGGTCCAAATTCCAATGAGTACCTTTTAGGATGGCATTTTTACGCATTTTTCTTCTCACGCTTTAGGACCCCTAAAATGCCAGGGCAGTATAAATACCCCACAAGTGACCCCATTTTGGAAAGAAGACACCCCAAGCTACTCCGGGAGGGGCATGGCGAGTTCAAGATTTTTTTTTTGGGCACAAGTTAGCGGAAATTGACTTTTTTTTTTCCTTCTTAAAAAGTCTCATATTCCACTAACTTTTGACAAAAAATAAAATTTTACATGAACTCACCATACCCCTCACAGAATACCTTGAAGTGTTTTCTTTCTAAAATGGGGTCACATGTGGGGTATTTATACTGCCCTGGCATTTTAGAGGTCCTAAAGCGTGAGAAGTAGTTTGGAATCCAAATCCGTAAAAATGCCCTTCTTCTCACGCTTTAGGGCCCCTAAAATGCCAGGGCAGTATAAATACCCCACATGTGACCCCATTTTGGAAAGAAGACACCCCAAGGTATTCCGTGAGGGGCATGATGAGTTCATAGAAGATTTTTTTTTTTTTTGGCACAAGTTAGCGGAGATTGACTTTTTTTTTCTTCTTACAAAGTCTCATATTCCACTAACTTTTGACAAAAAATAAAATTTTACATGAACTCACCATACCACTCACGGAATACCTTGGGGTGCCTTCTTACTAAAATGGGGTAACATGTGTGGTGTTTGTACTGCCCTGGCATTTGAGGGTCTCCGCAATCATTACATGTATGGCCAGCATTAGGAGTTTCCGCTATTCTCCTTATATTGAGCATACGGGTAATGAGATTTTTTTTTTCCGTTCAGCCTCTGGGCTGAAAAAAAAAAAATGAATGGCACAGATTTCTTCATTCACATCAATCAATGTGGATGAAAAAATCTCTGCCAAAAAATGTGCAAAAAAAAGGAAAGGACATAGGAGTGCTTGCGAAGTAAGGCCCCATTCACACGTCCGCAAAAATGTCCGCATCTATTCCGCAATTCTGTGGAATAGATGCGTACCCATTCAGTGTGAATGGGGCCGGCAGTGATGCGGAGAGCACACTATGTGCTCTCCGCATCAGCTTTTGTGGTGCTGCAGCCGTGAACTTCAAAAGATAGAGCATGTCCTATTATTGTCCACAATTGTGGACAAGAAAAGGCATTTTCTATATAGTTCTGGCAATGTGCGGATCCGCAAAATGTGGAAAGCACATTTCCGAACGTCTGAATGAGCCTTACAGGGGGGTGATTAGTGACAGGGGGGGTTACAGGGGGTGATCAGGGGTTAATCAGTGACGGGGTGTGGGGGGGGGTGGTGATTGGTGCACTTACATAGCTGCCTGTGTCCTCTCGTGGTCCCAAGCAAAAGGGACCACCAGAGGAGCAGGCAGCAGGCATATCAGACGCTGTTTACAAAACAGCGTCTGATATGCGATTTAGATGGCATTTTTCTGACATCTACAGCCTGCCAGCGCATGATCAGCGCTGGCAGGCTGTAGTAAAAATTCCTCCCGACGCGATCGTGTGAACGCGCGCTCGTTCACAGGAAATCTCGCCTCTCGCGAGATCACGCGCCGGCGCGTCAAGGAGGAACATCCCGGCCGCCCGCAGGACGCATCCCTGCGTTAGGCGGTTAGGATGTGGTTATGTGTCACAGCCATTTATGTCATTCAGGTTTTACTGCCTTCATTTACATTTGGTATGCTTAGGTAAGGTTGATGGTCGTGTGGCTTATATCCTTCAATATTATCCAATTTCATTTATAATCAGGAATGCTTTGATGAGGGTGGTGCCAGACAGTTTAGTTGTGATATGCTTGAAACCTACATGTTGGTGACCACTTGCAGTTACTGCAACAACGAACATGCATTTACAAATCAGATAAAGAAGGTATCCAGTTTAGCAGCCTAATTAAAGACTGTTTTTCTGCATAGCAGAAAAACATAAATTATTTAATTATTTGTAACTATGTTGTGAATAAGAGATGAACAAATTGATTCTAAATTAATAGGATTTGGTACAAATTTCGCATTTATTTATCTGACAAATTAATCCAAAGTTTTAGCAAATCATTTCAGAAGAATCCTGAAAAAACTGTGCCATTTTAATGATAAAATTGGCAGGGAAAACAGAAGTGAGGATAAAGATGAAGGATCAAATGACATTGGTGGAGGGACCATTTGCCCTGATTGGCTCAGAGGCAAACAGACAGCCTTGCAGGTCCTTTTGCTGAGGACACTATTACAATACCATTCTGTTCACGTATCTTTTATAAAATCAGAGAGAAGTTTTTGCTTGATACCAGCTGTTGTCTTGGTCTTAGTGTGAAACTTGTATGTGCGCACATATTAAAAGATTTGACACCACACAAAGAATAAGAAAATCGCTAGATTGGAGATAACAAATTGGCATCCCTTGAAGGTCAGTTTACGCCTGAATAGCATTTATTTAACCTAGGAAGAAAGGCATAAAGCAGAACTATTAGACGAGATCATTCGCTGTAACAAGGTAAGAATATTTTTAAGACTGTGTGTCCCGTAGGATAAATATTGCTTGAATATTTTTAAGACTATGTATCCCTATTGGTTGAATAGTGAGTTTAGGACTATGTGTCCCCTAATTGGATAAATAGCAATGGAATATCTTAAAGACTGTGTGTCCTGTAGGATAAGTATCACTTGAATATTTTTAAGACTGTGTTCCTATTTGGTAGAGTAGAGATTACATACTTTTAAGACTGTGTGTCCCTATTTGGATAAATAGCAATTAAATATTAATTAAAAATGGGTAATTTTAGTGTCATAGGAAATAATTGTGAATTGTTAATGGCGGCTCAGAAAATTGTAGAAAGAGAGGGAAGAGACTTGGTTAGAAAGTTAAAATCTTTCATACAAGCGGTATGTATGCCAGAACTAAATTGAAATTTGTGGAAAACTATATTAAAGGAGAAGAGAGGTCGGTTAAGGGATAATAAGCTTGTGCAAGCAAATTCATAGTGGAAATTGTCTATGGAAGTGACGGATAGAAAATTGAAAGAGGTTGAAAAAGATAGTCATTATTTATATTGCAAGTGGAAGATTTGTATTCTGTAGGTAACAAAGACACATATAGTATCTTGCCATGTGGTTCTAAAGTAGAAGTTAATATCCATCCCCCTACTGCTTCTTCAACTTCTCTTGTAAACTTCTCCTATTTCTTCTTCCCCATCCCCCTCCTGTGTTCCTATTGAGTCCCCCTCAGGAATTCAACCACCTCCATATGGTGGGGGCTGGGACTATGTCTGCAAGCAAATGGAACACTGAAGAGAGTAACACACGTGCTACCTTTAGAACTCCCAAGCAAGGCTCAATTCAAGTTATAAGCCCCAGCAATTGATAATATGCAGTAATGTCTACAAATAATCGTTCCCAATTGTATGTTTCACCAGTTAAAAGTGTGCCCACAGTGATTGCCCCTATGTTGCCAGATGGAGGTGTCCCAGACCAATCTTAAGTGCTGCTTTTGTAGATGGTCTTAAGGAAAGCATCCAAAAAGGTCTGGTATTAGCCAGACCTGAATGGAGATCACTACAACCCTCCATTTTTTTGCAAGTTGCATAAGGTGAAGAAGTTTAATTGAACAAAAGGCCTAAGGTAGGCATGGCTGCTTATCAGCCCTACCCACAAGAAGAAGGGGGTGGGGCACAGTTTTTTTTAAAAATATATTATAACTGTGGCAGGGTGGGGCACTTTGCACGTGATTACCGACTTCCATGCCCCTGGGAGAAGGCAACAAATGCTTAGCCCCCTCAAATGCAATGCCCAAAGGGAGTTGACAATACAGTCAAATGCTGTGTCCTTATTATTAGTGATGAGCAGCATAGGCAATATTCATTTTTCGTGATTTTTCACAAATCGTTGGCCTAATATTCGCCATAAATTTGCAAATTCTAGAATTCGTGATCTCCAGTCATTATTTTCTTGATTGCAAAAATCGGCAATGTAATATGTGTGTATCGACAATGTAATTTGTAACACCCTGCACTGGAACCTATCAGCTACACTATATTACTATCTAACCTCCACTGACTATCTCCCACTATCTGTATTATATATATGAGCTAACTAACTATCTAATGTAATTGAATAAGGATCCAGATGACTCCGCAAAGCACAGAGCACAGCAATGACACTACTCTCTATCTCAGAAATGCAAAAAACAGCAGAAAATGGCTGCTGGAGAGTTTCCCATGTAGTAAGGGGTAGGCAACTTTTCTGTTGGTTGCTAGGGATGTTACTAAGCTCAGACAAATATATTGCAGCCCTCTCATTGGCCCACAAGCAAGAAGCAGTGAGGGTACTGATGAAAAAAAATCTAGAATATTTGCGATTGTTAAGATATAGCACTATATTCTAAATCTTCACGAATTCTCGATGTAACGATACTCTCGATAAAAATTTGCAATTAGGATATTCGCGATCAGCACTACTTATTATCTATGCCATCCCTAGGGCCTGCCCCCATTGTCTTCTTGACAATCAATGGAGGGGAGCCCATCCTCTTTTTGATTGACACTGGAGCAGCCAAAACTGTTACTCACAGCGAACATCTTCCATGATCCCTCATGTCTAAGGATAGTATTCCATGTGTAGGAGTAGATGGTATTGCAGTTCCTACACCTCTCACCAGACACCTTGGAATTGAATGTGCACTGCTTATGCCACCAACTGTCACCATTCAAAAGTGCACAACTTTGAATGCAGCTACTCTGCTGCCTCGGGGTGGGGGGTGGGGATTTAGTAGTATGAGTCACCTAACTCAGTACCTTCCTGTCTGAAGATTCACATGACTGTCTCCAATTAACAACCCAAATTTTGAGTTTCTTGTAGATGGTTTCAAGTTCTTGTTAGATGGATCCTCTCCGACAGGATATGCTGTCTTTACCCAAACTGATGTTGTCAAGTAAGAACCACTCCTTCCAGCAATTTTAGTGCTGGAGACAGAGCTGAAGACACTCGCTGAGTTATGTAAGATGACTGAGGGTGAGACTGATAACATTTATATAGATTCTAGGTATGCCTTTGGTGTGACCCATTATTATGGTCTAATCTGGAGGAGCAGGGATTTTGTTGGATCAATTGGTTAGCCCATGTTGAGTGTGTGAGAGATGTTTGAAGCCCAGAGGCTACCTGAGCATGTAAAGGCGGTTAAAGTGCATGTTCACTCTAAACTATTACCTGAGGCCTACTGTAAGTGTAAGTCTATGTTATACAAGCTGGTTTAGGGCCAGTAGACCTCCAAAAGTTTGAACCTTTTCAGATACAGGCTACAGAGGCTGAAGGGAAAAATGGAAGGAAAAAGTACGTAGAAGTGATGATTGAGAATGGACTCTGGTAAGAAAATCTCTTACTTCAGAGGGCACTCTATCCAAAGAGAATGGATGTAGAACATGGGCAAATCAAGAGAGCGAGGGTGTGATTGTGTTTTGTGGTGGATGGCTCCTGGTTTCAACAATGCTGCCCCAGGTTAGTTCACGGTTAAATGATATGTGCTGTAATAATGATGGGAGAACTATAGGAGTTTCCATGAAGGCATATGACCAGTTCATCTTACCTATTTCAGTGACTGCAGATTGACTACATTCAATTACCAAAGGTGGAACAGTGTGAATATGTCCTTGTCTGTATTGATCTCTTTCCAGGATATTCAGAGCACTGGCCTGTAGCAAAGGTAAAAGCAAAGGCTACAGCTTAAGAAGATACTTGCTGAGGTGAGAGTACCTCTGGTACACACTAAACTGGAAGATAGGTCTAAGTCCTTATGAAATACTCTTTGGGAATGCCCCTAGTTTAGGTCTCTATTTTCCACAAAAGCTCCAGATGCAGCATAGTAGTCTTTCAAATTATGTCTCACAAACTGATTGTCCAACGTGTATTCCAAGTTTCTCTTCCAGATCCATACAGCATAGAGGCAACTCAATCTCTACAACCAGTAGATTTGGTAGTGATAAATCAGTATGTATATAAAGTCCTAGAGCCACAGTTTGAGGGTCCACATCAAGTCCTGTTAACCATCGGCCACTGCTGTCAAATTAGAAGGAAAGCCCGATTGGATCCATGTGTCATATTGCAAGAAAGTGCTTGAACCTCAAGTGGCACACAGGTACATCAGGTGTCCGGGAAGGTTTTAGACCAGGTCTCAGCTCTCTGGGACGTACCGTTCCTGAGATATTCCCAAAAAATGCATTAGCCAATAGAAGCCTGGTCACATGACCCTTATCAGCCAAAAGAAGCTTGTTCGTCTCCACACACACAGTTTTACTCCCGATAACCATAACAACCCAGCCATGTTTCTTCACTGCTGTAGATGAGCTTTAAAGGAAATCTGTCACCAGGATAATCGCTATTGAAGTAAAGCCATGGCCTAAGAGCACTTAGTACTTTATTTCCTGAGGTTTCCATAACAACTCTGTTGACACTGTTAAGGGAGCAGAGTGCTGTGGAGGTCACAGTTCAAGGGGTAGGTAGTGTGTCCATTCAAGTCACCCTTAAAACTCTGCTCCCAGGTCCCGCTAAGCCATGCCTCTGACCTGGTAAGACCACACCCCCTCCCACTCAGCCAACAGGGATTGAAAAAATTAAGTTAATAATCAACTTCTAGGTCCAGCTAAGCCACACCCCGATCCAGTTAGGCCACTTCTCCTCACAATCAGAACACAGAAGAGTGCTGCTGTCCAAGGGTGAGCTGTTCAAAAGGACATGCCCACAATCCAGTTAGGCCATGCCCCTTACAATCCTCAACCAACAGGGATTGAAAAAATGAAGTTAAAATTCAACTTCTGTCAGTTGCAGAGGTGGGAGAGACGGAGACTTTCTCTCTGCAGGACAGTGCTGCTGTCTTAAGGTTAGCTGTTAATAAGGCCACACCCAATATCTGGCAAGGCCACGCCCACTCCTACTCTTCAGCCAACAGGGATTGAAAAAAAATCATCTTCTAGGTCCCACTAAGCCACAATCCTGACCTAGTTAGGCAAGGCCCCCTCCCGCTATGCAGCTGATGGAAGTTAAAAATAAACTTCTATCAGCTGCAGGGGTGGGAGTAAGGGAGGCTTTCTCCTTGCAGCTCACGCTTAGACAGCACAATGCTGCTGTCTGAGAGTGAGCTATTCAAAAGGACACCCCAGTGTCCATCTAGGCCCTGTGCCAGACGAAGGACATGGAGTCTGAAAGCCGAACTGTCTGGCCTAAAATTGGACCTCTGGCCACCTTAGGGGTAGGCTGCTGTGGAGGTCACAGTTAAGGGAATGGTCCGCTATGGAGGTCAATGTTAAGGGGCAGATTGCTGTAAAGGCCACTGTTAAGGGGAAGGGCCCTTGTGGATGTCACTGTCAAGGGGGTGGTGTGCTGTGAAACTCACTGTTAAAGGGGAAGATCTGCTGTAAAGGTCAGAGTTAAGGGGGTGGGCTGCTGTGGAGTTCCCATTTTAAGGGACGGGGAACTGTGGGGGGGTCAATGTTAAGGGGTGGAGGGCTGTGGAGGTCACTGTTAAGGGGCTGGGGGCTGTAGCTGTCACTATTATAGTGGATACTGTCGATATATTTTAACAGCACACACAAACATTAAATTCAATAGATTAAATATACCCGGGCCAAACATTTTTTATAATTACTAAAACATATATAAATTTAATTTAGCCTCTATTTCTGAAAAGTTTCTGCCGGGATTCAAACTCAAAATCTTGTACATTACAGCCAAGAACCTTAAACACTACACTATAGAGCTGCATGGCCCATCACTAAAAAAAATAAAAATATGAGACTAGAGACGAGTGATCACCTGGAAGTTGGGGTTCAGGAAGTTCGGCCGAAATTCCCGAAAATGTTCGGGTTCGGGATCCGAACTCGACCCGAACTTTATCCCGAACCCCATTGAAGTCAATGGGGATCCGAACTTTTAGGCATTCAATATGTCCTGGTACTGAAGAGAATTCATGGTACCTTGCACACGCTGAAGCTTCCCTGTACCTGTAGAAGCAAAACAGCCCCAAAGCATCATTGACCCCCCCTCCCCCCCGCCATGCTTCACAGTAGGCAAGGTGTTCTTTTCTTCATAGGCCTTGTAAGCCTTCATAGCATTTATCCATGGGCCCAAACAGTTCTAATTTTGTTTCATCAGTCCACAGAACACTATCCCAAAACTTTTGTGGTTTGTCCACATGACTTTTGGCATACTGCAGTCGACTCTTCTTATTCTTTGGAGACAGCAAGGGGGTGCGCCTGGCATGGAGGCCTTCATTACGCAGTGTGCACCTTATTGTCTAAGCTGAAACTTCAGTACCCGCATCTGACAAATCTTTTTTCAGTTCCTCAGCAATCACACGGGGACTTTTCTCCACTTTGCGCTTCAGGTAGCGCACAGCAGTCGAAGTCAGCATCTTCTTTCTGCCACGACCAGGTAGCGTTTCAACAGTGCCCTTTGCCTTGAATTTGCGAATGATGCTTCCTATGGTGTCTCTTGGGATGTTTAACATCTTTGCAATCTTCTTATAGCCATTGCCCTTCCTGTGAAGAGAAATCACCTCTTCTCTTGTCTTCCTGGACCATTCTCTTGACTTCACCATGTTTGTAAACACACCAGTAAATGTCTAGAAGAAGCTGAGTATCACAGTCATTTAAAATCTGCCAAATTGGTGCATTTTATGCTTGATTGCTGCTCCTTGACATCCACAGGTGTTTTCAATACTTGATTGAAAACACTTGAATGAACCTCTGTTCTTAAGAGTGGTAGTCTTTAAGGGGATTGAATAATTGTGTCAATGAAGAAATCACAAAAAAAACATTTAATACTGTATTACAAAAACAATTGATGTAATTTCAGTTGCATTTGGTTCTTTAAAAAGTCCTTGTAAGATTTCATTCTGAACACAATTACAAATGTACACTAAATTCCCTAAAACCCTTTACAGCATTGGGGGTTGAATAATTTTGAACACAACTGTACTGTATGCAGGGCAGTTGTACTTCACACAATAAATGGACGTATGTGGCCCACCTAACTAACAGACGGATTAACTATATTTATTTCTCTGTCACGTAAGCAGTGCAGGTGTACTTCACACAATAAACTGGTATATGTCACTCACTGAACTAACAGACGGATTAACTATATTTATTTTCCTGTCACGTATGCAGTGCAGGTTTACTTCACACAATAAATTGGCATATGTCACCCACCGAACTAACAGATTAATAAACTATATTTATTTCCCGGTCACGTATACAGTGCAGGTGTACTTCACACAATAAATGGGTATATTTCGCCCACCTAACCAACAGACGGATTAACTTTATTATTTTCCCTGTCACGTATGCAGTGCAGGTGTACTTGACGCAAAAAATTGGTATATGTCACACACCGAACTAACAGACGAATTAACTATTGTATTTGGGTTTTTGGGGTACAAAAATGTTGCATTGCACCCACCAACAAATCGCTGTAGGTCACCCACAGAATTAACAGCCAGAGTTATTATTAACTTTCTGTGTCAGGGGTGCAAAGATGGTGTATTGCACCCACAAAAAAAATTCTATAAGTCACCCACAGAATTAACAGCCAGATTTATGATTATTTTTCTGTGTCAGTGGTGCAAAGACTCACTTCAGCTGCCTGCTTCCTGTCCGTGCACTCAGAGATGATGGTTGGCTCTACACGTGATCCAGCTTATATAGAGGCTGGGTCACATGATGCACCAGCCAATCACAGCCATGCCATTAGTAGGCATGGCTGTGATGGCTTTTAAGTGCCCACAGCTTAAAAGCTTGTTGACTGGCTGCCCTGCAGCCTTTCAACAAGCTTTATTACATGCCCGAACACCGAACTCAAACCCAAACTTTTATGGCAAAGTTCGGGTTCAGGTCCGGGTATCAAAAATCGTAAAGTTCGGTACGGATCCGATCTTTACAGTTCGGGTTCGCTCAACACTAATAAAGATGAGTTAAGTCAATCAGCAACATGCTAACTTCCAGCCACGACTAAGGTGGTCACTCCCTACGTCCTTATATTCACATGTATATATTGATTCCATAGGAGTCCCTAGAGGAGTTCCTGACCAATTTAAGGCTATAATTCAGATAGCTGCAGGATTTGAGTCTTTAATTCCCATGATTAGCATTAATTAAAATGCGGATTAGATTAACTATCTCTATTATAATAAATTACACCCGAGATGCTGTCAATGGGATAGCAGAACAACTAAGCTCTTCCTCGGTGATGACTCTACAAAACTGACTGGACCCTCGACATGATTTTAGCAGAAAAAGCAGGGGTCTGACCGTCTGCATGATGATCATAAGCTCCCGTTGCACCTACATTCCCAACAACACTGCCCCTAATTGTTTTTAAACTTATTAATATATCCATGCCATCAAATACTATGCATATGCACTGTGACCCTGTCAAAGACAAGGATTATTATGAACAATTGTTTGAAGAATGCAATTCCTTCCTGAAGCAAACAAAAACCCGTTGACGATTGCGGGGCTAATAGGATAAGGTAAAGGCAAAACCAAAGGGACTTTGGGGGACCTGGTAAGCAATAAGGAAAGTCCAGCTCCTCGCCGTTTAGGGGGTTGGGAAAGTACCTGTCACGGACGTTCTCGTGACAGGTGGCAGGAGATCGGTAAGACTGGCAACACGTGGTTTGATCTGACATGTTTTCAATTTGGATCAAATGACATCTGTGTTGTTTCTGGTGCTTGCCACACCTTCTTTCCCCAGGTGTGGCTATTAGGGTCATATAACCTTCTCTATTTATAGTTGCTCTCCCACAATGCTGTGTGGTTTATATCTTCTGTTTGGACCTTTGGATAGATTGTGGTTGGATCTCAGCTGAGTTCCTGGTGTTAACATTGCTCCTTTGAAGTTAAATCATTCCTTTCCCTTTTGTATTTTGTTTGGGTTCTGTGTGTTGCATTTCCCCATTGTTTGCATTAGACCTGAAGGAGACTCCTGTTTGTCCTTCGTTTTGGGGGAACATGTATTCTCATCCCTGCCATTAGTACCAGGGTCCTATAGAGCTTGAAAGGACGCTAGGTATTCCTGCGTATGAACTCACTTACCTTTGGGGTCTGTTCATACTAGTAGTCAGTCAGGATTAAGCCATGGGTCCCTATTTTCTCCACTGCACTACTTCATGTTTTATTTAACCACAACATCCTCTATCATTGATGTTTTTACAAAGGTTTTTGATTATAGTAGCCAATGATAATAAATATGACTGCTTTCCACGTCATTGCTTTTATATTTTTAAACCAAAAAAATATATACTGATTGACCTTTTCAATGTTCCCTTTCATTTTGGAAGATACCATGGTTACTGTGTTTACGCAGTCACTGTCCCTGTTTGAACCCTTCCAAAGTGCTTTGTTTTATATTTGTTTTACAAGATTATTTTTACCGTTTCTTTAGGTGAATTTGTGACATGTATCAATAGTCAAACAACCAGATAGAAGAGTTCAATCTAAATGCTTTACAATGCGTTTTCATAGGCAGAACTCTTAAATGTCTAAGTGACATTGAATGCATGTTTTACAGCTGCTTATAAAGGCTGATTCATAGTTATGAGAGTTGGTACAATGTCATTGTCCAATGTATGAATTCTTTATTGTCAACTTACCACATTATAAACTGATTAGTCCTTTCCATTGATTTGTGGCAAATTTAAAAGGTCTGTAACTGTAAACACGAGCGAACGAGCAGACCTTAGCTGTTCAGAGACCGCACTACAAGCGTGATATTACTTATTCTTTTTAATGTATATTTATCTGAAAATCTCTATGATACCTGTAGGTAATTAGTATTTTCATCTTGTAATTATCACTCGAGAACTGAAGGCATCTAGACCTTCTGTCTAATGTTGAAAGTTCTTTCATCTGCGCTCATTTAGTTTTCATGGATCGGTGTTTTGTCAGTTGCCTGATTCATTCTTTACTGATATAATTGCATTTTTATCTAACAGCTGTTTGTGAGCCTCAATAAGCAATGCAAAGGATGTTTTTCTTCTTACTGTTCAATGCCACTGTAAAGATTGTGTCTGTCTGTTGCTTGAGGCTGAATATGGACTTTCTACTACAATTTAAAGCAATTTCAGTAACATATGGAATTGTTTTAATTACTTTCATTGTCTTAAATGAATGGATTATTACAGTTGTTATTTTATTCTGTACAGTAATTAAAAAAATAATAATAATTTGGTGCTACGTGAAGTTCCTGGCATGACCAAGCAGAAGCCAAACTGATTAGGTAGACACATTTTAAAGAAGTTTTTTTATGCTGTAAAACAAATTAATACTGTCACATTTGTTGTCTTACTCTAGGCAATTTACTTCATTAGATTGTCAGATAACTAATGGCAGAATGTAACTTGGGAAATAACAAAATACTTCTTATAAAACTTGGCAAAGTATGTTCCCATATGGTGAGTTCTGTAACAGAAAAAGTGCATCCCTTGCTTTCTACTGTATTTAAATAACTAGTGGAATTGCAGACTAAGGTTTTCTAATGTTAACAATAATCAACAAGACCATCTCATTCAAAGCTTTTTAACACTTTGCTGTGACACTGATCAAAAATATACATTATCTCAAAAAAAAAGTAAGTAAACCCCTCACATTTTTGTAAATATTTTATTATAACTTTTCATGGGACAAGACTGAAGATGTGACACTTTGATACAATGTAAAGTAGTCAGTGTACAGCTTGTAGAACAGTGTACATTTGGTGTGCCCTCAAAATAACTCAAAACACAGCCTTTAATGTGTAAACACGGGCAACAAAAGTGAGTACACCCCTAAATAAAGGTGGCCAAACTGTGCCCAATTAGCCATTTTTCCTCCCTGGTGTCATGTGACGTGTTGGTGTTACAAGGTCTCAGGTGTGAATGGGGAGCATGTGTGTTAAATTTGGTGCTATCGCTCTCAAACTGTCCTATACTGACCACTGGTAGTTCAACATGGAACCTCATGGGAAAGCACTCTCAGAGCATCTGAAAAAAAATGAATTGTTGCTCTACATAAGATGGCCTAGGCTATAACAAGATTGCCAACACCCTGACACAAGACAGGTTCTACTCAGAACAGGCCTTGCCATTGTCGACAAAAGAAGTTGAGTGCACTTGCTCAGCGTCATATCCAGAGGTTGTCTTTTCAAAATAGATGTATGAGTGCTGCCAGCATTGCTGCAAAGGTTAAAGGGGTGGGGGGTCAACCTGTCAGTGCTCAGACTATATGCTGTACACTGCATCAAATTGGTCTGCATGGCTGCTGTCCCAAAAGGAAACCTTTTCTAAAGATGATGCACAAGATAGCCCGCAAACAGTTTGCTGAAGACAAGCAGACTAAGGACATGGATTACTGGAACCATGTCCTGTGGTCTGATGTGACAAAGATGAACTTATTTGGTTCAGATGGTGTCAAGCGTGTGTGGCGGCAATCAGATGAGGAGTACAAAGACAAGTGTGTCTTGCCTACAGTCAAGCATGTGGTTGTAGTGTCATGGTTTGGGGCTGCATGAGTGCTGCCGGCTGTGGGGCGCTACAGTTAATTGAGGGAACCGTGAATGCCAACATGTACTGTGACATACTGAAGCAGAGCATGATCTCCTCCCTTCATAAACTGGGCCACAGGGCAGTATTCCAACATAATAACGACCCCAAACACACCTCCAAGACGACCATTGCCTTGCTAAAGAAACTGGTGGTAAAGGTGTTGGACTGGCCAAGATCTCTCCAGAACTAAACCCTGTTGAGAATCTGTGGGGCATCATCCAAATGAAGGTCGAGGAGTGCAAGTTCTCTAACATCCACCAGCATTGTGATGTCGTTGTGGAGGAGTGGAAGACGACTCCAGTGGCAACCTGTGAAGCTCATGTGAACTCCATGCCCAAGAGAGTTAAGGCAGTGCTGAAAAATAATGGTGACCAGCAAAATATTGACACTTTGGGCACAATTTGGCCATTTTCACTTAGTGGTGTACTCACTTTTGTTGCCAGCAGTTTAGACATTAATGGCTGTGTGTTGAGTTACTTTGAGAACACACCAAATTTACACTGTTATAAAAGCTGTACACTGACTACTTTACATTGTATCAAAGTGTCATATCCTCAGTGCTGTTCCATTACATATATATATATATATATATATATATATACAGGGTGGGCCATTTATATGGATACACCTTAATAAAATGGGAACGGTTGGTGATATTAACTTCCTGTTTGTGGCACATTAGTATATGTGAGGGGGGAAACTTTTCAAGATGGGTAGTGACCATGGCGGCCATTTTGAAGTCGGCCATTTTGAAACCAACTTTTGTTTTTTCAATAGGAAGAGGGTCATGTGACATCAAACATCAAACTTATTGGGAATTTCACAAGAAAAACAATGGTGTGCTTAGTTTTAACGTAACTTTTTTCTTTCATTCCAGTTATTTACATGTTTCTGACCACTTATAAAATGTGTTCAATGTGCTGCACATTGTGTTGGATTGTCAATGCAACCCTCCTTTCCCACTCTTCACACACTGATAGCAACACCGCAGGAGAAATGCTAGCACAGGCTTCCAGTTTCCGTAGTTTCAGGTGCTGCACATCTCGTATCTTCACAGCATAGACAATTGCCTTCAGATGACCCCAAAGATAAAAGTCTAAGGGGGTCAGATTGGTATACCTTGGGGGCCATTCAACTGGCCCACGATGACCAATCCACTTTCCAGGAAACTGTTAATCTAGGAATGCTCGGACCTGACACCCATATTGTGGTGGTGCACCATCTTGCTGGAAAAACTCAGGGAACGTGCCAGCTTCAGTGCATAAAGAGGGAAACACATCATCATGTAGCAATTTCGCATATCCAGTGGCCTTGAGGTTTCCATTGATGAAGAATGGCCCCAATATCTTTATACCGCATATACCACACCATACCCTCCATTTTTTTTGTTCCAACAGTCTTGGCGGGATCTATCCAATGCGGGTTATTGTCAGACCAATAGCGGTGGTTTTGTTTGTTAACTTCACCATTCACATAAAAGTTTGCCTCATCACTGAACAAAATCTTCTGCGTAAACTGAGGGTCCTGTTCCAATTTTTGTTTTGCCCATTCTGCAAAATCAGTGCGCCGATCTGGGTCATCCTCGTTGAGATGCTGTAGTAGCTGGAGTTTGTAAGGGTGCCATTTGTGAGTAGCTAATATCCGCCAAAGGGATGTTCGACTAATGCCACTCTCGAGTGACATGCTGCGAGTGCTACGCTGTGGGCTCTTGCTGAATGAAGCTAGGACAGCCACTGATGTTTCTTCATTAGTGACAGATTTCATGCGTACACATTTTGGCAAATCCAACACTGAACCTGTTTTATGAAACTTAGCAAGCAGTATGCTAACTGTAGCATGGGAGATGGGTGGTCTTGTAGGGTGTCTTGCATTGAAATCTGCTACAATGACCCGGTTACTGCGTTTACCAGACATCAACACAATTTCTATCCGCTCCTCACGTGTTAACCTCGGCGACATGTCAATGGCTGTAAACAAAGAGAAACTTGTAAATAACTCATGAAAGAATAAAGTTACGTTAAAACCAAGCACACCATTGTTTTTCTTGTGAAATTCCCAATAAGTTTGATGTGTCACATGACCGTCTTCCTATTGAAAAAACTAAAGTTGGTTTCAAAATGGCCGACTTCAAAATGGCCGCCATGGTCACCACCCATCTTAAAAAGTTTCCCCCCTCACATACACTAATGTGCCACAAACAGGAAGTTAATATCACCAACCATTCCCATTTTATTAAGGTGTATCCATATATATACAGTATAGGTGAATATATAAAGCCATGTACTATATCTTATTCAAGAGAATTTGTCACTACAGAAAACAAATTGTTAATTTTTGATATGCAAATGAGCTGTTTGGTGCAATCAGGATGTCACTGTTGCCCTTTGGTGCACCAAACGCTCCATTCCTTATTGCTCCAAGCCCCATTTCAGGAATCAATCACAATACAGTCCTGATACTTGCAAGGGCTACATAGTACAGACAATTTCCACCCTAGCAAAATCCAAGGCTATACTGCATGAGTGTTGATTCCTGAAGGAGCTGTGCATACATGAGAACACAGGGTCAGGCCAGATTACTTTTGCCATGCCTGACCCTGTCACTGAAAGCTGGGGGGGGGGGGGGGGCAGAGCTTTTGGTGCAACAAGGGAGAGCATGTAGCCCATGTGAGTGTAGCCGAAATAGCAGCATTGGTGGTGTAAGGAACAAGTAAGTATTCAACAACAATCTTTCTTCCACAGGGTTGAATATTACATATGGGCCTTGAAAAGTTCAGGAAAAAAAAAACTTTTAAATATTTCTTAAAGGGTTTATCCAGGAATTGAATGTAGATAACCTAACCTCTGGAAACAATATCAGATCAGTGATGGTCAAGCTCCTAGGTCCCCCGCCAATCAACTGCATGACGAGGCCAATACACTCAGCAGAGATCCAGTGAGCTCTACAGACTCTTCACAGCTTACCACTCAAAGCTCAGTACATTGTATAGTGGCCATGCTTGGTATTGCAGCCCAACCCTATTCACTTGAAATGGACTGAGCTGCACCTAGGCCAAGTGACAGATGTAGGGGACGCCACTGGCCTAGGAACATGCCTAAATGCTCACAGAGAGTCGTGGCCTCTTCAAACAGCTAATCAGAAGGGTTCCCTGGAATCTGATCCCCATCGATCTGATATTGATGACCTGTCCTGAGGTTAGGCCGTCAATATCAAACCCCTTTAACATCAGTAAATTAAAATTTGTATGGGGCTAATATTGATGTAACCTTTTTGCATTTATTTTTTTGATTGTACATGAAATTTGCCAAGATTCTGACTACTGTATGAAGACTTTGGCTCTGGTTATGTATAGTCAGCATTTAACGTACTAGAGGACGTATATTTAATAAAATGGTACATAACATTCTGGGGTATCACTATGGACAAAAAACGTTGTGTTAGGACTCGAACCCGTGGCCGGTCATGTCCCAGACGGTAGCTCTACCCACTAGGCTACCGTCTCTCCTTGGACTATTCTCTAGCTAACTTCTAACTTCTACTACCTCTCTTGTCCTTGCCTTGTCCTGCTGATTATCCCAATCTCTTGCACCTGCTACTTCCCTATAAAACCCAGCCCTTGAACCCAGTCCTTTGCTGGTTATTGTGCCTCCAAGCCTGTAGCAAGCTTCCTCTCTGCTCCTCCACGACTACTGCTGTTTACCGTTGTTGCCGACCCGGACCGTTTGACCTCGCCGAACTGCCGCCTGCATTGACCCTTTGCCTTCCACCGACCACGCCTCTGTCTACTCCTGCTGTTACCTCGCTGCCATCTCTACTGCCGACCCGGACTGATCGACCACGCTACCTGCTTCCTGCTTCTGTGGGTCTTTGCCACTGGACTCCAACCACCAGCCGGCTGTCCTCTGACTCAGGTGAGCCAAGGACCGTTACACGTTGTCTATGTACCAATATCTATAAAACCTACAATATTAATTTACAATGAGTCTGTATTTACGAAAATATGTGTGTGGGTTCTACTAGTAGAGCTAGGTAGAAAATGACTTACTTTACAGAGTCATGTATCTCATAATTATTGAAGATATGCTTTCCCTGTACCTATTCTGAGAAATATGCTTAGGCTACTTTCACACCTCCGGTCTGAGTGTCGGCAGGCTGTTCGGGCAGAAAACTGCCTTCCGCAATACTCCAGATCCGGCGCTACCAGATGCGGATGGAATGTCCACCTGCCAGATTAAGTATAATGGGGTCTGGCAGAGATCCGTACGCATTCCAGAAGACAAACAGAAAATTGGCCGGATACAAAGTGATACATGCTACAATTTGTGTTCAGCCGATCCACTGCTTGTCGGCCGGAACGGCCATGCCGGAGTTTCACACAGGTGGTGTGAAAGTAGCCTTAGCTACATGTACCTTATATAATGCAATCTATGTTGCCTAATTTACCAAGTCTCATAAGAGGTCATTTGACAATGTAGCAACTGAAATTTCTCATTGCTGTACCTAGACAACCTAACATGCCGTTATAAGATGTTATTTTTCAAAAATATGCATCTTAATAGCTGAATTATCTGTCTAATCATATTTTTTCCAGGCATACCCAAATGGAGTCCTTACCTTCCTCATGCAATACCTGCAGATTTGATACAAGAGAAAATGAGTGATGGACCATGTGATTGGACCATATGATATGACGTCATCACAGGTCCTTTACACTACAGCTAAAGCTTGAAGAGAGATCGCCAACTACGCGATCAAGTGGCTAAGGTAAGTTAAGTTTTTTATTTTTAACCACTTAATCAACATTTTACTTAGCATTCTTTATTAAGAATGCTATTATTTTCCCTTATAACCATGTTATAAAGGAAAATAATAAAGATCGGGTCCCATCGCTTAGCAACCATACGGGAAAATCGCACTGCATCCGCACTTGCTTGCAGATGCTTGCAATTTTCCCGCAGCCCCATTCACTTCTATGGGGCCTGCGTTGCGTGAAAAATGCAAAATATAGAGCATGCTGCGATTTCCACGCAACTCAGAAGTGATGCGTGAAAATCAACACTCATGTGCACAGCCCCTTAGAAATGAATGGGACTGGATTCAGTGAGGGTGCAATGCGTCCACCTCACGCATTGCACCCGCGCGGAAAACTCGCCCATGTGAATGCAGCCTTAAATAGTGAATTTCCTGTTGACAGATTCCCTTTAAGCAAAATTCTTCACAGATAAGTTTACATTTCTATATTTGTTTCTATCCCTTCCTATTTCTGTCTAGTATTTTCTCCCTCCTACTTGAGACTGTATTAACAGCCAGTGACATTTTTGAAGGCTGAATGTCACCAAAATCATGCTAACAAATACAGATGAGCAGATGGATAGTTATTATGGGTTCACGAAGGTTGAGTGCAGCTAATAGTGAAGATTAATACCTTCTTACAAAACGGCAATCTGGCGGAGGTAAACACAGTAGGGCTACAGGCATTTGCTGTAGTTATTGAAGCTTTTCCATTTTAAACTTAGCAAAGTGATAATGTAGACTTTTAGCACATAATGATAATAATGTGCTGCTGTAAAGAAAGTTAAAAAGAAAAGTTTAAGGTAAGTCGGTTTTAAAGCCTCATAAAAAAACATTTAACAGAAAGGCTTAAAAATGGCAATCTTTTATAGCAACTATACATAGGGAGAAGTTCTTTTATCAAAACAGCTTATCTGGTGCACCCATCTTTTAGTGACCGATTTGCATGATCCCATTATTTGTAAAAAAGTAAAAATATTTATTTTAATAAAAATAAAAAAGAACTATTTGTAGACAGTAGATACCCTATAGATGCATGTTACCATGATAGGTTATGACTAGAGATGAGCGAAGTTATGGAAAATTTGTTTCAGCTTTTTTGCTGAATTTTACAAAACAAATTGCTCCGTGATGAATTACTTTGTCACAAAGCGCATTTTTTTTTGTAAGTAGTGAGTGCAGTGACTTGGAGCGGCGATTGTGCGGCTCCCCATCATTGCACCCTTCAGATGCTATGTTCATAGCTGATCGCGGCATCTGACATTAATATTACAGTGAAAAAAAAAAAATCATACTTACCTCATCGATTTGATTGCGAAGAGTCGGCCGCTGCCATGTTGTTTGAAGACCTAGTGCGAAATCTCGCGTGGCTCGTGAGGATGTTACTACGTCGGCTGGCGTGTTGACATCATACGTCACCGTGAGATCTTCAATCAAGATGGCGGCGGCCGGCTTTTCACGATCAAATTTTGCATAGGTAAATCTGGGTGAGGTCAAATATGTGCAAAAGAAGGTCCAATTTTATTATGTTTTACTTGTTTTGTATAAATGGTTAGAAAGGTAATAAATCATTGCTTATTGAAAATGGGCTTGGGTGGAGATCATCAAGAAGAGTTGAGGAGGGGGCAAGGAAGCATACAACAGAGATAGAGAAGAAATAGTCTGGTAGAAGGTACAGAAGAACAGTATACTACAACATAATGAAGGTGTAGAGATGAGCATATAAATTCTACCATTACTTTATGGGCAAAAAGGCTTATTCACGCTATTCATTCATCAAATATTCACGCTAGGTCAAACCCAAAGAATGTAGTAATGTTAAAAAAATAAATGTCACGTAGTATTTTTACATTTTCATGTTTTCATTTCCTTCAATTAAAAACACTGTATGCTCTTAGCATTGTGGGTTTAGGCATTTTTTCATAGGCTTCACTATAGAATTTGAAAATTGCGTAAAGTGCACATTAGAAATGTATGAATAAAAAAAACTGCTTTTAATAATGTGCAGTGTCCTGAAACACACTGCCTAATATTGTTATAGTGTTTCATGAAAATGTGCTTGTGCCTGAATTCCCATAAAGTTGCATAGGGAGGGGGAGGTTCTAGAAAAAACTCCAAGGGCTGACCCCTCCCTGCTCTCTGAGAGGAGAAGAAGAAGGAGGAGAGTGTGATGTCTGAGGAAAAAGCAACAACTTAAAGTTAGTGTATAGTGGAGAGTTATCTAAACTTCAGAGTTAGTTCCATGTACCAGCACATAGAAGGTAAAATTACAGCAGATCCAGGCACCCCAGAGATGGAGTGAGACTATTGGCAAAGGAAGGTAATTGTTTATCAGGCTTTAACCTCCTCTGCATTTGGTGGAGAGATTCCAAGCTACCAGCTTCCCACATAACCAAAGACAGAAAGGCCACATGTCAGGAGGTAGTATTCCTAGAGAGGATTAGTGATGAGCGGTAGGGGCAATAATCGAATTCGCTATATTTTGTGAATATTCGTTAGAATATTCGTCATATATTCGTGAATATTCGTATTCGAGATTATTCTATTGATTGCGAAAAATCGGCAATGTAATATTCGCGTAATGCGAATATTCTAACACCCGAATATATAGCACTATAGAATATAGTGCTATCTATTCTTTTTTTAGAATATTCGTCATTTTTTCCAATTTAATGTGAACAGTCATTGGCCAAAAAGGAACTTAAGCAGGGAGGAATCATGACTTCAGATGGAAAAAAAATAACAAATATTCTAAAAAACGAAAATATAGCATTATATTCTATAGTGTTATATATTTAGGTGTTGCATTATGCAAATATTATATTGCCAATTTTTCACATAAGAGAAAAAAATAAATAAATCAAGAGTAATCTAATTCATTACAGGCTACAATATTGCAACCTTCTCACATTGGCCCACAAGCAAGAAGCAGGTAGCTATACTAGGTAATGGGTTCAGATGAAAATAAATAAATAAAAAAAAAAAATATTCGTTTTTACGAATATATATCACTATATTCAAAATATTCTCGAATTTACGAAATGCTGATATTCGCAATAAAAATTCAAAATTTGAATATTCGCGCTCAACACTAGAGAGGATACTGCAGCTATTGTGAAGCGAAATATATAAATATACACTACAGCCTGGAGAAACAATGGAGGAAGATTGATTGGTAGAGAGGAAATACAGATGTAGCAGGGTTAGCACTCCCGCTGTTAACTCAAATTTCTTAACTCATTTCATTATCTTGAGAAAAAAGCCATTGAAAAGCAATTGAAAGTGTTTGCTTAGATTAGATAACCAAACTCAGAAATCTCAGAAAAAAGAAGTGCTAACCATGCTACATCTGTATAACCTCTTATGCAACTTCTGGGAACTAACCTGAGCCATTGTAGAAGCTGCCTTGCGGTAAATGACTTTTGTGCACATTGATAAAATTTGGATCAGCTTCAGTAAAATACTGGGGATTTATAAAAAAAATATTGAACTCCTTATAGTGCAAACTTATCACTTACTTGCACCCAAGGGTCCTGATGTCACGAACACCAGGGACCTTGCTTTCCCTGCAGCTTAAACCCTATACCACCAAGGGCATCTCAACCACCACCTGGCAGAAGATCCCTCAACACCAGAATCCGGTGCCTTCCTTCCCCTCCCTGCATACTGGCCCCAGCGTTCTGCTAAACTGTGAGTACCACTTAATACACCCATCGGCCCACCATACTCACACATAGCACCCCTGCAGTCCCGGTTGCTGAAAATGCAGCAAATTTATTGAGGTGTTTTTTTATATATATTTTTATTTTTAAGCGCAACATTACATTAGTAGTATAAATAAACATTCAAAGACCATGTACAGATGCTTTGACTGAAATTACAGGCATTCTTTACAATGCATTCAAAACATTTGTGTGACATGAAATGAGATTAACTCTAAAGGTGTATCCACTCAGACCCCAAATCCTCTATGTGCTTCCCATGCCCTCCATTGGGCTTGGAATTTAAGGAATGTGTGGTTCTCATTTGCTGCTATCTCCTCAAATATATAGATGGAGTCTACTTTCCCAATCCATTGGTCAGAAGATGGGAGTTCAGGCGACAGCCAATGTCGAGGAACCAATAGTCGTGCCGCCATGAGAAGTTTTTCAAAGAGGAATGGGGGTGTGTTTGCAGTGCTGGAAGGTGGTAGGCCCAAGAAGGCTAGTTGGGGGGATAATATAATATTGGACTTGCAAATATCATTGCATATTTTAAAGATCTCAACCCACCAGTTCTAAATTTGGGGACATCACCACCATACATGAAAAATGTGCCCCTTTCAGCCCTGCAGTGCCAGCAAATGTCTGAGTTTGCATCATATCTTCATGTAACATCAGGTGTATTGTACCACCTTGTAAGAACCTTGTAGCCATTCTCCTGTATTCTCACACATCCTGAAGAGGAATGGGGCTCCATAAAGAGTTGTAGGTGTTCAGCCAATGTGAAAGACAACCCCAGATCTTTCTCCCAGAGACCAATGAAAGCTGACCTAGGCATGGATATAGGGGAAATTATCCATTTATAAATTCTTGAGATCAATTTAGTTGGAGGGGTGGGGTTAGAAAACAGCCTCTTAAACCAGATAAGTGGTCTTAAAAGTGCTCGTTTGGAGATATGTTTGGTCATGTATGTGCAAAGGAAGGATATCAATAGGAGGTGGAATTTTAATCCTGGTAATTTAAGAATCAAGTCTTCCATTCCCAACACCGTCCCCTCTTTGTCAAACAGTGACAAGATGGGGGTCTTGGACTGCCGGGTTGAAGTGGGGAGGCTCTATCTTAACTCCTAGGAAGCCGAGCCCACCAGGTCCCTCACCTGTATCTCGGGTGATGGAAGTTGAATTTCCCAGGGTAATGATTGGAGCCAGTTCCAGGCTCCAAGGGTAGCCTTGGCTGTTGGGTCTAACTGTAAAGATTTAGGTGGCGTGTATGGTGTACCAACTAGAAGGCTTCTGAAGGATGATTAGAAGTTTAAAGATTCCATATCCACCCAAGATCTATGTGGAGGTCATCTAAGCCAGCCAACTACTCTTGATAGAAGAATAGCTCTTCCATACATCATTGGGTCTGGTAGGCCTATGCCTCCAGAGGATCATGGTCTACATGGCCAGGTGAGGCTTTTTCTTTTCCCATATGAAAGTGTGGATGTGTTTTGATAACGTCAGATAGAAAGCCTTTGGAACTGTAATAGGTAGAACTTGTTGTAGGTAGTTCAGTCTTGTCAGAACGAGGGAAGAAACTAAGTTCTTCTGTCCAAACCAGGAAAGCATCGGGGCTTGGAATGTAGAGAGTTGGTCAGTTATAGATTGCAGTAAAGGGAGATAGTTAAGGTAAAAAAGTTTATGGGGGTCAGAGCTCATTTTTATTCCCAGATATGTCAGTGAGGGGGCATCCCAACTGAATGGGGATTGTGTCATCAACCTCACCCTGACTGAGGGCCTAATACTCATACACAGGACATGTGATTATTCCATATTGATCTTAAAGTTGAAGAGAGGGCTAAACCTTTCTAATATTTCATAGATAAGGGGCAGAGAGACCACAGGATTGGATGTGATCACCAGAAGATTGTCTGCAAAGGCCGCCACCTGATATTCTTGATCGCCCAATTTAATACCCTTTATTTTCTCCTCCTGTCTAATGGCCTGAAGCATGGGTTCCATAGTTAATACAAAGATCAAGGGGGAGACAGGGCACCCCTGTCTCGTGACGTTTTTAATGGGGAAAGAGGTTGATAAGGTATCATTCACTATCACAGCAGCTGAGGCATTATCATACATGGAAAATATAGCCTTAATAAATTGTTCTGGGAGGCCAAATTTTCCCAGCGTGAAGCGCATATACTCCCAATTGACCCTATCAAAAGCCTTTTTGGCATCAGTGCTGATAAGAACCAATGGGTAGGAGTGCTTTTTGGAATTATATAGTATATTTATAATTCTGGCTGTGTTCTCTCCCCCTTCTCAACCCTTAAAGAGGACCTTTCACCTATTTAACAACTAAAATCTAACTATATCTGTGGGCAGAGGGCCCAGGGTCCCCTGCACTTACTAGTATGTCTGGGCGCGCTCCGTTCGCGGTATAGGCTCCGGTGTCGAGCTCCCTCTGTTGATGGGGCGGGGACTTGTATCAGCGTGTCCTTGCTGCAGAGCTGGCCAATCACAGCGCACAGCTCATGGCCTGGCTATGAGCTGTGCGCTGTGATTGGCCAGCTCTGCAGCAAGGGACACGCCTTATACAAAGTCCCCGCCCCATACAACAGAGGGAGCTCGGACACCGGAGCCTATACCGGGCGAACGGAGCGGCGCCCAGACATACTAGTAAGTGCAGGGGGACCCCTGGGCGCCGCTCTGCCCACAGATATAGTTAGATTTTAGTTGTTAAATAGGTGAAAGGTCCTCTTTAATGAATACTGTTTGGTCTCTGTGTATTACGGAAGGTAGATAGTTGGAAAGGTGGTTTGCCAGCATCTGGTTGAGATCAAGGTTAAGCAGGGAAATAGGGCGATAGCTGGCTCAATAAGCTGGGTCTTTACACTCTTTAGGGAGAATGGAGATGTGTACTCTTGTCATGTCCGTTGACAGGGGGAGCCCATCAGGGAGAGGTTACATATAGAGCAAGTGTGGGGTGAGGGTTTTACTGAAGGTGTGATAGTAAATAGCTGACAGGCTATCTGGGCCTAGGGCCTTGCCCCTGGGTAATTGTTTTATGGCTGTCTGGAGTTCTTCAGCTGTAAATTGAGAACTCAACACCTCCACCTGGGAGTCTTCCAGTTTAGGGAGTGGCACGTATTGAAGAAAGGTTTTAATTGAGTCTATGGATGTCGGTGGGCCTTCCCTTATATCATTTTGGGAGATATGGTATAGTGATTTGTAAAAGTCTAGGATTGCATTGCTATGTCTTTGGTTGTAATTGCTACTCCATTCCCTGATTTGTAAATCCTACAAATGTAGTTATGTGACTTCTTTTAATACGACTCATCATAAACTTGGAGGCTTTGTCTTCATGTGCAAAATATTTATACTATGAGTGTAGGAAATATTTGGCTAATGCCGTATTAGGGAGGTTTTTCAGTTCTGCTCTTAGATCCGTAAGTTTAGAGAGAAGGTAATCTAATAGGGATTGTTTGTGTAGGGATTCTATATTTTGCATTTCATCTCGTAAGGCTTCTATATGAGCATTCCTCTCCTTCTTAATTTGAGAGCCTATTTTAATGAACTGACCTCTTATATACGCTTTATGGGCGTCCCAAACCGTATGTGGTGTGGTCTCTGGGAGAGAGTTCAGCTGGCAATACTCATCCAGGAGCAATAAGGATCAATAAGGTTGTTTGATGGTATTAATTGTTCATTAAGGCACCATCTAAAGGCCCGTTTGGTGAGTTGTGGAGCAGAGATGGTCAGATGTACAGGGGAGTGGTCTGACAAGTGAATAGAGTCAATACAAGCTGATGAGCAAAGCTGTAGGTGCTCCTTAGAGATGAACAGGTAATCTAGTCTATGGTATGACTCATGCATGGTTGAGAAGAAGGCGTAGTCACGATCAGAGGGATTCATCAATCTCTAAGCATCCACTAAATGGGAGTTTTGGAGTTTTTTACGTAGAGAGCTTAATACCGATTTCTGAGATGTAGAATCTAACAGAGGTTCTAGGGTGATATTAAAATCCCCTCCCAAAATGACCACACCCTCCTTGAATGTTTCAATCAGTGGGATTAGAGCATTAAACCATGCAATCTGATTAACATTTGGTGCGTGCACATTAATAAAGGTATACATTTGGTTTACTATAGTGCCCTTCAGTAGCACGTATCTACGTTCCGCATCTTGTAGATGGTCACAATACGGAAATGGGAGTCCCTTTAATGAACTCAATGCTCACACCCCTGAAGGCCGAGGAGTCTTAACTACAATGGAACCATGTGGGAAAAGTGGAGTAGGAAAGATTTGGATAGTGGTTAAATCTAAAGTGTGTCTCTTGTAATAGTAGGAACGAGCATTTTTTCTTCTTCAAATGTGAGATATTTTGACACCTTGTAGATGGTGAGTTAAAACCCTTACGCTGGGTTCACACTTTAGCGTATTTTTACGCGTGTTTTACGCGCGTTTTTGTCGCGCGTATTACAGCATGTTTGTGGAAATAGGAAACGCGCATCATACGCTCGTTCGTGTGATTGACCACTGTGGCGTCAATCACAATACGCGTGAAAATACGCCTCAAAGAAGCTCCTGTACTTCTTCGGGTGTAGGGCGTTTTGCAGCGCGTTCATACACGCTGTAAAACGCTCAGGTGAGAACCATGCCCATAAGGAAACATGGGTTTTCGCCTGTTGAGCATTTTACAGCGTGTAGGAACGCGCTGTAAAACGCTCAGGTGTGAACCCAGGGTTAACATTGTAGGAAGTTATGTGTAGATCTTCCATATCTATCGAGTAAGGGGAGAAACATAGTGTGGTTCTGAATCAGTGTGTCTACCAGTGTTAAAGCCAATTTTTTGTACACCTACTTTGTGATCCACCTGGTCCAGCAGGATAGCCTTCTACAAATTTTCAAATCCAGCATGTTCAGCGAAGCATTTACTAATGGGTGAAACAACAAAAACATATTGTAACCAAACAAAACAAATTAACAGAGGTAATATGGCTTGGATAAGATAGTACCGTTCATACATTTTGCTGTATGAAAGATTTGAGGGTAAGTGTATAGGTGAAATGTAACTTCACCCAAGTACAGGCCGAAGATCAAGTCAAAGGGTTGTTAAATCTCTTGGAATATAGCTGGGAGAAATGGGGAGAGATAGGAAAAGATAAGAAAAGAAGGAAGAGAAGGATGTGACAGAGGCAGTATTGTATGGACGTTTACAACCAATTCAGCTTAGTTGTCTAATGGCAATCTTTTGGGGGTTGACAGTGATGATCCTCTTTTGTTCATGTGAAGTTTTGGAGTGCACTGTTTTCCCCAGGGTTCAGCAGTTGGTAGAGCTGATAGGTTTGCCAGGTCTTGTATGAGATCCTAGTTCGGAATGTCCAAGAGGTCAATCTTCAGGTGTGCATATACTGCTTCCAAATCCAGGAAGGTGGAAACTGTCATTCTGTGACCTTCATACAGAAAAGATAGGCCAAAAAGAAATGTCCATCCATACCCATATAGTATTTTATGTGATCTCAGCCAATCTGTAAGGGGTTTTAGGGCTCTTCTTTTTTTAAGGTGGATTGTGCAAGGTCTTGAAAAATTTGGATTTCATATCCACCCCATTCAATTGATTGCATATTGCGGGCTTTTGTGATGACAGCCTCTTTAACTGGGAAATTTAGGAACTTGCAAATTACGTCCCTTGGTGGTTCTGATGGTGGTGGTTTGGGTCTCAGTGGCCTATGAGCCCTCTACAGTATGACTTCATGGGCTGAGTCTGGGCCCAGGAGAGATAGAGATATTTGCACCACTGTGTTGGGGATATCTCCCGGGGCAACTGTTTCAGGGATGCCTCTAAGCCGTAGGTTGTTAAGCCTCCTGTGATTTTCTTGTTCTTCTACGCCGTTATGCAAGATATCCAGATGTTTCTGGATAGAATGTAAGCTCTGGTTAACTACGGTTTGATGCTGGAGAATGCTTGTTTGTGCCTACTCTAGTGACTCCACTCTCCTCCCAATATGCCTGATATCCTGCTTCATGGTTCATATATCTGAGCCTAGTGGCTCTAATGCTGCTGCTAATGAAAAGGTCAGCATTTCTCTCAGGTGAGTGTGGGATATGGGAAGACTGTTAGTTTCATCCACCCCTTGCTTGCGTCAGCTCTAGGCTCTCTGAGTGCTTGTGATTCGATGCCCGCAGAGTGGCCGGCGCCATCTTGGATTCTCGGGCTACATATGTGGCGGCTGCCTTTTTAATAAACTTTTCAATCTCCCCTCTACTCACTGTGGCTTTTTGATGTCCAGCAGCTTCACCAGCTTTAGGTCCGCTAATCTTGACCATTTTTGATCATGCTGGCTGACATTACAAGCTGATAGGGCGAGTTGTTGTACGGAGCTGCAGCCTCACACAGCCATCTCCACCAGGCGCTAGCTCCGCCCCCATTTATGGCATTTTTTTTAAACTAAAAAAAGCACAAAAAAGGATGCATGAAATAAGCCAGATGAGTATATTTGCTACTGAATCAAGTAAGTCTTATTAACCACCAGCTATGTACGTGAGGAGAGTGAATGTGAGTATATGAGGATGGCATTGCATATTGCAGATCTGACTCACAGCTCTCGCAGAATGGCTAAACGTACTGTCACATACATCATCTCTCACTCTACTGACTTTCTCAGCTTATCTTTTTGTATAAAAGAACAGTAAAGATTTTGTCACGTACATAAGCACTCAGCCTATTGACACATGGGTTTCCTCTTGCACTCTTCCAGACCCATCCACACATCATCATGGTGGCTGAGCACATGTCATCAGCCGCACCAAAGATTTACAATGTTTACCACAACACACATTTAGTAAAGGGACGGCATTTTTTTAAGAAAGATTTGAAACAATCTTTAAACGCTACTAAGCTATTTTATTAATGGGAAATTAGTGAGGAGTAAATTGATTTCACAGTTAAAGGCTTATGTAGAAAAGATATGGCAGGTGATGATTGTCATTCAACTCATCCAATAATAATGTGGGAATTTTCGTGGTCTCCCTGTTCTCGGAGTGTCAGCATAGTCAAAGTCACAATAAGTCAATTTCACGCTGTTGTTACAGCATGAAAAGGTCAAATTAAGGTCTTCTCATAAGGAAAAATTGGAGAGCTGCATTTGACTTTGCTTTGACCTGACAAAGAGATCGGTGTAGTTATCTAATGCATTGAAAACTTCATTTCAGTTTATGGTTGTTCAACTTTTGGAGCTGGACATTTTTTTTCAGTTTGAGATGCCTTTCTTTATTTGTACACATAGTCTATTCACTCTCCAAAGGCATTCTTAAAGGGGTTATCCCACGATTGGTGTAAAAAATGAAAATCAGACATCGTGTAGTAGATCATAATCTCTAACAAAGCTAGAACCAGCCCTGTACCGCACGTGGGTCCATAGATCTCCACATTCACTGCTCCAATTACTCTGCTAGATTATCTTCAGCCTGGCAGCTCAGGGGGTGTTTCTTTCTGCTGCGGCTCTCTCCCTGTAACTGCCACATCTTTCTAAAAGAAGATATGGCTGGGGGCAGTTGAAGATTTAAACTAAGCATGTTCTACCAGATCAGTGAGACGGACAAAAAATAGAACAAATAGCAGGTGGCACTATATAGATACATTTCATTGAACAGGTCACTGGCGATAAAATTTTTTATTTACTTGCAATAACAAAAGTATTCATATCCTGGTGCTGGTTCGAAAAATGTACAATATGTTTAATGACACATCCCCTTTAAAGGGGCTATTTATAATGTAGGCAAAGTTAATACAAAGCATTTACTAATATATAGGGATTGTTCATATTGCCTCTTTTCTAGCCTCTTTCATATTTCATGGATGCTCCATAGGAGGTTGTGGACAGAGTCTACTTTAAGCTTTTTGGTAAGTGGGTTTCCCCTTAAACCATATGCCTAAAGGGGTTGCCTCACGTCAGCAAATGGCGTTCAACATATGGACAAAGTTATAGAAGGCACTTACTGATGTATTGCGATTGTCCATATTGCCTCCTTTCATGGCTTGATTCAATTTTCATCACATTATACACTGCTCATATCCAAGGGTTATGGCCACCGCTGCAGACCAGATATGAACTGCCCATGGCAGGAGCTGCTCCACACTCTAATGGTCCTGGCCACCAGAGAGACTGACACTTTTTCCTTTAGTGTCCAAGCATGGCCTCTGCTGCTGGATTACAGGGTGGTCATAACCCTTGGATATGAGCAGTGTATAATGTGATGGAAATTGAATCAAGCCATCAAAGGAGGCAATATGGACAATCGCAATACATCAGTAAGTGCCTTCTATAAACTTTGTCCATATGTTGAATGCCATTTGCTGAAGTGAGGCAACCCCTTTAGGCAGGTGTTTTAAGGGGAAACCCACTTACCAAAAAGCTTAAAGTAGACTCCGTCCACAACCTCCCATGGAGCATCAATTACTTTAATAATACCTTAACTTATTGCATACCAGTACTGCCTAATAGTGCTCTGCCTTTTCTGTACATTAAAAAGGACTTGATTATTCTGAGACTGCAGTCATGCCACTTAGTTCCCAGGTCTGTAGAAACAAGATAAAATGCAATAATAAATGTCCTTTTGGGGCCATGTTTGTTCAGAGGAACATACAGAACTCACAAAGTTAGTGACACATTTGTGCTCAACCGGATTGGCATTGAAACAGTGTATATAGACTTTAAGGGATACTCCTGTTCTACACTCAATTCATTGTTTGCATCCCACAGGTCACTGATCAATGTTGAATACACAGCAGGGGATATCAGGGAAAGATGTGGTGAATTAAATCATAGATCAGGAAAATTAATGTCCATTCTGGCAAGATATCCCATGTCAGATAGAATTGCTAAGGCTAAATTTATCTTACAGTTTTAAATTCTGACATTCTGTTATTTTTTCTATTCTGTTGGATATGGCATATGCGGGACATTGATGGTGCTTTATGGATCACATTCATTAGAATAGGGTCCACCGAATTTCCTGCATGAGTACAGTCATTCTGAGAGACAAATACCGTGGTATTTTGTTCAGAATGCTGGCACTCATGCCAGAAACTCAGTGAACCCCATTATACGACCCCATTATAGTGAATGAGATCTGTGAGCTGCTGGTGGTGTCCAGCATTTGGCGCATACAACAATTTTGGTATTCTGTTCCTATTGCAGAACAAAATGGTGGAATTTAAAATGGTAATGTGAACCTAGCCTACATATAAGGAAAAGGAGTCAAGATGAATATCAAACAGAATCTGAGTAGATCTGAAAGGACAAGACAGAAACATGGTCAGGACATATGAAGGTAATCATCACAGACAATCTTAAATAGTGCTGAAGAAGGAGAATCAGGCAATGTCCATAGACCACGTTTAATGAAGGAACCCCTGAGGGGCCAGGTATACTGATGCTGAGTAAATGGCATTGCATTTAATTTTGATTTTTAGCCAACATGAATAATTTGAGCCTGTCTGAAAGCATACAGAGACCAAGTTGATAAAGGCACCACTTCACAATGTTAGTGATCACTACAGATTCATCATGAAGCGCGTTAAATCAGCTATATAGATGTTGCCCCCTCTGTAATAACTACCAGCTCTCATGTCATACAACTGGCTGGGCAGGAAAGCTCGTGCAGGGCAAACACAATTCAAATTTGGCTGCCCAGTCATCCAGGGGATCTTGGATCTGGGTGACAAGATGAACACCAAGTATGCCACCACCTGCTGGTTCAGGTTTTGCTCCATGTCCTGCTGCTGATGGTTGGTTTCTTCAGTAGATAGGTGAATAAATATGCTTATCAGAGACTCAAGTTGCTGCTGATGGATCTGGTGCTGCTCCTGCCCCCCACCCCTCCTCCAGCAGTCATGGCAGTGGAGCCTGAGTTCAAAGGGTTCCCCCTAGTCAGACGTTCGTGCGATGGCACAAATAAGCTATGACCAACCGATTACATAGGATGTCTTGATAGTAGTTAAGTTTATCATACTTCTTTACTGGTGTAAAAAGTTCCCCATTTTGGCCCAGTAGCGAGGGTCTAACATCGTGGAGAGCCAGTAATCATCCCTCTGTCGAATGGTGATAATATAGCTGTCACTACATAACTTATAAGCAACTCAGCATGCAATTGGCGATTTACACAAGGGAATCAGAGAGACTCCCTGCCTCCATCTCCACTTTATACTGCCACAGTATGTTGGATACATCTGCCTGGATTTCTCATTGACCCTCCAGCTCATTATGCTCCTCCTGATTCCTCTCCTGTCACTTGGGCACATACAACACCTTTCTCTGTATGCAAATCCAAGATGTTAATGTCCTCCTCCTCGTCCTCATCCTTCTCCTCCACCAGTTCAGCCCCCACAGGGCTCAGGTGGCCATGAGATGTAGACACCACATCTTCTGTCCCCTTGCCAGCCAGATTTATCAGCATCTGCTCCAGGACATTAAGAAGTGGAATGACAGTATTCATCCAGTAGTCCTGGTGACTGACAAAAAAGTGGCCTCCTCAAAAGGCCTGAGCAAATGGCAGGTTTGCCACTGGCTAACATCAAAGTTACACAGGGGAGTACTCATGTCCGCCTGTATCATCAAAAAATCCTACACAGCCTTCCTCTACTCATATAGTTGGTTTAACATGTGGAGGATGGAGTTCCAATGTGTGGAAATGTCACTTGTGAGGCAATGTTAGGGAACACCATTCTTCCTTTTCAGCTCAAGGAGGGCATGTTTTGAATAATAAGAGTGGATGAATGGCCATTTTCAAGGCGTCTTGTAGTTGGGTGGAAGACTTCAGGAGCCTTGTTACAACCAAAATAAAGACATGCGCCATGCAGGGCATATTGGTCAGCCCTCCTTAACTCAGGGCCGACAGAATGTTCTTCCCATTATCGGTGACTATGGTTCCAAACTTTAGTTGGCAAGGAAACAGACAGGTTTTTATTTCTTGATGAAGGATGCAGAGCAGTTCCTCCCCAGTGTGACTCTGTCCCCCCCAGGCTGGCCAGGTGCAGAACAGCATGACACCTCCATGCTCTATATAGGTGGTATGCTTGGTGTGCTGGAGGACCACTCAAAACTATGCATACAGTGGAGACTGAGGATAAAGTGGAGAATGAAGAGGTAGAGGTGGACATTGGCACAGGATTCACAGCATGAGAATGCACAGGCGGCATTGCAATTACCTGTTTTCAGACACGTGGGCTCCTGAGTAGCAGATGGTCTACCCCGGGCACATTTGGCTCCAGATCGCATGCTGCTGCAACCCTGCCCCTGTTTCACAGGCAAGCTGCTACCCTCGCTCCATGATGATGGTGATGATGATGATGAAGTCTCCTCTTCACCTGGCTCCCACATGCGATCAGCTATATCATCATCCACTACTGTCTGCTCGTCACTTATGTTACCCTTAGTCACCAGTCTCACGGCTGCATCCCACCCACCATTCTCATGGCCGCATCCCTGACAGCTGGCAACGTCTGCTTCCATGCGACTGTCATCGTTGCTACTGGCATGCCTACAGGAGGAAGCAACAGACTCCTCTTGCAAATCTGGGCTGGCCAGTAGCTGCTGACTGTCCTCAATAATATCTTCCTTGCTAAAATGCAGAGCAGAGCCGGTGGCATACATCACTTGCCTGGCAGAACGAGCAGCAATGAAAAGAGGCAGGTTTTGAACAGGTGAGGGCACAGAGCTTGTTCCTGGGTCATGCCTACTAAGTGTGGTGTCATAGGAACCCATCCTGGCTTTAGGTGTCTGATGACAGAGAAGATGCTTTTAATATTGAATTCCACTTCGGATGCATTGATTCGCTCAACATTAGTGATCACTATAACATGGATAAAGCAAAGCTGATTTTCAGGGACCATCGATTTAGTCAGCAGAATTAGAAGAAGAAAATCTTCAGCAGGGAATGGGAACACAATGCTGGAACATGGAAATTGCAACAATCTACACATTATTTATGAGGCATCAATATATCTTACAATGTCGAACATAGAATTTATTTACACACATCCATCCACAAATGATACTACATTTTCACATTTTCCGTGTGCTGTCCGCACCATGTCTGTTCTGAAGCCCCGCAAAAAAAATAGAATGTGTCCTATTCTTGTCCATTTTAGGCATTGTTACAATGGATCCGCAAAAAAAAATGGATGGCATACGGATGTCATCAGTTTTTTTTTGGTGGATCCGCAATTTGCAGACCGCAAAACACATACAGTCATGTGCATGTAGCCTAACTCATATGCTGCCAGAAGGAAATCATTGGAGTATGAAAATACTTGATTATGCAGCTACTGTATATTGCTGCGACACAGAGCTCCGTTCTACACGTATGGAGCTTCAGCATTCTAGTCATCAAGCATGTATTTTTATAGTTATAAGAAGAATGTAGTAATCAGCTGCCTGACCTCTGCAAATTGAATAAATAATTGCAAATGTTAAAAACCAACATTGAGCCTTCTTTTCCCCAGCAGTACACATCAGGGAACAATGATTCTGCCCTCATATACATTCTATTACTGTCATATCTTGGTGATATCATGTGATCTTTGGACTTTATGTTATTATTATTATTATTATTATTATTATTATTATTATTATGAAAAGTTCGATTTGGCTGATTCGCCTAATTTTACTAAAAAAAAATTGCTTAGTGAAGAATAACTTCGTCATGAAGCGCATTTTTTGTAAGTAGCAGGTGCAATGAGAGGCGCCACCCCCCGTCATTGTACCCCTCAGATGCCGCCACCATCTTGCTTGAAGATCTGGAGCGAAATCTCGCTCAGCGCAAGATAACATCATCGGGCCGGCCAGCGTGGCTACGTCATACATTATCACATGCGGGATTTCGGCCGAGATCTTCAATCAAGATGGCAGCCCGTCGCGAGCAAATGGAGGAGGTAAGAATGATGCTTTTTGTTTTTTACACTATTTCAGGTTAAATCGATTCGATGACACGAAGCACGAGGAAATTCAGGGTGAATCAAATTTATCCTGAAATTCGGATCGAATTCAACTTCGTGGGATTCAATTCACTCATCTCTAGTTATTATGTTGATGTTCAGTGTAAGCAGTCCATCCATTGTAAAAGACACCACTAATTGAAAGGGGGCTGGCACCATTTTTTTTTTTTGCCTCCATCAACTTTTATCCAGCTTAGGTAATAGTAGCAAATGCCTTTTTACAGTTGAAGACTGGATGAATAACATTTTATTTAATTGGAATATGTAGGGTTTTACCTTTAATGCAGTGTTTCCCAACCAGTGTGCCTCCAGCTGTTGCAAAACTACAACTCCCAGCATGCCCGCACAGCCAAAGGCTGTCCGGGCATGCTGGGAGTTGTAGTTTTGCAACAGCTGGAGGCACACTGGTTGGGAAACACTGCTTTAATGTAATAAAGTACAGAATATTTGTGTTTCCCAAAAGCTATTTCCTAGCTGAAAGTAGGTGTTGTACATGCTCCTATGGGATTCATAATATAATAGGCCAGTAGAAACTACAAAAGAGAAAATGTTCATGAGAATAGACAGAGTTACACTATTATTATAAAATATGTAGATGGTTTATGCTAATAGCTTCGTATTTGCATATTAATATTATTTCACTGTTATCGTCTTACAGGCTGCCATGAGGCTCTGCCTGGCAGTTTGCATAAACACCTACACGTTGGCCCCTACGCAGATTCATAATATATTGGCATACTTGTGTATGGTGTTAAATTGTGCACAGGGCCAGGACGAGGTACTTCAGCACCCTAGGTGGAGAAAGCAACCCCCCAAATCAATTGAAAGTGACATTACATATAAAAAAAGAAAACCAATGAATGGCAGACCCAGTGACTTACAGATAACTTCTCCACGGATTTGAGTTCTTCACTTTCCTTTTCTTCTCCATTTCATCCAGACAATCAGATCATCTGGGCAGAACCCAGATCATCTCCCAAATTAATACATGCCACTATCATCCTGCAGCTACCTCCAATACTGCGCCCACTGTGCTCCCACAAACACTATATTGTCCGAAAAATTTGTGCCATACAGATCCCTCCATAGTAATAGTGCTCCCAGACTGTCCTGATTAGTAATATTCCCCCCAATAGTGATAATGCTTAGTGTTGAGCGAGCATGCTCGGCCGTACACCAGTTCGGCTCGAGCATTGCTATGCTCGGCACATTGCAGTATTCGGCCAAATACCGCATGTGCTCGAGCGCAAAGCTCGAGTCTCCTCCCCGCACGTTTCTTGCCTGCTATGCAGCCAATAAACGTGCCAGTAAGTACTGCCCTCACTGTAATGCTGTAGCCATGTTCAGGGGCGTCGCTAGGCATGTAGATTCGGGGCTTGGGCCCCAGACTACAAGCACATTACCCCGAATCTCTGGCCGATATCTGCATTTTTATGGTTATATTGAGCTACTAGTGAGGGGCAGCAGTGGGGCCCCAAATTACATCAGCCAGGCACACATTAAACCTGTAAGGAGCGGCTCCATTGTGCGCCCGGCTGAATTGCAGTGAGACCGGACAGAGGCTCACACTGGTGTCTCAGTATCAGAGCAGAAGATGGCTTGTGTTTAGCCCCACCCCTCACTTAGGCCTGGCAGCAGAGGACCAGCCCCAGCCCTGCAGGAGATTCAGAGAGGACAAGCGGATTCCAGAGCTACTGCTGTCTGTCCTGCTCCAGCTGTCCAGGTCACCACTGCTGGAAAGCCACTACTAACCTTACAATATGGAACAGCAGATAGGTGTGTTACCACTGCAGGACAGCTTCATGTAAGTTAACCACCATCCATGTATAGGATAGTGTGCTTATGGGACCCGTATCTTTGTTACATAGTATGTATTTGAAAAAATAAATAAATACTATGGATATACTGCTAGGAGAGCCTATGTATATACTGCTAGGAGAGACTGTGTATACTGCTAGGGGAGCCTATGTATATACTGCTAGGAAAAGCTGTGTATATACTGTGAGCGGAGGAGATGCTGTGTATATACTGTGAGCTGAAGAGCTGCTGTGTATACACTGATACTGTGAGCAGAGGAGCTGTGCATGCAGTATATACTGTGAATGAAGGAGCTGTGTACGTTCTTTATGTATTATAGGGGAAATGTGTGTGTATAATAGGGGCTAATGCTAAGGGGGTAATGCCCCTGATCTTTTAAGACCCTAGCAACGCCCCTGGCCATGTTGGTTACTGGCATTACAGTGATTGGCTGGCCGGAACGCGTCATCGGGTACTATATAGCACCCAATGGAGCGTGTTCGGCTCAGTCTTAGTCAGGGAGAGCTGTGCATAGGAAGGGACAGACAGTGTAGGGAGGGATATTGTAATATTTTTATTGGAAAAACTTTTCAGAGACCCAAAAGTCCTTTTAAGGACTATTGTATGTGACAGCAGAAATATATATTTTTTGCGCAACCTATGCTAAATTGCTAAAACTTAACAGACCCAAAAGTCCTTTTAAGGACTATTGTGTGTGGCTGCAGCAATATATTTTTGTCCTGCGCTAAATAGCAGTTAGATTATCTGTGCCACAACTCCTGTGTAAAGTGTGCGCATCCAAAAATATCAATGATATCCAGTGTACTTTTTCAATAGACGATGTCCACTTTTGACAGTTAAATTAGCTGTTCAACATCTCCTGTGTGTGCGCATCCCAAAAATATGTATGACATCCGGTGAACTTTTTCCGTAGATGGTGTCCGCTGCGGACAGTGACATTGGCTGTGCCACATCTGCTGTGTAACGTGTGCGCTGAAAAAAATTATCACTGACATTTCAGTGTACTTTTTCAATTGATGCTGTCCGCTTCTGACAGTGACATTACCAGGGGGACATCTCCAGTGTAACATGTGCGCTTAAACAATTTATCTGTGACCCACAGTGTACTTTTTCAATGGACGGTGTCCGCTTCTGACAGTGACATTACCAGTGCCACATCTAAAGTGTAACGTGTGCGCATAAAAATTGTATCTGTGACATACAGTGTACTTTTTCCGTAGAAGCGGTGGTACCTCTCCTGTATAACGTTTCCTCATCCAAAATACCTGTGACATTCCCTGTAATTTTTTAAAATTCTTATTAGCCGCTGGTGACAGCATTGACATTATCTGCAGGATATCTCCTGTGTGAAGTCTCCACATCCCAAATACCTTTTTAAAAAATTGCACATACACTTCCAAATCCTACGCTACTGTGTGCTACTGTACGTGTGACATACTTTCAAGCATATATAACATTTAATATGAAGAAGGCGAGCAGTAAGGGACGGGGGAGAGGCCATGATGCTGATGGTGCACGCAGAGGCCGTAGCCCTGGGCGCGTTGAAACTATGCCTGCTGCCACAGCACAAGAAAAACAATCATCCATGATTCCTACCTTCATTTCCCAGTTTGCAGGGCCACGCAGGACACCACTCTTGAAGTCAGACCAGTGCGACCAGGTGGTTGGTTGAATTGCAGCAGATAATGTTTTCAGGCGGTTAAGCACCACCCTGTCCAGGGCCAGTTTTAGGTGAAGTGGGGTCCTGGGGCGAAAAACAATAAGCCCCCTCCATGTCATGTCCTCATCCCCTTCGTGTCACATTATAACCACCCCATGGCAGCATACTCCCCCCTCCCCCTGAATGGCACATTTCTCCCCCTCCATGTCACGTCATCACCCCCTTCTTTTTACATCACCCCCTTCGCGTCACATTATTTCTCCTCCCCATCCATGGCAGCATACAGAAATACAGCGCCCCATACCTCTTACATCAAGTGACGTATCCTTTGATGTCGATGTTCTCTGACCTCGTCTTCTCCTTTCAGACCTTCAGACCAGACCACCATTTTGTCACCATTTTCCGTCTCTGAAGTTTGATTAAAAAAAAATCTTAGTTTACTACTTTTCAATCATTCTCCCATCTTCTGGACAAATCATCCTACTACCCCTAATACTACACTGCAGAAACAGATAACACAGAACCCCCCATATAAAATACCCCTTCTTTGTGGCGTCAGTAGAAGCCCCCCCAGTTCTGCCCCACAGCACAGCCTTCTGTATCGCTGTCCTGAGGACGGCGATACATATGACTATGGACTCGGGCCAGCGCCAGGCGGGTGGTAGGCTTGGGGGCCCCTAAGGACTCGGGGGCCCGGGGGCAATTGCCCCCCTTGCCTATATGTTAGCGCCGGCCCTGCCTGTCTTCCACCAACTCTTTGCACTTGTTCACATGGTGCAGTATTGCGTGTCTGCCATTGCTGCCTCAGTGCTGTGCTGGTGGGGTGGTGGGGCCCAGAGCCAAGGAGGCTTTGCTGCACAGTGTGGATGCTGTGTGGCTTCTGGGTCCCGCTGTCTGCTGCTAGTGCGGTGCTGGGGCGCCGGTGGTCGCCGGGCATTGCTGCGCCATTGAGCTTAGAGTAGGTCCCCACTTGTAGAGGCAACCTTGTCGTGGTAAGTGGGCCTATGCTCTTTGATCAAACTGTATACTAATGCCTCATTCATGCACAGCATAAAATGTATTACAAATTGGGCTGAGATGCCATGTAAGTATGCTGAAGGACAGTCGTTATATCAATAGCATAGTACTGAGGATTTGCGATCCAGATTCACTCTTATATGCTAGACTGTCTTCCACCAAGTCCAGTCTCAGTAGCCAAGGCCCTCGCATATAATGTTTTATAGGGTAAGCTCACCTGCAGGCCCTCGCATATAATTTTTAACAGGGTCAGCTCACCTGCAAGACCTCGCATATAATATTTTACAGGGTCAGCTCATCTGCAGGCCCTAACATTTAATGTTTTACAGGGTCAGCTCACCTGCAGGCCCTCGCATATAATGTTTTACAGGGTCAGCTCACCTGCAGGCCCTCACTTACAAACTTTAGAGGGTCAGCTCACCAGCAGGCCCTCACCTACAATCTTTTACAGGGTCAGCTCACCTGCAGGCCCTCGCATATAATGTTTTAGAGGATCAGCTCACCTGCAGGCCCTCGCATATAATGTTTTACAGGGTCAGTTCACCTGCAGGCCCTCACCTACAATCTTTTACAGGGTCAGATCACCTGCAGGCCCTCACATACAATCTTTTAGAGGGTCAGCTCACCAGCTGTCCCTCACCCCTAATGTTTTACAGGGTTAGCTCAGCAGTAGGCCCCCACCTCTAATGTTTTAGATGGTCAGATCAGCAGGCCCTTGCTACAAATGTTTTTTGAGGGTCACCAGCATGCCATCAATCATAATTTTTTCAAGGTTGTGTATGATGCCTTCCTTCATGTGTAACAGAGGGTGTATTGGAAAGAAGGAAATCTGCAGCACTGCTCAAGTTCCTTATCAATCCAAAGGTTTATTTGCAGGCAGCAAGTACAGGCGACGTTTCGACCAGCAGGTCTTTATCAAGCCATGGCTTGATAAAGACCTGCTGGTCGAAACGTCGCCTGTACTTGCTGCCTGCAAATAAACCTTTGGATTGATAAGGAACTTGAGGAGTGCTGCAGATTTCCTTCTTTACAGTTCTTTGGGACCTTGGTCTGAGTTCCTATCTGCTTGCACCAATCTAGGACCGAAGCTCCGGTACCTATTTGAGAGACGTTGCCTATAAAAGGGTATGTGGAGTGCTGCTTGAACCTTTGTTTCTAGAGGGTGTATTGGAGTGTCGGTTCCTTGTAATTTTTTCTCTTGCATAGGATTTATGAGTGTAGGAGTCCCACTACATGAACAATTGTACCACAATGAGGCCCTTCTTAATGTGATATACAGGTTGTATCGGAGTGCCTCTTGCTTGTAATTTTTGGCAGCAAGTAACAAGTAAATATACATGAAAGAATGTTTCCTAACAATTTTTCCTCTAAAATCGATTTTCTTTGGTTTTGTGCGTATTATTGTCAGTCTGTAAAAGTGGCGTACTAGTCGGACAACATCGTTCCCAGCAGCGACCTGGAAGTCCAAGATGTATCCAGACATCCTCCCCATGCTATTTCTGAACCATTTCGGTGGTGATTCCATCAATTTCTGACCTTTTCCTAGGAACCAGGCACCCTCCCCTCTTCAGAGAAGGGGGTGCCTGGTTTAATGCTAGGGTTCTTGCATTCACTTGCATTATACTCGGGTGCTCTGTAGAGCACCCGAGCATCCCGATGTGTTCAGCCCGAGCACACTGCAGACTGCCGCTCCACCAATTAGCGCTGTGATCACTTCTTACACAGCAGACAAGAGGAATCAGCATTGCTTCTCTTTCTCTCTCTGCAGACTCTTCCCCCTCCTGAAAGCTGCTGGATTTTCCATGTCCATGGCAGATAGTGAAGGAAGAGTTAAAGCAATTTTTATTTCCTGCTCTCTGGTGCTGCCCTTTGCGATGTGCTGCCCTGGCCACCTCAATAGCACCATGATAGTGCCCCCTCTTATGGATAGCGAGGTGGTTCCCTAGGTGCGCACCTATCCTATCCTACCTTTCATCCTGGCCCTGACTGTGCATTCAAATATGGACAGGCACTAGCTATGGAATACGACTGGTAGGATTTTACAATAGGCAGACTTAGAGACTCCTCTGTAGTTACATCAGCCCTAATGATCTGGTCAGCAAGATTTACAATCTTGGCTATAACCCTCTTTTATACAGTGTGCAATTAAGTTTTATCATGGGCTTAATCAATTTGGACCTACGCTAAATTGAATAATTTGTACTCACAAGTGGACTGGTACAGGACTGGCAAACAGTCATGCCACGCCAGTCCCTGTGTCAGCTTTACCAAGTACTTATCGTGTCTGTGAAAAATATTTTGGATTAAAATACTTAAGGTGTACTCTAAAATGACTCGTGTTTAAGTTGTGACAGATGTCCAAGAAATGACGATCCTTCAATCACTCCTTTTAGAGAGCTGTCTACTATACACGGTACTTTGTATAGTTATACTGAAAAGGCAACATTAAATTCTATTCCTCTTTTATATTATACACCAGGGATGCTCAACCAGCGGCTCTCCAGCTGTTGCAAAACTACAACTCCCAGCATGCCCTAATAGCTGTAGGCTGTCCAACCATACTGGAAGTAGTAGTTTTGCAACAGCTGGAGGGCCGCAAGTTGGGCATCACTGCTATACAAGATTGAAAATTACAAAGAAGGTTCATGTGACTACACAAGAAACATTCAAGTTGAATGGTGTGGCAAAACATAAGTATACCTTATTGTATTTGAACACAATCTCTATAAAGGAATGGCAGCATGCAATCAATAGTCATGAAATATGCAAATAACACCAATAGGCCAAAAAGCCCTTTCTTTCTTAAGTAAATAGTTTATGATGGCTGTATTTCTAATCTTAAAGTGTAACTGACATAATGTTTTTTTATTTGCTAGTTTATTAGAACTAGGCATGTATACCTCCGTTAGTCTGTCAATGATTGTCAAAAGATATATAATTATCATATAATAACAGCTGTCCCTTTCCACTGGTCCCTTAAAAGACCGTTTCTATGGCTTTACTGTCTTACATTTAGTATAAACAGAAGACAGAGACTGCATGCCAGCATCAGTCTTCAGAGGGAGGATGAGTGTCTCTCAGTAATCCAATCTAATTGGCTAGCAGGAAGCTGCTGGCTACAGCAAGTGTGTATGAGAAGTGAGGAAAAGCAGTTTTGGCCTCAGAGAACTGGCAGAGGAGCCATCATAAGAAGATCCTCATATTGTACGGGTTAAAACAGGCATAACTAAGGGAAAAACTCAAGTAACACAGTATTATGTGAGGAAACTAAAGATTGCTTAATACATAATGCTGCAGCAGCAGTAACATATGCTAAAATGTATTTTTTCTTTTAATGAAAACATGATAGTTACACTTGAAGAATATTGTAGTAAGAGAAAATGATTTAGAAGTGCAGTTGAAGAAAGCCGTTGGCTAGGAATTTGGATCAGAGCAGATTCAAGCTAGAGGAAGATTTCATTGTAAGGGCATGGCCACATGGTCAGATTTCCTGATGCAGTTTTGGAACCCAAAGCCAGGAGTGAATTCATTATTTTATATCACTGCACTTTCTATGCTTAAGAGTCCAGTGGGCAGTCTTATCAGCGCTTGGCAGCCTTCTCTGCATGACTGAGCATAAAGAGATAGTTATCAATCACTACAGTAAGTAGGACAGCTCACTGGACTCCTAGGCATAGAAGAGCAGGTATTAATATAGATGAAATTCAAGTTATACTGAATATTTCCCCACAAAACTATGCTATATGAGCAACAGTATTGGGACACATCTCTTAATCATCTGAATTCTCGTCTTTCAGTTCCATTACCACAGGTCTATAAATGCAACCACCTAGCCATGTTATCTGTCTTTTCACATTTGTGAAAGAGCTCATTGAATTTGAGCATGGTATTGTAATGAGATGCCATCGTTACAACGAAAAAGATTGCTGCTGAGTGGTAAAATCAAACAACACCATAAGTGGAGGGACTGCATTCAGGTTCAGAGTTGTTGTACCTTCAAGTTACAAGATCAAAAGAGATCTTGCTTTGTTACTTGAAAACGGATATTTATTGCTCCAAAACACAGTGTTTTAATTGGGTTGGCCCATCTTGGACACTAATGGCATATAGCTAAGATAGGATATGCCAACAATGTCAGATAGGTGTGGGTCCCATATTTGTGATCCACTCCTTGTTAGAGACCAAAACCCTTTAAATGAAGGGTTATGCACAAAGCATGCACATTGTGCTCTCCATTTATTGCTATGGAAATAGTTGATTGAGTGCACTTGACTACTTAGTGATGAATGGAGAATATGGTAAAGCCACATCTCTGTGCACGTCTATGGGACTGCCAGAAATAGCCGAACTGGTGCTTGGCTTATTTCAGAACTCTCATTAACAGCAGCTCTGTTCACTTTGTGTGTCCTGTTCTGAAGATAGAAAGGGCTCCCAGATATGGGACTCACATCTAACATTGATGGAATACCCTAGCAATATGCCATCAATGTCCCAGATGGGTCAACCTTTTTAAAGACTCACATAAAAATTCACAAACTTCACTTTGGATTGTGTCATCTGGGAGTTCCTGCACCTGAGTGCAGTTTCTGAGCATGATGTTCTTATCTAAATACTGCAATGGCCTACTGAAATTCACAAACAACTTAATTTTAGTATTGATGCACCTCTAGAATAAAAAAGGCAAGGTATTTATTTATTCTTTGGAGAACACACTCTCAATTTCCAGGTCTTAAACTAACACTTAAACCAAGGGTGGTAAAAGGGTCCCCAGAAGCCAACTATGCAGATGGGAAGTTAATCAGTTTAGCAGTAATAATTAGAAATAAGTTTGTTTTGTATATTTGCAAACACATTGAATACAAGTGAAAAGCTTATTTTACAGCAAAGCATTTTGTAAAATGGCACATTCTGTACTTTGCTTCGTATTGGGTTATTGTTCATAATAATTTAATTTTGTCTGTCACTTGCTTGTGCATGTAAGGGATGGCTCGCCTGGAAAAGTAGTAATGGCTTGGAACGACTGTACTGTGGGACACCCACCGCCATAAGGTTTTTAAAACTCTCTGTCTCCACCAGATGGAATGACAGCATTTCAAAGTCCAGCAATTTTGAAATGCTGGCATTCAGGGCCATGGATCGTAGATGGGTAGAGGGGTACTTCCTCTTTCGATCCAGTGTTTAGGAGGTGGACAGCTGAACGCTTCCATGGGACACTGTGGTGGTGTTTGTTGAAGGTGACGGACGTCGTGCCATTGGTGTCACATCCTCTGTTTGCGGGGTGGTCGTTGTCACTGTCACTCCAGAGGTGGAGGAGAGGCCGAGATTGCAGCAGAAGAGGAAGCAAGAGGAGCCAGAGACTTTTCTTGGTTTTGTAGGTGTTTACTGCACTGCAGCTCGTGTCTTGCACTTAGATGCCTGGTCATGCAGGTTGTGCTCAGGATTAGAACGTTTATGCCTCGCTTTTTTTTTGTTAATGCTCTGATTACACAGCGTGCAAACCACTTGTGTCTTGTCATCTGCACATTGTGTGAAGAACTGACACGCCGGGGAACTCCTTGGATCTGTCTTTGGTGTGCTCGGTCCTTGGGTGTGAATGGACAGTAGCAGGTGTAGTGTCTAGGGGACGGCCGCTCTGCTTCTGCACCCTGCTCCCTTATTTGCTGTGCTGTTGTCTCTGTGAGACCACCGCCTCTTCCTCCAAACTGCACAGGTCACTAGCATGACCTTCATCCCATGTAGGGTCTAGGACCTCATCGTCCTCCACATCATCTTCCACCAAGTCTTCTGCACCCCTGCCATCCTTGTCGGTGTGCACACTGCAGAAAGCCGCAGCAGTTGGCACCTGTGTTTCGTCATCAGAGACATGCTGCGGTGGTCTTCCCATGTGCTCATCCTCAAACATAAGTGGTTGAGCATTGGTGCACTCAATCTCCTTAACTTCTGGAGCAGGGCTAGGTGGATGGGTCAGGGAAACCCTTCCAGGAGAGTCATCAAAAAGCATGAGAGTCTTCTGCATGACTCTGGGCTCAGACTGCTTGGCTGATTTGCAAGGGGGTGATAGCTGTCCATGGCCTGCAGGTGCCAACTCTGAGCTTTCAGCAGTGTACCGGGTGGGAGACAATGTGAAGGTACTGGAGGCACTATCAGCTACCCAATCTACTAGCGCCTGTACGTGTTCTGGCCCCAATATTCATAGAGCGGCATTCGGGCCTACTAAATAATGTAGAAGGCCCTGTCGTCTAGCACAGATCGACCACGTCCTCTCCCTGCAACAGGAGCCCCACCAACACCAGCAACACCACGACCGTGGCCACGTCCCTTATTTGACGCTCTCCTCATTCTTTTGGGTAACCCAATAAAGTAACAGACAGATTTACTAAAACTTGTTCCCTGTCAGGTATGCCATCCCCGTGTCATAAACAGAAAATATTGGTTTTGGTCACACCTCTATGTGACAGATGAATTTATTACACTTTGTGCCCTGCCTAATATGCCCTGGCAGTGTGATAAAGATAAAAGATATTTCTAGGTCACATCCCAATATGAGAAATGCATTTATTACACTGTGTGGCCTGTCCAATAGGCCCTGGCAGCGTGTTAAAGATAAAAGATTGGTTAAGGTCACAAGTCATTTTGATAGATATGAGGGGCACAGATCCCCCAACAATCAGTAGTACGCCACCTAATTTACCTAAATTTTGGCAAGCAGGTGTGTCAGATGCAGTGCAGCAGGAACACCAACGCAGACCGCAGGGGTAATTTTCCACCCACAATGTCTCAGTGGAATTTACAGATTTTCTTTGATTTGCAGTACAAGGCAATAAGGTACTTTATAGGGAAAAAAAAGGGTTTTTTCAACCCCAGTGAAACAGATGAATTAACAAATTATTTTTCACTATCAGATAGCCTTTACAGTCAGACGATAGAATTTATTTCAACAAAATATATGTTTTCTTCAACCCCAGTAAAACGAATGAATTAACAGATTTTTCAGCCACAATGTACTAGTGTAGTTTACTAATTTTATTTGATTTGCATTACAAGGTAAAAAGGTACTTTATAGGAAAAAAATGGATTTTTTCAACCCCAGTGAAACAGATGAATTAACAAATTATTTTTCACTATCAGATCAACTGTGCATGCAGAGGACGGAATTTATTTCAACAAAATATATGCTTTCTTCAACCCCAGTGAAACTGACGGATGCAAATAAAATTCTTTCACTAGTACCGAGCAGGCCACAAATTTACTTTGTGCCAGAAATGATGTGTTTTTTCCACCCATAATGTCTCAGTGGAATTTACAGATTTTATTTGATTTGCAGTACAAGGCAATAAGGTACTTTATAGTAGAAAAAAGAGGATTTTTTTTCAAGCCCAGTGAAACAGATGTATTTACTGATTATTTTTCAGTATCAGATTTGCTGAGCAGGCAGAAAAGGCACTTAGTGATAAAAAAATATATATTTTTTTCACCCACATTGAAACAAATGATTTACAGATTATTTTTCTCACTATCACAAATGTAGAGCACAGAGCAAATGTACATTTTAGAACAAAAAAAAAAAATGCCCAGAATCTGATGGATTTATAAAATTATTGACAAGGATATATGTAGCACAGGGGTACTTTACAAAACAAAATTGTCACCCCCTAGGTCCCTAAAATCAACAACGAAGTAACAGTATTATGTTTGCCTTCCCCAGCCAGATATGCAGTGCAGATGCACTTAAAAATGGGTAGATCTTGCCAAATGAAGTAAAAAGACTGGATTCAATTACTGTCTCTTGCACATATGCACCTGCAAGTGCACGTCACTTGCATAAAATGGCCGCCGACACCAACCACTCACAGAAAAAAAAAACTTTGTCACTGGCCGCATAAAAAAAACCACTGCCATTGCACCCACAAGAATAAAAAAGGTTATAGATCGCTGAGTGAATACAATTCTGATATCAGATATTATCAGCTAAGCTTGTTTCCTATTCTCTCCCTGAGAGCACCAGCAGAAACCTATCTCTACACTAAGAGCAGCAGAGTGATGCGTGGCGCTACGTGACTCCAGCTAATATAGAGGCTGGGTCACATGCTGCACTTTGCCAATCACAGCCATGCCATTAGTAGGCATGGTTGTGATGGCTTCTAAAAGCAAAGTAGTTAGACGCTTGTTGATTGGCTGCCCAGCAGCTTTTCAACAAGCGCCATAAAATCTGCCAAACAACGAACCCTAACAATTACGAAAATGTTCGGGTCTGGGTGCCAAAAATCCCAAAATTTGGTATGAACCCGAACTTTACAGTTTGGGTTCGCTCAACTCTACTTACAACTTTTTTTATTACTGGGGTAAGAAAACGCAGAGAAATGTATAAAATAAAAGTTATACTGAATATTTGTCCACAAAAGTATTGTCAGGGATCGCTCTTTCAGCAAGGGCAGCAATGACAGATTCAGGTGCAGACAACAGGATGAGTTCAAAATAAAGTTCCACTTTATTGTGGTAGAAACAGCCAAATAAAACAGCCTTTCACCTTTGGCAACAAAACATAACACAAATCCTGCTCTTCTGAGCACTATCTAATACAGGTTCGTAACTGGCTCACCTATTAAACCCTGTTCTCACAAGCCTTCAGGGTTATCTTTAGACAGGACAGCAGCTAACCTCCTGGACTTGTCTCCAGACATCAACAACAAAAAAATGCATTACAAACTACAATTTTGGTGACCAATAGAGACCAGAAAACACAGCCCAAATAGCAATGGTAATGTTGTACTTGCAAAGACTTATGAATTATGATGCTTATTAATATATTAATAACATCAATGGGGGGGGGGGACTACCTGTGTAAGGGCCATACAGTACTATCCTGTTTGGAGAATGAAAATGTCTCTGTTGGTTGGTAAAGTCATCATCGATCAAGCTATGGATAATCTCTTTTATTTCCAAGCCTGCATGAAAAGTACCTGACAGGAACAGATGCATGTGCTACAGTTCAAAGAGAAAAACAAGTTTGGATGTCATAAAGAAAGGGCTAGAAAAAAAGTTGTACTTGAAAATTTAAAACAGATCGTACAGTATGCCACATTTTAACTGCTGTAAAGGAGAACTAATAAACTGAAGGAACTTGGATGAACTTCAAAGTTAAAACACATCATTTTTCTCCCTGTCTATAGCAATGTTCTGTAAAATGTGTACCCATTACATTCATGGAAACATTATTAATAATTCAATAAATATATACCTTTTGACTGATTATTATTTTTAACAGTGGTTTTATTTTATTTTCTTCAGAAGACTATCCTATTTACTGTACTGCTAATACAGAATTAATCTTATACCAACTTACAAGAAAATCATTGATGAGATAGACTAGATATTTATACCAAACACTGAATTTAAAGAAGCTCTCTGTTGAAAAAATGCTACTGCATACACAGACAGGTTATGACCATTCTATTGATCTGCAATTATTACCTTGTTTAAATATTTGTTTCTTGCTATTTTTCTTTGCCAAGGGGCTATTCACTCCCCCCCCCCTTTCTGCCGATTTCACTAGTCTTTTTGTGGTCAACAAATAACTAATTACTAAAGGATTAAACTCCTGTACTCTTCTGAGTATAGAAGAAGGTTTTCTGAGGCGAGGGTACTGTGGTAAATGTAATATCCGTGTGGCAGTGTGCTTCAGCAAAATAACATAATTGGAAGCAAGTCCAGTATGCAGAGTCTGATGAAGAAGAAGGTCCCAACATGGCTGCCGCTTGAGAAATTCATGAGACTATGAAAGGGAGAAGTATTGTGCTGACAAATGAAACAATATCATTGTTTTATTAAACTTCCAGTGCAAAAATAAAGAATGCAGTCCAGCTAACTGCTCCTTTCCTGGATACTCCCAAAGTTCACAGAAAGCTTTGGAAGAGAGGATCAAACACTTAAAAAGAAACCCAGCACTGCTCAGGGAACCTGATAAAATCTCTTTATTCCATATGATAAACACTTGGAGAGAAATCCATCACTGTCTGGGGAACCTGATAAAATCTCTTTATTCCATATGATAACACATCCAACAGACGGTATAGAAGTTGCTTACATCTTTCAGACCCAACTGTCCTTACTTATGGAATAAAAAGATTATATCTTGATCCCCATACACTGCTGTAATTTTCTCCACGCATTAAACTACTAGTGTAGGAGTTATAGGGTTGAAATCACAGGAGCGCTTCTTTAACATCTTCACGACTTGTGCCATACCTCTACAGCCAAAGTCAGGTTTTTAAAGTTGGTGCCCGGTGATGGGAAAGAAAGCGAAAGGGAAAAGAAGTTGAAATGGTTATGCAAAGACAGCTTTTTCCAAAACATGTAGCCTCTACTTCAAGTTTAGTGTAAAAGAAAGACATCCAACAAGGATCAAAGTCATGTGGCATTATGCTTCAAAGCACACAAAGAAGAGATGGTCTGACCAAACTGTCATGCAACCTTACATATAGGAGGTACTCAACCTAGGCAGGAATAATAGGATAAGGACTACTGAGGTATTTTACCAACATGTTTTAGCCAATGGTCCAGGTGTTGAGAAACAAGTCATGGGTATGCTTTTCTATATCTAGATAATCATTTTCTATCCATTGCTTTTCCATTGTAGAGTGCTTTTGTGATCACAGGAGCTGAATAAAGCAGTTAGAAAATATGTGTGAGCATGTTTTTTTTTTTTTTTTTTGAAGGAGCGTAAGTTTGAGATGGCAATTTAATAGTCACTAAAACAACTGACAGGTGTATAGTACTGTGCGACTATTTTAGGTAGGTGTTGGGAAAAGGCTGCAAAGTAAGAATGTCTTCAAAAATAGAAGTGTTAATAGTTTATTTTTATCAGTCAAAACATCATAAATTCTTCTAGTTACACTTGCATACAGCTTTGAAGGAACTTGGCAAGGAGGTTGTTCTAAACGTCTTGGAGATCTAAGCACAGATAATCTGTGGATATAGATTTGCACAAAGCATTCTGTCTCTTCATGTAATCCCATACAGACTCAATGATGTTGACATCAGGGCCGTGTGGGACCCATATCATCATTTCCAGGACTCTTTGTTCTTCCTTATGCTGCAGATAGGTCCTAATGACATTGGCTGCATGTTTGGGGCCCTGCTGCAGAATACATTTAAACTGTCCCCTCCCTATATCTCTGAGCTACTTTCCCGATAAATCTCCACACGTAACCTGGTTTAATAATAATAATAGTAATAATAATAACGATTAACACTTCTATTTTTGAAAGCATTCTAATTAGTGATGAGCGAGCTCCAAAGTGTATGGGTGTTAGGGTACTCTGTCCAAACACATAGCGATATTCATGCGCTCGGCTGAGCACCCAAGTATAATGGAAGTCAATGGGAGACAACCAGGCACCCCTTGCTCGGATGAGGGGAGGGTGCCTGGTTCATAGGAAAAGGTCTGAAAGTGATGGAAACACCTCTGAAATTGATCAGAAACCGCAGGGGGGCCATGTCGGGATGCATCTTGGACTCCAATGTCACTGCTGTTGTCCGAGTTGTATTCAACGTTTACAGACTAACAAAAATACGTACAAAACCCCCCTAAAATTACAGGCACTCCGATACAGCCTGTATTTCACATAAAGGAGGGCCTCATTCACATTGTGGTACAATAGTTCAGGTAGTGGGACTCCTACGCCTATGCACTAAGTGAAAGTGCTGCCAAATATTACAAGGAATCGGCATTCCAATACACCTTTTCTTACACATAAAGGAGGGTATCAAACACGCACACCCTTGAAAAATTATCCTTGATGGCCTGCTGGTGACCCTCCAAAACATTCGCAGCAAAGGCCTGCTGATCTGACTATCTAAGATGTTAAGTGACTTGGTCAGAACAGGCTATAAAGAAAGAATGACTAATTTCAATTGATTTGGGGGGGGGGGGTTAGAGATCACATTAAAGTCACATAACAGAGTCAGTGCAGTAAATGGCGGTCAGCACCGGCAATGAAAAAATTACATTGCATTTTACAGCTATATTTGCATACGCTAGCATTCCTCTGCAGATTGAGCGTGGGGAATGTCGTTCAGCACCAGTGCAACTATATAAAAACCTGAATCCCCCAAAAAAAAAAAAAACATGGGTGAAAGATTCACCACCGAATGAAAGCATTTTTCTCAGTGTGCCATCCCCGCATTACATCAGAAACTGTGTACTGTAACATCACCCGTGCCCTGAACAACAGAATTATTGGGAAGGTCCACTTAATGACGAACACACGGACAAGTGCTTTTGGCCAGGGATGCTATATTTCTGTGACGGCACGCTGGGTGAACCTTGTGGAGGCCGGTGGCGAGTCGTACCCTGGGATGATACAGGTGCCACCGACACCAAGGATTGTGGGCCATTAGTCGCTGCAAACCCCCCCCCCCCTTCTTCTCCTCCACCTCCACCCCCTCCTTCGCTGCAAACTCTGAATTCTGATGGGGAAGCGGCAACAGTCCTTGCTTAAATTCATTTGCTTGGGTAACAAACAGCACACCGCTGCAGAGTTCTGGCAGGGCATAAGGGACCAGGTTGGTTGTGTCTGATAATGGCCATAACTTGTTGGCAGCTTTGTAGCTCGGCAAGCTCACACACATGGCAATCCTACAGCATATATGTACCATGCACAACAAACCTCCCAAACGTATGCAATAATATAACTAAAGACCTAACACACAAGAATGGAGGTAAACCAATGGCATGAACTTTTTAAGAACTCATAAATATTTTACAGCCTAGTCAGAAACTCAAACTCAAACCATAACAATAAAAAAAGCAAACACTGGAACATAACAGGCCCAGCCCTCAGTGAATCAGGGCCATCACAGGGGCAGAAAATAACCTCTGCCCAGAGAAGAAGGGAAAATTGTATATGGGAAAAATGCTGATATGGCCATGTGGATCCCACCTTAATGTCCAGGATCCGACCATACCATGTCTAGGCCACATGTTCTCAATTTTCTCCCAACCTACCCCATTTTGCCTGAGCTACTGGTGAAGGTACGCCGTGTGTGTGCCCATTTCTGAAAGTCATCTACAGCTGTCGCCGGTTTGGCAACGCTGCTGCAGCGCTTGCATTTTCTGGCTAACAGACTATTGTCCGACGTGAGCACATGCTGGAACTCTACTTTCTACATGTTGTCCAGGCTTTGTGAGCAGCAGAGGGAAGTAATGGAATAGTGAAATGCTGGCTGGTAACGATGAAGGCAGACGCTTCACATGTGGAAGAGGTGGAACTAGGGATAAGACATTATACAGGGTGATAGCCAGAACACCATCAGTTCCGCTTCTCAGTGTGAATTGGATGATGATGATGAGGAGGAGCAAGACACAGTTGCCTATGCTACAGAGGGTAGTAACAATAGCAGGTTTATTCCATGTATTTTGTATAGATAGGCAGGAGAGGAGGAAGAGGATAAGGAGAATGAGAGTCATCCTCCTGATGATGACTGCGAAGTCTTGCCTGTTGGGAATCTGGCACACATGCCTGACTTCATGTTAGGCTGCCTTTCCCACGACCCATGCATTACACGCATGTTAGACGACACGGATTACTGGTTGTTCACCCTTATCGACCCCCCCTACAAAGAGAACTTCTCATCTCTCATTCCTTTGGTGGAGAGGATGAGCAAAACAATGCAATAACAGAATGTCCTTGTTTAAAAATTGCTTCGAAAATTTCCATATGACAACACTGGAGGCAGAGTACGTAGTTCCTTGGGCAACCCAGGAGGGGAGATGAGGGGGGACACCGCAGTTCCAAGAGAGGCCGGACAACACTATACAAGACAGTTTCATGACACCCCACTAGCACCCTCACCCTGACATGTGACCTAGTCTCACAAGGAGGGAAACATTTTGGAACATGGTGAAGGAGTACATAGCAGCGTCCCCAGTGATCCCTCTGTGCCTTACAACTTTTGGGTGTCCAAGCTGGACACATGTCACAAACTTGCACTCTATGCCTTTGAGGCGCTAGCCTGTACCCTGTATTCACTAAAACCTGATCCAAAATTACATATTACTATAAAATACAAACATAACATACAACAGTGGTGGTAAAACAATGGCATGGCCTGTTAAATAACTCCTAAATAACAAAATAAATAACAATAATAACATATCTTACAGACTAGTCAAATATTTTAACTCAAACCATAACAAAAAAATGTCAAACACAGTACACAGGGTGATAGCCAGACCACCCTCAGTTTGTCTTCTTTACACCTCAGAGGTGCTGGCCTGCCCTGCCCTGCCGCCAGCATTTTGTCACAACGGGTATTTAGTGCTGCTTGGGCCATAATAACAGATAAGTGCATGCGCCTGTCAACTGAAAATGCTGACAGGTTGACTATTATAAAAATGAACTGGGCCTGGATTGCCCCTGAATTCTCTACTCCACCAGATAAAAGCGGCTGAACATAAAGGCACTTTAAATGTGTTGTTTGTAATGTACTGAATACACTGTATTCACATACACCTATGCCACCACCAAAAAGGTTATATGGTTTAATCTTCCTTTTCTCATCCTTCTCCTCCTCCTCCATCATATCAACATGCTTTTTAGGCTGCCCTCACTCATAATATTTTATAGGGTTAGCGAAACTCTTGCACAGGTACCAGAGGTGACACTGAGAGCCCTCTCTCTGGGCACCCTTACCCTTATGGTGCACCAATATGCCTTACACTTTTCCTGCCATTCATCAGCTTCAGGTCTGCCATGAATGGCACAGGCATCACATTGACTGTAGACAGGCTATTATAGCTAAATAATAAGGAACATGGGAGATAAACTATATTGGACTGTAGTATTCAGGGTAAATGATCGTGTGGGCACTTTGCGATAAATAAGGGTGTTTGTGGTTTCAGTTTGGGCAATCAGTCTCTAAAAGGTTCGCCATCTCCTTCACAGTTTTAAAGGGTTAGCACACCTGGAGGCCCTCAGCTACATTATTTTACTCTGTTTCATTGAGCCCAGGGCCACAGCCTCTGCGTGAACCATCAGCATCACGGCCACTTCCACGTCCCGTACTGGCCGCCTTCGTAATATTAAATGTTATACATGCTTAAAAGTATGTCACGCGTACAGTATCGTAGGATATGTACATGTACGTGCCAATAAATTAAAACAGGTATTTTGGTTGCGCACACTTTGCACATGGGGTGTAGCTCTGATAATGTCACAGACTACCATACACTGTCTGCAGATGAAGTACAGTATATGTTAGTGATATGTATGAAATGCACACACAGTAGATGTGGCACAAATATTTTACTTTTCCCCAAAATGTTTTCACATGTGGTACTGTATTTCAGACAGAGAGCCATGCGCTATGGACACTAGATTTGGACCAGATTATTTAGATTGTCGCAAGACACACAGATTTAAAATTTGAGTCAGTATATGCCCCAGTAATGAACAGAATATGGACACTAGATTATGCACAGATTATTTAGATTGGTGCAACAGACTCTTTTCAAATGTGGTAGAGTATTTGTCACAGAAATCAGCACAATATGGACAGTATATTTGGCACAAAACAGTTAAATTTGTCCCAAATACAAGTAATTCTCTGCTGGAATATTGTATATATGGTTGCGGCCGAAACGCACCCACAGATGTGCACAAAACTAGTTAAATTTGCCCAAAATAAATAATTCTCTGCTGGAGTAATGAATATAACGGTTGTGGACGCACACACAGATGTGGCACAAATTAGGTTAATTTCTTCAGAAAAAAAAAATTCTCTGATGGTGAGGTGTATATCTCACTAGCAGGCAGACTCTAGTGAATAAGCCCCTTTTTATAATGTCTGCTAAACACACTGATTTCTGATGGCGTACTGTAGATCTCACTAATATATTTTGGGTACTTAAGACTTAAGAAAGCGATTTTCCAGCCCTGTACTATCTGTCCCTTCCTGAAGATGCCTGATAGGATGATAATAAAAGATTACTAGATGCATCAGCTTGGATTAAGTCTTTTCTGGCACCAGGAGAGTGAAATGACCATATCAGACACGACACATATGATGATCAAAATCACTCTGTTTATTGATAATAAGGTTCAAGCCTTTATAGGACATTATACGCCCTTTCATTATTCAATCATCTTTTTCCAAACAATATAGCCTCCAATCATAATGAGACACATACCGTCATACAACATACTTTCCCCAGTTACATCCTGGCCTTCATGCTCCACGTACTAGATGACGCGGACAAGATAAGGAATTCCGGTTAGATACTCGGCTGCCCAAAACATTTGGTTATGACAGAATGTTCTTACACAAAGTTCAAGACAGCATATTCCTTCAATCCCCTCTTAGAACCTTATATTCATATTATATGGTTCTCTTTGCCCCTCTTTTGCCTATAAGTTCTTAAGTATTCCATATAAGCCTCTGGGGTATATTCTTCAGGCCTTGGTGGGGTATTGTTCATCTCACCTGTGAGCACTGGAGTATAATAAGAAGTTGAGCGCACCCTCTTTTCAGTGAAACTTTGACATGTGGAAAGAAGCTAGGGTACGCATTGTACACAGCAACATAAGCATATCATTATAGCGATGATAGCAAATACCACTCCTAATACATATCGGATTTGACCAAAGTCAGGTATCCAGCTAAAAAGCCAATCCCACCATCCTTGATTAGCGTCTTGTTTTATGTATCTTATCCTTTATCCCTTGGGAATGATCTGACAAATTAAAACAGCACATACCTGAAAAAGCAGAGCCCTCTATACCATGTTGTAATAGCAGATAATCAATTGTTGCCCTATTCTGCAGAATTGCCTTCTTATATGACTGTATATCTAGCAATATGTCCTGCAAGATTGCGCTAGTGACATTTATTTCTTTTACCATAAAGCGAGCAAGCCTTTAGATTGTCTTGTGGTTCTATGCAGCTAACCCTGGTACTCCTACCATTGATATTGCCAGGCTTAAGTACTCTGTTTCTGAGAGAAGGTTCACATTATAATTACAATCTTCCGGTAACTGCACTGAAGATTCTCGTGTATAACGTGTTTGTGTTGCATATTACCTTGTAGATATCTATGTGTAGAGCAATTCTAGCAGACATAATAAGGATTCACATGTCCATATCTAACATCATGTTGTTCTAAATCAGTGTCAATGGGAACGCAGGAGCCCTGTCCATATAGACACTGGAGTGGGCACTGCTACCAGGCAGGTTTCTAGAATATCGGATGCAGACAAGGTGGTTCGAAGACAGAAATCAGTTAGGTTCAGGTCCTTGGCCAGGTACAGCCACAGATTCTCCTTTGTCTTCCACAGATTGTCCTCCCCTCTGCATCCTGTTAGGTACGTCTGTCTGTCCCATGATCGCAGAACAGTTATTAGGATGCATAAGGCTGCAATTGTCAGAACTGCACGTCTCAGCCATTTTAAGGAATTCTCCGAATGTGTCATCTTGTTGGGGGTCAAGGCTGTCTGCCTCCGTTAGTACCCCTTCTTGTCGTTCCTTCTCGGTTGCCTTGTTCCTCTCTACCAATTTTATTTACGTAGCGTGGATCCACATGGGCGATTGCTCTGTCAGCACTGCTGTCCTGGTTACTGCCACGACGGTGGTGGGGGCGCTGTAGGCAAATTCCCCCGGTCTTTTCCCCTTTTTCAGTATCTTCACCAGCACAATATCACCGGACCTGAAAGGGTGCGTGGGTTCCTGTGGAAGAGAGGGAGATTTACAAGCAACTTTTTCCTCAGTTTTGCAAAGGATTCAGATAAGATGAGTAACATATTCCTCCCTAATCTGGTCAATGTCTCCTTTCTGTGAAGGCTCAATTACCAAGGGGCAACCCCACCTAGGGATAATTTGTTGGGTGAGTATTTTTGCTGTTGTTTCTGCATCCTCTGCCCTGGTGGGGAATACTTCTGGCCATCTTGAGAACATGTCTACTATTACCAATGCATATTCTTGTTTACCCTTTCTTTTAGGGATAGTGTGTAGTCTACCTGCAGATGGGTAAAAGGTGTAATAGGGTAGTCCAGACACTGATGTGGGATCTTAAGAGGGTTGTTTGGATTGTTTCTCAAAAATGTAAGACATCTCCCTACATAATCAGCTACCAGTTTATTTATGTTGGTGATGTAAAAGTTTTGACCAAGGAGTAAACCTGTAGTTTGTATGCTGTTGTGTCCTACACCATGAAAATGAGCAATGAAGAGGGCAGCACTATGTTGCGGTATACAGGGTTTCCCCTCTTTGCAGATCAATCCAGTTTGTGGATTGTTCTGCAACACAGGGTACACCCAGTCTTTCTCTTCTTCCTGTGATGCATATCGTTGCAGGTCAGTGATCATTTGGACCGTGTCCAAAGAGGGTGGTTTAAGGCATGCCATTTCCCATGAATCTTTGTGAATGCTAGTGGGGTTTTCTTTCGCAACTTGTTTTGCTATCTTGTCAGCTAAAGCATTGCCCTGGGACACTCTATCCTTGCCCTGCGTTTGTGGTTTGCAATGTACTATGGCCAGGCTAGAGGGTAGTTTAAGGGCAGCTAAAAGATCATCAATGAGGAGTGAATGAGAGATCTTCTGGCCCATCTGCAGCAGTGAACCCCTGCCTTTGCCATATTACTCCATGATCCCACACTACCCCATGTGCATATCTACTGTCTGTGTAGATTGTGACTGGTTTGTCTGTGTGTAGGGTACATGCTCTGGTAAGTGCAATTAGTTTAGCAGCCTGGGCTGATTGGACATGTATTGGTCATGCTTCTAACACTATGTCGGGTAACATGACTATGGCATAGGCTGTGCAGAAGACAGTATCGAGTGGGCGTGAGCATGATCCGTCAACAAATACTTCAGGTGCCCCTGTCACAGACGTCGCTGACAAATCCATTCTGGGGGGAGTCTCATACTCTAACACTTTGAGGCAGTCATGTGCGTCGGGCAGGGTGTCTTTGACCAAAGTCAGGTGTCCCTGATACTGCTGAATTTAACCCCTGGTAAAAAAAAAAAAAAAAAGGTGCTGCACTGCTGTCAAACACACACTGTAGTCCTTAAAAGAACTGTTTGGTCTTTCAATAGTCTTTTGGGAGTTAAATCTGTGAATTTCCTGCAAAACGCTATCTGTCCCTGCCTACTGTCTGCTTTCCGTGACGCTGAATGATCCGAGAGCGGGACATCGGCTCCTATATAGACTGGTATCATGTGTTCCGGCCAGCCAATCAGTGTAAGGCTAATAGCTAACATGGGTATGGCATTACACTGTAGGAAATTACTTAGTGAATGTTGATTGGCTGCTTAGAAGGCACCAAACGTGCAGGGATAATACTCGAGCAATGCGACGAGCACATGAGGTACTCGGTCGAGTACCGCCACATGCCAAGCATAGCGATGCTCGAGCCGAACCGGTACACGGCCGAGCATGCTCACTCATCACTAATTCTAACTTTACAGCATTGCTCCATATCTACATAAAACCTTTATACGGTGGTGTATATCTTGTAGGCCTGACTTCTGCAAATTAGATTCAACTACCATGGCAACTAGAAGGGTCTGACCAGGGAGAATACTGTATATGTGGGTGAGAGAAAGAGAGAAAGACACACACAAAATCTGAGTTTGGCATTTCCCACATTGAGTGTCTCAGAGACCAAATTTAAACAGAAGTTCTGGTGTGCTGTACAACCTAGAAAGGAGTTTGTAATGGTTCTCCTGTCTAAGAACCCATACAACTGTTTATCTCCCTCTGATCAGCATTGCCTCCATGAACTTCAGAATGTTAAATCTCCTGATAACCCCCCAAAATTCAATATATATATATATATATATATATATATATATATATATTGTGAAGTTTTTCATGTGAAGGTATCAATTTCTTAAACCAACGGAGATCTCTCCATGAGCAATTCGATGTCAGGAGATTGGCGCGGAGATGAAAAATGTTTTAAAGTTGTATAAATGTTGTTTTTTTTTACATAGATTGAGTTTGTTTATTGCTCCCACTAATCATCAATATAATGCATCAATAAAGAGGTTTTCCAGACTTTCTCCCTTGAAAACCAGAGTTTTTTTTAGTTTTTACGTTTTCATTTTTCCTCCCTGTCTCTCCGTAGCCATAACCTCTTTTATTTTTCCATTTACAAACCATATGAGGGCTTGTTTTTTGATGGACAAGTTGTACTTTCTAATACCACTATTTAATATGACATACAATGTAGTGGGAAGCAGAAAACAAAATTCCTAATAAGGTGGAAAAAAAGGACACAATTCCATCACAGTTTTACAGGTTTTGTCCCTATGGCATTCCATATGCGGCAAAAGTGACCTGTGCCCTTCATTCTCTGGGTCAGTACGATTACAATACCACATATGTATAGGTTTTTAGTGTTGTATCAACATATTATATCAACATATTCTAGCCCTCATAACTATTTTATAGTTATGACTAGAGATGAGCGAATTGAAGTTGACAAAGTGGAATTTGATCCGAATTTCAGGAAAAATTTGATTCACACTGAATTTGAATTTCCTCACAATTCATGGCAACGAATCACATTTTTTCCTGAAATGGCTGCTGCACATGTTAGGACATGGAGCAAGGAACTTTGGGAATGAGAGATCACCAAAATGCCATGCATGCAGCCAATCAGCCCTGTGATGTCACAGCCCTATAAATAGCCTCTGCCATCTTGGATTCTGCCATTTTCCAGTATACTTAGTGCAGGGAGAGACGTTGGCAGGCGCTAGGGACAGTGGTAGAAAAGACTTTAAAACTTTAATTTTGCTAAATAAAAGTTCAGGGAAAAAATAGGTAGGAATCATTCCACAGTATTGAAGCAGAAGATGGTTCAGAAGGGGAGTGTACAGCCTGGGTAATAGGAACAATCCTATTACACCATGCTGCACTGACTGGGGATCCAAATTGCCATTATACAGCTCTGTAATTCCAGAAAACCATTCATGTTATTGGGGTGCAAGTGCTGTTTGATTCAGCCATTAACAGGGTTTATTACAAGGAAATATTTCTGTCTTATTTGCCCTTGTGTGGTACAGTTAAATGTTCTAAAGCATTTTTTGGCTTGCATTACTGGGGGAAGTGAGAAAGTGAGGTGAAGTGAGAAAATTACAGCTACTTTTTGGCATGTATTAGTGTCAAAAAAATATATATTATTTGCCGTTCAGCGGTGTAGTTATATGTTTTAAAGCCCTGTTTGATGTGTATTAGTGGCAAAAAAATATATATTATTTGCCGTTCAGCGGTGCAATTATGCAATTATATGTTCTAAAGCCCTTTTTGGCATGTATTAGTGGCAAAAATTATATATATTATCTGCCGCTCAGTGGTGCAATTATATATTCTAAAGCCTTTTGTGGCGTGAAAAAGTGGAAAAAAATAAGAGTCTATTTTCATTCAGCAGTTATATATTTTAAAGCCCATTTTGGCATGTATAAATGGGACAAAAAAAAAGTATTTGCCATTGCATGGTAAAGTGAGAAAATTACAGCCCTTTTTGGCGTGTATTAGTGGCAAAAAATATATATTATTTGTTATATGTTCTAAAGCCTTTTGTGGCGTGGAAAAGTGGAAAAAAGAAAGGGCCTATTTGCCGTTCAGCATTGCAGTTATATGTTCTAAAGCCTTTTGTGGCGTGTATAAGTGGGAAAAAGTAAGGATCTATTTGCCATTCAATGGTGTAGTTATATGTTCTAAAGCTTTCTTTGGCATGTATTAGTAGAAAAATAAGGACTTATTAGCCGTTGTGTGGTGAAGTGAGAAAATTACAGACTTTTTTAGGTTGTTTTAATTTCCTTTTTTTGATTTATTTATAAGATCTAACAGTATGACAGACAGAGAAGTGCAAGGCCCTGCACAGGGCAGTGGCAGAGGCCTAAATGTTTCTAGTGCAGGGATAGGTCACAGCAGAGTAAGGGGGCGTGGCAGCAGGAGTCGCAGCGAGAGTCCTGAGCTTCCGATGTCATCTAGCGGTCGTGTCTTCACCAGCAACTCAGCGGTGTTTGAATGGTTGACTCGGTCATCCACTTCATCCCAAGTGACATCAGACACCCCCAGCCAAGAGTCAATGGATTCGTCAGACACAACCCTTAGTTGGCATGGCCTGGGAGCAGGCCCTGTGCCCTCACCTGTCCTCAACCTGCCTCTGTCCTTTTCTGTTTCCTCAGTGAGAGAAGTAATATATGCTGTTGGCTCAGCTCCACTATACAACGGAGATGAACTACTAGAGGACAGTCAGCAGCTACTAGCCAGCCAAGATGTGGAGGAGACATCCGCCGCTTTCTCCGGTAGATGGGCAAGTAGTGATGAGGATAGTGGCGTGGGAGCTGGTGTTGTTAACGGTCAGGCTCCTGACCCAGAGACCGTTGAGGAGGACATCCGTGATGTGCAGACTGTACTCGATGATGTAGCTGATCGCACATGAGAGCCGGGTGAATTAGGGGCTTCATCATCATTGGGAGAAGAGTGCGGCAGCTTGCCCGTGAGGCAGGGGCGGAGCCAGCAAGTCGCTAGCGTTGCCGGGAGTCAGCAGGGTGGCAGCAGTGGGAGGTCAGCAGTAAAACGTGCCTGGGGTAGACCACCCACTTCACAGGAGCCTACCTGCCCGGAAAGTCGTGGTGCATGGGTTAACGGAAGCAGCGGCGGTAGCAGTCAGTCAGTGTGGAGTGTTGGGGGAAAAATCACCTACTCGGCGGTGTGGCAGTTTTTTGTTAAGCCGCTGAAGGAGTTGAACATGGCCATTTGCCGAAACTGTGAGCAGAATGTGAAGCGTGGCCAGGGTGCCAATGTTGGAACCACGGCCCTGCGTCAACATATGCAGCGTCATAAAAAAGTGGCCTGGGAGAACCGTGGCTTCAATGTGATGTTCCTGCCTGCCGAAGCAACCGCTACATCACCCAGTGGCACGCACCTGATTTCAGGCAGTCAAGGCTCCACCACCTCAGCCGAAGGGAGCTGTATGTCCTTCCCAACATCTGCTGGTCCTGATGCTCCTGCTCCTCCTCCTACTCCTCGTCAGTCATTCCATCTGCAATCGATTACCAAAGCAATTGCCAAGAGACAACAGTATGCATGCTCTCATCCAACGGAGCAGAAGCTGAATGTGCTCCTGGCCAAGTTGCTGGTGCTGTAGTCCCTCGCTTTCCAAGTGGTGGACTCTGCACCTTTCAGAGAACTGATGGCTTGTGCTGAACTGAGGTGGAGAGTCCCAAGCCGTCATTTCTGTGCTAAAAAGGCAATAGCAGCCCTGCACACATATGTAGAACAGACGGTGGGCCAGTCCTTGAGCCTGAAAAAGTGCACGGCAGCGCCGTTTTGTGGAGCTGTAACTACGGTCAAGGACAATACATGTCCTTTACGGCCCACTGGGTGAGTGTGGTTCCTGGACAGCTGCAACTTGGCCAGATGACACTACCTCTGCCTCCACGTTTTCACACTTTTGGTCCAGCGACAATATCCGACTCTGCCTCCTCATCCTTCAACTTGTCCTCAGCCTCTACTGCAGGGACAATTCACAGTGTCCTTCCAGCATACCGCATGTTCAGGGCACGGCGATGTCACTCTGTTCTGCACCTTATTTGCCTGGGCGAATGGAGTCACATAAGGGAAAAACTGCTCCGTGTCCTTCATCCTGAAATCGAATCCTGGCTTTCTCTGCAACAACTCAAAATCGGAACCATGGTGACTAAAAACGGGAAGAACATGGTGTCGACACTGCGTCAAGAAGTGCTGAGCCATGCGCCCTGCATGGCACGTGGTTGCCAAGCGGTTCCTGAAGTCTTCCACCCATCTGAAAGACATCCTAAAAATGGTCAGGAAACATTGCATGCACTTCAGCCGCTCGTACACAGCAAAGCACACCCTCCTTGAGCTGCAGCGGCAGAATGGCATCCCCCAACATAGGCTGATATGCGACGTTTCCACTCATTGGAATTCAACCCTCAATATGTTGCACCGACTATACGAACAGAGAAAGGCCATAAACGATTTATTGATGAACCAAGCGGACGGGAGTATTCCCCTGTGTAACTTCGATGTCTGCCAGTGGCAGCTCATGCATGACACCTGCCTATTTGCTCAGGCCGTTCTTTGTCAGTTTCCAAGACTACGGGATGAACAACATCATTCCACTGCTTCATGTTCATGTTCTGGAGCAGATGCTGGTAAATCTGGCTGGTCAGGGGACTGGAGAGTAGAGACGTGGCGTCTAGATCTCACAGCCACATGAACCCTGTGGGGGCTGAACTGGAGGAGGGGGATGAGGAGGAGGACATTGGAGCACAAGTAATGTGTAGCGAAATGGGTGGTTTTTATACACAGGTGACAGGAGAGGAGGAGCAGGAGCAGCTAGAGGAGCTACAGGATGATGAGGAAGACGAGGCAGAGGACCCAGACACACCGTGGCAGTATGCAATGGAGATGGAGGCAGAGAGTCTGAGTCACTTGCACAAATGGCCCGATGCATGCTCACTTGCTTGCCTAATGACAGCAAAATTGTCACTATTCGGCAGAGGGATGATTTTTGGCTCTCTACGTTGTTGGATCCTCACTACCGGTCAAAAATGGGGACATTTTTTACACCAGTTGAGAGGGAGAACAAACTGAACTATTATAGAGACATCCTATGTAATCAGTTGGCCTCTGCCCATCTGCATCATCGTCTATCCTCTTGCAGGTTTGACCGGGGGGGGAGGCCCTCTGCGCTCATTTTCCTTCATCATGGCTGCTGTGGGGGAGGGGGGGTAGAAGCAGTTCCAGCTCCATTAGCAGCAACTTGAGTCTAGAGTCACTGATGACTTCACCCACCTAGTGAGGAAACTACTCACCAGCAGCAACTAGACCTAGAGCAGGGCCTGAACCAGCAGGGCAGGTGGTGGCATACTTGGACAGCACCCTGCCACCCTACATTGAAGATCCTCTGGACTACTAGACAGCCAATCTGGATTTGTGGCCGCAAATGGTAGAGTTTGCCCTGGAAAAGCTGTCCTAAGCGGTCCTAATGTTTAAAAGTGCAATATAATGCACCTGGGGCGTAAAAACCCAAGAGCAGAATATAAAATCAGTGATACAGTACTAACCTCAGTATCTGAGGAAAAGGATTTAGGGGTCATTATATCAGACGACCTAAACGTGGGCAGACAATGTCATAGAGCAGCAGGTAATGCCAGAAGAATGCTTGGGTGTATAGGGAGAGGCATTAACAGTAGAAAGAGGGAGGTGCTCGTGCAGCTCTACAGAGCACTAGTGAGACCTCATTTGGAGTATTGTGTGCAGTACTGGAGACCATACCTGCAGAAGGATATTGAAACTTTGGAGAGAGTTCAGAGAAAAGCTACTAAACTAGTACATGGATTGCAGGACAAAACTTACCAGGAAAGGTTAAAGGACCTTAACATGTATAGCTTGGAAGTAAGAAGAGATAGAGGGGTATGATAGAAACTTTTAAATACATAAAGGGAATCAACATGGTAAAAGAGGAGAGAATATTTAAAAGAAGAAAAACTGCTACAAGAGGACATAGTTTTAAATTAGAGGGGCAAAGGTTTCAAAGTAATATCAGGAAGTATTAGTTTACTGAGAGAGTAGTGGACGGCTTCCTGCAGAAGTGGTAACTGCAAATACAGTTAAGGAGTTTAAGCATGCATGGGATAGGCATAAGGCCATCCTTCATATAAGATAGGGCCAGGGGCTATTCATAGTATTCAGTATATTGGGCAGACTAGATGGGCCAAATGGTTCTTATCTGCCGACATATTCTATGTTTCTATGTTTTTATGTCCTGCCCGGCCAGGAGTGTGGCATCAGAGCGGGTGTTTAGTGCAGCGGTTGCTATAGTTACCCCAAGAAGAACTCGCATGTCCTCCCAAAATGTGGAGAGACTGACCTTTGTCAAGATGAATCAGGCGTGGATCAGACAGGATTTCCACCCACCAATGCCTGATGCATCAGACTAGATCATCAGTGGTGCCACACCAACACTTTGACAAAAGAGACCGGTTTCTTCTGGCTACCTGCCTCAGCTACTATTCTGATGCTGCCACTCGCCTGATGCCACACATCTCATGCCAAGTACTCCTTCTTTCATCCACCATCTTCAGCTGGTACTCTTATTGCCACCCACCTCCCCACTCTGTCAACAGGTCCCTCTGTGGTCTCCTGAAGCTGCTGCAACCTCACCACTCAGGTCTCCTGATGCTGCTGCTGCCACCTCCACACTGTCATTATGCCACCCTGTGGCCTCCTCCTGATGCTGCTGCCGCCACCTCCACACTCTGTCATTGTGCCATTCTGTGGCCTCCTGATGCTGCTGACACCTCCCCACTGTCATTGCGCCTCTCTGTGGCCTCCTCCTGATGCTAATGCCACCTCCAGGCTCTGTCATTGGGCCACTCTGTGGTCTCCTCATGCTGCTTCCACCTCACCACTATGTCATAGGGCCACTCTGTGGACTTCTCATGCTGTTCCCAGCTTCCCCACTTCCTGACTGGGCCACTATTTTGCTTTTCGACCTGGCTGACTTCATCATTTATTTGACCCTTCTTCTGATCTGTCAGAAGGAAGGAAAAATAAGACGTACAATGGATCCTGTTTATGTAACAGCTGTAAGGCCTGCATGACATAGTAACATAGTATATACGGCCAAAAAAAGACATTTGCCCATCCATTAGGCCTGTTATCCTTCAAGTTGATCCAGAGGAAGGCAAAAAAAAAACCTGTGATTTAGAAGCCAATTTTCCCCACTTAAGGGGAAAAAATTCCTTCCCGACTCCAATCACGCAATCAGAATAACTCCCTGGATCAACAACTCATCTCTAGTAGCTACATCTTGTAATATTGTTACACTCCAGAAATACATTCAGGCCCCTCTTGAACTCTTTTAGTGAACTAACTCACCATCACCACCTCCTCAGGCAGAGAGCTCCATAATCTCACTGCTCTTACTGTAAAGAATCCTCTTCTATGTTTGTGTACAAACCTTCTTTCCTCCAGACGCAGAGGATGTCCTCTTGTCACAGTCACAATCCTGGGGATAAATAAATGATGGGAGAAATCTCTGTACTGACCCCTGATATATTTATACATAGTTATTAGATCTCCCTCTGTTCCCTATTTTGCATCAGAATTGGCTTATGATTTCGTAGCCAAAAGGAGGAGTGGGTACAAAAACAACAGAAGACATGCAAATATTCCATTAACGTGTCATCTCTGTTTTGGATCATTCCTGTTTTTGTTTTGTTTTTTGCTTAAGCAATACTGATGGATTACTGACCAAATGCTGACCGAGTGAAGGCGGATGCTCCACAGACATCATCCGTTTTTTGGGGGGTTATTGTTCTGACGGAACAGAAGAAGGGCAAAATAATCAACACAAACTTACTGCTGACACCCACTCCACTCTGTGGGGGGTGCTTTATTGTATAAGCATTTAATAGAACAGATTCTGTAGAAATCTATTTGGAATCTGTGAATTGGTAGTAGGATGCACGGTTCTTCATACCTCTCGCTAAGATTGACCTGAGTTCAAACTTGAGTTATTTGGTCAGTTTTGGCCCTGTAACTGCCCAAATAAGTGAAATATGCAGTTATTCTAAGAGCGACGTCTGTCATCTACATGTCATACGGACTCACAGTATTGTTTCACTACCACAGCAGACTCCCTATGCGTGTTACTGCGAGGCACAGTGTTCTACACCACTATAAAGGCTCTCTGCAGCCAGGAAATAGTCGTTTTTTAACGTGATTTGCCACAAATAAATTCGGATCGAACCAATTTTGAGAAATTCGCTCATCTCTAGTTATGACTACTGAGCTGTGTGAGGGCTCAGTTTTGTACAACAATCTGTAGTTTTTATTGATACAATTTTAGAGTGTGTACAAATTTTTTATCACATTTTATAAAAAAAAAATTGTAAGTGAAGCGATGAGAAAATGGAGAATGTGCCATTTAATTTTTTTTTTACCGTTACGCCAATTGCAGTTTGGGATACATATTTTTTTATATTTTAATAGTATGGATGTTTTCAGACGTGTCAATGTCCATGATAATTTTTTGTTTTGTTTATGTTATTTCTTTATTCTGGGGAAAGGGGGGTGAGTTAAATGTTTGTATATTTTTAAATTTTTAAAAACAAAATCTTTATTTTTTTAGCCCCTTTAGGAGGCTAAAATATTGACTATTGCTGTTTATCCTACCACCTGCAGGCCAACATAGGAGATGTGGCTCTAATATGCTGGGTCTCTTCAGAAAAATTCATTGTGTTAGAATGAAGGAATGGCTTCCCTGATCACCACATGGGAAAGCTGTTCTTAACTTGGAAGTGTGTGCTTCTGGGTTTTTCGCCAGTTGGCTGCCGTGGTCACGCTTGACCACCACATCTAGAGGGTTAAATGCCTGTGATCGGCATTATTGTCAGTCGCATACATTAGCTGCAGGCCTTTGCTGTTTTAAACAGCAGAGACCCGCCAGCTATAGCGCCCGCTGCACATATGAGCAGGCGCCATGTTTAAACAACCTGTATGGTGCTGGGAGATAAGTCTTAATAGTTCTATATTGCAGTATTGTCACTAATAAAGTCATGTACATGGGCCAGCTCTTGCTCTTTATCTTAAAGGGGTTGTCTCATCTCACTGTTACTAAGGTGACATGAGACCAGTCAGCCAGGGAACAGCAGAGCACTTCGGCACTCGCTGTTTCAGTATCTCCCATTGCGGTGCAGAACATTGACAGTCCAAGACCTGACCTACTGATCATGTAAAAAAATCCAGGGAGAGGGGGTGAAGGGGGTCTCTGTATGGCAGGTCCTACTCTAAACCTACCTATGCAATCGGGCATCTATATTCAGGAGAGCATACCCTGCACATATAGTGTGCTTATCCTAGTCACCTCTGTGTGCATGAAGTAACCAATGAGAGGAGGAGCATACAGAGCTATATTTACCACCTAATCAAGGTCACCTTTAGGATATGTGGGGCAAAAAGTGCACAAATATGCTACTCCCAAGATAAAATAGAAGCACATTCACACTTGAAGGTCCCACTCCTTCAAGTGTACAGTATACTATAAATTAAACACAAATCACAAAAAAGATAGATAAAAACATCCTGCACGATATGATAAATTAATATGCGGATGTACATAGCAATAAGGAAAAAAATCACGGAAAATAATGCACTAACACAATAGATTCAAACATTATATATGGACGAAGCCCTCATTCTGGTTTGATAAAATCTGAGACTCTCAGCTAATATATTTTGATCAAAACACATTTGTGCCCACCTACCAGTGCCAAGGTGGTCTCAGTAAGGCAGGTCCTACGCTAAACCTCCCTATGCAATTGGGCATCTACATTTAGGAGAGCAGACCCAGGCCAAGGCCGAATTCACAAATCTGGCTTCCCAGTTTTTTACTCATTTTTTATTTTATTTTTAGAAACCCCTCTAGTAAATCTTTAAATATATGTAAGCATTTCCTACTTCAAAACCAAAGGTAAAGGTGAAAAGAATAAGGTTTATTTATTGTAAGAATGAGGTCATTGTATTATAAGCTTCTTCAAGTAAGGCAAATCAGGCTAAACGGTTGTTCATCTGTAATAAGGTAATTTTCACCTTATTACATCTAAAAATATTTCAGAACAGGATGAGTTTCACTGTGCTACCATAGTGGAAAATATTTTTGTATATTTATGCAATAAATATAATACTTTTAATAATATTTTATACCAATATTATTTATATGAAGCTGAAAATAATTTAGCATGTCAAATATACAGTTTTTTATACTGTGTTTCAAGAAAATATGCTCACCTTGGAAGGAGCATAGTCTCCTGAGCATGATATGCAATATGCAAATAAGTATGGAGGGATGTCTTTCAACATTCTCAAATGTTGCATTTAATAATATGACTGCAGATTGTAAGGGCAGTTTATTGAAAAGAGAATTGTGACTTGAAGTATCCTTCAAGGACACTTTGATTATGCTAATCTACGGTAGGTAATGACTCTCTACTGTGGTGATGAGAAGATTATAATATACCTGCCATTTTAAGGTAGAAGTTAACGCAAATGAAAAAGATGTCTCAGTAGAGTTGAACATTAAACTACTGTAGGTATGAACTTCTTCTGTCCCCATCAGCAGAGCGGACAATGTAACACTGCTGGATTTTAATAGGGTACTTTAATTAAAAATGTAAAAAAGAACTGTGCATCAAGGCCACCAAAAATCTTAAAATGAGGCCAAAAAGCAATAAGAATATTTAAACAAAATGTCTCAACATTTCATATTGTTCAGAATTATTTTTTAGTGTGGAAAATTTTGTAGTGACCACTTCAGTCGCATAGTTTTTCAAATTTTAATGGTATAGGGCTAACTGCATTTGATTGCTTAACAAGTGAAATCAAATTTTCAATGAACTTTAGGGCATTGTTTAGTAATTAGTATAGCAGGTAAAACTTCCAAAACTAGTATCAGTGTTGAAAACATTGGCATAGATTTGATTTTCTAGTGCAAGAAAGTACCCAAGATATGCCAGAATTATTAATAAAAATTTATATTTTTGGCACATTGTACACCAGAACAGTTTGTTATTAAGACTAGAGAATATTCTAATCGCAAATTTTTATTGTGAATATTGGCACTTCGAGAATTTGTGAATATTTTGAATATAGTGCTATATTGCGAATATTCTATCGGTAATCGTGAATATTCTAGATTTTTTTTCATCAGTACCCATGATCCCCCACTGTTTCTTGCTTGTGGGCCAATGAGAAGGCTGCAATATCTTTGACTTTAGGAGTAGTGTTGATCACGAATTTTCGTATTGTGAATTTTTATTCAGAATTTTACGATTGCCGATTTTTGCAATCAAGAAAATAATGACTAGAGATCACAAATTCTTTAATATATGACGAATATTCTCCCAAATATTCGCAAAATATTGTGAATTTGAATATTGCCCCTGCCACTCATCACTGATTAAGACTGACATAAGAAATGTCGGTCTTGATACAATCTCCCATAGTCTTTCAGAAAATAGAAGGGGTTCTAGTTACCATATTGAAATCAATTTGACTATTATACAGTATTGTGCAATCATTTTAGGCAGGTGTGGGAAAAATGTTGCAAATGTGGCAAATTAAGAATGCTTTCAAAAATAGACGTGTTAATGGTTTATTTTTATCAATTAATAAAATCCAAAGTGAATGAACAAGAGAACAAGAGAAATCTAATTGAAATCAATAATGTGTGTGAACGCCCTTTGTCTTCAAAACAGCATCAATTCTTCTAGGTACATGTGGACACAGTTTTTGAAGAAACTCGGCAGGGAGAACTAACCACAGATCTTATTTGGATGTACGCTTGCTCAAATCTTTCTATTTCTTCATGTAATCCTAGACTGACTTAATAATATTGAGGTCAGGGCTCTGTGTGGCCAGATCATCACTTCCAGGACTCCTTCCTCTTCTTTACACTGAAGATAGTTCTTAAAGACATTGGCTGTATGTTAGTCCAGAATACATTTAATTTAAAAATTTTTAAAGCATTCTAACTTTGCAGCATTTTTTCCATGCGTGCCTTATACTTGTGCACAGTACTGTACAACTAGTTGACATTATAAAAGTGTCTATTTTTGTTGTAATTAAACTTTGTATTATGTGTTTATTCAAGCTTTCTTACTTTAATATATATTTTTATATAAAAAATGAGGAAATAGTTAACTGTGACACCTGCAAAAGGTAAGTAATAGCAAAAAACCTTTTCTAAGAACTTATGGAATCCTTGGAAAAGAAAATACACCTACACTCAGTGACCATAAAGTGTGACCACAAATAATTTTATATTGCCCTCATCTACATGTATAAAACGTACTCAAGAATGTAACCATAGGACATACAGAAATTGTGGCTGTACCACTTCCTTGACACAAAATGTTCCACTGCTCCATAAATAACACAACTGTTGGGGGCACTGAGTAGATGCACAATAGATGCTCTCTTTGAAATTCATTTTTATATATGCAATGTGTAAAACCATTCTTTTCTGTGTGTATACAGTATATATAATACTTGCAGAGAATTGCACAGGACTTTCTAGGAGGTGCATTATGTTGTTGAATGTTAAATTCTTTTCTGACATGCAGATCACATTCTCGGGAGATACTAATCTTCACCCATGATGCAAATAGCTGACAGTAAGACAAGCTTGCTGCATGAAAATGCCAGTAGAGTTGACAAGGAAATTCTATCAATATGCCATGTTGATACAGCACAGTTTAGTAACAGTGGCTCATACAGGCTCAGTCTTGAAACTGAATAATAATTAAGCTTTAAGTCTACAAAAATGTGATTAATTCTTGCAGCAATCATCTTACATTTTGTTGCATAATTTCACAGTTCTATTTATTATAAAACCTAACATCATATGGCGCTTAAGAACCCGCGCCATTGATCTATGTCAATCTCCAGGTGTTAGATTCATCGCACAAATTACAATCTTTATCCACCCCGTTCATATCCATATGGATTATAACAGAGCTTTCAAATAAGCCTTCAATATTGTTTTATGTTGTGTTATTTTTAATTAAATTAACTTCATACTATGGGAATTGAAAATGACTACCAGCCATTCGGCAGACGTCACAATATAATTTGATGTCAATTTCTCTGATTAGGTTTTTTCCCCTAGGTGACTACTCTAAAGTCATCTTTTTAATGCGTTACTATTATATTGTTCTTTTGGCCAGAGAGCAATTGAGGTCTTCTAAGCACCAAACAGTTGTGGATGACTGATTACATTCTTCCATTGATACTTTGCTTTCCAATAGGCAATACAGTATTTTGCAATCAATCACTACATTAAGTACATAGACAGGTTGGGTAATGAAAGCATTTGGTTTTGTATATTGAAGTAAATAAGCACATGTAACCAGTTTGATGCTACTTTTTACACACAAATATAAGATGCTTCAAGCATTTTTCAGTCTTTTTTGTTCGGGATTTGCCCTGCTGTCCAAACATCATTTAACACATTTACAGCTTTGATTAAAATTTGGAACAAAAGATCGAGGCTAAAAACCATCACAGAAATATGAAAGGAAATGTCTAAAATATTGTAATGCATGGGCTTTGGAGATCCATGTGGCTATTAGATTCTTTTTATGTCAAGTCCAGCAGTAATTACACATTTCTTGGCTAACATGTTGTTTATGCCTCAGCTGGACTTTGTCTTGCCAAGGAATTGTCTTCTTTGTTGTTGTCTCCTCATTGTTCATTTCAAATTTTTTTTATCACAACATTTTATTGTCATAAATGTATTAAACTTCAAAATTTAACTTCTTAAATTTTCATTTTATCCTAAAATGTTGTAATTGTCTTTGCCAATACATTTTAAAGCCGAACAGTGAGAATATGAATTAGTTTACATGTGATTATATGTTAGAACAGGATTTGTTTCATGAATAAATGCCTATTGACAAAATGTTGCAGTAGGTAGAAGTTGGACTGGTTAGAATTGTTCTAGCTTTGTCCTTTAAAATTTATGTTGATGACCTATCCTCTGGATAGTTCATCACTCATCAGTATCACATTTGTGGGGGGTCCAACAAGCAAAACCCCCACGGATCAGCTGTTAGAAAAGGCTGATGCTCAGTGAGCACCATGGCTGCTTCCTAGGCCATGTGACATCACTGTACATCAGTCACATGGCTTAGATGCAGCTCATCCCCATCCAATTCAAATACAAAGCCCAGCAATACAATGTACCGTGCTGTGCTTGAAAAGCTATCGGGAGTTCCGGCTGCACTCACTAGAGATCTGAAGTGCGGCAGCTTCCTGAAATAGCTGATCAGTGGGGGTGTCGGATGCCTAAGCAAGGGAAAAGACAACAGAAACACAAATAAGCTCTATGTGCTTATTTTGGGAAAAGGGGTAGGTATCAATAGTTTTTTTTTAAAATTTTCATTGGCACAAAGGGGCACTAAAGACCTATCTACTATATATGATTACGAAAGAGTACAGCTATTATATGGGGACGAAAAAGAGGGCAACTATTATATGAGGGCTTTAAAGAGGATTATTACTGTGTAGGGGCACAAAGTTGGATTACTAGGGAGGCAAAAAAGAACATTAGCATTGTATGAGGGCATTATTACTTGATCTGGGTTCAAACAGGAACATTACTACTATATTGGGAGAGGAATTACTGTGTATAGGAAAGATAAAAGGGGTATATAACTGTGGAGCCACAAATTGGCTATTATTACTGTGTGTGGGCAATATTAGACTGAGCGGCATGAATCAGAGAATTATTACTGGTATCAGAGAATTATTACTGGTTGACGCCTAAAGAGGGCACTATTACTTTATGTTAGGCACTATTACTTTTTGTTAGGCACTATTACTGTGAGGGACACCAAAAGAGAGTACTATTATTGTTTGATGCACCAAGAAGGGTGGGGGCATTATTACCAACTAGGACCCTATGGATGAGAATGGTTTTGGAAAAGTAAGGACCCAAACAGGTCTAAGTGGCATTGTTTACAGAGACACATCAAGACAAGAAGAAGTCATCACAGTGATGGTGGTGGTGTGTGGTGGTAATATGCAGTAATCATGTAGTGTCATTTTTTGACACCCATAAAAAGAAGCTCAATATTACTACTTTAAAATCCCCCTCCACAGTAGTTAAGCAGATTTCCGATGGCTCCAGAGATTTATATAAGTGATTAGGAAGCTGATAACTTTTTTTTTCCAGTCTATGGCAATTAGGTCTGTGCCAGGTAGTTTCTGCCATCATCTGGTTCCATTTGGGATTTATAAAATAATGATCAAAGTGGTCTCTAGTATGTTAATACAAGAGCTTTGAACTAAGATCTAATTGTTTTCTGCTACCAAAAGTATCCCAGGCAGAATTTACTGTAAATCATGTGTTCATAAGTCCCCTGCTCCTGCAGAGCACACATGTGGCCAAAGAAGAGTTAAAAAAAACAGTCCGGCGGGCTGTGATGCACTGTTTCCATAACCCCCATAAAAGTTAAAGGAAGCTACAGAAACAGCATAGTACAGCAAGCAAAGTTCATTGTGTAGCTTACTGGTTATGGAAACAGTGTACTGAAGTTTCCAGAAGTTTGGCTACTCTAACCAGCACATAAGTTGGATATTCTGATCTCAGCCATGAATAACTGAGATGAGAGTGCCCCTTTAACCATTGGGATACCAGAGGTTTTTTCGTTTTTGCGTTTTCATTTTTCTTCCCTATTTTCTTTGAGCCATAACATTTTATTTTTCGCTTCACATAGCTGTATGAGTTGAGAGAACATCAGGAAGTTCGGGTTCGCCGAGTTCGGCCAAACTTCGTCACAAAGTTCGAGTTCGGGACCCGAACTTGAGCCGAACTTGACCCGGAACCCCATTGAAGTCAATGGGGACCCGAACTTTGGGGCATTAAAATGGCTCTGAAAAAGTAATGTAAAGGGCTAGAGGGCTACAAAAGGAAGCAAAATGGGGGTAAGAGCTGGACAATTGTCATGCAAACAAATGTGGATAGTAAAATGACATCAAATACATAAAAATAATATTGACCTAGATTAGGTATATATGTGAGTGCAGTACGGAAGCGCAGGTGTAGGTTTTGTATTACTTTACATAAAAATAATAATCTTGAACTAGGAGGAGGAGGTCCATATGGAGTAGGAGGTTGAGGAGGCGGTGGACGTGGCGGTGTAGGTGGAAGCGTTGGTGGACGAGGAGACTCACCAACAACACTGTTTTTTGTTTTTAACTTTTTATTTTGTTTCTTTTTTTATTTGGGTAGACCCCAAAACATTGGGAAATATAGAAAAGAAATCAAAGAGAAAGTGCGCTGGAGTATAACAAAGGCTGGGTGAGGCCGGTATACATGTCTATTCTGCACAAGGTACGGACAAGTCCTGTGGGATCCATGCCTGGATCATTTTAATGAACGTTAGCTTGTCCACATTGGCTGTGGACAGGCGGCTTCGCTTATCTGTGATAACGCCCCCTGCCATGCTAAACACACGTTTAGACAATACACTGGCTGCAAGGCAGGCCAGCACCTCCAAGGCGTAAAGGGCAAGCTCAGGCCATGTGCCCAATTTTGAGACCCAGAAGTTAAATGGGGCAGACCCATCAGTCAGTACGTGTAGGCATGTGCACACATACTGTTCCACCATGTTGCTAGAAAGCTGCCTCCTGCTAAGACACTCCATATCAACTGGTGGTGCTGGTTCTTGTGGCCTGCTGACAAAGCTTTTCTACATTTTGGCCATGCTAACCCTGCCTTCTGAGGTTCTGGCAGTGCCCCAGCTGTGTTGGCGACTTCTTCCTCCTCTTCTGCTTTCGCCTTGTGCTTCCACTGAGGCCCCAGTGTGAGGTGGGAATGCCATCAGCAGCGCATCTACCAACATGCAGAATATATTTGCCAGTCAGGTATGCAGTGCAGGGGTAGTGTGAAAGAAAAAAGGGGTACAGATCACCAAACAATCTAAAAGCCGCCGAATTTACAGAATATATTTCCCAGTCAGGTATGCAGGGCAGGGTTAGTGTGAAATAAAAAATTGTTACAGATCACCCAAAAATCGAAATGCCGCCGAATTTACAGAATTTATTTCCCTGTCAGGTATGCAGTGCAGCAGGAACACACCCTCCAAGCCACTTGTGAATGACTGGTCTGATAACCGTGGAAATGTCCACCCACAATCTAAGAGCTGGATTTACTGATTAAATTTCACTCTGAGAAATGCAGTGTAGGCCGCAAATGTATTTTATGGCAAAAAATAAGTGATTTTTTTCACCAATAATGTCACAGTTGTATTTACTGGTTATATTTCACTCTCAAAAAATGCAGTGCAGGCCACAAATATACTTTAAGGCAAAAAATAAGTAATTTTTTTACACCAACAATGTCACAGTTGTATTTACTGGTTATATTTCACTCTGAAATGCAGTGCAAGCCACAAATGTACTTTATGGCAAAAAATACATGATTTTTTGCAACCACAATGTCACTGTTGTATTTACTGGTTATATTTCTCGCTCAGAAATGCCGTGCAGGCCGCAAATGGACTTTATGGAAAAAAATAAGTGATTTTTTTTTCACCAATAATGTCACAGTTATATTTACTGGTTATATTTCACTCTCAAAAATGCAGTGCCGGCCGCAAATATACTTTATGGCAAAAAATAAGTAATTTTTTTACACCAATAATGTCACAGTTGTATTTAATGGTTTTATTTCACTCTCTGAAATGCAGTGCAGGCCGCAAATGTACTTTATGGCAAAAAATACATGATTTTTTTGCAACCACAATGTCATTGTTGTATTTACTGGTTATATTTCTCTCTCAGAAATGCCGTGCAGGCCGCAAATGGACTTTATGGCAAAAAAAAAAAAAATATGATTTATTTTTCACCAACAGTGTCCCAGTTGCATTTACTGGTTATATTTCACTCTCAGAAATGCAGTGCAGGCCGCAAATGTACTTTATGGCAAAAAAAATATCAATTTGTCCCCCCAGAATCTAACAGATGGATTTACTGAATTATTAGAGGGATTTACTGAACATTACACTGTCACATATGCAGCACAGGGGTACTTTACAGAAATAAATGTGAATATGTCACGCCCTGGGTCCCTGAACTCACAGGCGGATTACCTATATTATTTTCCCTTCCACTGACACATATGCAATGCAGTTGCATTTAAAAATGGATATATGTCACCCACTGAACTACAAGAACAGGATTAAATTATTGTTCCTGGCACATATGCAGGTGTAAGTGCACTGCACTTGCACAAAATGGCCGCCGATGCCCACCTAACTAACAGATGGATTAAAACTTATTTTTCTGTGTAACTGGGCTTAGGGCAGGGTACAAAAATGTTGCATTGCACCCACAAAAAAAAAATCGCTGTAGATCACAGCAGCAGCATCCTATCCCTACACTATTAAGAGCTGACTTGACGTGCGGCGCTACGTGATTCCAGCTTATATATAGGCTGGGTCACATGCTGCACTGGCCAATCACAGCCATGCCATTAGTAGGCGGGGCTGTGATGGCTTCTAAGGGCACACATCTTAAACGCTTGTTGATTGGCTGTCCTTCAGCCTTTCAACAAGCTTTATTAAATGGACAAACAACGAACTTGAACCCGAACTTTTACGGAAATGTTCAGGTTTGGGTCCAGATACCAAAAACCTTAAAGTCCAGTACAAACCCGAACTTTACAGTTCGGGTTCACGCAACACTAATGAGGGCTTATTTTTTGTGGGACAAGTTGAACCTTCTAATGCCACCACGTATTATGGCATACAATGTAGTGGGAAGCAGGAAAAAAATTCAAAATGGGGTGAAATTGGAAAAAAACGCAATCCCTCCACCGTTTTACGGTCAGTACGATTACAATGATACCACATATATATAGGTTTTTATGTCTAAATAGTGTAAAAATAAATGCAAAATTTGGAAAAAAAAAAGTTTTTTTACATCACCATATTGTGACCGCCATAACTTTTTATAGTTATATTTACTAAGCTGTGTGGGGGGCTCATTTTTTGCCAGAAAATCTGTAGTTTTTATTTATACCATTTTGGAGTGTGTGTGACATTTTATAAAATTTTTGGGTAAGAGAAGCAATGAAAAAATGGCAAATTGGCCACTTTGACCCTTTTTGTATGCCATTTAAAATGTATAGAAAAATATTTTTATATTTTAATAGTATGGGCATTTTATTTATTATACGGAAAGGGGGGTGATTTAAACTTTATATTTTTAACATTTTTTTAATATTTTTAAACTTTTTTTTACTTTTTTGTTATGATTTTGAAACTCATATTTGAGCCTACAAAATCCACTAGTTTGTTTTTAATTCTGAACATTCATGGATTTTTTAATGTCCATTTAAAGGTCATATTTAAATCAATTACAGTTAAACCAATTACCGGCATCCTCATTGGCCGCAGAGGATGCTGGCAAGATGTTTTATACCCTTTAGATGCCCTCATCTCACTTGATCACAGCATCTAAAGGTTTAATTGCCATGATCGACATTATTATCAGTCGCGGTAATCAATCGTGGGTCTCTGCTGTTTGAAACAGCAGAGACCCTCCAGCTATAACGGTTTGCATACAAGCAAATGCCATGTTTGCCCATTGTTCCAGCGCTATACATGTACTCTTTAACCATAGAGGTTTTATATTGATGAATGATGTATCCTTAGGATAGGTCATCAATATCTGATCGGCGGGGATCCAACATCTGACACCCCTGCCGATCAACTGTTTAAAAGGATGTAACGCTTGATTTTATTAATGATTTCTAACCTTATAGCAAATGTTAGTTTTTGCATTCGCTGCCATTATCATGTTGTCAAAATTAGCTATAAACAGAAACAGTTGAACAGATTTTTTTTTTTGCAATTTTTTCATCCAAATTCATTAAGTTTTTCCTGAAAAGTTTTCGTAGTTATACCCAGGACAGTAGCTGTACCAAGGAGACATACTCTACATCTAAGGCCTCATGCACACGACAGTATTTTGTGGACCGGATATTGTCCGTTTTTTCAGTTCAGTATACTGACAGTAAACTGAATCATTCACTTCAATGGGACTAAAAAAAATACTGAAGTGTCTCCGCATGCCTTCCGTTTCCGTTTTTCCGTTCAGTTTAAATATAGAACATGTCCTATTCTTGTCCGCAAATCACGTTCAGTGGCTCCATTTAAGTCAATGGGTCCGCAAAAAAAATGGAAAGCATACATAAAGGCATCCGTATGTTTTCCGTTTCCGTTCAGTTTTTGCTGAACAATCTATTGAAAATTTTAAAACCAGCCCAATTTTTATTATGGAATTACTGTATACTGTATATGCCATACGGAAAAACGGAACGGAAAAACGGAACTGAAACAAAAACCGGAAAAACTGATCCGTTATAAACGGACCGCTAAACACTGAAAAAGCCATACTTTCGTGTGCAAGAGGCCTAAAAGAGAGAAGGTCTCTACATCGACATAGAAGAGCGCTCTTTAATGTACCAAAACCGCTGCTTGGAAAAAGTAAGGCTCCCTGCACACGATGGGGATTATGTGTGTGTTTTTTCCCACACGGAATTCATGTGTAAATACGGCAGTGTATTAAAGTACCAGCAAAGTGCATGAGATTAGACAGGTCTTGTACATTTTGCTTCTTTTCTTAGGTGTGGAAATTGACCCGCTGTGCAGATTTAGAAATCCATAGCATGCCAAATGTTGTAGCATTTCTTTGTGTATAGATTTCACCTTTTTAAAAGGGTGCAGCAAAACCATATCAAATACCGACCAAAACCTGCATACAAAACGATTTGTGTGCAGTTTTGGTGCAGACTTCTTAAAGATTTTCTGCACACAAATCTGCACCGTGTGCAAGCACCCTAAATTTCTACAATTTAATTTAGGGCTAATTTAATTATTAGCTTGGGGCTACATATAAATCCTTGTTTAATGTGGGCTAGGTCAGGAAGTCTAGTTGTTGTAAATGTGATAATTTTACATTCCCTTACGTCCTACCAGCAGCACAGATGGGGTTAACCACCCCCCGTGGACTGGCAGGACCGGCGGAATGTTTAATGAGCCCAAGACTAATAACTTAATTTAACAATTAAGTATCTCCTTAAAAGGAGGAAGTCAACCCCCAGCCCACTGTGTTTTTTTCTGTCCTCCTGGACAGGTGGACTAGGCGGTTTTGTTCCCCCCTTTCTCATGGAAAGTGCGGGGAGCCTTATTTTCGTTTGGGTAACGGCGTTGCCCTTTTTTCCTAGGTACCTTGTCAGTTTGGCCGGCAGCTTATTTGCTGCCGGCCCCGCGCAGTTGCGCCTGGCTGGGTTATTTTGGCGGCGTCCTTCGTCCAGGATTCCCGGTCCCTGTGCGCCGCCATATTCCGGAGGTGACGCGGGGACTCTCCTTTTGCATCACCTCCGGGTAATCCGGCCGTGATTTTTTCACGGGCACGATTTTTTTCATAGATGCGATTTTTTTTTATGCATCTTCCTGTGGAGGATTTACTGGGGGAAGGGTGAATTGGCTATCCCTCCCCTTCCCTTATTTTGGGAGGCTGTGTGCTCCAGTTCAGTCTCTGGCTACATATGCTTTTTCAGCTAGATCCCAGAGTCCTAAAATTGGTGTTGTTCCACTTGTGGTGTTTTTTTCCTCAGCTGCCTCCGGGCTGTTTTTCTACCTTTCCTGCGTAGATAGGTGGTTTACAAATGTTTTATTTGTCCCTTTTTTTCCCGCAGTGATGTCTTCTCCGCAGGATTCGGAAGGCAGGAAAGTGGATTCCAAGAGGAAGCATCTATCCTGCTACCATTGCAGCAGTCAACGGTTATTGTAAGCTGATCATACCTGCACTCGTGAGATCGCAGAAGCTAAACAGCTTAATGTTGGATTAAGACCAGCTTGGGAGACCGGTTGGGAATCCCTGGGTCTGTTGACTTAACCTACACCAGGTGTTACAGCTGCCGTTAGAGGTTTCTGCCCTCTAGTGAACCTACGTTGCAGAATATGTATCAATGGCTCTATTAAAGGAGTCATAGGCCTGCTGGATGGAAAGGCTTCCTATTCGTGCCCAGGCCCCTATGGAGACCTCTGTCCCGGTAGAGAGACCTTGGTCTCCTTAGTTTCTTCTCTCTTCGGATGAGGAGGAGCTGTTTTTGTGTTTTCTCCCCTGGAAAGACACAGAAGTTGCTCAAGTCCATCAGGTCGGGGGACCATGATGTTGACTGTGGGGAGCCTCCCGTTCCCGCTACTCGGGCACATCGTGTCTTTAGAGCGGATGAGACCCTCCTCTCTATCATGATATAGAGTGGAAAAAACCTGGAAAAGGTCCGGTTTTAACAAAGAAGTTTAAATCCATGTTCCCGATGTCTTAACCCTTGGTGGATTCGTGGGGATCCATTTCCAAGGTGGACATGGCTATTGCCAAGTTGTCCAAGCGCACTCTGGTTCCTGCAGACGATGGGTCTAGCTGCAGGACCCCCTTGCAGAGTGCACACTAAGACGGAGTGTTACGGCAGCTGCGGCTTCCGCTTCCACAGCGGCTTTTGAAGTCTCTACGTTCCTCCGATCTCGCCTGGATCAAATTCAAGTTGATGTGAACCAGAGGTTTTTTCCAGGACGACATACTGGCTGCTTTCAAGACCATCAACCTGACTATGGACTTCTTGTGCGATACCGCACAGCTCCAGTTGAAGCTAGCGAGGGAGCTTCACCGTTAGCAAAGCAAGTCCTGGGAACAAGGCCAAAAACAGATCCTTGCTATTGAAGCTAAGCAGCAGGTCTGTGGCTCATGGGAGACCAAGTGCGCCTTTGGCACCCTGTAATAATACTATCAAATAACATCAGGGGCCTATATATAGCATGGCCCTGGGATCAGCGGCCCATATTCCATTTTGGCTTAAGCCTTGGGTCCCTGACAATTCCTCAAAATACAGAGTGACTGGAGAGCACAGCGAAAGGGCTTGAGGTGCTCTCGTGGAGGAGCCAAAGATGGAAAATCCACCTCCTGACTACGGGCCTCTTCGAGGCTCTTGGTTAATTCCCGTTACTCCTGCTGTCCAGCCAATAAGCTTCCCCATTCCTAAGCTTCATGTACCCGTCGGAGTCGTCTCTCCCACTTCTGAGAAGAATGGATCCAAGAGATCTCGGATCCCGGGGTCCTGAATATCATTTTCAACGGTTATTTAGTCAATAACACCTCTATTCCTCTGGACAGGTTTGTCAAGATCAACCTTCTACAAGCTGCCAAGGAGGCGATCCTAGAGGCCTACATTCAGGACTACATTTGAAAAGGGGCTCTGGAGGAGGTTCCGGCAGGAGAACGGGGCCTAGGGATCTATTCACCAGTTTTTTCTGGTTCCCAAGGCTTCAGGAGATCTCCGGATGATTATTGATCTGAGATATTTCAATCGATTTATAAGGAAGGTGAAGTTTCGTGTAGAAACCATCAGGTCAGTAGTTCACGTCTTCAATCCTGGAGACGTGATGGCAACCCTGGACCTCAAGAATGCATATCTGCACATCCCGATCCATCCTGGTTCCAGGAAGTATATCAGGATCACGGTCCAGGTGTCCGGTGTCGTCAGGCATCTTCTGTTTGTTGCCCTTCCCTTTGGCTTTTTCTTCTGCCCCTCACATTTTTACCAAGGTGGTGGTTCTGTGGTGGCGGCTTTGAGGCTTCAAGGACTGACCATCATTCCTTATCTGGACGACTGGCTTTGAAAGCCTCTGCTCTAGCGGTCCTAACCCAACTTCTTCAGGTAACAATCTCCTTTCTGTTCCACCTAGGTTGGATCATCAGCTGGTAGAAGTCGAACGTGAGCCCGTCGACTTCAGTAAGATATCTAGGCTTCATAATCGACTCCACTGGGATGTCGCTCCAGTTGACTCCAGAAAGAAGAATCCGGGTTCAGAACACGGCAAGTTCCTTTCCCCGGCGAGTTCCAATCCGAACTCTCATGAAGATGTTGGGGCTCATGTCAGCGTCTGCGGAAGCAGTCCCTTGAGCTCTATGGCACCTCCGCCCTCTACAGTCGGAGGTCCTCTCCTAATGGAATGGCAGCCCTGCTGGGCTAAACTCCCTGTGCTCCCTGACTTGGCAAACTCGGTATTCCCTCAGATGGTGGTGCCATCTTTTAGACGGGAAGTCTATGACCCAGCCAGTCTGGGTCATATTGACTACGGATGCATCCTAAGTAGGCTGGGACGCTCACCTAGATGACTCTCCAGTTCACGGGACCTGGTTTCCTCAGGAGTGGCTTCTTTCATCCAGTCTCCGCGAGATTCAAGCTATCCGGCTAGCCCTCCTTCACTTAGCCCCTCAGATCCGGGGCAAAGCGGTGAAAGTCCAGTCAGACAATGTGACTGCGGTACTTTACATCAACCAGCAGGGAGGCACGAGATCACTTCCCCTCTTGTCAGAGATCGGGGTGATTCTGGATTAGGCAGAGTTGTACCTTCCCACTTATCTGCGATCCACATCCAAGGCTCCCTCAATATGATAGCGGCTGAGCCGCGGTCTTCCGTCGGTGGAGTGGTCTTTACATCCGGAGAATCAAGCAGATAGTCCTCAAGTGGGTATGCCAGAGGTGGATCTCATGGCAACAAGGTTCAATGCCAAGGTGGAGAGGTTCTGCTCCTCTACAGGGAGGACAACCCCTGGCGTTAGACGCTCTGTCAATATCCTGGAGGTTCAGGCTGGCTTACATCTTCCCTCCCTTTTCCATGATACCGAGGGTATTGATGAAAATCCGTCAGGATCGGGCCTCGGTGATAGCCATCATACTGTTTTGGCCGAAGAGATCCTGGTTTACCTAGCTCACCCAGTTGAGTCGAGGACAATATTGGAGGCTCCCCCCACAGCAGACCCTGGTGTCGTGGGACACTCACCTCTGCTCAGATCTGCACAGATTCAACCTGACAGCCTAGAGGTTGATCAGTCCCTTCCCAGAATAGAAGGGCTTTCAGAGTCGGTCCTGAGAACGCTGTCTCATTCTAGAGCGGACTCTACCAAGAGAGCCTACTCTTGTATTATGAGGATATTCTCATCCTGTTGTACCTCAACTGAGGTGGCGTCTGCAGATCCGCCCCTCTCCGCTATCCTTCAGTTCCTGCAAGACGGCCTTGATAGAGGCCTTGCCCTTCTACTCTGAAGGTTCAAGTTTTAGCCATCTCAGCTTGCCTTAACAGGCTTTTTTCTCAGGACCCGCTGATCAAACGGTTCCTTAAAGGAGCTGAAATATAAAAGCCTACAGTACTGAGACCCCTTTTTTTCAATGGGTTTTTCAGTAGTTCTCAGGGGGTTAGCATCTCTCCCCTTTGAACCGTTAGAGGAGGTGGACATCAAGTTCGTCACTTGGAAGTTTGTGTTTCTCCTTGCAGTGACTTTGGCCAAGAGGGTCTCTGAGCTTCAAGCTCTCTCAGCACATGAGCCCTATTCTTACATGACCGGGACCTTCTTAGATTCCTCCCGTATTGTAGGCCTAAAGTTCCTTCCAGAACATCAACCAGGTGATATTCCTCCCGGTTCTGTCGACATCTACCACCTCCTCCTAGGAACCTGGACGTCGAGATGTCCCCGGATCTATGTGGATAGATCAAGGAGTTCAGGAAAGATGAGAATCTGCTAATCCTGTTGCCGGTAAGTTTAAAGGCTATAAGGCATCCAAACCTTCCATCAGTCGGTGGATTGAGGAGGCTATTAAGGAATCCTTTGTTTCCACAATCTGGACCCTCCGGGATTCGTGAAGGCCCACTCTACTAGAGTTGTGGCTACTTCTTTTGCCGAGAGGAGTCTTCTGCCTCTCAACATGATTTGCAAAGCTGCCTCCTGGAGCTCTGAATCGACATTCATCTCCCATTATAGACTAGATGCCAGTCTAGCTGAGTTTCGGCCTTTGGGCAGACTTTTCTTAGTTCTGCCAGGCAGGAAGGCCCTCCCTAGGGGTTTCTTCTTGCTATCTCCCCATCTGTGCTGCTGGTAGGACGTAAGGGAATCGTTAATTTCTAACGATAATTTGTTTTCCCTTAGTCCTAACAGCAGCACACAAATTTCCCACCCTAGTAAGTCTAGTTTTTTTCTTGCTATAAACACATTGGGCTGGGGGTTGACTTCCTCCTTTTAAGGAGATACTTAATTGTTAAATTAAGTTATTAGTCTTGGGCTCATTAAACATTCCGCCGGTCCTGCCAGTCCACGGGGGGTGGTTAACCCCATCTGTGCTGCTGTTAGGACTAAGGGAAAACAAATTATCGTTAGAAACTAACGATTACACTGATTCCAGATCTGCCGTATGAACAGAGATGTACTGTGTGTAACATTTTTTTTTTACTATACTACTGCATTTCCACAGTGTGTACAACAGTCCTTATTTCATGCAGATTTTAGCTGCCGCATGGAAATAGAGATTTACCAAGTAAGACAGAGCTACACGCATTAAAATTCCATCAGAAGCTGTTGACGTTTATGCAGTACATTATCAAGCCCTCTGGGCTGAAGTGGATGATCTTTTCCTTATTGGATGTCACTGAATTGAAGTGTATACATTTTAAATAGTAACACAGCAAAAATGCTGTGCTTTTTCTCTCCGCTGTTTTAAAATCTTGTAAATAAGAGCGAACTTACATAGACAAATCCATATCAATAAAACAACATAGCATAAATAATGGAGTTTACCCATATCTAGAAGTTTTACTTATAGTGCCTTTCAATGACAATATATGTGAGAATGTAGACAAGTTACCTCAAGATGCCATAACCTTTATAAATCTCAAATTTCCTACAGTAGTGTCTCAAATTAGGTTGAATAAAAATCATAATGAAAAGAACGAAATAGATTTTTTTCCAGTGATGGATATTAAAGGGGTTGTGTAATCTCAGACAATGGGGGCATATTGCTAGGATATGCCCCCATTGACTGATAGCTATGGTACCCGCACCGATCTCGTAAATTGAAACTTGTAGTCACCGCTCCCATACATTTCTATGGGACCAACAGAAATAGCAGAGCCAGTGATCGTCTATTTTTCCCTTCCCCATAGAAATAAATGGAGGGTGGCAGTGTTGTATGCAGTGCACCCTCCATGACTTTCGAGGGTCTGTTTACAAAATAGGTGCGGGTCCTAGAGCTATGCAATCATTGTCTAAGATGGAAATACCCCTTTAAACCCTAAAAAGAGCAACGGACACTGGTGCTACTGCTATTAGTCAAAAATAAGGGTGGTCTAAGTTTCGGTACCACATGCTCGAGTACCCACAGTATATTTGAACAGAAACAAAACAAAGCGCAATATTAACCCTTTCAGGGGAGGGCCATTTTTCACCTTTCTGCCCAGGCCAATTTTAGCAAATCTGACATGTGTCACTTTGTGTGGTAATAACTTTAAAGGGTTTCTGTCACTAGATTTGGGCATTCTAAGCTGTCTGACAAGAATTAATGGAAAATGGAGATAACAGTTCAGAATTTCACTTTTTTGGCAGATTTTCCATTTGAATCAATTTTTTACACTAACAAAGCAAGTATTAACAGCCCAAAAAAACTCAATATTTATTGCCCTATATCTGTAGTTTACAGAAACACCCCATATGTGGTCGTAATCTGCTGTACGGGCACATGGCAGGGCACAGAACGAAAGGAACGGCATATGTTTTTTGGAAGGCAGATTTCACTGGGATAATTTTAAGCTGCTATGTCACATTTGAAGACCCCCTGATGCATCCCTAGAGAAGAAAATATTACCCGATTTTGGAAACTACGGGATAAGATGGCAGTTTTGTTGGTACTAATTTAGGGGAGATATGATTTTTGGTTGCTCTATATTACACTTTTTGTGAGGCAAGGTAACAAAAAATAGCTGTTTTGGTGCTGTTTTTATTTTTTGTTATTTACAATGTTCATCTAACAGGTTAGATCATGTGGTGTTTTTTTAGAGCAGGTTATTATGGACGCGACATCACCAAATATGTATACTTTTTTGGCTGTTTGTTTCAGTTTTACATAATAAAGCATTTTTGAAAAAAAATCATGTTTTAGTGTCTGCATATTCTGAGGGCCATAGTTTTTATTTTTTTTGGGCGATTGTCTTAGGTAGGGTCTCATTTTTTGCGGTATGAGATGATGGTTTGATTGATACTATTTTAGGGTGCATATAACTTTTTGATGTAAGGTGACAAAAAAATGCCTTTTTTGACACACTTTTTATTTTTATTTTTTTACGGTGTTCACATGAGGGGTTAGGTCATGTGATATTTTTATACAGCAGGTTCTTATGGACGTGGCAATACCTAATATGTATACTTTTTTATATATGTAAGTTTTACACAATGATATCATTTAAAAAAAAATATATATATATGTTTTAGTGTCTTCATAGTCTGAGAGCCATAGTTTTTATATTTTTTGGGCGATTGTCTTAGGTAGGGTGTCATTTTTTGCGGCATGAGATGACTGTTTAATTGGTGTGATTTTGGGGTGTGCATGACTTTTTGATCGCTTGGTATTATACTTTTTGTTATGTAAAAATTGCTTTTCTTACAATGTTTTTTTTTTTTTTTTTACGGTGTTTACCTGAGGGGTTAGGTCATGTGATATTTTTATAGAGCAGGTCGTTATGGACGTGGCAATAACCAATATGGATACTTTTTTATTTATTTAAGTTTTACACAACAATATCATTTTTGAAACAAAGAAAAATCATGTTTTAGTGTCTCCATAGTCTGAGAGCAATATTTTTTATTTTTTTGGGGCGATTGTCTTAGGTAGGGTATCATTTTTACGGGATGAGATGACAGTTTGATTGGTACTATTTTGGGATGCATATGACTTTTTGATCGCTTGCTATTACACTTTTTATGATGTATGGTGACAAAAAATGGCTTTTTGACACCTTTTGCACCTTTCTGCATTGGCGTTGCGCAGTTGGAGATATATCAGGAAACACTTTTGGCCATAAAGGGGTTGGCCCCTTTCTGACTACTTGTGACCAATGTGTAGGTAAGATGACTATAAGGCAACTATTGACACTTTATGCCATTTGCTATATTTCATAAGCCATGTCCCATTGTTCTTCTGTGTTGTCTGCATACAAGTCTTGTCCATAAGATGGCTGCTGATGGAGGGTCATGTGACCAGACACATCACTCAGTCCCCTCTATTCAAACAAACTGTACCTGCACTTAACTCCAAAAAGTGCAGATGGCAGGTGTGGTGCATTTGAATAGAGGAGACCTAACATGGAGGTGGTTTGCCTAGTCACATGATCCTCCATCAGCAGCTATTTTATGGAAAAGCCCTTTGTGTGGACATCACAAAAGCTTTGGCAAACAAACCTTATGAAATATAAAAAAAATGCTATAGAAATTCAACAAAGACTACATTAGTAAGTGTCATATAGACATCTTACATACAAATTACTCAACAACAACTAGAAAGTGGCTAGGACCAATCATGGCTGAATTTCCTTCAGAAGTGGCCTTCAAATGTACCGGCTATATTAGTTTTTCTTTTAGTTCTATCCTTCCAATAAAGTATGTAATATCTGGAATTAATATACTTTACCATGTCTTCTCTCTGTTTAAAGGAGTTGTCCAGCTTTGAAAGATTCTGATAAAAAAGGGACATAGGAAACAGTCTGTGTTAGAAAGGGCCAGCATGAGGAGCAGTCTATGTAAGGGAGAGGGTAAGATTGGGGAGCAATCTGTCAAAAGAAAGCAGCAAGGGGAGTAGTCTGTGTGAGAAAAGGGGACATGGGGAACTGTAAGTCTGCAAAAGGATGGACATGGTTGGCAGTCTGTAAGAAAGAGGGATCTTTGGGAGCAGTTTAGGAGAAATAGAAGCATGGGGATAGTCAAACATGGAGATCTGTGGGATGCTTATCTCTTGTAAGTAGTATACCTAGCTGCAGTGTCTGTGTGTGAGGTAGGTCAGAGGTCAGGGGTTTGAGGTGTTATGGGCCTGGATTCATTTTGGGCCCTGATTTGGGGTCTGAATTCATTTTGCAGATTGGTCTGGGAATCATTTAAATGTTTGGTATGTCTATGCTTTTATTTTCATCCATATTTTTAGACATTTTTGTTTGATAATGTAGCTGTTCTGTCCCAGCACTGGGAGATTCATTTCAGTATCATTACAGATCACATTTGCTATATTTCTGTAGTTATTAGTTAGGTTATAGCACCATCTAGCTGTCTTAAAAATGTACTACACTTTGTTTGTCTGTTAATAAAGATTATTGTATTGTTGGGAGGTGCAACGCATCGTAAGAGTGTAGTGTATTCTGGGAAGTAGAAGCCGAGTGCCCATGTTACAGGACATCAGCAGTGCTGCCTCCTGCATATCTTCTTCTTAAACTCCACAATCTTTGTGCAAGTATATCTGGTGAGTGACATTTACCTTTGTTTCAGTATGTTATACTTATATATGTTATTTGTATTTTTATAGTTTTACCAATTCCCAATCCTGTTGACCAATAAACAAGTTAGACTACAGAAAGTAGTCCTCTTATTTGGAAGACAGGAGTGGTTTATGCTGAATGTCAGACTGCACACTGTGTGAACATGTATGAAGACAGAACAGTAGCATTTGAGTGTATTTCACTGTAGCTACAGTACTTGGGTAAATTTCGGACAGCAATAGGCACAGTATTGGTGGTAGCAGTAGGATGACAACATTAAAGGATAGGGGTTTTGATCCTATAGAGGCTGGAGATGGCAGCAAACTCTGGAGCAGTGCCGAGACATCATCATATCAGTCTGAGCCCAAAGCAGAAGAAAAGGAAAGAGAATGCCTATATTCATTAAGCCACTGGATTTATAAAGGATGACTTATCTCCCCTGACACGTCTGTTTGTTATAATAAATCCTTGAATTACCTAGGATATAACATTTCTACAACATATACTCTATGCTTTGACATGCTGCTGTTATTCCACCTGGAAATGTGTGCATAAGGCCTGGCCTACATGAAAACTTGTAACACAGTCAATTCATTTAACTATGGAGCTACAACTGACAGCTTATTGAGTTAAAATCAATCAGTTTTACGACAAAAAGTCTCTGTGTAGCTCAGACCTAATTGACAACTGGGTGTTACCATTCTCATTGTCAATAGGATATATCTCTACAAAGTCTGATATTGTCAGTGTCAGACTGAGAAGGGATGGAGCCCTTTAACATGGAGAATGATTACAGCCAGTTGTCAGTTTAACCATAAGTTTTGAGGAGGAATGGTACTTTGCAGAATTCTGAGAAAAGATGCTTCAGAATTGTCATTTCAGGTAGATACAGATATTTACTTAGACATATCAATAATGGGCTCTCCTTTTCTGTTTGCATTTTGTCCACAACCATGTCTGATCAGCAAATGACATGTTTGTAATGGGTCAGATTTAGTCCATTCAGCCAATCCATGGGATGCATTACTGTGCATAATATAGACTAATCGGAGCTAAAGATATAGCAAGCATCAACGTGGTTTTCCAGGCTCTATGTATTGATGCCCCATCCTCAAGATAGGTCATCAATATCAGATTGGTGGAGGTCTAACATATCAAACCCTGCCAATCACTTTTAGCTGCAGCCTCCGGCGCTGGACTAAAACTTTGAACAAATATGGAAGTACAGTAACGCATCACTGCTAAAAGGTTAAAGTTAAATAATCAGGTTCACCATCATAAAATGTCTACTGTGATGCTGAATGTTTTTTTGCATTGTGAACTCCTAAAGGCTATGTATAGGAAGATGTACTTAAACTGGCAGTCTTTGATTAGTTGCTAGGAGACAGGCTGGCCACCCCTCCCCCAGCTTGTAAAATGCGAAGTTCATAGCCATATGAGTTAGAATGAAGACCTGCTTCCGTGTACTCTGTCTATAATTGTTTATCCAGGAAAACAGAAAACACCATTAATGAATTAGTGAGTGGAAAAGCTGCCAGAAAGAGTAAATTTACTGAGAACTACCCCTGTGGGAAGAAAGAACTGAATCATTTTCCAGAAGGTTGAGGTCCTGTGCTCTGCTTAGAATGAGGCAATAAGACATTTGTCCATCCAGTTTGACCTGTTATCCTGCAAGTTGATCCAGAGGAAGGTAAAAAGAAAACTGTGAGGTAGAGGCCAATTTTCCCCACTTAAGGGGAAAAAAATTCCTTCTTGACTTCAATCAGGCAATGAGATAACTCCCTGGATCAACAACCCATCTCTAGTAGCTATAGTCTGTAATATTATTACACTCCAGAAATACATCCAGGCCCCCCTTGAACTCTTTTAGTGAACTCACCATCACCACCTCCTCAGGCAGAGAGTTCCATAGCCTCACTGTTCTAACCGTAAAGAATACTTTTCAATGTTAGTGTTAAACCTCATCTGCCACTTCTCTGCCCAAGCCTCCAATTTATCCAGATCCATCTGTAGCAGTATACTCTCCTCTTTCGTGTCAATTACTTTACACAGTTTAGTGTCATCTGCAAACATTTATATTTTACTGTGCAAGTCTTCTACAAGATCATTAAAAATATATTAAAGAGGATAGGGCCCAGTACTGACCCCTGAGGTACTCCACTAGTGACAGTGACCCAATCTGGTGTGTATCCTTAATAACCACCCTCTGTTTTCTATTACGGAGCCAGTTAGTTTACAAGATAAAAAGTTAGTATATAAAATGAGAATGCTTGGACTGGGAGAAAATGTCTGTATGTGGTTAAGTGTCAAATGCTTTGGAGAAGTCGAGATATACGACATCCATTGATTCGCCGCTGTCAAGTCTAGAACTTACCTTCTCATAGAAACTAATTAAATTAGTTTGACATGACCTATCCCTCATAAAGTCATGCTGATTTCTTTGCTTATTTTCATTGAGGTGCTTCAAGATAGCATCTCCTAAAAAAACGTCAAACAGTTTATCCACAATGGATGTTAAACTTACCGGCAGTTTCCAGGCTCTGTTTTTGGACCCTTTTTGAATATTGGCACCACATTTGCTATGCGCCAATCCTGTTGAACACTCCCTGTCAGTAAAGATAAAATATCAGAAATAAGGGTCTGGCTATAACATTACTTAATTCTCTTAGGATACAGCCGTGTATACCATCTGGTCCTGGTGATTTGTCTATTTTAATCCTGGTCAGACAGGGCACTTTTAATGGGGAATTTAGTTTTAAATTCTGCATTTCATCTGATTATTTTCTGTTTATTTTCTTCAGTGAATACAATGGAGAAAAAAATATTTAATTGCTTTGCTTTCTCCTCATCGCTGTCTGCAACTCCCCCCTAATCAATCTGTAAAGGGCCAACTTAGGGTTAGTTTTGCTCTCTTTGGCAATTAATCTCTCGGTCTCTAGTTTGGCCGCTTTTATTTGTTTTTTACATATTCTATTTTTTTACTTATAGTTTCTCAGTGCTTCCTTGCTATCCTCCTGTTTTAGTTATTTAAATGCTTTCTTTTTGTCATTTATTGCTTTCTTTACAGTTCTAATCATTTATCCACATTGGTTTCTTCTTGTTTCTTAACCTTTTATTCCCATAAGGTATGTACCTCTCACAATTAGATTTTAGGATGCTTTTAAAAATACCCCATTTTGTGGCTGTATTTTTATTTTTGAGGACTTTGTCCTAGTTGGTTAGGCCTATGGCCTCTCTTAGTTGGCTAAATTTAGCTATTTTGAAGTTTGGTATTTTTGTTCCTTCCCGAAGAAAGACTCTTTTGAATGATAATTGGAAGGTTATTACTTTATGGTCACTATTTCCCAGGTATCCCCCAACCTGCACATCTATTGTTTTGTGAGGTCTATTGGTTAATACTAGTGTTGAGCGTGAATATTCGAATAGCGAATTTTTATTCCGAATATCGCAACTTCGATAATTTGCAAATATTGTGAATATAGTGCTATATATTCGCTATATCAATATTCGTTTTTTGTTTTTTTTTGTTGTTAATCCTTGTTGCACTCTGGTTGTCTTCCCATTTCCCAAAAGCTGTTCTTACCTGTCCGGAGGATTCCTGGCTCCCTGCCCGCTCCAGTCAATGTCCGTTGCCGCTTCTGCCGACTTCCTGTGTGCATGGGAACGCCTCCATGCTAAAATGTACTGTCAGATGTGAGAATCACGATCTCACAAATTTGACTAAGTTGTAATCGCAATGCAATTAATATAACCTGAATTATTCGCATTGCGATATTCATTATATTCTAGCAATACAACCATTAGGAACCCAGCTTTAAGTTGAATTCGCAATGCGAACATATACTCGCATTGCAAAATCAACTTAGAGCTGAGTTCCTAATGGTTGCATTGCTAGAATATAACGAAGATTGAGAATATAGTGCTATATTCGTGAATTTGTGATATTCGTCATCTTCGTTATTTTCTAGCAATACAACCATTAGGAATTTAGCTATAAGATCAATTTGCAATGCGAGTATATGTTCGCTTCGCGAATGAAACTTAGAGCTGAGTTGCTAATGGTTGTTGCTAGAATATAACGAAGATTGAGAATATAGTGCTATATTCGTGAATTCGTGATATTCGTCATCTTCGTTATATTCTAGCAATACAACCATTAGGCATTGACTCTAAGCTCAATTCGCAATGCGATTATATGTTCGCTTCGCGAATGAAACTTAGAGCTGAGTTCCTAATGGTCGTTGCTAGAATATAACGAAGACTGAGAATATAGTGCTATATTCGCGATATTCGTTATATTCTAGCAATACAACCATTAGGAACCCAGCTCTAAGTTGAATTCGCAATGCGAGTATATGTTCGTATTGCAAATCAAACTTAGAGCTGAGTTCCTAATGATTGTATTGCTAGAATATAACGAAGATTGAGAATATAGTGCTATATTCGTGATAGTCGTTATCTTCATCAATTCTAGCAATACAAATTACAACCATTAGGAACTCAGCTCTAAGTTTAATTCGCGATGCGAATATAAATTTACGTAACATTCGCAATATATAGAATAATGACGAATATTCGATTTCGACAAATATATGACGAATATTCAATCGAATATTCGCGAAATATCACGAAATCGAAAATGGCATCTCCCGCTCATCACTAGTTAATACTAAGTTCAGTAAGGCCGTCCCTCTGGTCGGGTCCTGAACCAGTTGGGAAAGGTAATTGTCTTTTGTTATTGCCAAGAACCTGTTTCCTTTATGAGATGTTCAGGTTTCAGTTTCCCAGTCTATATCTGGGTAGTTCAAGCCCTACATAATAATGACCTCATTATGATTTGCCGCCTCATCTATCTCGTTTAATAGTAGATTTTCTGTGGACTCTGGAATATAAGGGGGTTTATAATAAACTCCTATTAGTAATTTATTATTGTTTTTGCCTCCATGTATTTCTACCCACAGTGACTACACATGTTCATGTCCCTCACTTATATCTTCTTAGACTGTCGGCTTTATACAGGACTTTACATAAAGGCAGATCCCTCTCCGGTTTTGGCCATACTTTCTAAACAGACTGTAGCCCAGTCATAGCTATCATCCAACCATGTCTCAGTTATTCCCTCTATGTCATAGTCCTCCTCACACATCACTTATTCCAGTTCCCCAGTTTTATTAGTGAGGCTTCTGGCATTAGCATACATACATTTAAGAGGTTTATGTATATTTTTTACCCTACACCTTTCCTTCTGAACTGTTCTATTCCCTCCTTCCATTCCTACCCCAGTCCCACTACCTTGCCCCTGGTCTCTATCTGCACTATCTTCCCCTCCTATAATGTAATTACCCTCCCCCATTCCCTAGTTTAAACACTCCTCCAACCTTCTAGCCATATTCTCCCCAACACAGCTGCCCCTTCCCCTTTGAGGTGCAGCCCATTCCTACGATAGAGCCTGTAGCCGACAGAGAAGTCAGCCCAGTTCTCCAGGAACCCAAACCCCTCCTTCCTACACCAGTTTTTGAGCCACTTGTTAACCTCCCTAATCTCCCGCTGCCTTTCTTGTGTGGCTTGTGGTACAGGCAGTATTTCGGAAAATACTACCTTTTAGGTCCTTGCCCTAAGCTTTTTTTTTTACCTAAATTTTAACTTTGTCATTGGTTCCAATATGGACCATGACTGCTGGATCTTCTCCAGCTCCTCCCAGTAATCTGTCAACCTGATCTCTGATGTGTCAAACTCCAGCACCAGGAAGACAACACACCGTTTGTCGATCCTGGTCTTTGTGACAGATCGCTCTATCTGTACCCCTTATCATTGAGTCTCCCACTACCAGCACCTGTCTAGCCTGCCCTGCTCTCCTGGTCCCCTGCTTACTGGAGCCGACATACCCCTGACTGGCAGAAGAAGTGTCCGGCTGCAGCAGTGCTCTCCCTGAACTTCCATCCCCCTTATCTGCCAACCTTGCAAACTTGTCGGGGTGTGTCAGATCAGGGCTAGCCTTCCTGGCACGCTTCCCTCTACCCCGCTTTCTAACTGTTATCCAGCTAGCTACCTCACTTTCTTCAGCCTCCTCACTACCACCCTCCCCCACATCTACCCCATAGAGTGCTTGCTCAGTGAGCCGCAAACTCTTTTCCAAATTGTCAATGCCTCTCAGTGTTGAAACTCGCCCGGTAAGATACTCAATGTGTGATTTCAAACGGGCAATTTGCTCACATTTTGAACAAAGAGATGCACCCTTAAACAGCTGTTCCAGGACTGCATACATTGGACAAGATGTGCACTGGACAACGTTGTCAATAATGGAACATATACAAAATGCGGATTACGCAAGAAAGGAGAAAAATACAATATAAGCAGTGATAAGAAACTGATTTACAGCAGCCCCCCACTAAAGTCCCTTAATCTAAAGTCACACACTTAATACAAACACATTCTTAAAAATCAAACATGCGAACGCTCACAAACTCGCGTTATTTGCCTGCTTGTATAAATGGAGCTCTCAAAACAGCATGCTTTTTTCAAAGGATTCAAAGGACTGAGTTGCCCTCAAGGCTGACTATTTAACTTCTCCTAATTAGACAGTCACACCCTAATTACTCACCTTTGCTAGATCCTTTGCAAGACCCCGGAGAAGGAGTCGGCCCGTACGTCAGCTCCAGCCGACGCTGCATCAGAGGGCTGTCATCGGCACAGGCGCGGGATTTCAGAAGAGAAGGAGGTGATCAGCCAGAGAAAGGGCTGGCCAAATGAGTGAAAGGGGAGTGGTTGCAAATGAAAATCAGCGCGGGGCATGGGCACCGGCCATTTGAACGCCGCCCCTGGGCACCTTCAGACCCTGATTTACATATACAATAAAAGTGTTTTTAAGACGAACTATGCAACGGACAACATTATAGTAAGAAGGATTTTAATGTGGGGATTGTTATCGGCGCAATGGTGTTAGTGTTAGATGCACTAGTGCACATTTGGGGTGAAAGACTCCCTTTAATACAAACACACACTTGAAATCAAACACACGAACGCTCACAAACTCACGTTATTTGCCTGCTTGTATAAATGGAGCTCTCAAAACAGCCTGCTTTTTTCCTCTGGATTCAAAGGACTGACTTGCCCACAAGGCTGGCTATTTAACTTCTCCTAATTAGAGAGCCATACCCTAATTACTCACCTTTGCTTTAATATACTTTACTGCTTGTCGTCTAGGTAATTGCTTCTGGAACCCATCACACTTCTGAGGCGGACTTGCATTCTGTTGAGGGACTACACCCTACAACTGGAATTACAGAAAATATTTTGAGAGTAATTGCATGCGTGTAGTCATTTAGCAAGATTGCATGGGAAATCCAGTGATGGAGACTTAGGGGGGAACATTGTACTGCCAACCCTAATACTTTCTGGCGAACTACTGCGTTGTAAAATTCTTGAATGTGCTACTGATTATATTTGCTTTGCAACTCTTTAGTTGCGCTAACCAAACAGTCCTGGTCATTGTCCCCACCATCCACCAGCTCCTTGCTGCAGTCCTCTTGCCTTGCACCCTGCCATCCACCACCAAATGTATCTCAGTATCCACCGGGCAGGAGACCCAAGCCCAGAATGTGTTCCAAGGGGAATATGGGTTGCACCCATTCAATGTCTTTTGTTGTCACTGTTTTAGAAGAGGCTAAGAGCGTCTGTGAGCACTCCTCCTCTATGAATGAGCCGTAAATAACGATTCATAGAGCAGTCTTTTGTTCTACAGCCAGGATCAGAGGTAGCTCCAATCCTAACTGTTAAACTTTTGATTGCCATAGTCCATAGTTTTTTTGTCATTTTTATTTTAACAGCATCCCTGTAGTTTGGCCTCACAAATTTTAACTTAGGCACCCCCTTTAAGCTCAGTACTTAGACACCATAACAATACCAAGCTGTGTGCATAGATACAGCAACAAAACTCTGTTACACACACACTTCTACACATGCCAGCACTCTTTTACACGCATACTTCTACATATGCCAGCACTCTTTTACACTCATACTTTTACACATGCCAGCACTCTTTTACACGCATACTTCTACACATGCTAGCACTCTTTTACACCATACTTCTACACATGCTAGCACTCTTTTACACTCATACTTCTACACATGCTAGCACTCTTTTAGACACATACTTCTACACATGCCAGCACTCTTTTACACGCACATGTCTACCCATGCCAGCACTCTTTTACAAGCACACTTCTATACATGCTAGCACTCTTTTACATGCACACTTCTACACATGCCAGCACTCTTTTACACACACACTTCTATACATGCCGGCACTCTATTACACACACACTTCTATACATGCCGGCACTCTATTACACACACACATCTACACATGCTGACACTCTGTTACACACATACTTCTACACATGCCAGCGCTCTTTTACACGCAGACTTCTACACATGCCAGCACTGTCATACTTGCATGCATTCTCTCATGCACACACTATCATACATGCATGTACTCTTGCATACACACACGGTCATACATGCACTCTTACATACATTGTAATAAATGCAGGCCCTCTTTTAAACCAATTACAATACTTGTAGATTCCTTCCTCACCTCATGGCCCTCTGTGTTGCTAGTTGTGTCCCCAGGTCCTGAGCCAGACTTCTTCCACAGGGCTGGGCTCCAGACTGATCATACAGTTGGCAGTCCTTCTAGCAGAGCTGCCTCATTAGATAAGAGGCTGTTAGTGCTATTGACTAACAGGTTTTAGACCAATCAGCACTCCTGGTCACAGTAAGGCTATTTCTACATTATCATGTGGAAACAGCCTTACTGACCAGGAGAGCTGATTACACAAAACTTGTCTGTTCCCATGAATCAGCGCTGGTTCGGGAGCCCTCCTCATTTAGGATGAATCACAAGCAGCATGCACCCGACTGTGTACAGGGGCAAAGCTTATCGTAGACAGCTTCTAAGCAAGGAAGCTCACTTGCTGGTTCGGGGGCCCACCAAGGATTTCCCCGGTTCCCCGGTGGGCCAGTCTGAGCCTGAACCCAGGACTGTAAGCTAAGTAATCCTGCTTTTAGAGCACGCTAGTGTGATTCTAACCATAGCCTATGCCATAAAGACACAGATCATAATGTATTAAAATACAGTATTTTTGTGGCAAATTATCAAAAATAGCAATTCTGGTATTGTTTTGCTGTTTTTTTTTTCTATAACGTTTTCAATGCAGGGTAAGTTTTGTAAAAGTATAATGTGGTTCATTACAGATGCAGTGAAACCAAATATGTGTAGGGGATATTATTCTTGCAATTTTTCATTGAAAATCAGCAAGTTTTGTTTTTAACTTGGAGATGTTTTAGACAAAATGTATTTTATTTTTATTATTTATTAATCTCAGAGGGAAATTTTGACATACGATCCTCCAATCACTTCCATAATACACTGTTATACTTATTTAGAGCTTTGTGTTATGCTGTCAGTAGGATACTGACAGGTAATCTATTAGGCCGTGCCTCTTGCACAGCCTGATAGGCATACACTGAGGGCAGAGTCCTTCATTAGGCCCCTGACTTCCATGTGAAGGTATCAGCACCTAATAATCCCATCTGTAGCAGTGCCGAAGCCTGACAGAAGGAGCCCCCTTCCTCTGAATCAACTTAGATGCCAAAGTCACTGACCACTTGAGCAGGAGCCCGGCTGCTAAGTGAGACCCATGCAGCACTTTGACTAGGCTGCTGTAAAAAGGATACTGTCTAACCTAAGGCTTATTGGTGGTCACTAAGGGGTTAACATAAATATGGTCAATTTATTTTATGTAACTGCCATTTAAGGTGGAATAGTAATGGCAATGAGTAAAGCATTCCATAATTGAATAACTCACCATAATGAAGTGTAAAAACAATGGTAGGAGGCATGGAATAAAAGAAAGTACGGAAGGTTTTAAAAAGTGCTTATTTCTCATCTTGACAACTGCAATGTGGATTGTAGAGATTAGTAGGAAAGGAAAATGTCAAAGGCAAAGGCCAAACAACATGATTCAAAGCCTGCAAGTAGGAATGGCAACCAGGCTTAGCTGATGAACTTATACACGTATAAGTATTTGTCTTCATATAAACACAGCATATTTTCCTCTCGTGCAATTACTGATGTCCAGACTTTTTGTTTATCACTCTCCCACAAGCTCTTATTAAATTTTAAATGAAGGCTGTCAAAGAGCAGCATATTAAATTAAATGACGTGTTCACTCGATTTTGTTCTCACATTACTCTCAAACTTGCAAATAGTGTGTTCACTGCTTGGTACAAGTAAAAAGTGTAAAGATATTAAATGGGTTTTCCGGGAGAACAACATTAATGACTTATCCTCAGGATAGGTCATCAATATCTGATGGGTGGAGGTCCGCCACTGTCACCGATCAGCTGTTTGAAGAGGATAGGGTGCTCCAGTGAACGCTACGGCCTCCAAAGAATACCAAGCCCAGTACAGTACATTGTATAGTGGCTGTGCCTGGTTTTACAGCCTAAGTCTATTCAGTTGAAAGCAAGTGAGCTGCACAAAGGTTAGCGGACTTATGCATATGACGTCACTGACGGGAGGATAAGTCATCCCTATTTTACTCCCAGAAAACCTCTTTAATAGATGTTTATTTAAAAGAACCTTTCAGTAGTGATATCGCGAACATAAAATTTTCCGTTCGCGTACGGCAAGCGCTGTATAGGCAATAGGCAGGCGAATTTTAAAACCCACAGAGACTCTTTCTGGCCACAATAGTGATGGAAAAGTTGTTTCAAGGGGACTAACACCTGGACTGTTGCATGCCGGAGGGGTATCCATGGCAAAACTCCCATGGAAAATTACGTAGTGGACGCAGAGTCGGGTTTTAATCCATAAAGGGCATAAATAAACTAACATTCCTAAATTGTTTGGAATAATATGCTTTAAAACATCCAGTGTGTGTATACGATCAGGTATGATGTTGTATCGATCAGGTACTGTAAGGGTTACGTCCGCTTCACAGACATTGACAGACCAAACTCCCCTTTTAATGCACCGCAAACAACCGCAAACAGTCCATTTGCACAACCGCAAACTCCCCATTTGTACAAGGTTGGATACCAAGCTAGCTATGTCCCGGTGATGTCATTGAAGGTTTCTTCCTTCACCCAGCCACGTACAACACCAAGGGTCCACAAAAGATGAATTGAATTTTCGAATGGGGAGATGGTTAAAAAAACGCTGGCTTCCTCCCCTTTGTTTTAATCCACATTCACTGCGTCTGCGCCGTGCAATTTACTGTCACACCCGATATGAGTGGTATTTTCTGTAGTACTATTCTTATCAGTTTAATCCCTCTAACGTCCCCAATCTGGGGTCCATTTATTGAATTGATTTTTCGAACCGGGAGATGGTCAAAAAAACGCTGGCTCCCTCCCCTTTGTTTTAATCCACAGTCACTGCGTCTGCGCCGTGCAATTTACTCTCACACCTGATATGAGTGGTGTCTTAACTAGTACTATTCCTATCAGTTTAATCCCTGTTACATCCCATATCAGGGATTGCCTTTTGTGAAAAAAAATTTAGGCCGGGTACCTTCGACTGCCTTCACAGTGACAGACCAAACTCTCATACACCAAACTGAATTGATTTTAGGAACCGGGAGATGGAAAAAGCAGCTTGGTAGATCCTCTTACTCCCAAATTGGGGCACTGCGCGTGCACAGAGCAATGTGCTGTGACACCCTAGTACTATTCCTATCAGTTAAATCCCTGTTACGTACCCTATCCGGGGACGTGTGTCGAATTGATTAAACATTGTTGAAATAATTTAGTTCTGAGCTCTGTACTTGCTTTGTATTGGAATTGATGGGGATTTTTTTAATTGTCTGCATTATTTCTAATAAACTATTAGGAGACTTTATTATGATTTTTTATTTTATGTATTAAAAACTCATACAACTTAAAAAAAAAAAAAGAAAAAGTTGAATTTATGTTTTTTCTATGAAATATTATCTAGCCGTTCCAATCGCTTTTGGTCTGACCATAATGAAGCAACGGCCTTATCATCTGGGGTGTGGCAACATTGCCAACACACTCATAGAGGTGATGATTAACTCACTGTGATACGCAAGCTCCTTCACCACAACAAGGTACCGATCACGAAGGTGAATTGACACTTGTATGTGCCTTTTTTTTTTTTTTTTGTTTTGTTTTTGCAGCCACAGTGCTGCACCATAGGACAGAAAAATTAGGCATGTACACATGCCTGAAAAATAATGGCATTGTTGCAGCTGCTGTTGTAGCAGCGGCTGGAAAAAAAGTTATGTTTTTCAGGCAGAAAAGTGACGAAATTATTGCGGCTTGAACCCTAGTTGGTGGCGGAGAATTCACGAAAGTCATCCGGTATGCAGACGTTAAATACAGCAGCGTGGGGGCCATTTTGAGGCCAAGGCATGTCATCAGGCCTTTTGTTAGTCAAACGTATCCCCCACTGTCAGTCCCTTCGGGATCCATGCCTCATTCATCTTTATGAATGTGAGGTAATCAACACTTTTTTGACCGAGGCGACTTCTCTTGTCAGTGACAATGCCTCCTGCTGCACTAAAGGTCCTTTCTGACAGGACACTTGAAGCAGGGCCGGCCAGAGGTTCTATCGCAAACTGGGATAGCTTAGGCCACAGGTCAAGCCTGCACACCCAGTAGTGAACGGCTTCATCGCTCCTCAGAGTGTTGATATTTGCTGTTAAGGCGAGGTAGTCTGCTACCTGTCGGTCGAGTCGTTCTCTAAGGCTGGATCCGGAAGGGCTGTGGCGATGTGTAGGACTGAAAAAGCTTAGCATGTCCTCCATCAACAACACATCTGTAAATCTTCCAGTCCTTGCCGCCGTGGTAGGAGGAGGATTACATTCACCTCTTCCCCAGTTAGATTCCCGTTGTGCTGTGACATCCCCCTTATAAGCTGTGTAAAGTATATTTTTTAGTTTGGTTTTGAAATGCTGCATCCTTTCCGACTTTCGGTAATTTGGTAACATTTCTGCTACTTTCTGCTTATACTGGGGGTCTAGTAGCGTGGCCACCCAGTACAGGTCGTTCTCCTTCATCCTTTTTATACGAGGGTCCCTCAACAGACATGACAGCATGAAAGACCCCATTTGCACAAGGTTGGATGAAGAGCTACTCATTTAGCGTTCCTCGTCCTCACTGATGTCATTGACGGTCTGTTCTTCCCCCCAGCCACATACAACACCATGGGTCCCAGATAGGTGACAACAACAAGCACCCTGGGGTGCCTGCTGTGGTCGGTCTTCCTGCTCCTCAAAGCCACATTCCTCCTCTGACTCCTCTTCCTCATACTCCTCTTCCAGCGTTGCCGCAGGTCCGGCAAGCGATGATGACAAGGCTGTTTCTGGTGGTGATGGTGACCACAACTCTTCCTCTTCACGTTCATCTACAGCCTGATCCAGCACTCTTCGCAGGGCTCGCTCCAAGAAGGAAACAAATGGGATGAGGTCGCTGATGGTGCCTTCAGTGCGACTGACTAGGTTTGTCACCTCCTCAAAAGGACGCATGAGCCTACAGGCATTGCAGATGAGCGTCCAGTAACGTGGCAAATAAACTCCCAGCTCCGCAGAGGCTGTCCTAGCACCCCAGTCATACAAATACTCGTTGACAGCTTTTTCTTGTTGGAGCAGGCGGTCGAACATTAGAAGTGCTGAATTCCAACGTGTCGGGCTGTCGCAAAACAAGCGCCTCACTGTCATGTTGTTTCGCCGCTGAATATCGAAAAGTGCGCCATGGGAGTGTAGGAACGCCTGACATGGCCACACACCTTCCTGGCCGGCTTGAGGACGTCCTGTAAGCCTGAGTAGTTAGACACAAAGCGTTGTAGGATGAGATTCAACACATGTGCCATGCACGGCACATGTGACAACTTGCCCAAATTCAATGCCGACAACAAATTTGTTCCATTGTCACACACCACTTTGCCAATCTCCAGTTGGTGCAGGGTCAGCCACTGATCCACCTGTGCGTTCAGGGCGGACAGGAGTGCTGGTCGTGTGTGGCTCTCTGCTTTCAGGCAAGTCAACCCCACGACAGCGTGACACTGTCGTGTCCGGGATGTGGAATAGCCCCTGGGGAGCTGGGGGGATTCAGTTGATGTGCAGCCAGACGCAGACCACGGAGCGTGGTAACTTGAGAGTAGGTGACCGAATCTGAGCTGGAGGAGGATGGTGCGTTAAGGTTCTTAGCAGAAGCTGTTGAAGATTGGGTGTCCTGTCTAAGCCAATCAACTATGTCCTCAGAATTTTTCGGGTTCAGGGTACGTGGCCCCTGAACACTGGGCATTATTCCAGGGCCAGTGGAAATCACAGCACCACGACCACGACGGAAATAAGACTAATGTGTAAAAATGAAATGCCTTATTTATCGGCAAGATACTGTGCCACCCGGTATGAGCGGTGGGCACTGGCAGTGGGCACACTACAGGCTGTGGAAGTCGGCCTGACACACACTGGCAGCAGGCTAGCAACTGAGTTTAGACTAAAGTGTAAAATTTAAATGCCTTATTTATCGGCAAGCTACTGTGCCACCCGGTATGAGTGGTTGGCACTGGCAGTGGGCACACTACAGTCAGTGGAAGTCGGCCTGACATACACTGGCGTCAGGCAAGCAACTGAAATTAGACTAATGTGTAAAAATGAAATGCCTTATTTATCGGCAAGCTACTGTGCCACCCGGTATGAGTGGTTGGCACTGGCAGTGCGCACACTATAGTCTGTGGAAGTCGGGCTGACACACACTGGCAGCAGGCAAGCAACTGAAATTAGACTAAAGTGTAAAAATTAAATGCCTTTTTTTTAAGCAAAGTCCTGTGCCACAAGGTATGAGTGGTGGGCACTGGCAGTGGGCACACTACAGTCAGTGGAAGTCGGCCTGACACACACTGGCAGCAGGCAAGCAACTGAAATTAGACTAAAGTGTAAAAATGAAATGCCTTTTTTTTAAGTAAAGTCTTGTGCCACACGGTATGAGTGGTGGGCACTGGCAGTGGGCACACTACAGTCAGTGGAAGTCAGCCTGACACACACTGGCAGCAGGCAAACAACTGAAATTAGACTAATGTGTAAAAATGAAATGCCTTATTAATCGGCAAGCTACTGTGCCACACGGTATGAGTGGTGGGCACTGGCAGTGAGCACACTACAGTCTGTAGAAGTCGGCCTGACACACACTGGCAGCAGGCAAGCAACTGAAATTAGACTAATGGGGAAAAATGAAATGCCTTATTTATCAGCAAGCTACTGTGCCACCCGGTATGAGTGGTGGGCACTGGCAGTGGGCACACTACAGTCTGTAGAAGTCGGCCTGACACACACTGGCAGCAGGCAAGCAACTGAAATTATACTAATGTGTAAAAATTAAATGCCTTATTTATCGGCAAGCTACTGTGCCACCTGGTATGAGTGGTTGGCACTGGCAGTGGGCACACTAGTCTATGGAAGTCGGCCTGACACACACTGGCAGCAGGCATGCAGCTGAAATTGGACTAAAGTGTAAAAATGAAATGCCTTATTTATCGGCAAGCTACTGTGCCACCCGGTATGAGTAGTGGGCACTGGCAGTGGGCACACTACAGTCTGTGGGAGTCGGCCTGACACACACTAGCAGGCAAGCAACTGAAATTAGACTAAAGTGTAAAAATTAAATACCTTTTTTGATGCAAAGTCCTGTGCCACACGGTATGAGTGGTGGGCACTAGCAGTGGGCACACTAATGTCAGTGGAAGTCGGCCTGACACACATTAGCAGGCAATCAACTGAAATTAGACTAAAGTGTAAAAATAAATGCCTTTTTTTTAAGCAAAGTCCTGTGCCAATACGGTATGAGTGGTGGGCACTGGCAGTGGGCACACTACAGTCAGTGGAAGTCGGCCTGTCACACACTGGCAGCAGGCAAGCAACTGAAATTAGACTAAAGTGTAAAAATGAAATGCCATTTTTTTAAGTAAAGTCTTGTGCCACACGGTATGAGTGGTGGGCACTGGCAGTGGGCACACTACAGTCAGTGGAAGTCAGCCTGACACACACTGGCAGCAGGCAAACAACTGAAATTAGACTAATGTGTAAAAATGAAATGCCTTATTAATCGGCAAGCTACTGTGCCACACGGTATGAGTGGTGGGCACTGGCAGTGAGCACACTACAGTCTGTAGAAGTCGGCCTGACACACACTGGCAGCAGGCAAGCAACTGAAATTAGACTAATGGGGAAAAATGAAATGCCTTATTTATCAGCAAGCTACTGTGCCACCCGGTATGAGTGGTGGGCACTGGCAGTGGGCACACTACAGTCTGTAGAAGTCGGCCTGACACACACTGGCAGCAGGCAAGCAACTGAAATTATACTAATGTGTAAAAATTAAATGCCTTATTTATCGGCAAGCTACTGTGCCACCTGGTATGAGTGGTTGGCACTGGCAGTGGGCACACTAGTCTATGGAAGTCGGCCTGACACACACTGGCAGCAGGCATGCAGCTGAAATTGGACTAAAGTGTAAAAATGAAATGCCTTATTTATCGGCAAGCTACTGTAAAGCCACCCGGGTATGAGTAGTGGGCACTGGCAGTGGGCACACTACAGTCTGTGGGAGTCGGCCTGACACACACTAGCAGGCAAGCAACTGAAATTAGACTAAAGTGTAAAAATTAAATACCTTTTTTGATGCAAAGTCCTGTGCCACACGGTATGAGTGGTGGGCACTAGCAGTGGGCACACTACATGTCAGTGGAAGTCGGCCTGACACACACTAGCAGGCAAGCAACTGAAATTAGACTAAAGTGTAAAAATTAAATGCCTTTTTTGATGCAAAGTCCTGTGCCACACGGTATGAGTGGTGGGCACTAGCAGTGGGCACACTACATGTCAGTGGAAGTCGGCCTGTCACACACTGGCAGCAGGCAAGCAACTGAAATTAGACTAAAGTGTAAAAATTAAATGCCTTTTTTTATGCAAAGTCCTGTGCCACCACGGTATGAGTGGTGGGCACTGACAGTGGGCACACTACTGTCTGTGGAAGTCGGCCTGACACACACACTGGCAGCAGGCAAGCAACTGAAATTAGACTAAAGTGTAAAAATTAAATGCCATTTTTTTATGCAAAGTCCTGTGCCACAAGGTATGAGTGGTGGGCACTGGCAGTGGGCACACTACAGTCAGTGGAAGTAGGCTTGACACACACTGGCAGCAGGCAAGCAACTGAAATTAGACTAAAGTGTAAAAATTAAATGCCATTTTTTTATGCAAAGTCCTGTGAAATGTCAGTAAAAAAAATTAAAAAATACTCACCTCATCCATTTGATGGTGAAGAGCAGTGTTGATTGAGCATGCTCAACCAAACACCAGTTCGGCTCGAGCATCTCGATGCTTGGCACATGGCGGTACTTGGCCGAGTACCACATGTGCTCGAGCGCAATGCTCGATTCTCCTCCCCGCACGTTTCTTGGCTGCTACGGCCAATAAATGTGCAGGGAGGTGCTGGCACACACTGGAATGCCGTAGCCATGTTGGCTACTGGCATTACAATGATTGGCTGGCCGGAACATATCATCGGGTGCTATATAGCACCTGATGACACGTGTTCGGCTCAGTATTAGTCAGGGAGAGCTGAGCATAGCAAGGGACAGACAGTGTAGGGAGTTTTATTGGAATATTTTTATTTAAAAAAAACTTTCAGAGACCCAAATGTCCTTTTAAGGACTATTGTGTTTGACAGCAGCAATATATTTTTTTACCCCATCCTGCGCTAAATAGCGTCTTATAGGCCGCTGTGGCCAGTTAAATTATCCACACCACATCTACTGTGTAAAGTGTGTTCATCCAAAAAATATCAGTGACATCCAGTGTACTTTTTCCATAGAGGGTGTCCGCTGCAGACAGTTAAATTATCCGCGCCACATCTCCTGTGTAAAGTGTGCGCATTCGTAAAAGTGTCTGTAACATCTAGTGTACTTTTTCCGTAGATGGTGTCCACAGCGGACAGTTAAATTATCAGAGTACTTTTTCAATAGACGTGTCCGCTTCTGAGAGTGACATTATACCAGTGGGATATCTAAAGTGTAATGTGTGCGTTTAAAAAATGTATCTGTGACATACAGAGTACTCTTTCAATAGACGGTGTAATTTTTTATTAGCCGCTGGTGACAGCATTGACATTGTCTGCATTATATCTCCTGTGTGACGTTTCCACATCCCAAATACCTTTTGAAATATTTTTGCGCATACACTTTCAAATCCTACACTACTGTATGTGTGACATACTTTCAAGCATATATAACATTTAAAATGAAGAAGGCGAGCAGAAAGGGATGGGGATGTGGCCTTGATGCTGATGGTGCACACAGAGGCCGTGGCCCTGGGCCCGTTGAAACTGTAACTGCTGCCAGAGCACAAGAAAAACAATCATCCACGATATCTAGCTTCATGTCCCAGTTTGCAGGGCGGCGCAGGACACCACTCTTGAATTAACACCAGTGCGACCAGGTGGTCGGTTGGATTGCAGCAGATAATGCTTCCAGTCGGTTAAGCACCACCCTGTCTTCCACCAAGTCGAGTCTCAGTAGCCAGTAGTCTGGTCAACACAATCCTCACCCTGATCCTCCTTCCTCGCACTATGGAGAGCCTGGCCAAACAAGTGGTTCCACACTCGGATATTCCGAGGACCTCTTTTCATTGCCATTCCTTCATTTGTCCCTCTTGCCAAGCACGCTTGAAGAGGGACAGATCTTGTACCCTGATTCCCAACCTCTTGAGCATCCATAGTCACAAGAAGATGACAGTGGGGAACGGCAATTACTCTCTAATGAGGTGGATGATGATGAGATACAGTTGCCAATAAGTCAACAGCAATTACTGTCTCAAGAAGTTGATGAGGAGGATGACACACAGTTGTCACTCACTGAGGTTGTGGTTAGGTCAACGAGTCAGGAGCATGAGCAGAGTAAGGAAGTGGAAGAGTCAATTGTGGACGATGAAGTCACTGACCCAACCTGGGAAGGTGGAAAGCCGAGCGAGGTTAGCAGTACAGAGGGGTAGGGATCTGCAGCACAGCAACAGGCTGGAAGAGGCAGTGAGGGTGGCAAAAGGGAGAAGGAGGGCCACACCAAACAGGCCCGCAACTGTTGAACAGAGTACCCCCTTGCGTAAATCTCCCTTGCCAAGGGGTAGGTGTTCTGCAGCATGGCACTTTTTTGAGGAAAGTGCTGACGACAAAAGAATAGTAGTTTGCAACCAGTGCCCAATCAAAATGAGCCGCGGCTTGAACACTAGCAACCTCACCACCACCAGCATGATCCCCCACATGGCATCCAAGCACTCTAATAAGTGGGACGAACGCGTGGGTCCACAATCTGTGTCTGTGGGTCACACTACTGCCTCCTCTTGCACTATATTACGTGCTGGCCAATCCCCTGTCGAAGGCGCAGGCCAGGATGCCTCCCGCACTCCACCTGGACCTTTGCAAGCACCATCAGCGACCACATCCACTTCTCTGTTCCAGCACAGCGTCCAAATGTTCTTTTGAGGAAGCGAGGCGAAACGCGCGTCGGGGTGCCGCTCATCTCTCAGCTCCAGGTCCAGGTCCGTGGGTAAGGGTGACCCATTCTCCTATAGGTATTTCAATGTGCATTTAGTCCCCAGTTGGGGAATGGATATGCCAGCCACAATAGCGTGTTTAGGAGTAGTGATTAAGGGTGTGTGGGAGTAATGATCTTTTTTTCTCCCTTATACCCTTCCTTCTCTCTCCTTTGACCAAGGGGGACCACTGACTTTGGGATATTAACACAATACTTTCATATTACTTCATAGAGTTTTTTATGTAAACTGTATTTTGGTGTGAATCCTGTGAGCTGGACTAGGTGTAGCGTTTTTTTCAGTCACATCAATCATGCTTTGTAATTTTAATATAAATATGTGTAATGTATTATTTATTGAATAAAGATGGTATTTGTTAAACTATTGCTATTTGCCAGTTTTTTGTTGGTTTTGCATATTGCATCTCCATCGGGCAATGTGGGGTTTCTTCTTGGTATAAGATGGTCAGCTCAGCAGCAGGCCCTCGTCCCCAATGTTTTAGATGGTCAGATCAGCAGGCCCTTGCTCCAAATGTTTTTGAGGGTCACTAGCAGGCCATCAATCATAATTTTTCAAGGGTGTGTATGATGCCCTCCTTTATGTGTAACAATAGGTGTATAGGACTGCAGGTTCCTTGTAATTTTTGGCAGCTTTTGCAAGTAGTGCATAGGCTTTATGAGTGTAGGAGTCCCACTACATAAACAATTGTACCACAATGTAAATGAGACCCTCCTTTTTGTGATATCCAGGTTGTATCAGAGTGCCTCTTGCTTGTAATTTTTGGCAGCACTTGCACTTTATATACAAGTAAATATACAGGAAAGAATGTTTCCTAACTATTCTTCCACTAAAATCGATTTTATCTTTGGTTTTGTGCGTATTATTGTCAGTCTGTAAAAGTGTTGTACTACTCGGACAACATCGTTCCCGATGTGTTTGGCACAAGCACCCGAGCACTTGGGTGCTTGATCAACACTAGAGAAGAGGTCTCTCTTGCTTACTGTGATGAGATACTGTACAAAATCTTATGTGCAGTGACATATGACGTCACCTCGCAAGCCAGCGTGATGACGTCATCCTGCACTGCTCGAGATTTCGCACTGAATCTTGAAGTAAGATGGCCGCAGCAGCCTTATTGTGCTTAAATGGATAAAGTAAGTACAATTTAATATTTTTTTAACTGATCAACCCCTGAAAGGCCACCGTTCCTCGTTCGTGCGCCCACCATTTACAAAGAAACGTCCTTCATGACAAAGTAATTCGTCACAAAGCAAATTGTTTTGAAAAATTCTGCAAAGCAACCAAATCTAATTTTTAAGAACTTCGCTCATCTATATCTGTCAGCATAAGGCTACATGCACATGACCGTGTGTGTTTTGCGGTCCGCAAATTGCGGATCCGCAAAAAAAAAAAACGGATGACATCCATATGCCATCCGTTTTTTGTTTTTTTTTGTGGATTCATTGTAACAGTGCTTAAAAAGGACAAGAATAGGACATGTTAAATTTTTTGGGTGAGGCTACGGAACGAACATACTGATGTGGATAGAACACGGTGTGCTGTCCACATTTTTTGCGGACCCATTGAAATGAATGGGTCTGCATTATAGTAACATACTAACATAGTATATAAGACCGAAAAAAGACATTTATCCATCCAGTTTCCTACATGTTGATCCAGAGGAAAGCAAAAAGTGAGGCAGAAGCCAATTTTCTCCACTTAAGGGGAAAAAATTCCTTCCCGACTCCAATCAGGCAATCAGAATAACTCCCTGGATCAACGACTCCTCTCTAGTAGCTATAACCTGTAATATTATTACACTCCAAAAATACATCCAGTCCCCTCTTGAATTCCTCTATTGTATTAACCATCACCACCTCCTCAGGAAGAGAGTTCCATAGTCTCACTGCTCTTACCATGAAGAATCCTTTTCTATGTTTGTGTACAAACCTTCTTTCCTCCAGAGGATGTCCCCTCGTCACAGTCCTGGGGATAAATAGATGATAGGAGAGATCTCTGTACTGATCCCTGATATATTTATACATAGTAAATAGATCTCCCCTCAGTCGTCTTTTTTCTAAAGTGAATAACCCTAATTTTGATAACCTTTCAGGGTACTGTAGTTGCCGAATTCCAGTTATTACTTTGGTTGCCCTCCTCTGAACCCTCTCCAGCTCTGCTATGTCTACCATGTTCACAGGAGCCCAGAACTGTACACAGTACTCCATGTGTGGTCTTGACTGATTTGTAAAGTGGTAGGACAATGTTCTCATCACGGGCATCTACACTCACCTAAAGAATTATTAGTAACACCTGTTCTATTTCTCATTAATGCAATTATCTAGTCAACCAATCACATGGAAGTTGCTTCAATGCATTTAGGGGTGTGTTCCTGGTCAAGACAATCTCCTGAACTCCAAACTGAATGTCCGAATGGGAAAGAAAGGTGATTTAAGCAATTTTGAGTGTGGCATGGTTGTTGGTGTCAGACGGGCCGGTCTGAGTATTTCACAATCTGCTCAGTTGCTGGGATTTTCACGCTCAATCATTTCTAGGGTTTACAAAGAATGGTGTGAAAAGGGAAAAACATCCAGTATGCGGCAGTCCTGTGGGCGAAAATGCCTTGTTGATGATAGAGGTCAGAGGAGAATGATTTAAGCTGATAGAAGAGCAATGTTGACTGAAATAACCACTCGTTACAACCGAGGTATGCAGCAAAGCATTTGTGAAGCCACAACACGCACAACCTTGAGGCGGATGGGCTACAACAGCAGAAGACCCCACCGGGTACCACTCATCTCCACTACAAATAGGAAAAAGAGGCTACAATTTGCACGAGCTCACCAAAATTGGACTGTTGATGACTGGAAAAATGTTGCCTGGTCTGATGAGTCTCGATTTCTGTTGAGACATTCAAATGGTAGAGTCCAAACTTGGCGTAAACAGAATGAGAACATGTATCCATCATGCCTTCTTACCACTGTGCAGGCTGGTGGTGGTGTAATGGTGTGGGGGATGTTTACTGGGCACACTTTAGGCCCCTTAGTGCCAATTGCGCATCGTTTAAATGCCACGGACTACCTGAGCATTGTTTCTGACCATGTCCATCCCTTCATGACCACCATGTACCCATCCTCTGCTGGCTTCTTCCAGCAGGATAATGCACTATGTCACAAAGTTCGAATCATTTCAAATTGGTTTCTTGAACATGACAATGAGTTCACTGTACTAAAATGGCCCCCACAATCACCAGATCTCAACCCAATAGAGCATCTTTGGGATGTGGTGGAACGGGAGCTTCGTGCCCTGGATGTGCATCCCTCAAATCTCCATGAGAGATGGCCCGAACCTTCCGCCGGCGAACAGTTCCCGGCGAACATAGCTTGTTCGTGTTCGCCTCAACGGGCGAACACATGCGATGTTCGGTCCGCCCCCTATACATCATCATTGAGCAAACTTTGACCCTGTACCTCACAGTCAGCAGACACATTCCAGCCAATCAACAGCATACCCTCCCTCCCAGACCCTCCCACCTCCTGCACAGCATCCATTTTAGATTCATTCTGAAGCTGCAGTCTTAGTGAGAGGAGGGAGAGTGTAGTTGCTGCTGATTTAATAGGGAAATCGATAGCTAGGCTAGTGAATTCAGTGTCCACTCCAGTCCTGAAAGACTCATCTGATCTCTGCTGTAAGGACAGCGTCCTGATAGCACCCCAAAAAGCCCTTTTTAGGGCTGCAACATTAGTCTGCTTTTTTTTCCTTTATATACATATTGCAGTTGCCTGGCCTGCCTGTGTGTGAGGAGCTGCAGGCCCACAGACTGTAGTGGGCCCACTGCGAGTGCCCACCCCTGTCATCTCGTGTGGCACAGGACTTTGCATCAAAAAAAGGCATTTAATTTTTACACTTTAATCTAAGGTTAGTTGCCTGCCAGTGTGTGTCAGGCTGACTTCCACTGACTGTAGTGTGCCCACTGCCAGTGCCCACCCCTGTCATCCCGTGTGGCACAGTACTTTGCATCAAAAAAAGGCATTTAATTTTTACACTTTAGTGTAATTTCAGCTGCTTGCCTGCTGCTAGTGTTTGTCAGGCCGACTTCAACTGACTGTAGTGTGCCCACTGCCAGTGCCCACCCCTGTCATCCCGTGTGGCACAGTACTTTGCATCAAAAAAAGGCATTTCATTTTTACACTTTAGTGTAATTTCAGCTGCTTGCCTGCTGCTAGTGTGTGTCAGGCCGACTTCAACTGACTGTAGTGTGCCCACTGCCAGTGCCCACCCCTGTCATCCCGTGTGGCACAGGACTTTGCATCAAAAAAAGGCATTTAATTTTTACACTTTAGTGTAATTTCAGTTGCTTGCCTGCTGCCAGTGTGTGTCAGGCCGACTTCCACTGCCAGTGCCCACCCATGTCATCCCGTGTGGCACAGTACTTTGCATCAAAAAAAGGCATTTAAGTTTTACACTTTAGTGTAATTTCAGCTGCTTGCCTGCTGCTAGTGTGTGTCAGGCCGACTTCAACTGACTGTAGTGTGTCCACTGCCAGTGCCCACCCCTGTCATCCCGTGTGGCACAGGACTTTGCATAATAAAAAGGCACTTAATTTTTACACTTTAATCTAAGGTTAGTTGCCTGCCAGTGTGTGTCAGGCTGACTTCCACTGACTGTAGTGTGCCCACTGCCAGTGCCCACTACTCATACCGGCTGGCACAGGACTTTGCATAAAAAAGGCATTTAATTTTCACACTTTAGTGTAATTTCAGCTGCTTGCCTGCTGCTAGTGTATGTCAGGCTGACTTCAACTGACTGTAGTGTGCCCACTGCCAGTGCCCACCCCTGTCATCCCGTGTGGCACAGGACTTTGCATAATAAAAAGGCACTTAATTTTTACACTTTAATCTAAGGTTAGTTGCCTGCCAGTGTGTGTCAGGATGACTTCCACTGACTGTAGTGTGCCCACTGCCGGTGCCCACCACTCATACCGGCTGGCACAGGACTTTGCATAAAAAAGGCATTTAATTTTTACACTTTAGTGTAATTTCAGCTGCTTGCCTGCTGCCAGTGTGTGTCAGGCCGACTTCAACTGACTGTGGGCTTACTGTAAGAGACAACCTAGTGATCACGCTGTGGCACAATTCTGGATAAAAATGCATCTATACCAAGAAGAAGCCAAATGTGATATATCGCTTGGAGCCAGTTTGAGTCCGACATGGACTTCAACTGACTGGAGTGTCACATTTTCAGTGCCCACTTTGTAATACGTATGGCATAGGTATTTTGCAATAAATATGGTCACTTACTATTTCACTTGTGAGTAATATAGGCTGAATGCCTGCGATCGTTTGAGCTAGGCTGAACTTCCACTGACTGTAGTGTGCCCACTGCCAGTGCCCACTACTCATACCGGCTGGCACAGGACTTTGCATAAAAAAGGCATTTAATTTTTACACTTTAGTGTAATTTCAGCTGCTTGCCTGCTGCTAGTGTATGTCAGGCTGACTTCAACTGACTGTAGTGTGCCCACTGCCAGTGCCCACCCCTGTCATCCCGTGTGGCACAGGACTTTGCATAATAAAAAGGCACTTAATTTTTACACTTTAATCTAAGGTTAGTTGCCTGCCAGTGTGTGTCAGGCTGACTTCCACTGACTGTAGTGTGCCCACTGCCAGTGCCCACTACTCATACCGGCTGGCACAGGACTTTGCATAAAAAAGGCATTTAATTTTTACACTTTAGTGTAATTTCAGCTGCTTGCCTGCTGCTAGTGTATGTCAGGCCGACTTCAACTGACTGTAGTGTGCCCACTGCCAGTGCCCACCCCTGTCATCCCGTGTGGCACAGGACTTTGCATCAAAAACAGGCATTTAATTTTTACACTTTAGTGTAATTTCAGTTGCTTGCCTGCTGCCAGTGTGTGTCAGGCCGACTTCCACTGACTGTAGTGTGCCCACTGCCAGTGCCCACCACTGATACCGGGTGGCACAGTAGCTTGCCGATAAATAAGGCATTTAATTTTTAGACAGTAGTCTAATTTCAGTTGCTTGCCTGCTGCCAGTGTGTGTCAGGCCCACTTCCACAGACTGTAGTATGCCCACTGCCAGTGCCAGCCACCGATACCGGGTGGCACAGTAGCTTGCCGATAAATAAGGCATTTAATTTTTAGACAGTAGTCTAAATTCAGTTGCTTTCCTGCTGCCAGTGTGTGTCAGGCCTGCTTCCACTGACTGTAGTGTGCCCACTGCCAGTGCCAACCACTGATACCGGGTGGCACAGTAGCTTGCCGATAAATAAGGCATTTAATTTTTAGACAGTAGTCTAAATTCAGTTGCTTGCCTGCTGCCAGTGTGTGTCAGGCCTGCTTCCACTGACTGTAGTGTGCCCACTGCCAGTGCCCACCACTCATACCGAGTGGCACAGTACCTAGCACGCGTAGTACCACTTATCTAAAAAAAAATGACAGGCAGAGGCAGGCCACCCCGCAGGGGCCGTCGTGGTCGTGGTGCTGTGATTTCCACTGTCCCTGGAATAATGCCCAGTGTTCAGAGGCCACGTACCCTGAACCCGAAAAATTCTGAGGACGTAGTTGACTGGCTTAGACAGGACACCCAATCTTCAACAGCTTCCGCTAAGAACCTTGACGCACCATCCTCCTCCAGCTCAGCTTCGGTCACCTGCTCTCAAGTTACCACACACCCACCTGTCGCCACCACAACCACTACCACCACAGCCACCACTGCCGCTTCACTTGATCCGTCAGAGGAGTTATTTACAGTTATATCAGTTGGATGCAATTAGTGATGCGCAACCATTATTGCCAGATGATGTAGATTACGGGGATATGTCTCAGTCAGGCAGGATTACACACATGGACGTACAGTGTGATGATGATGATGATGATGATGTTGTACCCGCTGCTGCTTCCTTTGCTGAGGTGTCAGATACAAGTGAAGCGGTTGATGATGACGATGTGTCCACGGATGCCATGTGGGTGCCTGCTCGAAGAGAAGAATAGGGGGAAAGTTCTGAAGGGGAGACAGAGAGAATGAGGAGACGAGTTGGAAGCAGGGGAGGTCGTCGCAAGGAGTTAGTGGCACAGTCAGACAGCATGTATCGGCACCTGGGGTCAGCCAGACAGCACGCCAGTCAACGCATGCTGTTGCCACCACCAGAATGCCGTCATTGCAAAGCTCAGCAGTGTGGCATTTTTTGTGTGTCTGCCTCTGATAAAAGCAATGCCATTTGCAACCTGTGCCAAAAGAAACTGAGTCGTGGAAGTCCAACACCCACCTTGGTACAACTGCTTTGCGAAGGCACATGATCTCACATCACAAACGCCTATGGGATCAACACATGAGTACAAGCAGCACACAAACTCAAAGCCACCATGCTCCTCCTGGTCCAGCATCTTCAGCCACGTCAACCACTGCTGTCCTCCCTGCCCCTCTCAACCACCCGCCACTCCATCTCTCACCTTCAGCAGTTCCTGCTCATCTGCCCACAGTCAGGTGTCTGTCAAGGACATGTTTGAGCATAAGAAGCCAATGTCACAAAGTCACCCCCTTGCCCGGCGACTGACAGCTGGCTTGACGGAACTCTTAGCCCGCCAGCTTTTACCATACCAGCTGATAGAGTCTGAGGCCTTCAAAAAATTTGTCGCTATTGGGACACCACAGTGGAAGGTACCCGGACGAATTTTTTTTTCAAAAAAGGCAATCCTAAACCTCTACCATGTCATTGAAAAGGAAGTCATGGCATCTCTGGCATACAGTGTTGGGGCAAGGGTCCATCTGACCACTGATACCTGGTCTGCAAAGCACGGTCAGGGCAGGTATATCACGTATACTGCGCATTGGGTCAACCTGCTGACGGCTGACAAGCATGGAATGCGTGGCTCTGCAGCGGAGTTGGTGACACCACCACGACTTGCAGGCAGACCTACTGCCACCTCCTCTACTCCTACTCCATCCTCTTAGATATCCTCCTCGGCTGAGTCCTCTTCTGCTGCGGCGTCTGGCTGTACATCAACTGATTCCCCCCAGCTCCCCAGGGGCTATTCCACATCCCGGATACGACAGTGTCACGCTATCTTGGGGTTGACTTGCCTGAAAGCAGAGAGCCACACAGGACCAGCACTCCTGTCCGCCCTGAACGCACAGGTGGATCAGTGGCTGACCCCGCACCAACTGGAGATCGGCAAAGTGTTGTGTGACAATGGAAGCAATCTGTTGGCGGCATTAAATTTGGGCAAGTTGTCACATGTGCCGTGCATGGCACATGTGTTGAATCTCATCGTACAACGTTTTGTGTCTAAGTACCCAGGCTTACAGGACGTCCTCAAGCAGGCCAGGAAGGTGTGTGGCCATTTCAGGCGTTCCTACATGGCCATGGCGCACTTTTCCGATATTCAGCGGCGAAACAACATGCCAGTGAGGCGCTTGATATGCGACAGCCCGACACATTGGAATTCAACACTCCTAATGCCTGCTCCAACAAGAAAAAGCCGTCAACGAGTATTTGTATGACCGGGGTGCTAGGACAGCCTCTGCGGAGCTGGGAATATTTTTGCCACGTTACTGGACACTCATGCGCAATGCCTGTAGGCTCATGCGTCCTTTTGAGGAGGTGACAAACCTAGTCAGTCGCACCGAAGGCACCATCATCGACCTCATCGACCTCATCCCATTTGTTTTCTTCCTGGAGCGTGCCCTGCGAAGAGTTCTGGATCAGGCTGTAGATGAGCGTGAAGAGGAAGAGGAAGAGTTGTGGTCACCATCACCACCAGAAACAGCCTTGTCATCATCGCTTGCCAGACCTGCAGCAACGCTGGAAGAGGAGTATGAGGAAGAGGAGTCAGAGGAGGAATGTGGCGGCTTTGAGGAGGAGGAAGACCAACCACAGCAGGCACCCTAGGGTGTTCGTTGTTGTCACCTATCTGGGACCCATGGTGTTGTACGTAGCTGGGGGGAAGAACAGACCGTCAATGACATCAGTGAGGACGAGGAACGGGAAATGAGTAGCTCTGCATCCAACCTTGTTCAAATGGGGCCTTTTATGCTGTCATGTCTGTTGAGGGACCCACGTATAAAAAGGATAAAGGAGAACGATCTGTACTGGGTGGCCACGCTACTAGACCCCCGGTATAAGCAGAAAGTGGCAGAAATGTTACCAAATTACCGAAAGTCGGAAAGGATGCAGCAGTTCAAAACCAAACTAAAAAATATGCTTTACGCAGCTTATAAGGGGGATGTCACAGCACAACGGGAATCTAACAGGGGAAGAGGTGAGTGTAAACCTCCTCCTACCACGGCAGCATGGACTGGACGATTTACAGATGTGTTGTTGATGGAGGACATGCGGAGCTTTTTCAGTACTACTCATCGCCACAGCCCTTCGGGATCCAGCCTTAGAGAACGACTCGACCGACAGGTAGCAGACTACCTCGCCTTAACAGCAGATATCGACACTCTGAGAAGCAATGAACCCCTTCACTACTGGGTGTGCAGGCTTGACCTGTGGCCTGAGCTATCCCAGTTCGCGATAGAACTTCTGGCCTGCCCTGCTTCAAGTGACCTGTCAGAAAGGACCTTCAGTGCAGCAGGAGGCATTGTCACTGACAAGAGAAGTCGCCTCGGTCAAAAAAGTGTTGATTACCTCACCTTCATAAAGATGAATGAGGCATGGATCCCGAAGGGACTGACAGTGGGGGATACATTTGACTAACAAAAGGCCTGATTACATGCCATGGCCTCAAAATGGTCCCCACGCTGCTGTATTTAATGTCTGCATACCGGATGACTTTCGTGAATTCTCCACCACCAACTAGGGTTCAAGCCGCAATGTTTTAGTCACTTTTCTGCCTGGAAAACATAAATTTTTCCGGCCGCTGCTACAATAGCGGCTGCAACAATGCCATTATTTTTCAGGCATGTGTACATGCCTAATTTTTCTGTCCTATGGTGCAGCACTGTGGCTGCAAAAACAAACCAAAAAGAAAAGGCACATACAAGTGTCAATTCCCCTTCGTGATCGTTACCTTGTTGTGGTGAAGGGGCTTGTGTATCACAATGAAGCAATCATCACCTCTATAAGTGTGTTGGCAATGTTGCCACACCCCAGATGATAAGGCCGTTGCTTCTTTATGGTCAGACCAAAAGCGATCGGACGGCTGGATAATATTTCATAGAAAAAACATTAATTTACCATTTTTTTTTTATATGTTGTATGGGTTTTTAATACATAAAATAAAAAATCATAATAAAGTCTCTTAATAGTTTATTAGAAATGATGCAGACAATTAAAAAAATCCCCATCAATTCCAATACAAAGCAAGTAAAGAGCTCAGAACTAAATTATTTCATGATGTCGTAATGGTTCGCTAATTCGACAATGGTTAATCAATTCGACCGGATAGGGTCCGTAACAGGGATTAAACTGATAGGAATAGTACTAGTTAAGACACCACTCATATAGGGTGTCACAGCACATTGCTCTGTGCACGCGCAGTGCCCCAATTTGGGAGTAAGAGGACCGTACCCGGCCTAAATTTTTTTTCACAAAAGGCAATCCCTGATATGGGACGTAACAGGGATTAAACTGATGAGAATAGTACTACAGAAAATACCACTCATATCGGGTGTGACAGTAAATTGAACGGCGCAGACGCAGTCACTGTGGTTAAAAACAGAGTGGAGGGAGCCAGCGTTTTTTTAACCATCTCCCTGTTCAAAAAATCTATTCAATAAATGGCCCCCAGATTGGTTAGTCGGGGACGTTAGAGGGATTAAACTGATGAGAATAGTACTACAGAAAATACCACTCATATCGGGTGTGACAGTAAATTGCACGGCGCAGACGCAGTCACCGTGGTTTAAAACAGAGTGGAGGGAGCCAGCGTTTTTTTAACCATCTCCCCGTTCGAAAAATCTATTTAATAAATGGCCCCCAGATTGGGGAGTCGGGGACGTTAGAGGGATTAAACTGATGAGAATAGTACTACAGAAAATACCACTCATATCGGGTGTGACAGTAAATTGCACGGCGCAGACGCAGTCACCGTGGTTTAAAACAGAGTGGAGGAAGCCAGCGTTTTTTTAACCATCTCCCCGTTCGAAAAATCTATTCAATAAATGGCCCCCAGATTTGGGACGTTAAAGGGATTAAACTGATGAGAATAGTACTACAGAAAATACCACTCATATCGGGTGTGACAGTAAATTGCACGGCGCAGACGCAGTCACCGTGGTTTTAAAACAGAGTGGAGGGAACCAGCGTTTTTTTAACCATCTCCCCGTTCGAAAAATCTATTTAATAAATGGCCCCCAGATTGGGGAGTCGGGGACGTTAGAGGGATTAAACTGATGAGAATAGTACTACAGAAAATACCACTCATATCGGGTGTGACAGTAAATTGAACGGCGCAGACGCAGTCACCGTGGTTAAAAACAGAGTGGAGGGAGCCAGCGTTTTTTTAACCATCTCCCTGTTCTAAAAATCTATTCAATAAATGGCCCCCAGATTGGGGAGTCGGGGACGTTAGAGGGATTAAACTGATGAGAATAGTACTACAGAAAATACCACTCATATCGGGTGTGACAGTAAATTGCACGGCGCAGACGCAGTCACCGTGGTTTAAAACAGAGTGGAGGGAGCCAGCGTTTTTTTTTAACCATCTCCCCGTTCGAAAAATCTATTCAATAAATGGCCCCCAGATTGGGGACGTTAAAGGGATTAAACTGATGAGAATAGTACTACAGAAAATACCACTCATATCGGGTGTGACAGTAAATTGCACGGCTTTGACGCAGTCACCGTGGTTTAAAACAGAGTGGAGGGAGCCAGCGGTTTTTTAACCATCTCCCTGTTTGAAAAATCTATTCAATAAATGGCCCCCAGATTGGGGAGTCGGGGACGTTAGAGGGATTAAACTGATGAGAATAGTACTACAGAAAATACCACTCATATCGGGTGTGACAGTAAATTGAACGGCGCAGACGCAGTGACCGTGGATAAAAACAAAGGGGAGGGAGCCAGAGTTTTTTTTAACCATCTCCCCGTTCGAAAAATCAATTCAATTCACCTTTTGGGGACCCTTGGTGTTGTACGTGGCTGGGTGGAGGAAGAAACCTTCAATGACATCACCGGGACGTGGCTAGCTTGGTATCCAACCCTGTGCAAATGGGGAGTTTGGGGTTGTGCAAATGAACTGTTTGCGGTTGTTTGCGGTGCATTAAAAGGGTAGTTTGGTCTGTCAATGTCTGTGAAGCGGGCGTAATCCTCACACTACCTGATCGATATAACATCATACCTGATCGTATACACACACTGGATGTTTTAAAGCACGTTATTCCAAACAATTTAGGAATGTTAGTTGATTTATGCCCTTTATGGATTAAAACCCGACTCTGCGTCCACTACGTAATTTTCCATGGGAGTTTTGCCATAGATCCCCCTCCAGCATGCCACAGTCCAGGTGTTAGACCCCTTGAAACAACTTTCCCATCACTATTGTGGCCAGAAAGAGTCCCTGTGGGTTTTAAAATTCGCCTGCCAATTGAAGTCTATGGCGGTTCGCCCGGTTCGCCCGTTCGCGAACATTTGTGGAAGTTCGCGTTCGCTGTTCGCGAACGGAAAATTTTATGTTCGTGACATCACTAATCTCCATCAACTACGAGATGCTATCCTATCAATATGGGCCAACATTTCTAAAGAATGCTATCAGCACCTTGTAGAATCAATGCCACGTAGAATTAAGGCAGTTCTGAAGGCAAAAGGGGGTCCAACACCGTATTTGTATGGTGTTCCTAATAATTCTTTAGGTGAGTGTATGCCCCTTTTGATGCAACCCATTATCTTATTGGCCTTGGCAGTAGCTGTCTGACACTGGTTTTTACAGCTTAGTTTGCTGTTTATTAAAATTCCTAGATCCTTTTCCATGTCAGTATTACCGAGTGTTTTACCATTTAGTATGTACTGGTGACTTGCATTATTCCTTCCCATGTGCAAAACTTTACATTTGTCAGTGTTAAACCACATCTGCCATTTCTCTGCCCAAGCCTCCAATCTATCCAGATCCCTCTGTAGCAGAAAACTGTCCTCTTCAGTGTTAATTACTTTACACAGTTTAGTCTCATCTGCAAAAATATATATTTTACTGTGCAAGCCTTCTACAAGATCATTAATAAATATATTGAAGAGAATACGGCCCAATACTGACCACTGAGGTACCCCACTCGAGACAGTGACCCAATCTGAGTATCTACCGTTAATGACCACCCTCTGTTTTCTGTCACTCAGCAAGTTACTTACCCACATACAGACATTTTCTCCCAGTCCGAGCATCCTCATTTTATATACTAACCCTTTATGAGGTACAGTGTCAAATGCTTTGGAGAAGTCCAGAGATACGACATCCATTGATTTGCCGCTGTTAAGTCTATCCTGCTGCTTTATCCTCGTCGCTCTCTGCAACTCCCCCCTCATTACTCTGTAAAAGACACCTTAAGATTTATATTTTTTACCATTTATATAATTGAAGAACATTTTAGGGAACATTCTACTCTCTTTGGCAATTAATCTCTCGGTCTCTAGTTTGGCAATTTTTATTAGTTTTTTACATATCTATTTTTTTCCTTATAGTTTATCAGTGCTTCCTGGCTCCCCTCCTGTTTTAGTGATATATATGCTTTTTTTTTTGTCATTTATTACTATCTTTGCGGTTCTATTTATCCACATTGGTTTCTTATTGTTTCTTAGCCTTTTAGTCCTATAAGGTATGTACCTCTCACAATTAGATGTTACAATGCTTTTAAACATCTCCCATTTTGTGATTGTATTTTTATTTTTAAGGACTTTGTCCCAGTTATAAGGGAAAATAATCAATTCTCCAGAAGACCTGGAACCGGACTTCAGTGATGAAGTCCGGCTTCGGGTTGGGTACTGTGGGGGGTTAGCTCTGGTCTCGGGGATCATTCACACAAACTTCCTTCCGGACAACGGATTTCATGTCCAAACAGTGCATTTATTTGGCAGTCTTCTCAAACAAAACAAAATAAATGAACACCTGCCCGTCTAGGCACTACCTAATACATAAGATACATCATATCCCTAACTCGGCTATATGATAGCGTTCACACACGGAACCAGGTGCGGCTTACCCCAGCCATACAATACTCCAGCCCTCAGGCTGTAACGAGTGCAGTACCTTTATACAGGGGTTGTGGTCTAGCAGACCTCCCGACTCTGACCTTTCAATGTTTGTTCCCGGTCCTCACCGAGTCCCCCAAAGTCCAGGCTTTTGCATAGCCTCTTGGCCCCTCAGCCTTGCCTTGCTGAGACCACTCTGACAGAGTCTCAGCAGGCCTCTGTCTGCACACTCTCCAGAGTCAGAGACCCCACTCATGTCCAACAAGAGGATTAAATAGAATCCCTGGACATGGGCATTGTCCAAAATCCCGGACTGGAGCATGGGGAACAGGCACCCACCCAGCACATTACCTGTTCCCAGTAAAAGCCCGCCCTGGAACTGGCTGAGCCAGCTATACTAATACTTAACTTGGGCTTTCACTCCACCAAGGCCAGGCACCTTGGTGACACGCTCTCGGTGCAAACAGCCCTGTCTGACGGTTTCCCTGGGGCTTCACTGCACACATCAGTGTTCACATTGCCACATATCCCCCCCCTCTGTTCACACCTGTGGGGGTGAACACATACACCAACCGGATGCTCCTGACAGGGCATCCGCCCTTTCTAGCCTCTGTCTCAACATTCCCTCTGGAAGATGTGGTCAGCGTCATCATTTTCCCTTTATTTTGCCATACCCAAGCCAGCAAGGCTTGGTTTGTCACCACATTGACCTGTTGCCAAAGAGATAGTGTCTAAGAGGTTCCCAATTCCATGGGACAGGCAGACCCTCTCTTTCTATTTTTTATCTCTCTCTCCCTTTTTCTTACACAGCTGCTTCAACCGAGCACGCTTCTTAAGACTTGCCTCTTTTTGTCTCTTTATTTTATCAACAAATAGCGTCTTTCTTTTTCCTTTACTCCCCACAGGGGTTACGTCAAGTTTGGCTCCAATTTCAGAGTCTTCTGCTTCTTCAGTGGCACGCCCCACTTCAGCAGATTCTTCTTCATCCTTCTCTTTGGTCTCTGGAGCATACCAGGATTTCTCCCACTGCAACTCATCGGCCTTAGCTTCTTTAGCCTATGAGTCTCTTTTGGAGTCTTCATTCAGTTGATTAGCCTTCTCATCCTTCTTGGACACGGCATCATATACTTGATTTCTTAACTCCTCCTCTTTCTCATCATGGTTGGAGGTACGGGGTACATCAGGGTCTTCACCAGACTCGTCGTCTTCTGGCAATCCCTGCAGAGATTCACCCCGGATATAGTTCTCCCTTCGGATAGGATTCAGGAGAGCCAGCCCATCGGAGTAGACAGGACCCTCATACTGGTCGTCGGTCCCCCCGTTTTTCTTCCCCAGCAGACTGCTGGCTTTCTGGAAGGCATTGACAGCAGAGGGAATGTCTCTCATGACCAGGTCCTGGCCACACACCGCCACGAGTCCCTGGGCTTTTGCATCTACCTCAGCACCTTCATTTGGTTCAGCAGATACATCATCCATTTTCTTCTCTGCCTCGGCTGACACCACAGCGCCACCATCTCCAGACCCATTCTTCACAGGCTCTGTCTTCTTGGCATCTTTTAGAGAATCTTCCTCTTCAGGTATCTCATTCTCTTCCACCTGCTGCGCAGGAGCACGCTTAGGCCTCTCCAACTCATAGACTTTATCTTTTGAGCTCCTGAGAACTTCCAACTCTGCTCTGAGTTGCTTGTTCAGCCTCTCCAATTCACCTCGCTCCTTAAGCGCTTTTTCAAGGGCTCTAGCCAAGGAGATGGCCTTGGACTTTTTCTCCAGAGCATCAGCCTCCGCTCGGTCACGTTCTTCGGCATATCGGGCCGCAACATATTTCTCTTCAGCCAGGAGCTGGTCAAACTTCTTCTGTTTCTTCTCCAATCTAGACACAGTTTGTCTCTGGTTGTCCAGGTCCACTATTCGATCACGCAACTCTTGATGAAGTTGCGCCACACTGGCTTCCAAATGTCTTTGCTCCTCCAAGAGGGCAGATTTTTCTGAGGCACTGTTTAAGACCTCATCAGCCAGTTCATCTCTTTCCTGCTCTGCATGAGGTCTGGATCGCTCAGAAACTGCAAGTTCCTCTTGAAGTTGGAGAATTTCCGCTTCTATTTGAGTTTTTCGCATCAGCTTGTTGAATGCACTCCCTTTTTTGGCCTCTGGATCCAGCGGCTCTTTACTCTGTTCTGCAGCAGTACCAGACGTAGGAGTATCTCCTAGGACCTCGCCAAGACTTTTGTCAGTGTCTACAACAGGCTTGAGTAACTTTCTGGAGACTTTCATTTTCTTCTGGGCATCAGGCAGTAGTCCCTTCGCTATTGTACCTAGGGACCATGTAGGGAGAGAGAAACCGTCTTCATGATTGCAGCTGTACTGACATGTCCTGTCATCTAGCCCTGCCTGGGTATGGGTCTCAGACACTAGGCCGCCATCTCCCCACTCACCTCTCGTCACGTCAGGTATAACTATCGTCTGGTTGCTACCAGTAACCATATCAGTTTGGCCAGACCTCAACATGGCAGCCTCTCTCTCTGAGTTGCTATCGGTCACAGCACATGCGTCATATATACTGCTCATGTCATTCTCAATCCTGCCCTCAAGGGGCACTGCTGAGCTAATCCCCACCTTGGACACTTCTCTAGCCACTGTTTCCTGCACATTCACTACAGTGGGTTCCCCCAACTCTGTGCTCTCAACATTTATCGGCATTTTTCCAACTTTTACATTTTTACCTACAGGAGCACTTCTCCCCTGGTCACACCCTGCAGTGGAAAATGCATATCAACATCACATGGCATCATACTTTCATTTGACATTTCCGCAAACTTGGCACAATCGCTTTGCACCTTATCAGCGCCACTGTTTTTAATGGTCACATCACTTAAAGGGGTCGCTACCGATTCTGCAGGAGCCTCGTCACTTCCTGCAGAAGGGTCTGCCTTACCCCACAGCAACGATTCAATATCCTGGCCAAACAACATATCAGATATACGTGAAACTGCATCACGAATTTCTCGAGTCCCTGTTTGCACTGGAGTCTCACACGCCGTGAGAGCCACCAGACAGTTCATGCTATCCCCATGAATGTCCCGCACACAGTTCTCAGCCACCGGGCTGGTCTGAACCAGGATCACCTGACCTTCTGCAACGCACGGAGTAATAATCGGAACAGTCTTACCCTCAGATGTCATGGGTTCGGCAGTCCCAGGCGATGAGGGAGTTCCAGGAACATCTTCCCCAAGGTCACCGTCCTGCTCCTGGACATTAGGAACCTCCTGCCTTTGATTCCTGGTTACCTGACTCCTGGCCATAGGACAATCAGGTACACACTTTGTGACTTGACGGCATCTCCAGCAGCACTCTCTCTTTTGCCATCCAGCTGCACTCTGTAGTGGTTGGTTGCACCTAGCAACCGCATTACTGCTCCTCCGCATATCCTCTCTAGGACTCTGTATGCCGCAAACACTTGAACTCTTGAGAGCCGCACCGCTCTCCCTCTTCTTTTCTTCCCGACGGTTGCCCTTGGCAACGGCACCCAACACCTTTTCGTCTGGTTTTCCAGCCGCATCACCGACACTTTGGACTTTTACAAACTGTCCATTCGGATTTGAAGGCTTTCTCTCCAGGGCCAACTGCAATTGCGCCCTCAAAGCCTCCCCCTCCAAATTGGCCTGCCTCAGCTGCTCGGCGAGATCCTCCATCCACCCCATAGCAACAGACAGTCCAGACACCAGAAAAAAATATATATTTTTTCTTCTTAACACGTCCACTTTAATCTGAGACCAGTCTCCAGGTGTCTCCCTGTAGAGACAATCTCAGCACTGCACCGCAGACATAACAGTCTCTTTAAACTTTCTCACCGTCAAAAAAAATATAGCATTCAGCAGCACCTGCTTTTTCTGCTTGTTTGTTGCTCCCAGCAAAGCTTTTCCTTCTCCAGCAGGGACGACTGCCCGCATCCGACACCAAATGTGGGCGGTTAGCTCTGGTCTCGGGGATCATTCACACAAACTTCCTTCCGGACAACGGATTTCATGTCCAAACAGTGCATTTATTTGGCAGTCTTCTCAAACAAAACAAAATAAATGAACACCTGCCCGTCTAGGCACTACCTAATACATAAGATACATCATATCCCTAACTCGGCTATATGATAGCGTTCACACACGGAACCAGGTGCGGCTTACCCCAGCCATACAATACTCCAGCCCTCAGGCTGTAACGAGTGCAGTACCTTTATACAGGGGTTGTGGTCTAGCAGACCTCCCGACTCTGACCTTTCAATGTTTGTTCCCGGGCCTCACCGAGTCCCCCAAAGTCCAGGCTTTTGCATAGCCTCTTGGCCCCTCAGCCTTGCCTTGCTGAGACCACTCTGACAGAGTCTCAGCAGGCCTCTGTCTGCACACTCTCCAGAGTCAGAGACCCCACCCATGTCCAACAAGAGGATTAAATAGAATCCCTGGACATGGGCATTGTCCAAAATCCCGGACTGGAGCATGGGGAACAGGAACCCACCCAGCACATTACCTGTTCCCAGTAAAAGCCCGCCCTGGAACTGGCTGAGCCAGCTATACTAATATTTAACTTGGGCTTTCACTCCACCAAGACCAGGCACCTTGGTGACACGCTCTCGGTGCAAACAGCCCTGTCTGACGGTTTCCCTGGGGCTTCACTGCACACATCAGTGTTCACATTGCCACAGTACCAAACATGGCGATTTTTCTCACGCGCGTGCAAAACGCGTTACAAACATTTGCACCCGCGCGGGAAAAACGCGCATATTCCCGCAGCGCACCCGCCTCTTATCCGGGCGTCAAACATGACGCCCGTGTGAAAGAGGCCTTAGTATTTTATTATTGTTTTTGCCTCCATGTATTTCTACCCACAGTGACTCCACATGTTCATGTCCCTCACAGATGTCTTCTCGAATTGTGGGCTTTAGACAGGACTTCACATAAAGGCAGACCCCCCCCCCCCCCTCCTCTTCGGTTTTGATGTTCCTTTCTAAACAGATTGCAACCTTTTATTTTAACTGCCCAGTCATAGCTATCATCCAGCCATGTCTCAGTTATTCTCACTATGTCATAGTCCTCCTCACACATCACTAATTCCAGTTCCCCAGTCTTGTTAGTCAGGCTTCTGGCATGAGCATACATACATTTGAGAGGTTTATGTATATTTTTTACCCTACACTTTTCATTCTGAACTGTTCTAGTCCCCCCTTCCATTCCTCCCCCAGTCACACTACCTCGCCCTTGGTCTCAATCTGCACTATCTTCCCCTCCTAAAATGTAATTACCCTCCCCCAGTCCCTAGTTTAAAGACTCCTCCAACCTTCTAGCCATCTTTCTCCCCAACACAGCTGCCCCTTCCCCATTGAGGTGCAGCCACTCCCTATGATAGAGCCTGTAGCCGACAAAGCAGTCAGCCCAGTTCTCCAGGAACCCAAACCCCTCCTCCCTACACCAGTTCTTGAGCCACTTGTTAACCTCCCTAATCTCCTGCTGCCTTTCCTGTCCGCAAAAAAAACAAAAACGGGACGGACACGGAAACAAAATCCGTGTGTGCATGACGCCTAAAAATGAAATGCAATCAGCAGGTGTTTTGCCTGATAAAAGTGTTGCTAACACTACTATGGGGCGCTCACTAGCACACAGACTAGGACTTTAAGTGAATTAAAGCAAAACAATGACTTTATTTATGATTAATGATAATACAATTATGGTTGATAATAAGAGTTATCATAATTATAAAAAATACAGTTATCTTGACTATCATGAGTAAGTAAGAGTATAAGTAAGAGTAAAACATCAATACATCACCAGATATTGTAGCATCACCTGTTGCTCATGAATTGGGGGAGGCAACAATTAGCAAGGGGAAGAATCTGGGAACAGCGCAAGGCATGTCTGCCATGTCTTCAATGAATCCCAGATCCCCTTGGAAGCCCCCAATTTTATAAGCAATATGATTTCAAATTGGGAAGTGTGTTATCATATTTGCTTGATCATGCACAGAGATAAAATTCTTTATTATGAGAAAGAGAAGTCTTATTATGATTATGAATTTATTATGAGAAAAAGTATTATTATGAACACTTCATGTGTTCATGGACAATACCTTGTTTTTATGCTCAGGACATCTTATGACAATGCCTGAGACTATCCTTTGTTTTCTTGAACTCCAGTACCCTCAGCACTTATATACACAACCATACTAACTAAGGTTTCATGACTACTTGAGTGTCAATCATCATTATTCCACTCAGTCTTATACATTAGTATCACATTTGAATCACAGCAGGCAGCCTGTTATAGAGCAGGAGGAGCTGAGGAAATTGATATAGTTTTATGAGAAAAGTATAAATAACTGTCATAGTGATTGGCAGCTAACTCTGTATGATTAAGCATAGAACGCTGTGAATCAATATGTAGGACCACACATATGGCTCCTAAGTATAGAAAGAGCAGAGATGTAAACCAAGTCTGCTACTACTCCCCTCCTTATCAAAGTGACTGCATAGACACTTATTGTAGCTATGGTCCACCTGATTTATACACAGTTTGTTTGTTTTTTTCCTTTTTTTTATCCGAGGCTCTGTTTCAGAGTTCCAGAGTTATTATACTTTTTCTTCAAATTTGTCATTTGGTGCAATGCATCACCATTGCTCCTGCTGCACTCAAGCTCCACTCCTTTCCTTGGACAGCCCCTCCCAGGCTGTTTTGCCACTGGTTGGTTCTGTCAAGGGAGCTGCTGGCCACAGAAAGGAGCAGAGCTTGGGTGCATGAAGAGAAATGGTTACACCCACACCAAAGGCCCATTTTACATATTAAGAAAAAGTATCAAACTTCAGGACAGATTCCATTTAAATAAATATATTACAAGTTATACAGAATTTTTCCCCATAAAACTATATATCAATCTGCTCAACTCCTCCTCTATAAGTCGCTGCCTGCAGATTACATAACATTTCAAGGTGGCACGTTCTTTTTAACATTGCTTAAGGCAACCTGCCATCCTGATAGGCCCCCACATTACAGAGAGCTATGTTTTGCTTTTTTTTTAAATGAACTTGGTACGGGGAGAAGAGCTCATTGTGTGGCTTCTCTCTCTATTGATTGGCTTGATTGACAGAGCTCCACAAAATACTGTTTCATGTCAGTGAATGTTGGAGTGCATTTTGTAATGTTTTATGTATTCTTTCCATCATGGGGAGATAGGTACGGGATGCTATATCTTTATATAACAGAATTGTTATTCTTTATACTTTTATTTAATCACTAAATGGCTATGGATGTTCCATATGATGTCCGCATGCTTAATTTTCAGTATGAGTCTGATATGAAGCTCAGTTGTCTGTCTGCCCCATGTAACATAATTGTTGTATGTTGAGACGGATTGACGTGCCTTTTTGTATACAATGATTCTTTTATTACTCTTTTTACTTTAGAATTGAATTTGTGGTTTGACACAGTGGTGTTTGATGTTTGTTATACAGATACCGAGCGGCTGTGTCGACCCTCCAACACAGTTTGGATATGGTGGAAGCTGCACTGAACCTTGTGGAAATCCAGGGTCATAATCTTACCCCTGTTCCCTCTATAAACTATTATTATTTATCATTCTGCCCCTAAGATGGCAAGATACACATATTCTTCCAATATACAATTATTGTGATATATACTGTATTTTTCACTTTATAAGATGCACCTGGTGATAAGACGCACCTAGGTTTCAGAGGAGGACAATAAGAAAAAAATATTTTTCATTAGACCTCAGATCAGGCCAGCAATCAAACACCCAATGTTAATCAGACCTCATCTGACAGCCCCAATCAGACCCCCAATGTTAATAAGACCCTCAATAAGACATCAGATCAGACCCGCAATGTTAATAAGACCCCAGTAAAACCTCAGATCAGCCCCCCAATGCTTCAGATCAGCCCCCCATCCTGCTGCGGCTCCCCAGCCCCCCAGCCGACAGCCGAGGACCAGGAAGCAGTGAGTACAGAGCCTTCACCGCTTCCCGGTCCTTCGGTACTAATGAGCGCTTCCATAATGGAAGCACTCACTAGTATTCGCTTTATAAGGTGCAGGGCCATTTTTCATCCACTTTTGGGGGGGGGGGGGGGAAAGTGTGTCTTATAAAGCGAAAAATACAGTATATAATTTTCAGCTAGGCAGTCGTATCGCTGCAAGCTTTTCAGTGATCATGCGATTATGTGACTGCAATGCTAGGTACCCGCTTGCAGGTCATCGTGCGTTCCAACTACAGCTCGATCGTGTGACCTGCCATCTCATAGTTTGGGTTGCAGAATATGTGCCTCTTTTACAAACACTCTTTAGACATGTGCAGTCTGTAACTTGAGATGCCAAACACATGTATATCAGATCCATGCTGGTCAGTGCTCCTTCTTATTAATTTTTGTTTTTAATTCTGCACCTGGGTAATCACAACTGTGTTGTGTTTTTAATTATGATCAATTATGTATGTATTATGGATATTCGTACATATACTATTATGATTTTTTTTGTATTTCGGATTTTATATATTTATTCATTATGGCACTTTGTGTTACTAGGTTACTTTTGTGTCTAAATTATGTATGTATTTTCACTTATCTATTAATTGTATTTGATGATCAATTATCATGAAGCTGTATTCATATTTGCATTGGGCACCATTGTATCTTTATCAATGCTTGAGAAAAGTCCAATTGAGAGGACTGAAACGTTGCTATCTGGTGATTAAACAAATACAGTACTGTTTTTCTTTTGGAAGTGCTGTGGAATTTATTATTATTATCGTTTTTTGGGTTGGTGGATCACCTCTTCAGCCGCTGGCACTCCGCATTTACTTAAATATCGCTGAGCTGCCCAAAACATTTTCTTTCTTCAATATTAAATTTATACATAATTGTTATTTGCATATTTTTATTTACATTACATGTGATTTTAATTGTTAGAACATAGGATCATTTGTTACCTACAGGCCAGCATTCTAAAGAAAAAACCTTCCCAAGAGAGATGAGACAGCTGTGATTGTGTTGGTGTTGTCCGTACACATTTGATCCCTGTGAGTAGAATGGAAAGAAAAGGGGCCAATTTATATACGGATCTTTACTATTTTTATTTCCCCAATTAGTTGCATCATACCTTTGAGTAGCGCATATCTGCAGACTTCGAACTCCTTAGGAAAAGGATAATAAGGAGAAACTGCTTTGTGATTCTCTACCACCACGCGGTCTCGATCTAAACTTTTTCTGAATTTACAAGTGTGAACAGTGCCCACAACACTACAGAGACCTGCTGCGATCTAGAATATTTGCCGACTGGTGATATAAACTTTTTTTTTTAATGATACATGTGTGAGCTCCGCATGTAACGACCGTATGTAAGATAAAAGGGACTGAGACTGTAGAAACACGGCCAGTGCCAGCACCTGGAAAACCCTGGCAAGTGCTGGCCCCCTGCTCCTGAATAACAATTACAACTAGCTGAACACCTCTGCATAACATAATTAGTGTTGGGCGCGAATATTCGAATCGCGAATTTTAATTGCGAATATTGGCACTTCGAGAATATTTAGAATATAGTGCTATATATTCGTAATTTTCATCAGTAACCTCCTTCTTGCTTGTGGGCCAATGAGAAGGCTGCAATGTCTTTGTCTGAGCTTAGCAACATCCCTAGCAACCAATAGGAAAGTTGCCTACCTCTTACTATATAAGAACCTCCCCAGCAGCCATTTTCTGTAGTGTAATGGAGTTCTAAGCGAGACAGCAGTGTCATTGCTGTGTTCTTTGCTTTGTTGTATATACATTAGACAGTTAACTTATATAATTAAGATAGTTAGGGGGAAATAGTCAGTGTAGGTTAGATTAGTGTAGCGTGTTAGGTAGTGTGATAGGTTCTGCTGTCCATATATATACATGCTACATACATAGTGCTGTGAAGTCAGCAGTTGCACGTATTGTGCCAAAATATGCACATCATTAATTGCCGATTTTCGCAATCGCGAATATCTTGGAGCACTCTATCTGCATATAAAGCCATAGTAATGCTTTGCCGTGCCAACCATTATCTCCAGTCTCAGTAAACTTCAAGCAGCTTAAAAAATGTACCCAAAGTGACCCACGCTTGTATCGCGTGAGCAATACACAAATATTACACTGCCGATCTTTTGCAATCAAGAATATATGATGAATATTCGCCCGAATATTTGTAAAATATTGCAAATTCGTATATAGCCCCTGCCGGTCATCACTAATTATAATGTCCCTGAAACAAAGATAGATCTCTCACCAGATATGCATCTAGAAGGATAGTGGAGTTTAAGAAGGAGATATGCAGAAGGACAGTTCTGCTAATGTGCCCTGGTGACTGGAGGCTTCTCTTTCCCAGGATACTTTGCACCACCCACAATGCAGCAGTCTTTGTGACAAGAAAACACAGTGTAATACAATTTAACACCGCTATAACCACACACTACAGAAATCCCAAAATCATTGCAGGATGAAATAGAATCATTTTCTAACCCTGCTGGGCAGAACACTCCCCGTCTGGCGTCAACAGACGTCACTACTGTATCCTCCTTTCTTAGCAACCCATTTTGGTCAATGGTGTGAACAAGCTTTTTCAGAGCGCTATCTTTGGAGACTGCTTGGCCGCCACTGAGGTAGTCTATTTTTTTTTAGCATTCGTGTTGTATTGTGCGAATTATTATGTTCTTGGACCTTTCCATATTGGGAGCATAAAAGGTGTGTTTGCAGTGATGCTAACCTTTGCAGGGCTTCTGACTCACAGGTAATGTCGATGTAAGACTGAGCTATATGAACTACACAGGCTATAGCACAAACGAGCAACATCCAGGTGGAGAACCTGTTGAAACGACAGGATTTTAGTTGGTGGTACGAAGTCAGCATACGTGGAACAGATACTTCAGGTCGGATTTCTTCATCGGCATCTGGGTCTACCAATTTAAATGTGTTGGATCCGATACTGCAAGACGTTGAACGATACAGGAATGCAGGACCCGTAAATCATGTGTCCTTAAGGTGGCTTGGTGCAACGGATCTAGTTGCGTGGTCCGCAGGATTATGCTGTGTAGGCACATAGTGCCACTGTTTAATACAAGTGGATCTCTTGATCCTTAACACCCTATTTCTGACATAGACATAAAAGCGTCTGGTTTCATTGCAAATATATCCTAGGACTACTTTGCTGTCCGTAAAACTCGATTTCTTCGACTTCCAGGTTCATTTCTGAACCAACTCCACTGCAAGCACAGCAACGCAGAGCTAACGAAGTGGAATTCGAATTTCAGGAATTATTTGATTTGCACTGAATTCGAATTTCCTCACTATTCGTGATAACGAATCACATTTTTTCCTAAAATGGCTGCTGCACATGTGAGGACATGGAGAAAGGAACTCTGGGAAGGCAGAATCATCCATAATGCCATGCAGGGTCCCCCTGCTGTTAGACATCTAAGTATGCCCCCCCCCCCCCAAGTCTCACCAGATCTCAGTGACAGGCCAGCAACAGGACGTTCTATGTGGGTGGAGGAAACATAGCCCCGCCCCCTAGCTCTAGGCTGCAGTACCCAAGCCTCAGACTGGGTGACCAGGCCTTCTGCTGCATCTGACCCACAGGCTCTGCTCCCACATCTCAGCTGCCGGACTGCTGGAGCTCCCAGGACCTTCCTATTAAGTAAGAAGCATGCAGCAGTGTCTGTGGAGGAGGGGGTGTAGAGCTGCTGGGGTCACACTCTCATTGTAGCAGCCCTGCACTGCTCTCAAGAACTGATGGTCACTGACCTGTGAGTTCACACAGTCAGCTCTGTGTTGTCCCTGTGCCCCTTAGGCCTCTGTGTGAGCTCCTGTGTCCTTTGGGCTCCCTGTGACTGCAGGGCACACCAAAACGACATGCTCATGTGGTGCTTGTGACGTGGCCGTGCTGTGTTCAATTTCCACATGGCTGTCTAGTTAAACTAATAAGGACAACATTGTTTAGGTGGTCTGCATTGTTAATGGGGGGTGGGGGCACCACTTGTATGAGCATTTAATAGAACAGGTTCTGTAGACATCTATGTGGAATCAGCTGACGACGGTGTAAAATGGGGTACATTTCTTCTTGAGGCTAACATCGACCGTAAAGTCTGAGTAAATATTTGAGTTATTTGGACCGTCCAAGTGAAGTGAAGTGTGCAGAGATTCTAATTGCAATGCCTGTCATCTGCATGGCATACTGACTCACAGTATTATTTCACTACCAAAGCACACTCCCTATGTGTGTTATGTGTGTTACTGCACGGCACAGTGTTCTACACCCCTATAAAGGCCCGGAAATAGCCGTTTTTAAAGCGATTCACCGCAAAAAAAATTTGATCAAAGTGAATTTTTCCTGAAAAATCGGCCAACCGGCCAAATCAAATTTTTTAGATATACTCTCATCTCTAATCTTTAGGTATGCTACAGCTGCAATCGCCTGCCCTTGAATGAAGCATCGCAGAAGATATACAGTCTTTGCATCTTGATTTCAGTTGATGGCACGGAAGCATTGTGTCGTGCCACGTGAAGGATGGACAAAGTTTCGAGAGACTTCTTCCAACCTGTCCACAGGTCCTTTTTCTTCGTGGGTCATCCCAATCAGACATCCCTGTGAAGTCTCTTAACATCATTTTGCCTTGGATAGTAACAGACGCTACGAATTCCAGAGGATCATATAAGCTGTTTATGGTGGAGAGAACTCCTCTGCCTTTAAATCCCAGAGAAAACGGAGGATCCGCTGCATGGGAAGGGAGTCGTACTAAGATCCAGGTCCTTTAGATCACTTGAATGGTCTTGGGTTGAGAAGGCCCCTATTAACATACGGCTGTTGGATGCAATTTTGTGCAACCTTAAATTAGATAGAGCGAGCATTTTTGGGGCCCTTTTTAAGACACTTATTGCGGTCTCATTTGTGGGTGTGGATTTCAAGCAGTTGTCCACATAGAAATCCTTTTCCACAAAGGACCTGGCATCTGACCCTTACTTTGCTTTACCCTCTCGGGCTGAATATCTGAGACCATAGATAGCGACTGCAGGGGAAGGACTGTTTCCGAAGATGTGAACTCTCATTCGGTTCTCTACAATGTCTTCATTGGGGTCATTGTTGCGGTACCCGAAGAACCTCAAGTAGTTTCTGTGTTCTTCCTTGATGAGGAAGCAGTGAAACATCTGTTGTATGTTGGCCATGAATGCTAGGGAATCTCTGCGGAAGAGTAGAAGTACCTCCAGAAGTCAATTGTTGAGGTCTGGACCAGACAGTAAGACATCATTTAGCGAGACGCCTTCACACCTGGCGCTCATACTACTCTCATCTGCCCTGGTTGTTTAGGATGATACACGCCGAATATGGGTAAGTGCCAACACTCTTCGAAGTCTTGGAGCGCGGGTGCCATTTCTGCATGGTTGTTCTGGAATATTCTTTCCATGAAGGTAAAGACATTTTCTCTTGTCTCTGTTGTCCTCTGAAGTTTGGTTTGAGGGAGATAAATCGACTGTAGACAAACTCTTTGTTGTTAGGCAAGCGTTGTCTCTAGGTTTTAAATGGTAAAGGTGCGGCCCAGCTTTTTGACTTGTCTTTTACTATTCCTTGATCCATGATATTCAAGAACAGCATGTCTTCTATGGACATTGCAACCCTGTAGTCTTCTCTTTTCCTGTGGAAGACTGTGCACCCTAAGTGATCTTGCTCACCATCGCAGACATGGTCATCACAGGAGCGATCCACGAAAGGACAAGGCACAGGAGCTCTCTGTGGCAATTATTTTATCAGGAAACTGCTCTGACATGGTTGGAATAGGGAAGGATGTCCATTTTCAAGTGTGTTGGTGAGCATACTGTTGACTGAGGTCGGCTTATGTGCTCCTCCTAGACAGAAGTCTTCTATGATGACCCATCCTAGGTTAAGTCTCGGTGTATGGAGCATTTTGAGGACCGTTAATCTGTCCTCTAGCCTTATAAACTCATGGTATGTATTTTCCAAGGAGCAAGACTATTGGGGCTTCTGGGTCCAGTTCTGGTATCAGGTGAGCTATACGCCTCCGGTGGGAGCAGTATGCCGCTACCTCTGGCATAGGTATCTCAGACCGGTTATCAGGTATGTGATTGCACTACAGTATGGTTGGCAGTGTCAAGCAGGTCTGACCATCTATGGACTCCACCTTGTACCCAGTTGCTTTCCTCCCTGCCGTCTCAACGGTACCAGCACATGTCCTTAAGGAGTAGGGAAAACCAGGCCCTACGATGTTGAAGGTGTCAAAGAAGGTGGATTTAGCTGAAGAGCTGTTGCTTTCATCATCTAAGATTGCATATATCTTGATCGCTTTATCTCGGTAACCATCCGGATAAACTCTGACAAGGCAGATTTTTGAGCAGGACTTCCCTCCAGTGAGTCCTTTACAGATCTCTGTACAGTGAGAAGTGACTACTGTGGTGTCTATGTCAGTGTCTATCTGCTTTCCGTCATGCTCCTCTGCTTGGGGTGATACCTGAGAAGGTGGTCCAGGGTGCAAAGCTGTGTTGTGTTCTGTGCTACCACATTCTGTGCATGTCACACTGAACTTACAGTTCATGGTGAAGTACAATGTTGTAGCGCAACACCTGAAGCAGATGTTGTTTTTATTCTTTGCAATCCTCTAAAGACTTCTCCCTGAAGGCTCTGCATTTTAGTAGAGGATGTGGTTTCTTGTGCAGGGGGCATTGTTCTTGAGCAGACTTAAACGGCCTGTAAGGAGAACCTGTGGAGGAAACATTAGTTTTGTGGACTGCCACTAGTGTTTTATGAGGTTTGACACAGGGATAGTGGGACATGACAGCGTAAAGTCAAAACTTGGATCATTTCTGATCCTTGCCTGTTCAGCGACATAGTCTGCAAATACCACAAAGGGGGGGAAATGGTACATTATGAAACTTTTTATAATGGAAACCCTGCGTGATCCACTTCCCCTTTAGGTTATAAGTAGGGTTGAGCGAACCCGAACTGTAAAATTCGGGTTCGTACCGAACATTGCACTTTTTCGCACCCGGACCCGAACATTTCAGTAAAAAATCGGGTTCGGGTTCGTTGTTCAACGATTTCTTCCCACTTTTTGAAAGGCTGCAGGGCAGCCAATCAACAAGCATTTCACTACTTTGACCTAAGACGCCATTAACCAGTCCCCGACCGCCGTACGCAGGATTGCGTCCTGCGGGCGGCCGGGATCTTCTGTTTGGACGCATCGGGGCGTCCTCTCGCGATGCGCGAGATTTCGGGCACAAGCGCCCGCGCATGCGCAGATCGCGCATAGCAGTGAAATGAGAAGAACTTGGTCATCAGCCTGCCAGCCAATCGGCAGCGCTGGCGGGCTGATGACATTCAAAAAAACGAATCAGGAGCCATTTAACCCATCATATTAGTAAATATGATGGATTAAATGGCTTCTGTGCTCTCTCCTGGGTCCTTTTCGTCGGTTGGACCCAGGAGAGAGCACACCTCTACAGTGAGTACACCAAGCACCACACATAGCCCCCTGATCAGCCCCCATCACCCAAATTAACCCCTTGATCACCCCTTTCAGCACCTGTCAATCATCCAGTGAAAGGGAAAAAAGTGATCAGTGTAAACTGTCACTTTTTTTTTCACTAAGATTGACTGTTAGGTTTAGCTTAGTTTAGTCCCCTTTGGTAGGTAGTTAGCGTTAGCGCCAAGCCCACCGCACCACAGTCACTGGTTCGCTGATTAGCGTAGAGCTAATCAGCGTTTGTACTTTATAGTATCTGTAAGTGATCAGAACTGATCACGGTCAGATATATAATAGTACTAGTGTCACTTTAGTTCGCCCTCCACCCCAAACGCAGTGTTTGCCCGATCAGGCCTGATCGGTCGCCCACACGTGCGTTCACCCACGCCCACCCGCCGCAGTGACAAAAAAATTTTTTTTTGTAATCACTGCACAATCCCTTCACAAGCGCTGCGGCAATAAAAAAATCAGTTTTGATCTTTTTATCAATCGCAGCGGCTTCTGTACTCGCTACCCTCTCAATTGTAAGACAGGCTTGCTTTTTTTCTTGGGTAGTCTCAGGGAATACCCCTAAATTTAGACGGCCAAATGTCAAACAAGGGGTATTCCTCTGAAGAGGCCTACAGGATTCTGACCCAGTCGGATGAGGAGTGGGAACCCTCATCTGACGAATCCAGCGGGTCAGAATACCAACCTGTAGAAAGCAGTGGCTCTCTGACCCAAAGTTCTGACGAGGAGGTGGAGGTCCCTGATAGAAGCAGGCGTACCCGGCCCCGTGTTGCTAGACCGCAGGTTGCGCAGGATCCGCTTCAAGGGCAGCAGAGTGGGGCTGGCGCTGCCGGATTACGTGGTGAGGCATACACCAGCAGCGCAGCCCGTCCTGGACCTTCTACCAGCACTGCCGTAGAACATGGTGAAGTGGCGAGCACCAGAAGGGCAGTAGAAGCTGGTACGGTGGCACGTGCAGTAGTTTCCCCGTCGCAGCCACCGCGCAGACAGGCCCGTAGAGCCCCTAGAGTCCCTGAGGTGCTGGCAAATCCTGATTGGCAGCCCCCATCTTCAGCCGCACCAGTAGTTCCCCCTTTCACCGCCCAGTCAGGAGTTCGGGTGGAAACAGCTCAGATAGGATCGGCGCTGGGGTTTTTGAGCTGTTTTTCACTGCGGAGCTCTTTGACTTAGTCGTGGCAGAAACAAACAGATATGCCACTCAATTTATCGCCGACAACCCGGGAAGCTCTTATGCCCAGCCTTTCCGGTGGAAACCAGTCCAAGTTTCCGAACTTAGAACTTTTCTGGGCCTTCTCCTCAGCATGGGCATAACCAAAAAACATGAATTGCGGTCATATTGGTCCACGAACCCAATTCATCACATGCCCATGTACTCTGCTGCCATGTCCAGGACACGTTTTGAGACCATCCTGCGTTTCCTGCACTTTAGTGACAACACCACCTCCCGTCCCAGAGGCCACCCAGCTTTTGACCGGCTCCATAAAATTCGGCCCCTCATAGACCATTTCAACCAGAAATTTGCAGATTTGTACACCCCTGCTCAAAACATCTGCGTAGACGAGTCCCTTGTACATTTTACCGGGCGCCTTGGCTTCAAGCAGTACATCCCGAGCAAGCGCGCCCGGTATGGGGTCAAATTGTATAAGCTCTGTGAAAGGGCCACAGGCTATACGCACAAATTTCGGATCTATGAGGGAAAAGATCAGACCCTGGAGCCGGTCGGTTGCCCTGACTACCTGGGGAGCAGTGGGAAGATAGTCTGGGACTTGGTGTCACCCTTATTCGGCAAGGGGTACCATCTTTACGTGGACAACTTTTACACAAGTGTGGCCCTCTTCAAGCATTTGTTCCTAGAACAGATTGGCTGCTGCGGCACCGCGCGACCTAGTCGCCGGGGCTACCCCAACGGCTTCTTACCACCCGACTTGCAAGGGGGCAGAGGGCTGCACTGTGTAACGACGAACTGCTCGCGGTGAAATGGAGAGACAAGCGTGGCGTTTACATGCTCTCCTCCATTCACGCAGACACGACAGTACAAATTCAACGGGCAACCAGTGTCGTTGAAAAGCCCCTCTCAGTCCACGACTATAACCTCCACATGGGAGGGGTGGACTTCAACGACCAGATGTTGGCCCCTTATTTGGTTTCCCGAAAGACCAGACGCTGGTATAAAAAAGTGTCTGTTTATCTGATTCAATTGGCTCTATATAATAGTTACGTTCTCTACAGTAAGGCTGGGAGAACTGGATCTTTCCTAAAATTCCAGGAAGAGATCGTCGAGAACCTCCTGTACCCAGGAGGTTCCGTGGCCCCATCCACCAGTGTAGTTAGCCGTCTACACGGCGGCACTTCCTAGCGTTGTGCCGGGTACCTCAAACCAACCGCCACCCCGAAAAAATGTCGTGTCTGTAGCAGGAGTGGAATAAGGCGTGACACCCGTTATTTCTGTCCTGACTGTCCTGACCACCCTGCCCTATGCCTTGGAGAGTGTTTCCGGAAGTACCACACTCAGGTACACTTAGGGACCTAGGGACAGCACTACACAGGTAGTTTTTTTCCACTGAGGCTCTAGGGTCTCTCAGGACACTAGGTTTTGAGAGACCCTAACACATAGGGACGGTGCTGGTGTGCTACAGCAGAAGTGTGAAACGGTAGAAACCTCTCCTTTCACTTGGGATAACTTGCGTATAATGTACTTCGCACCATCTCTGTGTGATTTACACTTTACACATTGTCCCATGGGAAAGGAGAGGTTTCTGCTAGGAAAATAAAGAGTGAAATGGTAAAAAAATAAAAAATTAAACAGGTAGCAAGAAAAAAAAATCTTGAGTTAGTTCAGGTTTTTATGTTCATGTTTTATAAAAGTTTTAAAATGTTCTGGTTTTATAAAGTTTGCAACGTTCAAGTCATGTGCCTGCTGCCTGTTTTTCTTCTTTTTTTTTTTTCCCCATAACCACCCTTTATTTTCCAGGTATACCAACAGACCAACGGACCAACCGACGAAACGCCGCAGCACTGATGTGAATTCTGAGAGAAGCATTGCTGCTATCAGAAGACACGTGAAGTCAGTGTATGCGGCGCTGCAAGACGAGATTTCTCCTCTGCAGGACAGGTACGTTTGCCCTGGCATGTGAGCTGAGGAGAGGTGTTGGAGTTCATATGCTTTGGCAAACACTTTGTATCAAAAAATCTGGCAAAGATGTCTTCCTCCACACCGATGGATTGATCGATGTGAATGGAGAAATCACGTTTGCCAGGACATAGGAGCTGAGTGGGTATGGATGTTTGGGCGGAGCCCCTATGTCCTGGCAATCGCCAGGCCCCTCTTTTTCTTGCATATTTTTGGCAGAGATTTTTCATCCACATCGATCGATGCGAATGAGGAAATCTGTGCCGTTCATCTTTCTTTCAGCCCAGAGGCTGAACGGAAAAAATCTCATTACCCGTATGCTCCATATAAGGAGAATAGCAGAAACTCCTAATGCTGGCCATACGTGTAATGATTGCGGTGACCCTCAAATGCCAGGGCAGTACAAAAACCTCACATGTGACCCCATTTCGGAAAGAAGACGCCCCAAGGTATTCGCTGAGGGCATATTGAGTCCATGAAAGATTGAACTTTTGTCACAAGTTAGCGGAAAGGGAGACTTTGTGAAAAAAAACAAAAAAATCAAATTCCGCTAACTTGGGCAAAAAAAAAAATCTTCTATGAACTCACCATACCCCTCACAGAATACCTTGGGGTGTCTTCTTTCCAAAATGGGGTCACATGTGGGGTATTTATACTGCCCTGGCATTTTAGGGGCCCTGAAGCGTGAGAAGAAAAATGCGTAAAAATACCGTCCTAAAAGGTACTCATTGGATTTAGGGCCGAATTGCGCAACTTGGCTGCAAAAAGTGGCACACATGTGGTATCTCTGTACTCAGGAGAAGTAGGGCAATGTGTTTTAGGGTGTACTTTTACATATACCCATACTGGGTGTGAAAAATATCTCTGTAAATGACAACTTTTTAAAAAAATTATACAAAGTTGTCATTTACAGAGATATTTTCACACCCAGTAGAGTATAGGTAAAAATACGCCCCAAAACACATGTCCTACTCTCTCAATGCGTCGATACCCCATGTGTGCCACTTTTGCAGCCAAGATGCTAAGGAGCCCTAAATCCAATGAGTACCTTATAAGATTTCACAGGACATTTTTACGCATTTGGATTCCAAACTGCTTCTGACGTTTAGGGGCCCCTCAAATGCCAGGGCAGTATAAATACCCCACAAGTGACCCCATTTCGGAAGAAGACACCCCAAGGTATTCCGTGAGGGGTATGGTGAGTTCATGTAAAATTGTATTTTTGGCACAAGTTAGTGGAATATGAGACTTTGTAAAAAAAAAAAAAAAATCTATTTCCGCAAACTTGTGCCAAAAATAAAAACTTCCATGAACTCACTATGCCCATCAGCGAATACCTTGGGGTGTCTACTTTCCGAAATGGGGTCACTTGTGTGGTATTTTTACTGCCCTGGCATTTTAGGGGCCCCTAAACGTCAAAAGCAGTTTGGAATCCAAATGCGTAAAAATGTCCTGTAAAATCCTAAAGGTACTCATTGGATTTAGGGCCCATTTGCGCATCTTGGATGCAAAAAAGTGGCACACATGGGGTATCGCCGTACTCAGGAGAAGTAGGGCAATGTGTTTTGGGGTGTATTTTTACATATACCCCTACTGGGTGTGAAAAATATCTCTGTAAATGACAACTTTGTATAAAATTTTTTAAAAAGTTGTCATTTACAGAGATATTTCTCACACCCTACATGGGTATATGTAAAAATACACCCCAAAACACATTGCCCTACTTCTCCTGAGTACGGCGATACCATGTGTGCCACTTTTGCATCCAAGATGCGCAAATGAGCCCTAAATCCAATGAGTACCTTTAGAGATTTTACAGGGCATTTTACGCATTTGGATTCTCACGCTTTAGGGGCCCCTAAAATGCCAGGGCAGTATAAATACCCCACAAGTGACCCCATTTCGGAAAGAAGACACCCCAAGGTATTCTGTGAGGGGTATGGTGAGTTCATGTAAAATTGTATTTTTGGCACAAGTTAGTAGAATATGAGACTTTGTAAAAAAAAAAAAAAAAATCAATTTCCGCTAACTTGTGACAAAAATAAAAACTTCCATGAACTCACTATGCCCCTCAGTGAATACCTTAGGGTGTCTACTTTCGGAAATGGGGTCATTTATGGGGTATTTCTACTGTCTGGGCATTGTAGTACGTCAGGAAACAGGACAGGTGCTCAGAAAGTCAAAGTGCGGAAATTCACTTTTTGCACCATAGTTTGTAAACGCTATAACTTTTACCCAAACCAATAAATATACACTTATTGCATTTTTTTATCAAAGACATGTAGAACAATAAATTTAGAGAAAATTTTTAGAGAAATGTAGTTTTATTTGACAAATTTTCCAACATAAAGTGAAAAATATCATTTTTTTGCAAAAATTTCATCAAAAAAAGTAAAATATCAAAAAAAGTAAAAATGTCAGCAAGAAAGAAATAGCACCAAATGAAAGCTCTATTAGTGAGAAGAAAAGGAGGTAAAATTCATTTGGGTGGTAAGTTGCATGTCGGAGCAATAAACGGTGAAAGTAGCGTAGCGCGGAATTGTAAAAAGTGGCCTGGTCTTTAAGGGTGTTTAAGGTAGGGGGGCTGAAGTGGTTAAAGCCATGCCTACTATTGGCATGGCTGTGATTGGCTAAGTGCAGCATGTGACCCAGCCTCTATTTAAGCTGGAGTCACGTAGCGCCACACGTCACTCTGCTGCTCTTAGTGTAGGGACAGGCTGCTGCTGGTGCTCTCAGGGAGAGATTAGGGAAGAAATCTGTTGAACTTGGTATTGTTAACACTTCTACAGCAATTATTAAAGGGTGCTATGCTACATATTTGTACCCAGCCCTGAGCCCAGTGATACTGAAAAATCATTTTTCATCCATCTGTTACTGAGGTGGGGGTCGGCGGCCATTTTAGCAACTGCAGTGTCCTTGGAACTGCATGTAACCTGCATGTGTGCCAGCCTGCTAGGGACATCAGTCTAATTATTTTTAGGTAGATCATTGGAAGAAAAAATCTTTTTTTCTGGCAGGTCAAGTCCCCCTACATTACCTATTATATTATTTTGGAATGACATAGTGCATTTCTGTAGTTGGGCGATATAAACTCGTACTGTTGTACCACAGAGCACGTTTCATACACCGCTGATTTAGCAGTGACATACTGCATTTCTGTAGTTTGTTACAATAAACACTGGTTTTGTGCTACATACCAGATCTGAGGCCTACCCTGTATTTAAGTCATTTTAAGTAACCTTTTGAACTCCGCATTTACATAGTTGGTTGCAAACACACAGGTTTTGTGGTAAATAGCATATTGGAGGTGTATTTTTGGTGATAGTGAAGTAATTTTATTGAATTGCTCCCTTACACTGTTGCGTGACCTAAAGAAATGTATTCTGTTTATGACACAGGCACTAGTGATGAGCGGCAGGTGCCATATTCGATTTCGACGAAATTCGCGAATATTCGATAGAATATTTGTTTCATATTTGTCGAAATCGAATATTCATCATTATTCTAGTTATCGCAATTAATATGCGATTTAAATAATCACGTATTGCGATTTTAACTTAAGGCTTCTTTCCTATTGGTTTGATATCTAGAATTATAGGGAAGATGACGAATATGACGAATGTATTCGTCATATTCCTCAAAACAAAGATAACGAAGTATTTTCCATCTTCGTTTTAGCTATTTACCTATTCGTTTTTACCTATTCGTCAACTTCGCTAATTCTAGCAATCAAATAGGAAAGTTCACAATAGAGACAGCTGTGTTTAATTCGCTATGCGATTATAATATTATTATTATTTTCTTTATAAATAGAATAATTATAATAATTATCAAGTATTATAATTATTCTATTTATTAAAAAAATAATAATAATATAATCGCATAGCAAATTAAACACAGCTGTCTCTATAGTCAACCTTCCTATTTGATTGCTAGAATTAGCAAAGTTGACGAATTGGTAGCTAAAACGAAGATGGAGAATATTTCGTTATCTTCGTTTTGAGGAATATGACGAATACATTCGTCATATTCGCTAATTCTACAAACTTAACCATAGTAAACCAGGTCTAAGTAGAAATCGCAATGTGATGACTTCAAGTTATATTAATCGCAAAAAAAATCGCAAAAAAAACCCAAAACGAATATTCTAAATAGTGAATTTATAGCGCTATATTTGAAATATTCGCAACTTAGCAAAGTGCCGATATTCGCTAAAGAAAAATCGCTATTCGAATATTCACGCTCAACACTAACAGACACTGCCTTACTGTTAGTGAACTTAATTGTTGACTTGGCAGTTAAATTGACACTGGAGATAAACCATCTGTTACTTTGGTGGGTGAACGCAAATAATGAGGAGAACATCAAATATGGAATGTGGGCATGGTAGTGTTGGTGGAGCTCCTGTTGCTGGGAGAGGAAGTGGCCATTCAGCGCCAACTACAGGTCCAAGTGAAACACCTTCCTGAGGTGTGAGTAGGCGACAGAACCTGTAGCGTTATTTGGTAGGCTTGAATGCCACTCTACAAATGGTGAGGCCAGAACAAGTACAGGCGCTTGTAGATTGGGTGGCTGACAGTGCCTCCAGTACCTTAACATTGTCTCCCACTGGTGAAAGCACAGAGTTGGCACCTGCAGCCTATGCCCATCAGTCTTTCACCTCAACCTCTTGGAAATCAGCCAAGCAATCTGAGCCCCAAGTCATGCAGCAGACTCTTATGCTTTTTGATGACTCTGCTGTCAGGGTTTCCCAGGGCCAAAACCATAGCCCTACCCCAGAAGTGGAAGAGATTGAGTGCACAGATGCCCAACCACTTCCCATGTCCTCAGGTTTGAGGATGAGGACATGGGAAGACCGACGCAGCATGTCTCTGATGATGACAAAACACAGGTGCAAACTGCTGCGGCTTTCTGCAGTGTGCAGACCGACAAAGAAGGCAGGGGTGAAGACTGGGTGGAAGATGATGTTGAGAACGATGAGGTCCTACTCCCCAAATTTACTACTTAAATTCATGTTATTCTTGGGTGGTGGAAAAATCTCTTTTTTTAAGGCCAGGAATTACCTTTGCGGCCTGAGCTGCATATATGGGGACAATAATATATTTAATCCGTCTGGGAGTTCAGGGGTTTACATGTTCCAATTTTTTGCTGTCAAGTAACCCTGCACTGCATATGTGACAGGGACCGAATATTTGCAAAATCTTCTTTTAAATAGTTGGGTACAAAAGTACAATTTTTGCTGGATACAAACCCCGTTTTGCCGTGAAAAAACCCCTCCTCTGCCTGGGTGCCAGGGGCCTACAGTTTTAAAAATCGTCTGCTCCATTGGTGGGCGACATCAACCCAGCTTTGCCGTGAATTAACCCCTCCTCTGCCTGGGTGCCAGGGGCCTACATTTCTAAAAATCGCCTGTTCCATTGGTGGGTGACATGGACCTTGTTTTGCCATGAATAAACCCCTGTTCTGCATAGGTGACAGGGACCTAAATTTATTTAAAATCGCCTGTTCCATTGGTGGGTGACATAAACCCTGCTTTGCCGTGAATTAACCCCTCCTCTGCCTGGGTACCAGGAGCCTACATTTCTAAAAATCGCCTGTTCCATTGTTGGGTGATATGAACCCCGTTATGCCTTGAATAAACCCCTCCTCTGCCTGGGTGCCAGGGGCATACATTTCTAGAAATCGCCTGTTCCATTGTGGGTGACATAAACCCCGTTTTGCCATAAATTAGCCCCTCCTCTGCCTGGGTGCCAGGGGCCTATATTTCTAAAAATCGCCTATTCCATTGGTGAGTGACATGAACCCCGTTTTGCCGTGAATAAACCCCTGATCTGTATAGGTGACAGGGACCTACATTTCAAAAAATCGCCTGCTCCATTGGTGGGTGACATTAACCCCATTTTTCCAATAATAAACCTCCCCTCTTCCTGGGTGTCAGAGACCTACATTTTTAAAAATTGACTGTTCCATTGGTGAGTGACATCAACCCAATTTTACCGGTGAAAAACCCCTACTCTGCCTGTATTCCAGGGGCCTACATTTTTAAAAATCTTCTGTTCCATTGGTGGGTAACATCAACCCAGTTTTGCCGGGTAAAAACCCCTGCTCTGCCTTGATGCCAGGGTCCTACATTTTTAAAAATCGTCTGTTCCATTGGTGGGTGACATGAACCCTGTTTTGCAGTGATTTAACCCCTCCTTCCTGGGTGTCAGTGGCCTACATTTTTAAAAATAGTCTTTTCCACAAGTGGATGACATGAACCCCGTTTTGCCGTGAATAAACTTCTGCTCTGTATAGTTGACAGGGACCTACATTTCTAAAAATTGCCTGTTCCATTGGTGGGTGACATTAACCCCATTTTTCCGTGAATAAAACCCTCCTATTCCTTGGTGCCAGGGGCCTACATTTTTAAAAATCATCTGTTCCATTGGTGGGTTACGTCAACCCAGTTTTGCTGGTGAAAAAGTACTGCTCTGCCTTGATGCCATGGGCCTACATTTTTAAAAATCGTCTGTTCCATTGGGGGGTGACATGAACCCTATTTTGCAGTGAATTAACCCCTCCTGCCTGGATGCCAGGGGCCTACATTTTTAAAAATAGTCTTTTCCACTGGTGGGTGATATGAACCCTGTTTTGCCGCTGGAAAACCCCTTCTGTGCATTGCTGACAGGGAACCAAATTTGGTAAAAACATCTGTTAATGATCAAAAGATGCATGACTACAAACGCATGCTGGTAGACGCGCTGCTGATGGCATTCTCACCTGAAGGCCTCCTCAGTCTCCTACATCCTACATCCACATCCATTTCCTCCTCCTAGATCAAGATTTAGATTTAAAATTTGTATTTATTTTATTTTATTTTAAGTCATGTCCCTATCCATATTTGTTTGCAGGGCACTTACCCACATTTTGCTGCCTTTTGCAGCCCTCTAGCCCTTTCCAAGACTTTTTTACAGCCATTTTAGTGCCTAAAAGTTCGGGTCCCCATTGACTTCCATGGGTTTCGGGTTAAGTTTGAATCCCGAACCCAAACTTTTTTGTGAAGTTCGGCCGAAACCGTCGAACCTGAACTTCCAGGTGTCCGCTCAACTCTAGTTATAAGGGAGTTTTTGGACAATCGGGTTGACACCTCTGGCGGTGTCCAGGAATACTAGCCCTGGCAGATCTCCTTCTGCCTGAGCAACCTATACCTCTATTAACAAGTCACTGAGTTCCCTGAGCTTCTGGTAACCCATACCCACTTTTCTGGGAAAATTATCAATTCTCTTATATAAAGCATTTTCTATAGCTTCTATTGACCCATAACACTCATCAAGTCTTTCCTACACCATCTTTAGGCCTTTGCCCGGATTGTTTCTGTTAATGTCTTTGATTCTTTTTGTGTGTTTAGTAGACTCGCTTCCAAGCCACTTTACCAAAAGATCTAACTCCTTACTGCAGGAAAGATCTAAGTCTCTTATAGCGTTCTTGAAGGAGACTCGCCATGCCCTGTAGTTCTCGGGGCGATCGGGGAACTTTATAAGTCCTTTAGTAACCAGCTCCCATTTAGCAAAGAACTTAGAGAAGTCCATGGCAGCCTGATTAGCGCCGATACTACCCGGTGTACTGTTTTTATGCTGCATGTGTGGTGTATCACCATACTTTTTAGGGGTTTCTGGCTTAGGGAAGTCTGTATAATATCATTCTGACACGAATGTTGTAACTTTAAGTCGAAGCGAATATGTAGCTTCTGTTCTGTATGGCGGTAGTTGTGGTCAGCATTGTTTTGTTGTATACCGTCCTGCTCGAGGTACTGTAGTTCAAAGTAGGATCTTTGACCCTCTGTATAGGTTGTCTGATATTCTGGACTATAGTCATAATCTGTCTTGGGAGGCTGATGGACATATTCTGAGACACGCTGTGTTAGATCTGGTTCTTCTAGGTCTAGCTCAAGTACTTGGCTGTGTGTCACGGGTTCGGGGAACTCCAAGGCTTCTAAGAACTCTGCTTTGGCTACTGCTGCTGCCGCTTCTTTCTCTGCGGTGAGTATTTCCAGTGATGCTTGCAAGCATGCTGTCTCTTCTTCCAGTAACGCTCTCTCTTTATCCAGTAACGCTCTCCCTTTTTACTTTGATGGTTGCAGGCATGCTCTCTCTTTTTCCCTTGATGCTCTCTCTTTCTTTAGTTGCATCTCTTGTGCTTCAAAGGAAGACCTTAATTTTGCAGCCTCAGCTTCTACACGGGAGAGAACAGCTTTTTCTCTTATTGAGTACTTGCTGGAGCAGCTTGCTCGTGACCTGATCCTGTATGATAATGCCTGGCTAGCTGACATTGTGTGCCTTTTGCTGGCTGCTAAATGTCTCTGTGCAGACTCAGTCTAGGTAGGAACAGACTTCAGTGTGGTCTGGATCGTGCTGCATTTGCTGGGGGCTTTACTCTCACTTCTTGTGACTGTATGGCAGCCGCTGCAATCTTATACGCAGGACCGCGTGTGTGATGGCAGCTCCGTATAGTCAGATCCACTATTGCTGGTGACTAGCATCTGTTTTACTGTTCTATCTTCATACACATTCACACAGTGGGCAGTCTGACATGCAGCATAAACAATTCCTGTCTTCCAAACAAGAGAACTGTTATTTGTAGTCTAACTTGTTTAATGGTAAAACATGAGTATTTGATTGGTAAAACTATAAGAATACAAATAGCATGTATAAGTATAAAGAATAGATAGCATGTACTGTAACATTTGCATTAACACTGAAGCACATGGTAAAATGACTGCCTGTACATAAGATTTCATGTCTAACATCTAACAGTTATAACTCCCTAAATAACAATTACAACTAGCTGTACAGCTCTGCAATACATAATGTCCGTGAAACAAAGATAGATCTCTCACAAGATATGTTTTTACAAGGATGGTGGAGTTTAAGAAGAAGATATGCTGAAGGACAGCTCTGCTGATGTGCCCTGGTGACTGGAGGCTTCTTTTTCCCAGGATGCTTTGCACCCCCCACAATGTAGCAGTCTTTGTAACAAGAAAACAAAGTGTAATACAATTTAACACCGCTAGATGGTGCTATAACCACACTATAACCACACTAATCACTACAGAAATACCAATACCCTTGCAGAATGAAATATAATAATTTTCTGCTGGGCATAACAGTGGTAGATGTTATTGCACCTGTAGACCCATTCATTAAAGTATAACTGTCAAATTTTTTTTTTTTTACTATTGGATTTTGGTGATCAATATTACCTTGTTGGCCCTGTTTTAATTTCTGATTGTTTAATAAATAACCCCTAAAAGCCACCTAAAAGTCCCCAGTATTGGCTATATTTACCTGAGATAAAATCAGGTTGCTATGCTCCTTCCGTCTACCAGATAGAGGATGGAGCACGCTGCGTGCACTGGGAACTGATAGTGAGTCAACATTGTAAGGGAATGTATAAAAAGCCAGGTTCTTCCTGACAGGAGATAACAGTGCTGGGCTGTGTGTGTGAACTTCTCCACATGCCTGTGCTTGGCAGACACTCCCTTAGCAGTTCTGGAGAATGTACATATGCTGGCTGCTCAGTGTATAAATGACAGCCTTATCTGATAAGAGGAGAGCTTGTAGAAGGACTACAGGCTTCAGCCAGACCTGGAAACTTCACTGCAAGACCCCCCTATACAGAGCTGGTCTTAAATAACTTCACTGCAGGTGTCCTATGGATTAGCCTCAGGGCTGAGGGCGGCCATCTTAACAGAATAGTGAAATTGCAGTTTTATGCAGACTGGTTGCTAAGGGCTGAATCTTATTAAATAAGGGGTAAGTAAGTCTAATAGTTATTGATTCAGGTATATTATCATATTAGTAACTACATATATGAAAACTGAAATTTGGGTCTAAATGTGACAGTTATCCTTTAACCTCTTAAGGACGAAGGGCGTACATGTACGCCCTTCGTCCGCACTTTAAAGATGGCGCCCGCTCCCGCACGGAGCGGGCGCCCGAGCTGCGGGTAAAAGCTTGATTCATCAAGCTGACACCCGCAGCTCATGTCCGCGACCGGCAGCGATGCCGATCGCGGACATTTAACCCCTCAGATGCCGTGGTCAATCCTGACCACGGCATCTGATCGCGCAAAAACCGAAAGTTTCACTTTCGGTTTTGCTCCGGCTCCCTGATGGCCACAAGGGGAGCCAGAGCATGCATAGTACCCTAGGTTTCTGTGAATGAAACCTAGGTTACTATTAATATTCCTATGGAGCCTATGACTGTAATAGGCTCCATAGGAATATCGTATTTTCTCATATATTCCAATGCTATTGCATTGGAATATATGAGAATAGCAATCTGATGATTGCATCTTATAGTTCCCTATGGGAACTATAAGAAAATGGTAAAAAAAAAAATTTTAAAAATAAAAATTAAATAAAAAAATATAAAAATTCAAATCACCCCCTTTCCCCAAAATGAAAATAAAATAAATAAAAAAATAAAAAATTACACATAATGGGTGTCGCAATGTGCAAAACGCCCATACTATAATAATATTAAAAATATTCACCATACGGTAAACATAAAAGCGGAAAGAAAGCGTCCAAATGGCTAATTCGCCATTTTGGACGCTTCATTTCCTAAAAAAATGAATAAAAGTGATCAAAACATCATACACACCCCATAATGGTATCAATTAAAAGTTCAGATTGCCCCACAAAAAATGAGCCCCTACACTGCTCCGTACGCATAATTACAAAAAAGTTATAGGGGTCAAAACATGGCGACAAAAAATAAAATAAAAAAATTCCCACTTTTAATTTTTTTCACTATCAAAACGCTAAGAAAAACTATACATATTAGGTATTGCCGGATTCGTACTGACCTGAAGAATAAAATTAACCAGTCAGTTTTATCGCAAATCGAACGTTGTAATTTAAAAACCCGTAAAACTGTGGTGAAATTGCTTTTTTTTTGCAATTTCACCCCATTTGGAATTTTTTTCCCGTTTCCCACTACATCACATGCAAAAATAAATGGTAGCGTTAAAAAGTACAACTTGTCCCGCAAAAAATAAGCCATCATATGGCTATGTGAGCGGAAATATAAAAATGTTATGGCTTTTGGAAGGCAGGGAGCGCAAAACAAAAACGCAAAAATCCCAAAACCCCCGGTCCTTAAGGGGTTAAACATTATTCTCTGATGTGTCTGGTCCATTCTCTGCCAGTCTTGACCTCTGCTACCACCTCTCATCGTTTAGGCACCATTACTTCATTATAAGTGGAATGAGAGTTAAAAAATCTTGTAGCGCTTGTATATAGGGACAAACAGAGACAGAGAGCCCTGACCTGGATCCCAAACACCAACAGAAAAAATCAACACAAATAAATAACCATAAGACAAGCCAAGATCAAACACCAGATAGGATTCACAGTACAAATCACGTGAGATAGAGAGTGGTCAACAGACAAGCCAATGTCAAAACATGAGCAATCCAAATCAGCACCGGAAATAAAACCAGGAACGTAGCTAGTGAGCCCAAACAAGTCTATCACTGCACTGATTTATAGCCAGGAAGGGGTTTTAATAGAGCACTGAGTCCCAGGATCAGAACCTGATAGGTCATGACTCGGTGCTCCATTAGTCAGAACACTAGTGAACAGTAATAGAGCAGCTGAGCAATCAACACACTGCTAAACTCCTCCAGCACACGCCCGCTGTTGGGATAAATAGAGCATTGCATTCTGTTTCTAAGGATGCTGTCGTGTCACCACGAGGCATAGCTTAGCAACTTGTCTCTCCCAGCATGGTAACTCCGAAGCTGGAGATCTCACCGATGGATCCCGGATATGTAAGTTTGTGACACCTCTTTTCACTTGCAGACACAGCAGTCAATTATTAGAGATGTCGCAAACATAAAATTTTCCGTTCACAAACGGCGAACGCGAATTTCCTCAAATGTTCGCGAACGGGCGAACCAGGCGAACCGCCATAGACATAGGCAGGCGAATTTTAAAACCCACAGGGACTCTTTCTAGCCACGGTAGTGATGGAAAAGTTGTTTCAAGGGGACAAACACCTGGACTGTGGCATGCCGGAGGGGGATCCATCGCAAAACTCCCATGGAAAATTACATACAGTTGTGTTCAAAATTATTCAACCCCCAATGCTGTAAATGGTTTTAGGGAATTTAGTGTACATTTGTAATTGTGTTCAGAATGAAATTTTACAAGGACTTTTTAACCCCTTAAGGACCGGGCTCATTTTCACCTTAGGACCAGGCCATTTTTTGCAAATCTGACCAGTGTCACTTTATGTGGTAATAACTTTAAAACGCTTTTTCTTATCCAGGCCATTCTGAGATTGTTTTTTCGTCACATATTGTACTTCATGACACTGGTAAAATTAAGTCGAAAAATTTCATTTTTATTTATAAAAAAATATCAAATTTACCAAAAATTTGGAAAAATTAGCAATTTTCCAAGTTTCAATTTCTCTACTTCTATAATACATAGTAATACCGCCCAAAAAGTTATTGATTTACATTCCCCATATGTCTACTTCATGTATCGATCATTTTGGGAATGCCATTTTATTTTTAGGGACGTTACAAGGCTTAGAAGTTTAGAAGCAAATCTTGAAATTTTTCAGAAATTTTCAAAAACCCACTTTTTAGGGACCAGTTCAGGTCTGAAGTCACTTTGTGAGACTTACATAATGGAAACCATCCAAAAATGACCCCATTCTAGAAACTACACCCCTCAAGGTATTCAAAACTGATTTTACAAACGTCATTAACCCTTTAGGTTTTCCACAAGAGTTAATGGCAAATGGAGATAAAATTTCAGAATTTCGATTTTTTGGAAAATTTTCCGTTTGAATCCATTTTTTCCAGTAACAAAGCAAGGGTTAACAGCCAAAAAAAACTACATTTTTATTGCCCCGACTCTGTAGTTTTCAGAAACACCCCATATGTGGGCGTAAACTGCTGTATGGCCAAACAGCAGGGCACAGAAGTAAGGGAACGCCATATGGTTTTTGGAAGGCGGATTTTGCTGGACTGGATTTTTTACACCATGTCCCATTTGAAGCCCCCCGATGCACCCCTAGAGTAGAATCTCCAAAAAAGTGACTCCATCTAAGAAACTACACCCCTCAAGGTATTCAAAACTGATTTTACAAACTTTGTTAACCCTTTAGGTTTTCCACAAGAGTTATTGGCAAATGGAGATGAAATTTCAGAATTTCTATTTTTTGTTACCTTGCCTCAAAAAAAGTGTAATATAGAGCAACCAAAAATCATATTTACCCTAAAATAATACAAACAAAACTGCCACCTTATCCCGTACTTTCCAAAATGGGGTCACTTTTTTGGAGTTTCCACTGTAGGGGTGCATCAGGGGGGATTCAAATGGGACATGGTGTCAAATAACCAGTCCAGCAAAATCTGCCTTCCAAAAACCATATGGCGTTCCCTTCCTTCTACGCCCTGCCGTTTGGCCATACAGCAGTTTACGCCCACTATGGGGTGTTTCTGAAAACTACAGAATCGGGGCAATAAAAATGTAGTTTTATTTGGCTGTTAACCCTTGCTTTGTTACTGGAAAAATTGATTAAAATGGAAAATTTGCAAAAAAATAGCTATTTTCGGACCGTTTTTATTTTTTGTTATTTACATCGTTGAACTGACAGGTTAGATTGTGTGCTATTTCTATAGAGCAGGTTGCTACGGATGCGTCAATACCAAATATGGCTACTTTTTGGGGGGTTTTGTTTCAGTTTTACATAATACAGCATTTTTGAAAAAAATGATTTTTTAGTGTCTTCACATTCTGAAAGCCATATATTTTTTTTATTTTTTGGGCGACTGTCTTATGTAGGGGCTCATTTTTTGTGGGATGAGATGGCGGTTTCATTGGAACTATCTTGGGGTGCATATGACATTTTGGTCGCCTGCTATTACACTTTTTGTGATGTAAGATGACAAAAATGTCTCTTGACACCGTATTTATTTTTATTTTTTTTGTGTTCACCTGAGGGGTTCGATGATGTGTTATTTTTATAGAGCAGGTTGCGACGGACGTGCCGATACCAAATATATATACTTTTTATTTATTTATTTAAGTTTTACACAATATTATCATTTTTTTAAAACAAAACAAATCATGTTTTAGTGTCTCCATAGTCTGAGAGCACTATTTTTTATTTTTTTTGGGGATGATTGTCCTATGTGGGGTATCATTTTTTGCGAGATGAGATGACGGTTTGATTGGCACTATTTTTGGGTGCATATAACTTTTTGATCGCTTGCTATTACAGTTTTTGAGATGTGAGGTGACAAAAATGTTTTTTTTTACATTGTTTTTATTTTATTTTTTTAACAGTATTTACCTGAGGGGTTAGATAATGTGATATTTTTATAGAGCAGGTTTTTACGGACGCGGCGATACATAATATGTATACTTTTTATTTATTTATTTTACTTTAACACAATAATAGCATTTTAGAAAATAAAAATTATGTTTTAGTGTCTCCATAGTCTGAGAGCCATATTTTTTTATTTTTTTGGGCGATTGTCCTATATAAGGACTCATTTTTTGCGGGATGAGATGGCGGTTTTATTGGTACTATTTTGGGAGGCATACGCCTTTTTGATCACTTGTAATCACACTTTTTGTGATGCAAGGTGACAAAAAATGGCTTTTTTACACCATTTTTTTGTGTTTATTTTACAGTATTTGCGTGACGGGTTAGGTCACGTGATATTTTTATAGAGGAAATTTTTACGGACGCGGCGATACCTAATATGTGTAGTTTATTAGTTTTTTTTTATTTTTATTCAGTGATATGTATTTTTCTTATTTTTTTTTTCACTTTTTTGACATTTTTTTGACCCAGACCCACTTGGTTCTTGTAGATCCAGTGGATCTGGTGTCTATATAATACAGAACAGTACACTATATATAGTGTACTGCACTGTATTTTTTTACTTTTCACAGTCTGGTCAGACTTCTGCCTTTAGCAGAAGTGTGACCAGAGTTACTATACCATGGCAAGCAGGACGCTTCTGAAAGCGTCCTGCTGCCATGGTAACCATCACCCGCTGCCATTACAGAGCAGCGGGTGATGGGAAGAGAGGTGAGCTCCCTCCCTCTACTTTCCTCTCCTGTCGGGGAGCTGTAAAGGTACGGCAGCCCCCCAATGGGAGAGGGAGCTCCCCCATGTTAACACCTTCTATAGAAGGGGTTAAACTGCTGACATCTGCAGCACAGATGTCAGCAGTTTATAGCAGGGTGTCAGCAATGTGCTGACCCCCTGCTATTACCCACTAGACACCAGGGAAATGGATTGAAAGGAGGCGGGCGGGGGATCGTAATTGCCTCCCGAGCTGCCCACCCGCAGCACCGCCCGCAATCCCCCCCCCCTGCACCGCCCAGGGGGACAATAAGATGGCGGGGTGCAGGGGGGGGGGGTTAAAAATTAACATTGGGGGCATATTTTAGTCTCTGATCCCCGCGATCAGAGATCGCACATAGCACAGCAAACCGCAGGTCTGAATTGACCTGCGGTTTGCTGCGATCGCTGACATGGGGGACCCCCCTGGGCATTGTGCCAAGATGCCTGCTGATTGATTTCAGCAGGCATCTTGTTCCGATCACTGCCACGTGCGCAGCGGTGATCGGGACTTCTCAGGGCGTACATGTACGCCCTTGGTCCTTAAGTACCAGGACACAAGGGCGTACATGTACGCCCTTCGTCCTTAAGGGGTTAAAGAACCAAATGCAACTAAAATGACATCAATTGTTTTTGTAATACAGTATTAAATGTTTTTTTTTGCGATTTCTTCATTAACACAATTATTCAACCCCTTAAAGACTACCACTCTTAAGAACAGAGGTTCATTCAAGTGTTTTCGATCAGGTATTGAAAACACCAATGGATGTCAAGGAGCAGCAATCAAGCATAATAAGCACCAATTAGGCAGATTTAAAATTACTGTGATACTCAGCTCCTTCTAGACATTTACTGGTGTGCTTACAAACATGGTGAAGTCAAGAGAATGGTCCAGGAAGACAAGAGAAGAGGTGATTTCTCTTCACAGGAAGGCCAAAGGCCATAAGAAGATTGCAAAGATGTTAAACATACCAAGAGACACCATAGGAAGCATCATTTGCAAATTCAAGGCAAAGGGCACTGTTGAAATGCTACCTGGTCGTGGCAGAAAGAAGATGCTGACTTTGACTGCTGTGCGCTACCTGAAGCGCAAAGTGGAGAAAAGTCCCTGTGTGACTGCTGATGAACTGAAAAAAGATTTGTCAGATGCGGTTACTGAAGTTTCAGCTCAGACAATAAGGCGCACACTGCGTAATGAAGGCCTCCATGCCAGAACTCCCAGTCGCACCCCCTTGCTGTCTCCAAAGAATAAGAAGAGTTGACTGCAGTAGGCCAAAAGTCATGTGGACAAACCACAAAAGTTTTGGGATAGTGTTCTGTGGACTGATGAAACAAAATTAGAACTGTTTGGGCCCATGGATCAACGCTATGTTTGGAGGAGGAAGAACAAGGCCTATGAAGAAAAGAACACCTTGCCTACTGTGAAGCATGGCGGGGGGTTAATCATGCTTTGGGGCTGTTTTGCTTCTACAGGTACAGGGAAGCTTCAGCATGTGCAAGGTACCATGAATTCTCTTCAGTACCAGGAGATATTGGATGAAAATGTGATGCAGTCCGTCACAAACCTGAGGCTTGGGAGACGTTGGACCTTACAACAGGACAATAATCCCAAGCATACCTCCAAGTCCACTAGAGCATGGTTGCAGATTAAAGGCTGGAACATTTTAAAGTGGCCATCGCAGTCACCAGACTTAAATCCGATTGAGAACCTCTGGTGGGACTTAAAGAAAGCAGTTGCAGCGCGCAAGCATAAGAATGTGACTGAACTGGAGGCTTTTGCACGTGAAGAATGGGCGAAGATACCCGTAGATCGCTGCAAGACACTTCACGTTTAAAAGCTGTTATAACTGAAAAAGGATGTTGTACTAAGTACTAAGATTGAATGTCATCTGGGGGTTGAATAAAACTGATAATGATGTGAGCACAGAAAAGACATTTGTGGTTATTTCATTATAAATGTTATGTTATATTTGTCTGACTTACAAGGGCCTCTTTGATTTAATTGTAAACAAGATGACTGAAATGATCAAAATCAATGTCAAACTGGCCAAAACACTCAATTTTAGTGAAGGTTGAATAATTTTGAACACAACTGTAGTTGACGCAGAGTTGAGTTTTAATCCATAAAAGGCATAAATCACCTAACAATCCTAAATTTTTTTAAATAACGTGGTTTAAAACATCCAGTGTGTGTATACGATCAGGTATGATGTTGTATCGATCAGGTAGTGTAAGGGCTACACTCGCTTCACAGACATTGACAGACCAAACTCCCCTTTTAATTCACCGCAAACAACCGCAAACAGTCCATTTGCACAACCGCAAACTCCCCATTTGCACAAGGTTGGATACCAAGCTAGCCATGTCCCGGTGATGTCATTGAAGGTTTCTTCCTCCACCCAGTCACGTACAACACCAAAGGTACCCGAAAGGTGAAGTGAATTGCTTTTTCGAACGGAGAGATGGTTAAAAAAATGCTGGCTCCCTCCCCTTTGTTTTAATCCACGGTCACTGCGTCTGCGCCATGCAATTTACTCTCACACCCGATATGAGTGTTATTTTCTGTAGTTCTCTTCTCAACAGTTTAATCCCTGTTATGTCCCCAATCTGGGGTCCATTTATTTAATTGATTTTTCGAACGGGGAGATGGTTAAAAAAACGCTAGCTCCCTCCCCTTTGTTTTAATCCATGGTCACTGCGTCTGCGCCGTGCAATGTGCTGTCACATCCGATATGAGTGGTATTTTCTGTAGTACTGTTCTCATCAGTTTATTCCCTGTTACGAGCCCTATCAGGACGTGTATTGAATGGATTTTAGACAACCGCAAACAGTTGTCAAAAGTTGACAAACTCCTTGCAGAAATGTGATTTATCTGTGTGCGTCCTTCTTGTTACTTCCAATTTGGGGCACTGTGCGTGTGCCGTGCAATGTACTCTGCCACATGGTATGAGTGGTGTGTTAACTAGTAGTATTCTTATCCGTTTAAGCAGTTTATCAGTTTAAACCTTATCAGTTTAATCCCTGGCAACTGAAATTAGATTAAAGTGTACAGATAAGATGCCTTATTTGAAGGCAAAGTCCAGTGCCACACGGTATGATTGATGGGCAGCACTGGCAGAGGGCACACTACAGTCTGTGGGCCTGATACACACACACTGGCCGGCAGGAAACTGAAATTATTTTAAAGTGTACAGATAAAGTGCCTTATTTTAGGCAACGTGCAGTGCCGCACGGTATGATTGATGGGCAGCACTGGCAGAGGGCACACTACAGTCTGTGGGCCTGACACACACACACTGGCCAGCAGGCAACTGAAATTAGATTAAAGTGTACAGATAAGGTGCCTTATTTTAAGGCAAAGTCCAGTGCCACACGGTATGATTGATGGGCAGCACTGGCAGAGGGCACACTACAGTCTGTGGGCCTGACACACACACACTGGCCGGCAGGCAACTGAAATTAGATTAAAGTGTACAGATAAAGTGCCTAATTTTAGGCAACGTCCAGTGCCACACGGTATGATTGATGGGCAGCACTGGCAGAGGGCACACTACAGTCTGTGGGCCTGACACACACACACTGGCCGGCAGGCAACTGAAATTAGATTAAAGTTTACAGTTAAAGTGCCTTATTTTTGGCAATGTCCAGTGCCGCATGGTATGATTGATGGGCAGCACTGGCAGAGGGCACACTACAGTCTGTGGGCCTGACACACACACACACTGGCAGGCAGGCAACTGCAAAATATATATGGAGAACAAAAAAAAAAAAAAAAACGACAGATGTACCAGCCCTGAAAAGGGCTTTTTGGGGCGCTGTCCTTACAGCAGATGAGTCTGTGGACACAGAAGACTGCCGTAGCTAACGCTTTCCCTATTAGATCATTCAGAAGCAGCAGCACATTTCTATCCCTGCTCCCACTAAGACAATGCAGCTTCTGACTAAATCTAAAATGGCTGCCGTTTAAATAAGAGGTGGGCAGGTGTGGGAGGGAGGGTGCTGATTGGCTGGAATGTGTCTGCTGACTGTGAGGTACAGGGTCAAAGTTTGCTCAATGATGATGTATAGGGGGCGGACCGAACATCGCATAAGTTTGCCCGCCTCGGCGGACGCGAACGAGCCATGTTCGTCGTGAACTGTTCGCCGGCGAATACTTCGGGACATCACTATCAATTATTAGGAATGATCCATGCATTTTTGAAAATTGCCTGCCCGTCAGAAGAGGTGAGAGCCGCTGCATGGGGACCAGTTGCGATGTCTTGTCCCCAAGGTTGGACTGGTCCACCAGAGTACCAGAGGATCCTGTGGTGGGCCCAAGCTCTGACAATAAATGACCCCTAATAAAACAGGACCCTTAAGGTCCTATATACAAAGGAGGTTGGATCCTCTGAATTATTTCCTCTGGTGGGCCCAAGGGACTTCAGTCCAACGCTGCTTGTCCCAATAGAAAATATTTGTTTTTGCGAAGCAGAATGCTTTTAGGACAGCGCAGCTGCTCTCCAGAAATTAAGATTTTGGTGTCCACACCTGATGAGCGAGCATTTGATCATTCAAAAGGTGAATGGTGGCACCCTTAAGCCTCATTCACACGTCCGTGCTTACATTTGTGTAAAGGTGGTCATTGATGCAGCCGTGAAGCTGCCCGTGAAGGATCCGTGTGTGGTCCATAAGTCCTCCATGTTTTACTGACCCGGCACAACTGAAAAATAGTTTTCAAAGCATCTCTTCCTAAAAATCTATGAAACACAGATGGCATCCATGTTACATCTGAGGTTTTCACTGATCTAATGGGTGTGATGAATCCGTGATCATGGACAAAATAGAGCATGCATCTGTTCTACAAACACGGACCCACGGACGGTGTGTAAAAAACTAATATATGAATACACAAATTAAAATGAATGAGTATGTGTGCTGTCCGTGGAGAACATGTACACTATACGTCTGTGGAACACTGACGTGTGAATGAGGATTTACATGGGGCAATTTTTGGAAAGGAACATTACTATGACTATTTCTTCCCGATAATTGCCCCAATCTTTGGCCTGTGTAACAAAGTAAATATTTTACTATCAAGTAATATAGTAACATAGTTTATAAGGCTGAAAAAATACATCTGCCAATCCAATTCAGCCTGTTATCCTGAAAGTCTAGTGCAACAAACCTCTGCTACATTGACAAAATCTTCGTGGCTATAAATGGTGTAGATAGAATATCTCAAATTCTCACTGAAATTAATGGGAAATATCTCATTTAACCACTGCTGTGCAAACAATTAATGTATGCAAATAAGCTAATAAATAAAGCTCTCTGTGTGGAATCCCGCTTTCTTTTGCTTTTAGGCTTTCATATATGGTCTCCAGAAAGACAAAAATGATCCCTTGTTAATTGAATTCCTCATTTTAGAACATGTTTGCAGGCTGGATCAAAGATCAAAAAGAATCAGACAAAATAGGAAAGCAGCATCTAGGGAAGAGTGTTGGAGACTGCGCCCAGCCCGGAGGCTGCTTGCTTATATGACAGCTCCTTCTCCGGATAATGATTTACTCTCAGAAAAGATTCAGACAGGCTTAAAATCCTGCACTAGGAATAATTACACCATGTGCTGCTTATGTATGCCGCTCATGAGCGTTTTCTCATTTGTAATTTTCAGATAAAAGACACCATTTTTTTTTCTTCCTTACCAGCCGCTCCTTTATTAAATCTTTAGTAGAGATCATTCTGCTTTTCTCCACAAATTATACACAGTCCAGAGAGAATGAAAATTCCATAACTGTCAACATTCTTATTGATAGTGAATGCATATATATATCAGACCAGTGGAGAGAAGATCTTTGGAAGGCAGTCTCGCTAATTTCCGAACCGGTGGCTGAACACAATAAAGCACATCTTACTCACTGATGTCCAGATGATTCCATCAAAATGTCATTTCATGATCCAGAGACCCAAGCGATTACACTATTATATACTCATTGCCAATTAGATCAATCTCCTGTGCCAACTGGTAAAAAAAAGCAATTACTAAATTGAATTGTTATTTTACGGATCTTTCTTAAGGAACATGTTTGCTACTTAGGAATTTTCAGCCAAAAAATATAAAAAGACCCAGAGCCTATTAACGACAATAGTAATGTCATTCTAAATGTTCAGTCCAGTTATATACTTTTTTTTATACTCTTTATATACTAAAGACCCTCAGTGCACGAATAAGCATTTTTAGGTAATAGAGGAGGGCAGCAGGGGGCATATCAAATTGTGATGCCATTAACAGAATTCAGGCACAGTTAGTAGGGATTTGGATAATAGGTATGTATTAAAGAATTGCTCACAATCCCTAAGGTTTTAAAGTGGCTGCAAAGTGAAAACTAGCTTTAATTATTTGCTTAAACTTTTCCTATTTTTAACTACATAAGTACAAAATCCTTTTCTGAATATTTTCATGAAATGTCTTTATAAGCGTTGGAGTTCTGTTTCTTTTGGTGGAGGGATATAAATAAATACAATAAAATAATATAATGCCAGTTGCTTGCTACCACCACTAGGGGAGCTCACTGCATATGGATGTACACTGATGAACAAATGGGTAAAAATATTTTGAATTTTTGACTTTCAGACTACATATCTCACCATTCACTTCACCTTCAAACATAAGACTGCCGTCATTTTAGAGACATTCATCTTGTCTATCTCATACATAAATTGGACTTCCAACTATTTAGCATATGATTAGTTATGCAGATTATTGTTAGAGATGAGCAAATTTCTCCAAAATTTAATCGCTGAATTTCCAAATAAATTTGATTTGATCCGTATCGGCGATTGCAGCAAACTGCAGGTCATTTCATACCTGCGGTTTGCAGCGCTTTCTGACATTTCTGATCCCTGTGGTCTGTCACCGCAAGGATCAGAAACTTAATTATACGTTTTTTAAAATATTTTTAACCCTGTGAGATCTGCCGGCGGGCTGGGCAGGGGGGGAGGGTCGCGGGCGGTGCGGCGGGAGGTTAGGGAGGCGGAGCTCACATTGCTGACACTCTGCTAAAACGTACGGACCGCTGTATAGAATGGGTTAACAGGATGGGAGCTCCCTCTCCCATCGGGGGCTGCTGTGCCCTTGCAGCCCCCAATTATTGATGAGAACACAGAGGGAGGTGGCCCCCCTGCCTCCCCATCACCCGCTGCTCTGTTCTGGCAGCGGGTGATGGTAACCATGGCAACAGGACACCTCAGAGGCGTCCTGCTTGCCATGGTAATGGCAAGCCTGACCTGACTTCTGCTAAAGGCAGAACTCTGATCAGACTAAGTCTAAAGTAAAAAATACAGTACAGTACACTCCTGTACTGTATTATATAGACATTAGAACCACTGGATCTTCAAGAACCAAGTGGGTCTGGGTCAAAAAAAATGTTAAAAAAGTGAAAAAAAAGTAAAAATAAAAGAACACATGAATAAAACTGAATGAAAATTAAAAAAATAAAATACACTACACATATAAGGTATCACCGCATCCTTAAAAATCTGCTATATAAAAATATCACATGACCTAACCCCTCAGATAAAAACACCATAAAAAAATAAAATTTTAATAAAAGCCATTTTTTGTCACCTTACATCACAAAAAAGCCAACAAATCCGGGAATAAAATATATCACTTTATTAAATTCATTTTAAAATTAGTATTTCCATATTAAAAAAACATATATGTATGTATTGTGTATGTATTTTGGGACCATTCTGGGAATTGTGGCGTAGGTTCCCCGCCAATTGTTGGTGTTTACATCACAAAAAGTGCAATACCAAGCGATCATAAAGGCGTAGGCCTCCCAAAATAGTACCAATCAAACCGCCATCTCATCCCTCAAAAAATGAACCCCTACATTGCACAATCGCCCAAAAAATAAAAAAATATGTCTCTCAGACTCCATTAAAACATGATTTTTTTTTCTAAAATGCTGTTATTGTGTGAAAGTAAATCAATTAAAAAAAAGTATACATATTATGTATCGCCACGTCTGTAAAAACCTGCTCTATAAAAATATCTAATGATCTAATCCCTCAGGTCAATACAGTAAAAAAAATTAAATAAAAACAATGTTAAAAAAACATTTTGGCCACCTCATATCACAAAAAGTGTAATAGCACGCGATCAAAAATGTATATGCACCCCAAAATAGTGCCAATCAAACCATCATCTCATCCTGCAAAAAATGATACCCAACATAGGACAATAGCCCAAAAAAATAGAAAAATATGGCTCTCAGACTATGGAGACATTAAAACATGATTTTTTTTTCGTTTCAAAAATATTATTGTATAAAACTTAAATAAATTAAAAGTATACATATTAGATATCGCCACGTCCATAACAACCTGCTCTATAAAAATAACTCATGAACTAACCCCTCAGGTGAACACAACAAAAGGAATAATATAAATACTGTCGCCCAAAAAATAAAAAATAAATATGGCTTTCAGTATGTGGAGACACTAGAAAAATAATTTTTTTCAAAAATGATTTATTATGAAAAACTGAGACAAAAATTCCCAAAAAGTAGTCATATTTGGTATTTTCGCATTCATAACAACCTGCTCTATAGAAATAGCACACGATCTAACCTGTCAGATCAACGATGTAAATAACAAAAAATTAAAACAATCCCAAAAAATTTTTTTTTTCAAATTTTCCATTTTAATCAATTTTTCCAGTAACAAAGCAAGGGTTAACAGCCAAACAAAACTTAATATTTATTGTCCTGATTCTGTAGATTGCAGAAACACCCCATATGTGGTTGTAAACTGCTGTATGGCCAAACGGCAGGGCGCAGAAGGAAAGGAACGCCATATGGTTTTTGGAAGGCGGATTTTGCTGGACTGGTTTTTTGACACCATGTCCCATTTGAAGCCCCCCTGATGTAAGAAACTACACCCCTCATAGTATTCAAAACTGATTTTCACAAACTTTGTTAACCCTTTGGGTGTTTCACAACAGTTATTGGCAAATGGAGATGACATTTCAGAATTTCTATTTTTTGTTACCTTGCCTCAAAAAAAGAGTAATATAGAGCAACCAAAAATCATATTTACCCCAAAATAGTACCAACAAAACAGCTACTGTAGGGGTGCATCAGGGAAAAACCAGTCCAGTAAAATCTTCCTTCCAAAAACCATATGGCATTTCTTCTATGCCCTGGTGTTCCTTCTATGCCCTGCCGTTTGGCCATACAGCAGTTTACGACCACATATGGGGTGTTTCTGCAAACTACAGAATAAGGGCAATAAATATTGAGTTTTGTTTAGCTGTTAACCCTCGCTTTGTTACTTGAAAGAATGGATTAAAATGGAAAATTTGCCAAAAAATTGAAAATCTGAAACTTCATCTCCATTTGCCATTAACTCTTGTGGAACACCTAAAGGGTGAACAAAGTTTGTAAAATCTGTTTAGAATACTATGAGGGGTGTAGTTTCTTATATGGAGTCAGTTTTTTGGAGTTTCTACTCTAGGGGTACATTATGGGGGCTTCAAATGGGACATAGTGTCTAAAAACCAGTCCGGCAAAATCTACCTGCCAAAAACCACATGGCGTTCCTATCCCTCTACGCCCTGCCGTTTGGCCATACAGCAGTTTACAACCCCATATGGGGTGTTTCTATAAACTACAGAATCAGGGCAATAAATATTGAGTTTTGTTTGGCTGTTAACCCTTGCCTGGTGACTTGAAAAAATGGATGAAAATGGAAAATTTTCAAAAAAAATCGAAATTCTGAAATTTTATCTCCATTTCCTATTAACTCTTGTGGAACAACTAAAGGGTTAACGACATCTGTAAAATATGTTTTGAATACTTTGGGGGGTGTATGTTCTCTAATCATCCATTTTTCAAGGGTAATTTTTGGGTGGTTTCTATTATGTAATCCTCACAAAGTGACTTCAAACCTGAACTGGTCCCTAAAAAGTGGGTTTTTGAAAATTTCTGAAAACTTTCAAGATTTGCTTCTAAACTTCTAAGCCTTGTAACGTCCCCAAAAAATAAAATTACATTCCCAAAATGATCCATACATTAAGTAGACATATGGGGAATGTAAATAAATAACTTTTTTTTTTTGAGGTATCACTATGTATTATAGAAGTAGAGAAATTGAAACTTGGAAATTTGCTAATTTTTCAAAATATTTGGTAAATTTGGCATTTCTTTTATAAATAAAATTTACTCCATTTTACCTGTGTCATGAAGTACAATATGTGACGAAAAAACAATCTCAGAATGGCCTGGATAAGTAAAAGCATTTTATAGTTTTATAGTTATTCACACATAAACTGACACTGGTCAGATTTGCAAAAAATGGCCTGGTCCTTAAGGTGAAATATGGCTGTGCCCTTAAGGGGTTAAATGCTATACAAGTAGAGCCCTCGACAGAGTGTAGAGGGTGTCAGCAGTATGTTTGTGTTGACGTCACTGATTATTTTGTTCTTCCTCTGATCCATCAGAACAATAACCCCCCTAAAACGGGGGTCACTCGGACAGCATTTGGTCAGTAATCCATCAGTATTGCTAAAGCCCCCCCAAAAAACAGGAGTGAATCCAAAACAGAAATGACACATGAATGGAATATTTGCATGTCATCTGTGTTTTGACCCCACTGCTGCTTTTTGCTACCAAATCATAAGCCAATTTTGATGGGACCATAGAGGCCTTACAGCCGCTACATAGATACGATCCATTTTGCATCTCATTTTTCCTTCCTTCTGACAGATCAAAAGGGTTAAATAAAGGATGATGTCAACAAGGCCAGAAAGGGACACTAGTGGCCCAGTCACAGAGTGGGGCAGGTGGGAACAGCATAAAAAGTCCACAGATTGGCCCAATGACATAGTGGTAAGTTGGCTGCAGCATGAGGAGACCACAGAGTGGCCCAGTGACATAGTGATGAGGTGGCAGCAGCATGAGGAGACCACAGAGTGGCCCAGTGACATAGTGTTGGGGTAGCAACAGCATAAGGAGACAACAGAGTGGTGATTTGGCAGCAGAATAAGGAGACCACAGAATGGTGAAGTGCCAGCAGCATCAGGAGACCACAGAGTGGCACAATGATAAAGTGTGGAGGTGGCAGCAGCGGAATGAGGAGGCGACAGACTCTCAAGGTGACAGTGTGTAGGTGGCAGCAGCATGAGGAGACCACAGAGTAGCACAATAACAGAGTGTGGAGGTGGCAGCAGCAGCATGAGAAGACCAAAGAGTGGCCCAGAGAAAGAGTTGTAAGTTGACAGCAGCATGAGGAGACCACAGAATGGCAAGGTGACATACTGTGGAGGTGGTACCAGCAGCATGAGGAGGCCACAGAGTGGCAAGGTGACATAGAGTGGAGGTGGCTGCAGCAGCATGAGAAGACCACAGAGTGGCCCAGAGAAAGAGTTGTGAGTTGGCAGACTCTCTGTGGCATGAGGAGGCCACAGACTGGCAAGGTGACATAGTGTGGAGGTGGTAGCAGCAGCATGAGGAGGCCACAGACTGGCAAGGTGACATAGTGTGGAGGTGGTAGCAGCAGCATGAGGAGGCCACAGACTGGCAAGGTTACATAGTGTGGAGGTGGTAGCAGCAGCATGAGGAGGCCACAGAGTGGCAAGGTGACATAGAGTGGAGGTGGCAGCAGAAGCATGAGGAGAACACAGAGTGGCCCAGAGAAAGAGTTGTGAGTTGGCAGACTCTCTGTGGCATGAGGAGACCACAGAATGGCAAGGTGACATACTTTAGAGATGGTAGCAGCAGCATGAGGAGGCCACAGAGTGGCAAGGTGACATAGAGTGGAGGTGACAGCAGCAGCATGAGAAGACCACAGAGTGGCCCAGAGAAAGAGTTGTGAGTTGGCAGCAGCATGAGAAGGCCACAGAGTGGCAAGGTGACATAGTGTGGAGGTGGCAGCAGCAGCAGCAGCATGAGGAGATCACAGAGTGGCACAATAACATAGTGTGGAGGTGGCAACAGCAGCATGAGGAGACCCAGAGTGACCCGGTGACAGAGTGGGGAGGTGGGGGCAATAACAGTACCCGCTGATGATGGTGGGTATAAGAAGGAGCACTTGGCATCAGATGTGTGGCATCAGATGGTGGCAGCATCAGAATAGTAGCTGAGGCAGGTAGCCACAAGAAACCGATCTCTTTTGTCAAGGTTTGGGTAAGGCAGCATGGATGAACACATAACTCACAGAAAAAAGATGCACCACATGGATAAGCAACTGACAACACTGGCTAATCCCTCACTCTGGTGTTAAAAGCTGAGAGATTCGCCAATATTTCCAATCAGGAACATATCGGAGCCCCTTTAGGCACCACTACACGGTATCTCAGCATGACATGGGGTCCTACCACTAGACTACCTATGGTGTGTGAACAAGGTCTGAACAGGTATTAAGTAGCCTACAGCCCCATCCCACTCACCTGCACTGCAGGACCAACAATGCAATGGGGAACACATGAGGCCGCAAGCTACACCTACAACAGACCATGTGACACCGGCTTCCAGGTGCAACAGAATGTTTACAAGCCATATGCAATGGCACATTCAATACATATAAAACAAGAATCACAAAAATAAACGTGGCCTAAATGGGTGGGACTGCTCCAGACCCCAAACACTGTGGCGTGTTTCTAACTGGGGGCAGTTCCTCCGCATGTGGTTCGCAGCGAACGGCTATCCCCAGCAAAAATTGCATACAATGGAGGATGCCGGCGCGAACCACAAGCACCACACAAACATCCTACACAAAATAAAACATGTGCGGATGAAAATATATAAACACATAACTCACAGAAAAAAGATGCACCACATGGATAAGCAACTGACAACACTGGCTAATCCCTCACTCTGGTGTTAAAAGCTGAGAGATTCGCCAATATTTCCAATCAGGAACATATCGGAGCCCCTTTAGGCACCACTACACGGTATCTCAGCATGACATGGGGTCCTACCACTAGACTACCTATGGTGTGTGAACAAGGTCTGAACAGGTATTAAGTAGCCTACAGCCCCATCCCACTCACCTGCACTGCAGGACCAACAATGCAATGGGGAACACATGAGGCCGCAAGCTACACCTACAACAGACCATGTGACACCGGCTTCCAGGTGCAACAGAATGTTTACAAGCCATATGCAATGGCACATTCAATACATATAAAACAAGAATCACAAAAATAAACGTGGCCTAAATGGGTGGGACTGCTCCAGACCCCAAACACTGTGGCGTGTTTCTAACTGGGGGGCAGTTCCTCCGCATGTGGTTCGCAGCGAACGGCTATCCCCAGCAAAAATTGCATACAATGGAGGATGCCGGCGCGAACCACAAGCACCACACAAACATCCTACACAAAATAAAACATGTGCGGATGAAAATATATAAACACATAACTCACAGAAAAAAGATGCACCACATGGATAAGCAACTGACAACACTGGCTAATCCCTCACTCTGGTGTTAAAAGCTGAGAGATTCGCCAATATTTCCAATCAGGAACATATCGGAGCCCCTTTAGGCACCACTACACGGTATCTCAGCATGACATGGGGTCCTACCACTAGACTACCTATGGTGTGTGAACAAGGTCTGAACAGGTATTAAGTAGCCTACAGCCCCATCCCACTCACCTGCACTGCAGGACCAACAATGCAATAGGGAACACATGAGGCCGCAAGCTACACCTACAACAGACCATGTGACACCGGCTTCCAGGTGCAACAGAATGTTTACAAGCCATATGCAATGGCACATTCAATACATATAAAACAAGAATCACAAAAATAAGCGTGGCCTAAATGGGTGGGACTGCTCCAGACCCCAAACACTGTGGCGTGTTTCTAACTGGGGGCAGTTCCTCCGCATGTGGTTCGCAGCGACGGCTATCCCCAGCAAAAATTGCATACAATGGAGGATGCCGGCGCGAACCACAAGCACCACACAAACATCCTACACAAAATAAAACATGTGCGGATGAAAATATATAAACACATAACTCACAGAAAAAGATGCACCACATGGATAAGCAACTGACAACACTGGCTAATCCCTCACTCTGGTGTTAAAAGCTGAGAGATTCGCCAATATTTCCAATCAGGAACATATCGGAGCCCCTTTAGGCACCACTACACGGTATCTCAGCATGACATGGGGTCCTACCACTAGACTACCTATGGTGTGTGAACAAGGTCTGAACAGGTATTAAGTAGCCTACAGCCCCATCCCACTCACCTGCACTGCAGGACCAACAATGCAATGGGGAACACATGAGGCCGCAAGCTACACCTACAACAGACCATGTGACACCGGCTTCCAGGTGCAACAGAATGTTTACAAGCCATATGCAATGGCACATTCAATACATATAAAACAAGAATCACAAAAATAAACGTGGCCTAAATGGGTGGGACTGCTCCAGACCCCAAACACTGTGGCGTGTTTCTAACTGGGGGCAGTTCCTCCGCATGTGGTTCGCAGCGACGGCTATCCCCAGCAAAAATTGCATACAATGGAGGATGCCGGCGCGAACCACAAGCACCACACAAACATCCTACACAAAATAAAACATGTGCGGATGAAAATATATAAACACATAACTCACAGAAAAAAGATGCACCACATGGATAAGCAACTGACAACACTGGCTAATCCCTCACTCTGGTGTTAAAAGCTGAGAGATTCGCCAATATTTCCAATCAGGAACATATCGGGCCCCTTTAGGCACCACTACACGGTATCTCAGCATGACATGGGGTCCTACCACTAGACTACCTATGGTGTGTGAACAAGGTCTGAACAGGTATTAAGTAGCCTACAGCCCCATCCCACTCACCTGCACTGCAGGACCAACAATGCAATGGGGAACACATGAGGCCGCAAGCTACACCTACAACAGACCATGTGACACCGGCTTCCAGGTGCAACAGAATGTTTACAAGCCATATGCAATGGCACATTCAATACATATAAAACAAGAATCACAAAAATAAACGTGGCCTAAATGGGTGGGACTGCTCCAGACCCCAAACACTGTGGCGTGTTTCTAACTGGGGGCAGTTCCTCCGCATGTGGTTCGCAGCGACGGCTATCCCCAGCAAAAATTGCATACAATGGAGGATGCCGGCGCGAACCACAAGCACCACACAAACATCCTACACAAAATAAAACATGTGCGGATGAAAATATATAAACACATAACTCACAGAAAAAAGATGCACCACATGGATAAGCAACTGACAACACTGGCTAATCCCTCACTCTGGTGTTAAAAGCTGAGAGATTCGCCAATATTTCCAATCAGGAACATATCGGAGCCTTTAGGCACCACTACACGGTATCTCAGCATGACATGGGGTCCTACCACTAGACTACCTATGGTGTGTGAACAAGGTCTGAACAGGTATTAAGTAGCCTACAGCCCCATCCCACTCACCTGCACTGCAGGACCAACAATGCAATGGGGAACACATGAGGCCGCAAGCTACACCTACAACAGACCATGTGACACCGGCTTCCAGGTGCAACAGAATGTTTACAAGCCATATGCAATGGCACATTCAATACATATAAAACAAGAATCACAAAAATAAACGTGGCCTAAATGGGTGGGACTGCTCCAGACCCCAAACACTGTGGCGTGTTTCTAACTGGGGGGCAGTTCCTCCGCATGTGGTTCGCAGCGAACGGCTATCCCCAGCAAAAATTGCATACAATGGAGGATGCCGGCGCGAACCACAAGCACCACACAAACATCCTACACAAAATAAAACATGTGCGGATGAAAATATATAAACACATAACTCACAGAAAAAGATGCACCACATGGATAAGCAACTGACAACACTGGCTAATCCCTCACTCTGGTGTTAAAAGCTGAGAGATTCGCCAATATTTCCAATCAGGAACATATCGGGCCCCTTTAGGCACCACTACACGGTATCTCAGCATGACATGGGGTCCTACCACTAGACTACCTATGGTGTGTGAACAAAGGTCTGAACAGGTATTAAGTAGCCTACAGCCCCATCCCACTCACCTGCACTGCAGGACCAACAATGCAATGGGGGAACACATGAGGCCGCAAGCTACACCTACAACAGACCATGTGACACCGGCTTCCAGGTGCAACAGAATGTTTACAAGCCATATGCAATGGCACATTCAATACATATAAAACAGAGTCACAAAAATAGCACGTGGCCTAAATGGGTGTGGTGCTTGTGGTTCGGCCTGGCGATCCTCCATTGTATGCAATTCTTGCTGGGGATAGCCGTCGCTGCAGCCACATGCGGAGGAACTGCCCCCAGTTAGAAACACGTCACAGTGTTTGGGGTCTGGAGCAGTCCCACCCATTTAGGCCACGTTTATTTGTGATTCTTGTTTTATATGTATTGAATGTGCTGTACACTGTAAACCATTCTGTTGCACCTGGAAGCCGGTGTCTGGTCTGTTGTAGTGCGACCTCTGACTCGCCCTTTACGTACGTGTGCCCGCGAGTGATGTGGGCTTGTAGCCTGGCATCCTGTTCAGCGCTGCTCACGAATGACCAGTGGCCCGATGTGGCGCTGCTAAAGAGCCGTGACGATTGAAATACTGGCCCAGACTCTCGGCTGCACCAGAGTGAGGATCCAGTATCGGTGCCAGTCCATGTGCATCTGCTGCGGTATATGTCGCCTATCATGACACATCGCGCATGTTACCCTTTGTGCTGGAATCTTCGTCCAGTGGCAGCATTGATTCGGCGCGGCGTGACCGCTATGCAATCTTGCTGAGATAACGTTGAGGAACTTTGGTGAAACTGCGCCACGTATTTGGTCATGGTCACATTGCGCTGTATAGCTGTGTTGATATTGCCGTTATATGGCTTAGCAGCTACATTCTGTTGCACCTGGAAAGCGCGTGCTATGGTCTGTTGGCTGGGGTGTGCGCATCTGTTCCCCGACGTTGATACTGCAGTGCAGAGTGGATGTGATGACCTGCTCGGGCTGCAACCTGTTCGACACGCCGAACACATCCGAGTGGTGACGCCCCAGCAGACTACGCATGCTGAGGCCAACGACAGTACGAAGACCGTGCTCCGGTGAAGCTATTGGCGAGCTCTCTCGGCTTTGCACGCCGGAGCGCAGGCCCAGCCGGTGGCCCTTGTCCCGTAGTGATCCATCTTTCTGTGAGTTATGTCGTTTATATATTTTCATCGCATATTTTATTTGTGTAGGATGTTTGTGTGGTGCTTTGATTCGCGCCGGCATCCTCCATTGCAGGCACTTTTGCTGGTCTGTGTGCACCCATGGAGGAACTGCCCCCAGTTGAAAACACGCCAGGTCGAGGGTCTGGCAGTCACCGGTAGGCCGCGGACTGTTGTGATTCTTGTTTTATATGTATTGAATGTGCCATTGCATATGGCTTGAAACATTCTGTTGCACCTGGAAGCGGTGTGCATGGTCTGTTGTAGGTGGCTAGCGGCTCACATGTGCAGTTGTTGGTCCTGCAGTGCAGTGAGTGAGTGGATGCAGGCGCAGCCTGTTCGATGTCACACACCGTAGGTTGTCTGGTAGGCGAACCCCATGTCGTATGCTGAGCCACCGTGGCAGTGGTGCCTAAAGGGCCGATGTGTTCCTGATTGAAAGATGGCGGGCTCCTCTCGGCTAAACACCAGAGTGGGGACCAGCCGGTGCTCTGCTCGGTTAGCATGTGGTGCATCTTTCTGTGATTATGTGTTTATATGACGTCACATCCGCACATGTTTTATTTTGTGTTGGATGTTTTGTGGTGCTTGTGGTTCGGCCTCGGCATCCTGTGTAGCAATTTTGCTGAGATGCTCGTTCGCTGCGAGCTCGCTGCGGAGGAATGCCCCAGTCGCGCGCACGGTATTTGAGGTCTGGCAGATCCCACCCATTGAGGCCACGTTTATTTGTGATTCTTGTTTTATATGTACCGAGTGTGCCATTACGCATGGCTAGCAAACATTCTGCTGCACCTGGAAGCGTGTTACATGGTCTGCTGTAGGTACCTCGCTAGTATGTTCCCGGCCATGTGTCCTGCAGTACGGTAGTGGTGGGCTGAGGACTTAGTACCTGTTCAGGCGCTGTTCACACGCATAGAGTCATGGTGGGACCCCATGTCAGTGTTGAATACCGTGTAGTGCGTAGTGTTATGTTAAGACTCGATGTTCGGACTCTAACTTTTGAACCAGAGTGAGTTAGCCAGTGGTGCTGTTCCCACGTGGTCCTCTGCCCAGCGGTTATAATGTTTATATATTTTCATCCGCATCATGTTAATTTGTGAGATGTTTGTGTGGTGCTTGTGGTTCGCGCCGGCATCTCCATTGTGCAATTTTGCTGGGGATAGCCGTTACGTGCAACTACATGCGGATGCCCCCAGTTAGAAACACGCCACAGTGTTTGGGGTCTGGAGCAGTCCCACCCATTTAGGCCACGTTTATTTTTGTGATTCTTGTTTTATATGTATTGAATGTGCCATTGCATATGGCTTGTAAACATTCTGTTGCACCTGGAAGCCGGTGTCACATGGTCTGTTGTAGGTGTAGCTTGCGGCCTCATGTGTTCCCCATTGCATTGTTGGTCCTGCAGTGCAGGTGAGTGGGATGGGGCTGTAGGCTACTTAATACCTGTTCAGACCTTGTTCACACACCATAGGTAGTCTAGTGGTAGGACCCCATGTCATGCTGAGATACCGTGTAGTGGTGCCTAAAGGGGCTCCGATATGTTCCTGATTGGAAATATTGGCGAATCTCTCAGCTTTTAACACCAGAGTGAGGGATTAGCCAGTGTTGTCAGTTGCTTATCCATGTGGTGCATCTTTTTTCTGTGAGTTATGTGTTTATATATTTTCATCCGCACATGTTTTATTTTGTGTAGGATGTTTGTGTGGTGCTTGTGGTTCGCGCCGGCATCCTCCATTGTATGCAATTTTTGCTGGGGATAGCCGTCGCTGCGAACCACATGCGGAGGAACTGCCCCCAGTTAGAAACACGCCACAGTGTTTGGGGTCTGGAGCAGTCCCACCCATTTAGGCCACGCTTATTTTTGTGATTCTTGTTTTATATGTATTGAATGTGCCATTGCATATGGCTTGTAAACATTCTGTTGCACCTGGAAGCCGGTGTCACATGGTCTGTTGTAGGTGTAGCTTGCGGCCTCATGTGTTCCCCATTGCATTGTTGGTCCTGCAGTGCAGGTGAGTGGGATGGGGCTGTAGGCTACTTAATACCTGTTCAGACCTTGTTCACACACCATAGGTAGTCTAGTGGTAGGACCCCATGTCATGCTGAGATACCGTGTAGTGGTGCCTAAAGGGGCTCCGATATGTTCCTGATTGGAAATATTGGCGAATCTCTCAGCTTTTAACACCAGAGTGAGGGATTAGCCAGTGTTGTCAGTTGCTTATCCATGTGGTGCATCTTTTTCTGTGAGTTATGTGTTTATATATTTTCATCCGCACATGTTTTATTTTGTGTAGGATGTTTGTGTGGTGCTTGTGGTTCGCGCCGGCATCCTCCATTGTATGCAATTTTTGCTGGGGATAGCCGTTCGCTGCGAACCACATGCGGAGGAACTGCCCCCAGTTAGAAACACGCCACAGTGTTTGGGGTCTGGAGCAGTCCCACCCATTTAGGCCACGTTTATTTTTGTGATTCTTGTTTTATATGTATTGAATGTGCCATTGCATATGGCTTGTAAACATTCTGTTGCACCTGGAAGCCGGTGTCACATGGTCTGTTGTAGGTGTAGCTTGCGGCCTCATGTGTTCCCCATTGCATTGTTGGTCCTGCAGTGCAGGTGAGTGGGATGGGGCTGTAGGCTACTTAATACCTGTTCAGACCTTGTTCACACACCATAGGTAGTCTAGTGGTAGGACCCCATGTCATGCTGAGATACCGTGTAGTGGTGCCTAAAGGGGCTCCGATATGTTCCTGATTGGAAATATTGGCGAATCTCTCAGCTTTTAACACCAGAGTGAGGGATTAGCCAGTGTTGTCAGTTGCTTATCCATGTGGTGCATCTTTTTCTGTGAGTTATGTGTTTATATATTTTCATCCGCACATGTTTTATTTTGTGTAGGATGTTTGTGTGGTGCTTGTGGTTCGCGCCGGCATCCTCCATTGTATGCAATTTTTGCTGGGGATAGCCGTTCGCTGCGAACCACATGCGGAGGAACTGCCCCCAGTTAGAAACACGCCACAGTGTTTGGGGTCTGGAGCAGTCCCACCCATTTAGGCCACGTTTATTTTTGTGATTCTTGTTTTATATGTATTGAATGTGCCATTGCATATGGCTTGTAAACATTCTGTTGCACCTGGAAGCCGGTGTCACATGGTCTGTTGTAGGTGTAGCTTGCGGCCTCATGTGTTCCCCATTGCATTGTTGGTCCTGCAGTGCAGGTGAGTGGGATGGGGCTGTAGGCTACTTAATACCTGTTCAGACCTTGTTCACACACCATAGGTAGTCTAGTGGTAGGACCCCATGTCATGCTGAGATACCGTGTAGTGGTGCCTAAAGGGGCTCCGATATGTTCCTGATTGGAAATATTGGCGAATCTCTCAGCTTTTAACACCAGAGTGAGGGATTAGCCAGTGTTGTCAGTTGCTTATCCATGTGGTGCATCTTTTTTCTGTGAGTTATGTGTTTATATATTTTCATCCGCACATGTTTTATTTTGTGTAGGATGTTTGTGTGGTGCTTGTGGTTCGCGCCGGCATCCTCCATTGTATGCAATTTTTGCTGGGGATAGCCGTTCGCTGCGAACCACATGCGGAGGAACTGCCCCCCCAGTTAGAAACACGCCACAGTGTTTGGGGTCTGGAGCAGTCCCACCCATTTAGGCCACGTTTATTTTTGTGAAGGCAGCATGGATGATCTAATCTGATGCATCGGGCATTGGTGTGTAGATATCCTGGCTTTTCCATGCCTGATTCATCTTGACAAAGGTCAGTCTCTCCACATTTTGGGTGGACAGGCGAGTTCTCTTTGGGGTAACTATGGCCCCCGCAGCACTAAACACCCCCTCTGATGCCATAATACTGGCTGGGCAGGAGAACTTTTCCAGGGTAAATTTGGGCAGTTGCGGTCACAAACCTAATTTGGCTGCCCAGTAGTCCAGCGGATTTTCAATGTGGGGTGGTAGGGTGCTGTTCAAGTATGCCACCACCTGCTGGATCACATTCTGCTCCAGGTCTAGCTGCTGCTACCGGTGGGTAATTTCTTCACTAGGCGAGTGAAAAAAGTTGCTCATCAGCGACTCTAGACTCAAGCTGCTGCCGATGGAGCTGGTACTGCTCCTACCACTACATACTGCTACCGTGTGCCTGGGTCCTCTGCCTCGTCTTCCTCATCTCCCTCTTGCTCCTCCTGCTGCTCCTGCTCCTCCTCTCCTGTCATCTGTGTAGTAAAACCACTAATTTGGCTATGCATTGCTTGTGCTCCAATGTCCTCCTCCTCCTTCTCCTCCATTTCTGCCCCCACAGGGCTCATGTGGCCATGAGATTTAGGCTCCACGTCTCCAGTCAACTAACCAGCCAGATTTACCAGCAACTGTTCTAGGATATGAAGCAGTGGAATGACGTTGTTCATCCCGTAGTCCTGGAGACTGACAAATAACATGGCATCCTAAAAGTTCCTGAGCAAATCGCAGGTGTCAAGCATGAGCTGCCACTGGCTGAAATCGAAGTAACACAGGAAAGTACTCTTGTCCGCTTGAATCATCAAGAAAATGTTTATGGCCTTTCTCTGTTCATAAAGTCGGTCCAATGGAGGGTGGAATTCCAACAGGTGGAAACGTCGCATATCAGCCTATGTTAGGGGATGTTCTACCGCTGCAGCTCAAGGAGGGTGTGATTAGTGGTATACGAGTGGCTGAAGTGCATGCAAGGTTTCCTTGCCATTTTTAGGATGTCTTGCAGATGGGTGAAAGATTTCAGGAACCACTTGACAACCAGATTGAACACATGTGCCATGCAGGGCGCATGGCTCAGCCCTCATTGACGCAGCACCGACACTATGTTCTTCCCGTTGTCGGTCCCCATGGTTCCGATTTTGAGTTGTCCTGGAGAAAGCCAGGATTCAATTTGTTGATAAAAGACACGGAACAGTTCCTCCCCCCGTGTGACTCCATTCGCCCAGGCAAACTAGGTGTGGAACAGAGTGACACCACCATGCCCTGCACTTGTGGTATGCTGGAGGAGCACTGTGAATTGTGCCTGCAGTAGAGGCTGAGGACACGGTGGTGGACGAGGAGGCAGAGGCGGACATTATCGCAGGACTAACGGCATGAGAAAATGGAGGTGAAAGCGGTGTCATCTGACTAAGTTGCTGGTGTGGCTGGGCAGGAACCACATTCACCCAGTGGGCCGTAAAGGACATGTATTGTCTCTGACTGTAGTTACAGCTCCACACGTTGGCACTGCCGTTCATTTTGGCAGACACCAACAGGCTCAAGGACTGGCCCACCTTCTGTTCTACATATTTGTGCAGGACTGGTACTGCCATTTTCGCAAAGAAATGACAGCTACTGTCCACCACTTGGAAAGGGAGGGTCTGCAGTACCAGCAACTTGGCCAGGAGCACGTTTAGCTTCTGCGCCATAGGATGACTAGTGATGAGCGGCAGGGGCAATATTCGAATTTGCGATATTTCACGAATATTTGGGCGAATATTTGCCAAATATTCGAAAATTTGCAAATTCGTAATCTCCAGACATTATTTTCTTGATTGCGAAAATTCGCATTAAAAATTGGCATAAAAATCCGCATAAAATTTGCATAAAAATTTGCATAAACTGGCATTTAAAAGCTACCTTTTAAATGCCAGTTTATGTGAATTTTTATGCAAATTTTTATGCGAATTTTCTCAATCAGAAAATAATGACATTATTTTCCTGCTTGCGAAAATTTGCATATACAAAATTTGCATAAAAACAAATTTTCGCAATTGCGAATATATTTTGCGATATTCTAAATATTCGCGAATTCTCAAAGTGCCGATATTTGCGATTAAAATTCGCAATTCGAAAATTCGTGATCAACACTAAGGATGACCACACATGTATTGCTTTCTCTTGGCAGTCACTTCTGTGATCGACTGCTGACGAAATGAGTGACGAGGAGTAGATGAACGAGGAGCAATAGTATCAGGACCGGTAGATGATGGGAAGGACAGACAGCTCCTTTCAGCTGAGGTGGTGGAGTCTCGACTGCCTGAAATTGGGTGCGTGCCACTGGGTGATGGAGCAGTTGCTGCTGCAGGCTGGATCACCACTTTGGAGCCACGGCATTGGCACCCGGGCCACACTTCACCTTCTGCCCACAGATTCCACAAATGGCCATGTTCACCTCCTCCGGCAGCTTAACAAAAAGTTACCACACCACCGAGTAGGTAATTTTACCCCCAACACTCCACACTGACTGACTGCTACCGCCGCTGCATTTCTGTACCCCTCTCCGTAAACAAGCTGCCACCCTCTTCTTCTAATGATGATGAAGCCCCTTCGTCACCCGACTCCCAATTGCGATCTGCTACATCATCATTGAGTACTGTCTGCACGTCACTGATCTGCTCCTTAACAGTCTCTGAGCCAGGAGCCTGACCACTTGTAGCACCAGCTCCCATGCCACTTTCCTCATCACTACTTGCCAGCCTACCGGAGGAAGCGGCGGATGTCTTCTCTAGATCTTGGCTGGGCAGTAACTGCTGACTCGTCCTCGTTGTATAGTGGAGCTGAGCCCACAGCATATAATATTTGTGTGGCTGAGGGAATAGAAAAGGAAAGAGGGTTAAGGACAGGTGAGAGCACAGGGCTTGCACCCGGGCCATCAAACAAGGGTTGTGTCTGACGCACCCGCCGACTCTTGGCTGGGGTTGTCTGATGTCACTTGGGAAGAAGTGGATGATAGAGTCAACCATTCAAGAACCGCTGGATTGCTGGTCAAGACACGACTGATAGATGACAACAGGAGCTCAGGCCTCTTGAATTGACCCCTGCTGCCATGCCCCTTTACTCTGCTGTGACCTGTGCCTGAGCCAGAAACATTTCCCCCTCCCCTGTGCAGCGCCTGTCAATTCTCTGTCAAATAAATAAATAAAAAGGAAATCAATACACCCCAAAAAAGGCTGCAATTTTGTCATTTTACCGCACAACAGCTAACAAGCCTTTTTTTCACTAATACACCACAAAAAGGGTTTAAAACATATAACTGCACTGCTGAACGGTAAATAATACTTTTTTTCCCGCTAATGCACCCCAAAAAGGCTTTAAAAAATATAACCGCACTGCTTAACGGCTAACAAGCCTTTTTTCCCACTAATACACCCAAAAAAAGGCTATAATTTTGTCACTTCACAGCTCCAAGGCTAATAAGCTCTTTTTTTCCCACTAATACACCCGAAAAAAGGCTTCAGAACATATAACTGCTCTGCTGAAAAGCTAATCTCACTTTTTTTCCCCCCACTAATACACACAAAAAAAGGCTGTCATTTTATCACTTCACCACCCAACAGCTAACAAGCCTTATTTTTCCCCACTAATACACCACAAAAAAGGCTTTAGAACATATAACTGCACCACTAAACGGCTAGTAAAACTTTTTTCCCCCTAATACACTACAAAAAAGGCTTTAAAACATATAACTGTACCGCTGAGCGGATAACAATCCTTTTTTTCCACTAAAACACCCAAAAACGGCTGTAATTTTGTCACTTCACCGCACCAATGCTAATAAGCCCTTTTTTCCACTAATACACCCCAAAAAAGGCTGTAATTTTGTCACTTCACTGCACAACAGCAAATAAGCCTTTCCCCTTACGTCCTACCAGCAGCACAGATGGGGTTAATTCCCCCCGTGAGCTGGTAGGACTGGCGGAATTTTAATGAGCCCTATCAAGTAATTAACTTTTGACCCCTTAAAAGAGGGGCCACCCCACAATCCACTGTGTTTTTTTAAGTCCTTCCGGACTGGTGACTGGCGGGATAGCCCTTTGGGGCTACCGATAAGTATTTCTTTATTATATTTTCTATTACTGCTGGGGGATGGCGCTTAGCGTTCCTCCCCCCGTTTTTTTTCCCGTACCTCTCTCTCCGGCATTGCGAATCGACCTTGCTGGAGGGATGGGTGTTTGAGCGGCATCGCCGCTCCCTCCTCCATGCGCGCTCTGTGGCGTCGGCGCTTCTCGCCGACGCCGCCGTACGGGGAGATAGACGTCTCCCAGGATGACGTCATTCCGGCGCGCCGGGTGCTCTCGGCGGCCGGAGGAAGGAGAAGTGTGAGGAGCTACTATTGGAAGGGTTCCTTTCCTTTTCTGTCTGGCGTGTGACAGCTCCTTCTCCTCTTTTTTTTGTAGCATTATTCTGGGATTATGTGCTAAGTGTACTGCAGGTCCTGTACCTGGCTCCGCCTGGGGGTGGAGCCTCACCCTTTTTAAACTTCCTGCAGACTGTGGAGCTTCCTCTGGCAGCATTCTCTCTCGAGTTAGCTCCAGAGTCCTCTGTGTTTACTCAGAGTTCCCAGCGTTCCTGAGCATCTGCGTGCAGGAAGCGATTTCTACGTCTAGATCCAGTTTCTCCAGTGCTTTGGTGGGCTTATGCTTCTGGTTTTGGGGTGTTGGTATCAACTTTTACTAAGTGTTTCTGTTTTTTTTAGATGGCGTCCCCTCATGAGGTCGACCAGCCCCGCAAGGCGGGTACCAAGAGGCGTCATCTGGCATGCTTCGATTGCAACACCACCCTGGAGGATTCTTATCCCTACTCCAGATGTGACTCCTGCAGACAGCCCCAGGAGTCGGCGGACCCTACGATGCAGGACGTGTATTATTGGGTCAAGTCCTATGTGGATGACTCGATTAAAGGAGTAGTTAATCTCCTGGATGAGAGGCTTCCGGGCACCAAAGCGCCCTCCCATGTCCCTATGGAGGTGACGCCCCAAATGGATAGGCCGGCTGCAATTTCGGTGGACTCCTCTTCGGATGAAGAAGATATTCCATCATGTTTTTTCCCTCCGGACAAGACACAGAAGTTGCTAAAGTCCATCAGGTCGGGGGACCATGATGTTGACTTGGGGGAGCCCTCCGATCCCGCTACTCGGGCACAGCGTGTCTTTAGAGCGGATGATTCCCTCCAAGCTCTGATGCAGGTGGAGTGGAAAAAGCCGGAGAAGGCTCCGGTTCTAACCAAGAGATTTAAGACCATGTTCCCGATGGCCAAACCTTTGATGGAGTCGTGGGCTCTGTTCCAAAGGTGGACATGGCAATTGCAAAGCTATCCAAGCGCACCCTGGTTCCGGCGGATGATGGTTCCAGCCTTCAGGACCCACTTGATAGAAGGGCAGAAGGTACGCTTAGGCGGAGCTATTCTGCCGTGGCAGCTTCAGCCTCTACATCTATTGCCGCTGCTGAAGTTTCTTCCTTCCTTCGCTCTAGACTCAATAAGATTCAGACGGACATAGATCAAAACGTCTCTAGAGACGATATTCTGGCGTCTTTCAAGACCGCCAATCTCGCCATAGATTTTCTATGCGATACTGCACAGGTGCAGCTGAAATTGGCGGCCAAGTCTATGGCTTTAGTTTCGGCTGCTCGCAGGCCCTTGTGGCTCAAGCCCTGGATAGCGGATAACGCGTCCAAATATAATTTGTGCGCGCTTCCCTTTGAGCCTGGCCGTCTCTTTGGGACGGAACTTGATAGGCTCATGGAGGGGCTGTCTGATAAGAAAGGGAAGTCCCTCCCCCAGCATCCCTTTCGTGGGAAAGGTAGGCAGGATCGTTCAGGGAAGCCGGGTCAGACCAGGTCTAGATTCTGGGGGGCTCAGCGGAAAAATCCCAAGCGCCCCCGCAGAGGTGGCAGGGAGGGCAAACCCTCCTGACTACGGGCCTCTCCGAGGCTCTCGGTTGACCCCCGCTGCCCCTGCCGTTACTCCTTGCCGCAGATTCCTGTAGGGGGTCGTTTGACGCATTTCAGAGAGGCCTGGCTTCAGTCAGTGCCAGACCCCTGGGTACTAAATATCGTTACCCACGGCTATCAAATAGACCTCTCTTCTCCCCCCCCCCCCCCCCCAGAAAGGTTTCTGATAACGCAACGTCTGCAGCCTCAAAGACAACAACTACTGGAGACATACGTTCAGGATTATATTTCCAAGGGGGCACTGGAGGATGTTCCGGCGGGGGAGCGGGGCTTAGAGATTTATTCCCCGGTTTTCCTGGTTCCCAAAAAAACCGGAGATCTTCGGATGATTATCGATCTGAGATTTTTCAATCGATACATAAAAAGATCAAGGTTTCGTATGGAAACCGTGGGGTCAGTCTCTCACATTCTCAGACCGGGCAATGTGATGGCGACCTTAGACCAAAAGGACGCCTACCTTCACATTCCGATTCATTGGTCATCCCGCAAGTACCTCAGAATTGCGGTTATGATGTCGGGGTCTCTAAGGCACTTACAGTTTGCCGCACTCCCCTTTGGCATCTCTTCGGCCCCCATCACCTTCACAAAGGTGGTGGTGGCAGCCTTGAGGCTTCAGGGACTGACCATTATTCCCTATCTGGACGACTGGCTCCTTTTAGCCTCCTCGGTTCCAGTCCTTACCCAACATCTTCGTTTAGCCGTTTCCTTCCTGCTCCGCCTAGGGTGGTTAATCAACTGGACGAAGTCCAATGTGAGCCCGTCAACTTCTATCATCTTTTTGGGCTTCATAGTCGACTCTGTGGAGATGTCTCTCCGGTTGACTTCAGAGAGGGAAACACGGATTCAGGACCTAGCGAGATTCCTGTTTATTCCTCGACGTGTCTCAATTCGGACCCTAATGAGGATGTTGGGGCTCATGTCAGCAGCCGTGAATGCGGTTCCTTGGGCTTTGTGGCACCTCCGGCCCTTGCAGGCGGAAGTTCTAGCTAAGTGGGACGGCACCCTTGTGGGCCTAGACTCCCTGTGCTCCCTGTCTTGTCAAACTCGAGCCTCTCTAAGGTGGTGGTTTCACCTTCCAACAGGCAAGTCTATGACCCAGCCGTACTGGGTCATATTGACCACGGACGCGTCCCAAGTAGGCTGGGGCGCCCACTTACAAGATCTTCCGGTCCATGGATCATGGTCACCTCAGGAGAGGCTACTTTCCTCCAATCTCCGCGAGATTCGAGCCATCCGGCTAGCCCTCCTCCACTTCGCCCCGTGGATTCGGGGCAAAGCAGTGAAGATACAGACGGACAACATGACCGCAGTAATGTATATAAACAAGCAGGGAGGCACGAGATCACTCCCCCTCCTCCAGGAGATAGGGCTAATTCTCCGGTGGGCAGAAGCAAACCTTTCCCATCTCTCTGCCATTCTTATCCGAGGGTCCCTCAACATGATAGCGGACCGGTTAAGCCGAGGCCTCCCGACGATGGAATGGGCCTTACATCCGGAGATCTTCAGGCAGATAGTGGCCAGATGGGGTTTGCCAGATGTGGATCTGATGGCAACGAGATTCAACGCCAAGGTACAAACTTTTTGCTCCTTCTATCGAGAGGACAACCCTCTGGCGATAGATGCTCTGTCAATACCGTGGAGGTTCAGGCTGGCATACATCTTCCCTCCTTTTTCCATGATACCGAGGGTATTGATGAAGATCCGTCAGGATCGGGCTTCGGTGATAGCCATCATTCCGTTTTGGCCCAAGAGATCCTGGTTTACCCAACTCATGTGGATGAGTCAGGGACAATACTGGAGGCTCCCCCCAGAGCAGACCCTGGTGTCGTGGGACACACATCTCTGCCAAGATCTGCACCGATTCAACCTGACAGCCTGGAGGTTGATCAGTCCCTTCCCGGAGTAGAAGGGCTCTCTGAGTCGGTCCTGAGAACCTTGTCTCATTCCCGAGCGGAATCTACAAACAAGCCCTACGCAAGGATTATGAAGATTTTTTCGGCCTGGTGCACTTCTAAACAGGTGGCGTATGCAGATCCGCCCCTTTCATCACTTCTTCAATTCCTGCAGGACGGTCTGGATAAGGGCCTTGCCCCTTCTACCTTAAGAGTTCAAGTTGTGGCCATCTCAGCATGTCTTAACAAACCTTTTTCTCGGGACCCACTCATTAAGCGCTTCCTTAAAGGGGCCGAGAGATTAAAGCCTACAATGTTTAAACCCATTCCTCAATGGGATTTGTCAGCCGTTCAAAGGGGGTTATCATCTCATCCCTTTGAACCCCTAGAAGAAGTGGATTTACGTTTTCTCACCTGGAAGACGGTGTTTTTATTGGCAATAACCTCGGTCAAGAGGGTTTCGGAGCTCCAGGCGTTCTCCGCTCACCCCCCATACAAGTCTTTTTTTCAAGACCGTGTCCTTCTTAGATATTTGCCATACTTTAGACCTAAAGTTCCTTCCTTTCAGAATATTAATCAAGTTATATCCTTACCAGTATTGTTGTCTTCTTCTTCCACTTCTTCTGCTCCGGTCCCGCATTCTCTGGACATCTCGAGATGCCTCCAAGTCTATGTGGATAGATCTAAGGAGTTTAGGATAGATGAAAATCTGTTCATCCTATTTGCCGGTAAGTCAAAAGGCCGCAAAGCCTTTCGTTAAGGCTCATTCTACTCGGGCCGTGGCAACATCCTTTGCTAAGAGATGTTCCCTTCCTTTGGAGGTGATTTGTAGGTCAGCCTCTTGGAGCTCAGAGTCTACCTTTATTTCTCATTACAGGGTGGATTCTAGAGTATCCGAATTTGTGGCCTTTGGGCAGACTATTTTAAGTCCTGCCAGGCAGGAAGACCCTCCCTAGGGGTTTTTTCTTGCTATCTCCCCATCTGTGCTGCTGGTAGGACGTAAGGGGAATCGTTAATTTCTAACGATAATTTGTTTTCCCTTAGTCCAAACAGAAGCACACAAATATCCCTCCCTACTGTACTATCTTGTTACAAACACAGTGGATTGTGGGGTGGCCCCTCTTTTAAGGGGTCAAAAGTTAATTACTTGATAAGGCTCATTAAAATTCCGCCAGTCCTACCAGCTCACGGGGGGAATTAACCCCATCTGTGCTGCTGTTAGGACTAAGGGAAAACAAATTATCGTTAGAAATTAACGATTATTTCCCCACTAATACACCACAAACAGGCTTTAGGACATATAATTGCACAGCTGAACTGCAAATAAACCGTATTTTTTTTCCCACTAATACACCTCAAAAATGGCTTCAGAACATATAACTGCACTGCTGAATAGCTACTAATACTTTTTCTCCCAACTAATACACCCTAAAAAAGGCTGTAATTTTGTCACTTCACCGCACAATGGCAAATAAGCCCCCCCTAATACACCACAAAAAAGGCTTTAAAACACATAACTGCACTGCTGAATGGCTAATAAGCCCTTTTTTCTACTAATAGACCCCAAAATAGGCTTTGGAACATATATCTGCACCGCACAATGGCTAAAAAGATGTACAAATATTTTCTAGTAATACACCATGATAATGGTTGTATCTCACAGCACTTGCACCCCAAAAATAAGCAAGGTTTACTGGAATTACAGAGGTATCATCGAATGCAAACCTAAAAGCAGCAGTATGATGGCAATTTGGATCCCCAATCAGTGCAGCAAGGTGTAATAGAATTGCTCCTATTACCCAGGCTGTACACTCCCCTATTGGACCCCATTCTCCTTTTATAGTGTGGAATTATTCCTCCCTATCCTTTCCCTACACTTATAATGATCTTTCCTTGAACTTCTATTCAGCCAAAAAAAGTTTTAAAGTCTTTTCTACTATATTCCCTAGTGCCTGCTAACATCTCTCCCTGAATTAAGTATACTGGAAAATGGCTGAATCCAAGGTGGCTGAGGCTATTTATAGGGCTGTGACATCACAGGGGCTGTCTGGCTGCTGATTGGCTGCATGCATGACATTGTAAGTGAATCCTCATTCCCAGAGTTAGTTGCTCCATGCCCTAACACATGCAGCAGCCATTTTAGGAAAAAATGTGATTCAGTACAACAAAGTGTGAGGAATTTCGTATTCGGTGCAAGTCAAATTTTTCCCGAAATTTGGATCGAATTCCACTTCGTCAAATTCGATTCGCTCATCTCAAATTATTGTCATGTAATTATTGTCATGTAATTGTCAACTGCATTGTTACTGTTTTGCTCCTGGTGGTGGAACAATCTTTTTCTTCTTGTATGCTACACATTACAGCCTGTTCTCACATCCTCAAATAACTCAGTGTATTATTAGGTTGATTCTCAAGCAAAAGGTCACTGGTTGAATCTAGGAGCAGCCATGAAGAAGATTTCCTAAGAGAAGAGAAACAGCATCATCCAGCTCATCGATAGCGTTATTTCGACTAAGAAAATTGCCAAACTGCATCATGTGAGTGCCATCACAGTTGGAAGAATACGAAATGAAGTCTGTCCATCCATTCCAAAGCCAAAAGGTAGACCTCCTGGCAAAATATTGGAGTCAACAAGTCGGCTCATCACAAGGTCTATCAGTTCTGGCGCGACAAACACGGCAGTGGAGGTGGCTCTTATACTTCATAATAGTGACATCACAGACATCCATGCAAGCACCGTGCAAGGCACATTACACAAGTCTGGAATGGTGGCCTGAAAAAAGGTGAAGAAACCTGGACTTCAATATTATCATAGGAAGCGTCGGCTGGAGTGTGCAAAACAGTACGAATAGTGGACAGTAGAAGATTGGAAAAGGGTGATTTGGAGCAATGAGATGAAAGTCAATAGACTGAGCTCTGATGGGTGCAAATAGGTCTGGAAGAAATAAGGGATAAGGGGGCTAACAGATTGAGAAATTGAAGGAACTGTCAAGTTTGGTGGAGGAAGCCTG